>CM060118.1:35976890-36576890 GCA_030522415.1 Channallabes apus
ATTTCTACATGCTTTGACCATTAAAGGAGTTCCTGGGAGGCCAGCGTTTCAGACAGTTCCAGTGTCCTGAGAAAACTTTCTACCTTGATGGTATCCAAGCACTAGTGAAACACAGGGATATGTACATTAGCACAGCAGGGAATTAAATAGTAAATAATAGTAGTAGTAGTTTTTACACTTATGCGGTTAAGGTTTGACTTGAACACCCCTCATGTGCAGCACATAAAAACATACATACCGTATATTAAATTAAAATTAAAATACATTTCCCCCCCAATTTATTTCCCTAATTTAGTCAAATCCATTTCCTCCCCGTCTCTAGGGGGTGCTTTACATTTAAGGCTACTACTACCACTCATGCGGGAGGGTCGAAGACAATCACATGTTTCCTCTGAACCATGTGATGCCAGCCGACTGCAACTTTTGGTGGGGGCGTAACACACTCGGAGGACAGCGCTATCCGCTCCTTCCACTTGTGTGAGCTCACAGATGCCCCTGATTGGCTGTAGAACTAGACTGAAACATACATTTTATTTATACTGTATGAATAGTAATTTACTCAAACTCTAAACAAAATATTCTAATATTTTTAGATTTTTGACTTTACCGTAGTGCTAAAGTGCTCGCCCTATCATCCGGAGATTGTAAGTTCGATTCCCGGGTGATGCTGTAACATTTCGCAGCCGGAGGCCTAGTGAGAGCTGATTGGCCGTGCTTTCTCAGAGGGGAGGGATGAGAGGTACTTAGTGCTCCCACATTAATCACGGCTCTACAGCCAATCAGGGGCATCTGAGCTCACGCAAGCGGAAGGAGCGGATAGCGCTGTCCTCCGAGTGTGTTACGCTGCCCCCAACGGTGTGTGAGCGAGCAGTTCGAAAAGATGCGGTCGGCTGGCGTCACGTGGTTCGGAGGAAACTCGTGATAGTCTTCGCCGTCCCGATTGAGTGGTAGTAGTAGCCTTAATGTGGAGCCCCCTAGTGACAGGGAGGAATTGAGGGGGGGGTTGGGGATAGCAGAATCAAGACCTTGGAATACAGTGCCTTGCATAAGTATATTCCATATTTGGTCATGTTGCAACCACAAATTTAAATGTCTTTTATTGGGATTTTATGTAATAAACCAGCAAAAAGAAAAGTAAGCACATACAGTAAGCCCTTAATATCTCTAACCACTAAGCCACCGTGCTGCCATCATGTGTAAATTTACTTTTTAACAATATAATTTTTTTCTAGATGCAGTGTATATTGTAGCTGAGAAAAATTATTTCTTAAATTCTTGAATGTGTTAGTATGCGATTAATGTTAGTCATTTTATAGACACTTTGATGGCACCATAGATCCTGGATGCAGGCTTTGCTGGACAAAATCATTAAAATGTTGAACTCACCTAGCCCACCTAACCTAACCAGTCTTTAGGCAGGATACTGAGAGTGCTGATATGGTCCCAAAAATGTCAACTAACCCATATATATACGTCGTCTTAGATTTGTGATTTAAATGCAAGTGGTTTTTCAGTCAAAAAGAGGGAAAATCTTGACTATTTGCTGATTTAATGCTTTAGTCTTTATTGTGTTTCTGTTGGTTAGCCCACTATTTATTATGGAATTTATGATGCCTTTGGACTTATCCTTACTGTCTGCTTTAATAGGAACACCTGCACCCCCTGCTTTGTCAAACAATCAGCTACAGTAGTCATGCGACAACAGCACAGAAAGCATTGTCTGCCCCTTTTTCTGGTCTTCAGGCGTCCAGTGTAGGTGAGTAATGAAAAACCTCAGGCTCCTGTTCTTAGCTGGGAACTACATGTGGTCTTCTGCCTTTGCAGCTGATCTGCCTCAGGGGTAGGCATGTTGTGTATTTTGAGATGCTCTTCTGTTCACCACAGTTGTGAAGAGTGGCTGTTTGAGTTACCATAGCCTTGTCAGCTTAAGCAAATCTGACCATTTCCCTCTGCCAGTCAGTTGTTGTTTTTGTGCACAGCACCATTCTGTATGAACTCTAGAAACTGTTGTGAATGAAAATCCTAGAAGATCAGCATTTTAGTGCTGGTGTTAGTAATTCCGATTATAATCTGCACTAGCAGCCATACCATAGTCGAAGTTACTAAGGTCACATTTCTCCCTCACTTTGCAATGTCTTTAACATTTAAGATTTAATTCCAAATGATTGACTGACTAAGATAATTGCATAACTGAGAAATTACTGTTTATTATGATTATGAGCTTCATAATATAATAAAAATTTTGAGTACTACAATGTTCCTATTATAGTGACTATTATAGGGTTTTTTCCCTTTTCATTTTATTCAAATTTATTCCTTTAATTCACCTTAGTTCTCACATGGTATGTCATATGGTGTAAGATGTAGTTTTCATGAAACTGAAATTTATGAAGATGGGATCCCTGCTGCAGATTATTCACCAGGGTATAAGAGCGAAACAGAAGGCAGAAACTGTAGCACCATGAGTCATTCTGTTGATTTGCTTCAGCAGGTACTGTATGGCTTGGCAGCTTTAAAATGCCACTGGTGTTTGAAATGATGACTTTACTCACCGTGTACCTTTCCGGTTAATTATGACTTGCTAGTAGTAGATTTTATTCACTTCAAAACAGATGTATGGACATTGATGAATCTGATTAATTTGAAAAGCTACTCACACACTTACTTTCTCTATCTCAGCATGAGAAAGGAGCATGACTCCTGTAGTCCACAGTAGGATGCAATGCCCACACACATGCCCGTTGACATTCAATTCAATTCAATTTTATTTATATAGCGCTTTTATCTAGGGATAATTTAGGTGATTAACCTGTTTTTGGAAGGTGGGTGAAAGCCAGAAACTGAGGACGTGTGGACATGGGGTGAAGACGCACTGAAACTCTGTGCTTTGTAGTTTAGTAAAAAACCGAATTGTCTGTAGATCCTATGGATGCCCTACCTTTCTGGAAAAAGAGCCTGATCGTTTGGGATTTTCTATTTAAAAAAACACTCTGATTTGACTCAACAAAGGAAAAGACCAGAGGAAACCAGAGTGTACAGGAATGCAATGATTGCGTAGGAGGAACTTAATTTTCCCATAGACTTTGTGCTTCCACAAACTCCAACATGAAAAGAAGTGTTACGTCATATCCAATGCCTGCGCCTATTTATGACCTTTCCTTTACAACAAACAAGCCGCTTTCCCCCTTCGTAATTCTAGAAAGCCCAAGCCGGGTTCCTAACTGTCTGGGATGTTGTGTAGGAAGTGTTAGAAGACTTTTGGTTTACTTACTTTTACAAATACAGGCACATGCCCACACATATCTTGGCCAGGGGTTAGACTGTGTTCCTTTGGTGTTAGCGGACCGCACAGGCCTCCGCTGCACTGCTGTGGGAACTTGGCCAGTCATCTGTGGAGTTATGAGAGGCATGTGGGGGAGAGGAAGCCGTGGTTTGGTGTGTCAGCGCCTTACATTCTGTTCCATTCTGTTAATCTTCCACTCTAGCTTTTTTGACTAATCTGGATCCCTCTGCTCCTTTGAGATGGGTG
Organism: Channallabes apus; assembly: GCA_030522415.1. Classification (NCBI taxonomy): domain Eukaryota; kingdom Metazoa; phylum Chordata; class Actinopteri; order Siluriformes; family Clariidae; genus Channallabes; species Channallabes apus. The sequence continues at coordinate 35,980,420 of CM060118.1, forward strand.
TGTGTGAATGTGGGGGAGGAAACAAGCTGTTTCTTCTTTAGGAGGTTTGTTCAGTACTGTCTTTATGGCTTTAAGGAGAATGCAGAACAGAATGGTAAGTCAGTCCATGATCAATACTATTTGAAAGAAGATTCAGTGAGTTGATGTTCAGTGAGTGGCTCGGTGTATTAATCAGTTAAAGTGTGAAGATGATTAAAGTACTTTGGACCGTTTGTAGTTTGCAGTAGGACAATAACAGTGGCATTTTGCATTGCACGTAAGACTATGAACTGTATTAGCACAGCAGTGTGTGTGTATACAGATTTATTTTGATATGACAGGCATTTGGCACACCTTAGTGCTATTTCACAATATTTTTGCAACTGCAGGGCATCAGTTTATAACTAGAGAATGTGTAAAGAGCTGCATTTTAAATAAAGGTTCCTCATGAAATAATTACACGTACAGGTTGAGTAAAAACATTCGTTAGTGTTAGTGTTGCTGCTCCAGTTCAGTTATGAGCTCAGGTCTGTTCAGAGTTTTGTATGTTCTTCCCACATCTGTTTGGGTCTCTCCCTCTCACCCACCCCTAAAAAAAATAAATAAAAAAAAAGCAGGTAGGTGGAAACTAAATGATCTGCATTTAGGTATGAATGTGTGTATGCAAGGTGCCCTTTCATGGTATGGGATCCAGTGCAGGATGTTTTCTCATGCAGTTCTCTTGGAATAGACTCCAGTTCCACTGCAACGACCTTCAGTGGTTAGAAGAGTAAAAGATTAATAATACTAATAAGAATAATCTAAAGACAATTCTAATTCATATAATAAGTTAATGCAAAGTTTCTATTGATTTAGAATTTTTTTCTACTTGTACTTATATTAGTAGTATTGAATTCACATCTATTAAGTAGAATATAATAATCAATAAACACACTTTTACCCGATCAAAAATGAAGGAAAATAGAAGGAAAGCATTTTTCACTATTGTGTGGATTATTTTTGCTGAGTCTGTGACGAAAGAGGAAGCACATCTGACCTCTTGGTTTTCCCAGTGAGAATCTTGATCTGCCCTCTACTCATTGTGGGAAAAATGGAGAACCCGCCTCCAGTCTATCTTTAGTTCGGGATACTAGATCACAGACGTGTGATCTCAAGTAAACTCAACCACATCCTAATTAATGCAAATCCGTATGGATCCATACAGTAAAACATTTTTTTTTAAATAAATATAAGGACAGGACTCATGATATCCAAATAAATTTGTCTCACTTATTAGGATGCTTACATGAGATTAGGTTTGGTAACCTACGTGCAGCAGCAGGCTGACTACTTCTTTTCAATTCATAGTTTCAAATCTGTTTTAGCTACAGTAGGAGCAAAGACATGTTTCATCTGTTCTGCTTTGTAGAGACGTCAGGGCAACAAAACAGACGTTTGTAGAGCATCTGAGTAATATTGTACTCTACACTACGTGTGTATGTATATAGCAGTGACATGTTGAAGTCATTGAGCATGATGTTGTAGAAATACCCCCTTCATGGAGGCAAATACCTCACACTGGTACCGTTTACTGTAAACGAGGAAGGTTTGAGACATTTGTGCAAACCGCTGGCCCGGCAGCTCACGGTGCACTGAGCAAGGCTGCGTGGGGCTGTGTGTGGGCAGCCATGACACGGATGACTCAGCACCTAGCAGCAAAAACTCCCCTTAATATCTCATTTAAAATGATCTAGGGTGTAGACTGAATAATTCTTTAACTATTTATTTCTGACATATATAACAATCATGCCTATAATATGGTTAGTTCAGAGTATAATTTGTTTGATGTATTGCTATCAGACACAGTGGCAAAAGGTAAGAAATTATCCATACTTCTATATACAGTGTCCTATATGGCAGATCCATGCTACAAGTCTAATATACTGTAGCCTTTTGCTGATTGAAAGCAATGATTTATTTTGCCTTTTTTGTTTATGTTTCATCATCCTCTTTATAATTTCACTTGTTTGCCGAAGTATACATTTTATTCAGACACCACGTCATTTTATGAGCATATCTGACCGCTATATAGACAACACGTCATTTATGGCAACCATAACTGACCACTAAATATTGCTTTTGGTAGCTTTTATATCATGGATGTTATATCAATATTTTTGTTTGACCAAAAACAGGCAGTACTGTATACAAGCACTGAACAAATTATTATGGCAGTTCTATCTTCCTTGTTTAATAATAATAATAATAATTATTATTATTATTATTATTATTGTGTTTTTTTATAGTCTAGCTCTGACACTTAATTCTTTAAAATTCTCACATTTTAATTCATAAAACTATTTAGTGAAGATTTACTGAAATTGTGGCAGTTCTGATATAGTTTTATATTTAATATATTTTAGTTTTTTATATTTTTAATAGACTGCAATAAGTAGATACATTTTGCTTCTATGCAGATTTTAATTTTATTTTATACGCAGATCTATGGAACTGTCTTGAATGTAAGGTAAAAAATATTGTAAGATTATGTTATTATTTTAATAACATTAAAGTACTAAATAGAATCATGAATAAATTGTATCTTGTATACATTTTAATGTTTACATTATAGTGTGGAAAATAAGCTAATTTACTGCTCCACTTACCGTAATTTCATGGAAACCTACCGAAACAAGTTTTTCCTGTCTGATTTTATTGTAAGGTGAAATTTCTGGTAAATATGAAATAAGGCAACAATTTTGAAATGTCACGTTAATGTCACAGGTAAAAGATCAGTATCGGTATCAGATTTGGTGTAACATGACTAAGTGATTGCCTGTTTGATCGTCTAAGACAGGTTTCAGTCTTATTTAGGGTCATAGTGAACTAAACAAATACTTGTTTGTGAAGCTGATAGTCATTTCTGCATGTTTCTTTGTAATGTTGGTAAGAATCAGCAAATTTTCTCTAAGAAGTCACCAGGTTCAAATAAGGTTGCTGACACATAAGTCAGATGCAACGTGTGGGTGTGGGTGGTCAAGGCCCAAAACGGGGGTTGTGCTTTTAGTCAGCTCAACTGCAAGCTGCAAATACTAAAAACAAAAGCTCATTATTCAAAGTGTAAAGAAGTGATGAATAATATATGGAATTACAGAAACGTTCTGAAGAAATTGGTACTTGATTTTGTCTGTCATACCTCTGACATACTGGTATTGATAATACCTGATGGTGGTGTGGTGCATGTGAAACACTGGGAGAGGAGGTTACTGTAGGTGCTGTGCTGATCGAACTTTATGAGCTTTGAAGTTTAGTAAACATGCATACATGTTGTGTGTCCTAGAAGTTGTGTATTAGTTTCATTTTGAGAAATTATAATAACTAATATATTTGTACTATTTTTCTTTTCTTAAGGAAAATCATGTTTATAATTATGTCCTTGTCTGCATATAAATGTTTCTCTTTGTTAAATAGGATTAAAACTGAACCTTTAGGATTAAATTTTTTTTTTTACATTTTGTATTACACTAGATGCTACGTGATTTAGCCAATGTATTTATTTTTAGTCATTAGTTTTATTTTGTTTTCATTTCCGGGAGATGTCGAGCAGAGATTTTTATCTCTCCAAGAACAAACAACTAATTGACTACTAACTTCCTGCCTGCTTAAGCCATAATGCACTTTGACATATACATTTAAAAAAAAATAGATTAGCCTGGTTTTAATTATCCTGTATATCTTTGTTGGTTTTAATTTGTGACTAGAGATCGAACCGTCTGTGGATCTGTTTGCTTTTATTTAAATTGATGATCTTGCGAATTACTATAGTATTTCTAAAGTATTGTAGAGTATTACTTATGAATTCTGTGGTGATACTTTATTGTGCATCGTCACGTTTAAAAGCAGTTACTAGGAATCTGTTTCTGGCACTGAAAAACCTGATGCTTTATATTTGACCACATCTGACTAAACTCAAGAGGTTTGTAAGAGAATACGAAACTCCTACATTATTGTGGCGCATTTATAAGCGCAAACATTACATTGCACCACTTGTTTTCTTTTTTTTTATCTTCAACTTTCAAATCGCAAATCCCTGATACTAATCGCTTTTCTATTTTCCTCTGTTCTATTCACTTATTGTAATTGTGTGTCTTATTTTAATGCAAAATTTAAAGCAGTGTTTTCAAATAATAATAAGAATAATAAGAATAACAGAACAGCATAATTCCTGTTTCCAATTAGCTGTCACTAGTCTTCCATCAAAATTCCTAGCTGTTTAGAATACACCCTGAACATGTTCCCATACATCTCTAATAATTATATGATTAAAATTACAATGTTTCTTTTTAACACACTTGTACCTGCCTAATGGATTTACAAAGTACTCAAAACAGGTTAAATTATAATCACATGTATGAGGTGACTCTATGGAATCTGTACAGTAGGCTCGGTGCTCAGTAGTTAAGCGAGTAAAGGCTTAATCGAAAATTTCCTCAAAAAACAAAAACCATTATATTACTTAACAGTAAAGTAGGTTACTGAACATCCTGCAATGCAATCTAGCTGTGAAGTCAATAATAATAATCTAGGCTAGTGTTACTTGCTGTTATTATACTCTCATTTTATATGGCTTTAATCCTTTTTTTTTTTTTTTTTTTTCACATTTCATGAAAATGCTGGACCTGTCAGAACATTCGTGTTCAATCCTGATGAACTGTGAAACAGTTCACGACGAGATGTTGTTGTAGCGCTCTGCTGTTTCCGTATGTGCACGTGTTCCTGAGAGAGGCTGCATTATAGGCGTTGGCCAGACGGGGGCAGTATTTCTAAACTAATGAATACTACGTGTTTTGCTCCGCGAGATCAGACAGTGTTGTGTTTTGGTTGTTTTTTCTTCTCCTCGCAAAAAGTCACGCAACGTTAAAAAGAGAAACGACATAAATATATCTCTTCTTATATAACCGAATGCCCCTGTTAGCAGCCCATGGTTTAAAACGTCTGTAACTAATAGCAATTACACAAACACTTGTGATATTAATGCAATGTTTGTAATGTAGTGAAAAACCCCATTAATTAGACATGAATCCCTTAAAAATACCTACAAAACTGTTTAAGTTAGCAAATCTCTACTTAATATCTTACTCGATTTCGGTTAAAATGTTCAAAAAGCAGATCAAATGTTTGAGTTTTTAAATAAGAAACATGTTGTTTGATGTGTAAACCACCTTTATTACATTGTTTCCTTCTAGAATTGATTTAGTTGCAAATTTTAATCACTCGTGTCATAATTTAACTAGACTTTAGACCTTAAATATTCTGCATTCTGACCATAAATATGGATTGATCATAAATCATATAGTAGCCTACACTACACGGATACACGGCCTACTGTATGTACTGTATGTACTGTATGTTATGGAGAACAGCGGAACCACACCGCAGAACAGACGTGTTTGATACGAGATGTAATACATACTGTACATGTATATTAATTAATGAAGATGGTGTGTATTGCATTTTTTAGCACAAGTTAACAAATATAAACGTATGTATTTGACAGGAAACATTGACCATAATCATAGTATGAAAATAATATAACAATAGTTGACCACATCTGATAAATATTATACTTATAGTCTATTTAAAATCTCGTATCTTAATTGATCTATTTTATTGTGACTTTACCTTCATGTTGATTTACCCAACAACGTAGATAAATCTTGTGAGGGTGAACACACACACACACACACACACACACAGTCGGTGTTATATCATGCTGACTCGTCTACCGTCGCAGATGCGATACTTTGATAATAATCTCGCTGTCTGTTTTTTCCTTGAAATGTCTTTGAAATACAGTATTTTTCATGTTTACTCAGAAACTCGTTCTGTGTTAACTTCCATTATTTCCTTTAGTGAATCATTCACCTCGGCCTACTGAGCCTATCCAGCCTATATCGTGTTTAAGCTAATAATATACTATCATTCAAAAGTTAATAATATATAATATATACTTATAATATATACATGTTATGGATTTTTATTTCTTTCAACATTAGTGAATATTTCGGTTGTTTAACACCAGGTGATATTGAGATATTGTGTCTGCTACTTACACTCTGTAAAGCGTTTATAACGACTCTAATGTGATGTGCTGATTATTGGTGATTTCTGAGGCTGATAACTCGAACTGAATTTCTCCTCTGCAACAGAGGTAAGTATTGTTCTTGCTGTCCTGTGATGGTCTTCATGAGAGCCAGTTTCACCATGGTGCTTGATGGGTTCTGCAAATGATAATACTGTTCATACAAGAACTATTCGAGAACAGCTGAACTTCAGGTCTTAAAATAAAAAACAAAAACATGAAGCCAAGCAGCTCAGACATTTTGTCTGTCAGAATTTTAATCTGAAAAACCAACAAAAAGTAATACCAAGAGCTTCACCGACACCTTTTAAACCAGTGGATGTTTCCTGTACATATTTCTTTATTTTATGCTACATAAGACAAAATTTTAGTTTTGAAAGTGCAGATTTTTGACACAATGATTTTCTATTTTTGTATTTTTACATTGAATTAGAAGATGTGTCCAAACTTTTGATTGGTACTGTATGTTTACTGTTCAACAGTGAAACGAAATTTACCTATAAAATGTATTGCTGTAGTAATGTTTAATGTCTAGCTAAGACCCACACGCGTGAAGTTACAGGCACCGAAAATTAAAAGGTCACGTTGTTTAAAGGAGTTTCTCCCCCCACACGCAGTGTTGTTTCTTCCAGAGTTAGGCTTTTTAAAATTTCATAGCAGTGTATATGTAATTTTCAATATAAAATAACCTATACTCTTTACATCAAATCTCCATCTGTAATAACTAATGAAAACAATAACTACAGAAATACACACAAAAGCCCATGTACTGAAGTCAAAGCTTACATAAGGTAGAAGCTAAATAATGTATGTTATTATGTTATTGTTAATTATATCCACTGGTTTTGAGCCATGTTATTATTATTACTATTATTATTATTACTATTATTATTATTATTATTATTATTATTATTATTTCTATTATTATTATTATTATAGCTCACACACTAGGCTGCTACTATTAGTGCAAGGTGAAAAAATATAAAAATAGAAAAGCATCCTGTCAAATAATTTGCACGTTCAAGACAAAAATTTTTGTCTTATGTAGCATAGAAAAAAGAAATATATACAGGAAACATCCACTGGTTTAAAAGGTGTCGGTGAAGCTCTTGGTATTACTTTTTGTTGGTTTTTCAGCCTAAAATTCTGACAGACAAAATGCCTGAGCTGCATTGGTTCCTGTTTTTAGGCTTTTTTCTTTTCTTAAGATAATCAAATACAAAATATAATAAATACTCTTAGAACACTGCAAAAAATATTATACATTTGGATGTAATACATTTGAATGTGAGCTGATATAAGTATACAGACCGTAATATGGCAGTTAGTGTGGTTTACAGTACATAAAAAAAATCACTCATGCAAAAATCAGATTTGTATTTTGCCAGTGAGAAGCATACACATAGACCTATCTGTGCAAAGCTGTAGTAGTTCTGTTTATGACAATAGATGTTAAATTTAGACATGAAATTATGTAGCTTTCATCCTACAACCAGGAAAGTGTCCAGGCATTAGATTAAAGCTAAGATCCAGGCGTTCATTTACACATGCTTGCTGGATGTTCATCTTTATGCAGTTTAAATATTTTATTTAGTTTGTTTCTCAGATAACCCCAACCTGGTTCTTAACGTTACAGTACCTGTTATAGAAATTGGTTCCATTATTTTAATGCCATTATTTTTCCTCTTTTCTCTCTCTCTCTCTCTCTCTCTCTCCTTCTTTTTCCAGCTTACAAGATTCAATCAGATCTAATAAGATTCACTGTGATGATTAATGCTTTCCTAAAAAGTGAATAAAGTTGGTTGAAATGATTTGCTGTGTATTTTAAAAATATAGCTTGATTAAAGTTGCCTTTATCAATGAGCCCTGGATTATATTCAACACACTCATATTTATGATGTTACTTGATCTTTGAAATGTCTTTTGGTTCTACCCTGAACTCATACGGGGGAATGATCATGCCCTTTATGTGTTTGTTTTTGTTTCTTGTCATTTGTGCATTCAAGCAGAAGCGTGTGTGTGTGTGTGTGTGTGTGTGTGTCTGTGTTTGTGAGAACATGCAGTATCTAATGATGCTATTTTAACACACATCATCGTTGGGTAGAAGTTTATTTTGAGGTCACTGTATGTATGTGTGTGTGTGTGTGTGTGTGTGTGTGTGTGTGTACTGTATGTGTACACTAACACGATATATCATTTAACACACAAAGTAAACTCATATATTCTATATTCATTAAACAAAAAATGAATTTCAGGACTTTTTTGTTTACATTTTGATGATTGTGGCTTACAGCTCAAATCAAATATCTTAAAATATTAGAATACTGCCTAAGATAAATCCAAAAAAATGTTTTACAACAGAGTAGGGCTGGGCGATTTGGCCTAAAATCAAAATCTCGATTAATTGAACATTTTAACTCGATTTCGATTAATAAACGATTATTATTTTTTTGCCCTCATAGTTCACTGACGAGTTTTGTACAGTAAATATGTTCACAAGTGAGAGATTTTTGAATGAAGGCTGCATTACTTGATTGATTAATTGAAGGCAACACACACTATCTACTATCTGATTATTTATTGAACATCAATGTTGAACAACTTAAACTGAAGCCACAAAAATTAAAGGGTTCATTAAATTACATTTTAAAGTTTAGTTTATTAACAAAAACAGATGACCGATTTGGCCTTAAAAATTAAGATACTATAGGCACATGCTCAGAATCTTTACAAGGCAATGATTTTTATAAAAAAAAAAAATACTTGTTTGTGATGATAAAAAGTATCTTGTGATGATAAATTACAATGTTTTAAGATTTTTAAACAATAATGAGAAACAACATTTAGACCACACACACACTAGGGCCGTCTGTTTATTCCACAATTCAGAGTTAAATGAAGGCTATTTCACACGGCCCCAATAAACTGACATAATGGCTTAAACATGCAATGACAACAAACATGGAATGAAATATGCAGCTATCAATCTGGGCCAGGACAATTTCACTTTTACTATATAGTTGGGTACCTGCTAGGTGTTGTATAGTTCATATTTGCTTGGCCAGAATGGTTTAAGCCACCAAAATAACGTGTTATTGATAAACTGCGCAGCTTTGGCCAGCGTGAACACTCCCGTTAGTAACGAGGCGAATAAGGAGCTAAACTTCAGCCGCGGAATGAGACGCTGCGCAATAAGGAGCCAAACAAACCGGAAGCTGCGAATAAGGAGCTAAACTTTAGCCTCGTGTGCTTAGGGGCATCATATCTTTCGCTAGAAAGTTAGAAACGGCCCTGGTTATATCCTTGCTCCTTTTGGACACCTTTCGTAAGGTGTAATGGCCACGAAAGACGACATGATGGATATCTGCTTTGCTACAGCCCCACTGCTAGCGCTGCTAGTTGACGGAGTAGCATCGGGCCGCATTTTCATGCTCTGTGTGGTCGTGTGGGTGATGCGTTCATATAACGGAGTTCGTGCTACTTTTCTTGTCGACAATTTCAACATCTTTGGATAATAACTCAAGGTTAGATTCACTTTCGTCGCTGCTTCAACTTTTTTTTTTTTGTTGTCCTGGTGTCAAGTTTGCTTCGCAAAGTGCGGCAGGAAATTAACTTTGACCTGCACGGCACGCGCAAGCTGCACGCTGATTGGCTGTTGTCGTGTTGTTCTGCTGTGTGATTGGCTCTTAGATTAATCCATATCGAGCAAAAAATGTCTAGAGCTTATCATCGTTTTTAAAATCAAATAAATCGCGATTCGATATGATATCGTTTATCGGCCCAGCCCTACAACAGAGAAATGTCAAACTTCTGAAAAGTTTTATGCACTTTACACCTTTAGTGTAAATTACTGAATCATTTCAGCATTGCATGTTTCTCATCTTCCTCTTGACAATCCCCTGAAGCTTCAGGTCAGGAGTTGGCTGGCCAATCAAGCACAGTACTGTCATGGGGAGCAATGCAGTTAGTACTGTGGTAGTTTTGGCAATGTGGACAGGTGCTAAGTAGGTGGTATCTCCATAAAGATTATTAGCAAATGGAAGCATGACATGCTCTAAAATTTCATGGTAAATGGCTGCATTGACTTTGGATTTAATAAAACACAGTATACAGTACCAACACCAGCAGTTATATAACATCCCAAATCATCAGCAACTGTGGGAACTTCACACTGGACTTCAAGCAACTTGGATTCTGTGCCTTGCCGCTCTTCTTCCTGACTCTGAGACCTTGATTTTCAAATGAAACGTAAAATTTACCTTCATCTGAAAAGAGGAATTTGGACCACTGAGCAAATGCTCCAGTTTTTTTATTCTTAGCCCAGGTGGACGCTTCTGATGTTGTCTCTGATTTAGGGGAACCCAACAGCTTGTGGTGCTTGTGAATCTCTCAATTTCTTCCACCAGCTTTTCTTGATAATTTTCCTAAGGCTGCGGTCATCCTTGTTGCTTGTGCACCTTTTCTTACCACATTTCTTCTTTCCAGGAAGCATGAATATGCTTTTAAACAGCACTCTGCAAAAAGCCAGCTCTTTCAATGATGACCTTCTGTGGCTTCCCCTCCTTATGGAGGGTGTTGATTATCATCTTCTGAAAAAATGTCAAATCAGCAGTCTTTCCCTTGATTGTGGTTGCGTGTTCTGAACAAGACAGAAGATATATATGGTATTTAGACTATACAAATAATATTTACTCCAGCTCGAAATTAAATATTCTAATATTTAGAAATACTGGGTTTTAAATTTTCATGAGCTGTAAACCGTAATCATTGAAATGAAAACAAAGAGGCTTGAAATATTTCAGTTTAGGTGTCTACATTTGGTAATTACATCATGAAAAAAATATTCAAAATCATTGAGATACACTGTATAAACAAACACACACACACACACACACACACACACACACACACACATATATGGATGTACAGTATATAGACAGACACGCACAAACACCCTTCACATACTGTATGCATATATGTATACACACTTCAAAATAAAAAAAAGCTCTTGTTTGAATGTCACATGTTAGTATCAATGATGGTACGACTACTGACATCTTCAAAGGACACATAAAACTACACATTGCTGCCCTAATTTAAATTGAGTTTTAAAGGGCATACAGTTTTGGGGTCCCTCTGTGTATATAAACATATAACTGCTGTTATATGTTATTAGTTGAAAAACTAATTGTTTAAAACGACTTGTTTTTCTCTTCAAATCCCAAAGTTGCTTAATAGGATTAAGATTTGAAGATTTTGGAGGCCAAGTCAACACCTAAAACTTACTGATGTGATCCTTAAACTATTTTTGCTGTGTGGCACAGCGCGCATTGTCCTGCTGAAAGAGGGCGCTGCCATCAGGGAATACTGTTTCCTTCAAGGGTTGCAGGTTCATGTAGATGGCTTCCCAGAAGAACGCTGGCCAAAGCTTCAGAATGCCTGTCCACCGATTTGCCTATTAGCAACTTGCATGACAGTATTTCTTCTATTGGGTCGGACTACACAGGCCAGCTTTTGCTTCCCAACTGCGTTACTGAATCAGGGCCACTCATGACCCTGTTATCGGTTTTCCTTCCATGGCCGCTTTGTGTAGCTCCTGAACACTGCACATCCGACACGTCCCACAACAGCTGCAGAGTTGCCCCAACACATATGACTTCACAAAGTCCCTCGAATCTTTAAATTTGTCCATTTCTCGTTTCAACACATCTTAATGGAACTTAATGGAAAAGCAATGTTCACTTGCTGTGTAATATATCCCTCCCACTTCCACGTGGCATTGTTCGTGGTCATAATGAGGCGGACAGGGGTGCGTGTGTATCTCTGTATGTATAAAAGTGGTTAAAGGTTATTAAATTAGGTCTCGAATTACCATATTGTATATGATATTTACACATGGACGTCAGAACAAAGTCTGTTGTTAAAGACTTCAGTAGCCAAGCTATGAGGTATTAGTTTAGTAGGCAACAGACAACTCTAAAAGATGTTGTTATTTGCACTGTTGTATTTTGGGAATTTGGGAATTGGTCAATTTACAGCAAACAGGAAATCCTAAACTGTTATCTTTTCTTGTCCTGCAATCTTTGCTAACGGCAGGACTGACAAGCATGTGAAGGGAAGCGGAATGTACCAGTGAATGGAAATAACAATTGTACCCAAACGTATCGCCTCATGTGATCAGGAAGATGATGGTGAATCACTTAATCACATTGTATTGAAATAAATTTGTCATTGTTTGTCAAAATATGCATGGAAGTGGTAGCATTTGGTAACATTCTGTCAATCCTGTCATCAGTTCTTTACGCAGTCATAAACAAGCCTATTTTGAAACAATACAGGTATTTGAAACCTATAACAAATTCAGATCAATATCCGCACTGGACCTGACATTTTCTGTTTTAGTTGTAAAGTAAGCAGTTAGTAATATTAGGCTCAGTTGATATTCAGATCTGATTGTAAGTGAAAACGAGAGAGTGCCATTAATGACAGTGTGAGCAGATTACACGTGTGAAAGTTGAGCAGTCGACCAACGTAGCTGAGGAAGAGTGAAACTCTAGTGGACTTCCATACCGCGGTATTTAAAAGAGCATTGATGGCCTGGTTGTTCTGCTTCGAATGAGGAAATTGAGCAAGGGAGCTTATTTAAGTCGTGACAGGGAAACATCGTGCTCATGTGAAAAAGGTTTCCAAGCTTCATCTGTCTCTGAATACACATCTGTACCGGTAGCTTGTGACAGTAGCTGACGTGACATGTGACATTTAATAATGGGTGACATTTTATACTGAATGTGTGATTAATGTTTCACAACGAGTGAAAATATCAATAGATAAAATAACAGGCGCTTAAACGATTACAGAGAGAAACAGGATTCTAGAGATCGCACTCAGTTGTTTTCTTTTTTTCATTGTTTATTAATGTGTTTTGTGTACTTGCCAGTCTGCGCACATCAGTCATCAGTCAGCACTGAGTTTCTTAAATCTCTTGCCGCGAATGTATTTATAGAACATCTTTTTCATTTAAAGGCGTTTTAGAGTCTCAATCAGGGTTGTGTTATTGAATTTTTGGAGCAGTGTGGCCTATTTAACAGCTGTGACCTTTAACCTTTTGCTTGCCCAGCTGCAGTAGTTCAACCATTCACTGGTGTGTTTCCGTGTGCGCTGACTTTTTTCACCACGTGACGTGTCTCCTTATCCGCGTGCAGCTCTACATATAACGCACTTCTAGCTTTTAATGTAAAGAAAGTGTCAAGTGACGATTGCTAAAATATGAAACTTTTTCATGATGAACAATGCTAAAGGTGTGTGTGTGTGTGTGTGTGAGGGAAGAGATAGCGTGGGTTGAATTTGAATGCCGAGATGCCAAGCAGAAACATAGGATGTGTAAATGCCACATAGAAAATATTGAATCCTTCGCAAAATATTGCACACCCTGAATAATATGCATGACCTTTTTTTCTTTTTTCAGAAAACCACAAGCCTTCTCAGTTTTGTTTTTCGGGCGTAATTTGGCTTATGTTTAAGTTCACCATCTTTGTGTTAAGACAAACATTCTTCGAACCTCTGCAGATTAACAGCATTTTTAGAAACGTTTAAAAACAAAACTGACATGTAAACTTTTTCCAGCTCTGTTGTTCTGCTTGAATTGTATTGGTTTTGTTTTGCAGGTAATGTGCAGTGTAATGTGTAGAGGACAGTTGTGTGGCAGAGTTTAAACCAGATGTTTATTTAGGGTTTTTTTTTTTTTTTTGGTTGGTTGCTTTTATTTTAAGATTTGATGGTTTATGTATAATGTATTTTAAAATAATTAATTACATTGCATGTATTAAATGCTAGAGCAGATATACGAGACTCCTCACCAGGATTAATTTATTCTGTACACAATAGTCAAATATACAGTTATATTTATTTATGATTGCCTTGGCACATGACAATCCATTTAACTGTGGTGTCAATTTTATACAATTGTAATTACAGATCAGTGAGTTTTTGTATTAGTGAGTTTTTGCTTATCTGAAACACAAACTTCTCATGTAGTTTTGCCCGTACTGCCTTAACATTATTCAACTCTCAAAAGCCACAAGGTGGGTGTATGTTTCCAACACAATAAAGAAAGAAGAAGAAAAAAACCAACTGCCTTAACATCAGTGCTGTTAGTTTATAGTCCGATATAATACACTTTATATAAAGGGAATAACTGTGAGTGCAGTTCACCTGGTGCTGTTAATTCTGGTTCATGTTTTTGAAAAGGGAAAAAGACACATGTACTGTAAGAGAAGCACATCATCAAATGTGTCTTTCACTTTTCAAAAGTCAACTTTTTTAAGTTTTAAGTTTAGGTCTAAGTGTGTGTGTGTGTGTGTGTGTGTGTGTGTGTGTGTGTATCTCACCAAGTGTATCAGTACTCCCACCTGTGGTTGTGTGCTGCTTGCTGCTTCGCGTACAGACAACAGTAAGAGGTTAATGATAGTCGCAAAAACATTCCTGCATTAAAAAAAAAAGAAACCCAATTAGAAGCTGCACAAAATGGACACTGTTTATATATTTCAATTCTTGTTTTTTGTTTTTTCTTTGTTGCTGTTTATTTTAGTAATAACTTTAATCTGTCTAATTCTGTGTTCATTCTAACAAGACAAACTGGAAGGTTTTTAATTCAGCAGATGTGATAATAGTTGAAACAATTCTGTAAAAGCTTCATTCTTACCATTTCACAGTTTCGGGGATTTGAGAAGAGAACTAGGGTTTAGTAACGCTTTGGCTTTTCCAGCTTCTTTCACTGCACTGAATAAAATGCAGCTTTGAAGCTCTTTGGCTTTTTTTTTTTTTTTACATTTTTCATTTTTTTAAATAACCTGTTACTAGTTAAGGTAGACATGACTATTAAAAAATGTGCGTTTAAATTGTACAGTTTATGAAGCTATGAGTAAGATTAGCTGACATGCGTGGAGATTTGATCTTTGTTGTCTGTGAGAGTTTCAGTATTAATTGTCACTGCGTCTGCGTGTAGGTGGAACCTGTTATCAGCAGCCAGTCAAAAACAGAACATTGAATTTCACTCTATGTTTTATTAATAAAATCGCTCATATTGTCCTGACACCAGGACGGCTTCGTATTGCTCTGAAATTCTTTCAATTATTCTCTTTCTTACTCATCTGTTTTTATGGCTCATGGTTAAAAAAAGGAAATGCTTCTCAACAAAAATGTACTGATGTCTGTGAAAGGAGTAACAGCAGGTATCGATATATTGTTAAGGCAAATTGTGTGATCCTGATCCAACGAAAACAAAGCAATATTCGTTCAAAAAGCTCCATTTATAATGAAAAAAAGCAAAAAGAAGGATTTGATTGCATTGTATTTCCTCTCCTGCTATGAGTTATATCATACAGCAGCAGTGGATCATCTGGGCTTCAATTTAAAACCTAATTCCAGTTCTAAAGTTTGCAGTGTGCTCTGTCATTCTGTTATTGTGTCTGATTTAGTAGGATTGAGTCGAACAAATGCTCTGGTCACAGCCCTTCTCTCTGCACTTAACCACGGAGCCATCAAACACTCGCTTCTGTCACCTTCAAATGACTAATTTAGTTAAAAAAAAACTGTGTGTGTGTGTGTGTGTGTGTGTGTGTGTATTTCATATCATGACATGGAAATAAATAGATTTCCTATCTTTCCTTTCTAAGCTGCTCACTTATAAATGAAACAAGCAAACAAATGAAATCAAACTAAATTTTAACACTGCGATAGAAAACAATCATTTTGTTGATATTATTAAATTTTAATAAATAACCAAATTCATAAGAACATCAGATGTGTGAACTGGATCGAATAGTGTGATTGGGGGGGTGAATAATGATCTTACAGTTGAAACCCCGGCGTAATTAATATATATACATATTTTTTCCAATTACTTTATTGATAAAGGTAAATGTCTTGTAGTTGTTTTTATATAAATAAATCCTGAAGTCATTTTGAAACTGATGGTTTAGATGATATTAGAGACACTCGGGGGAAATTTGACTCTCAAACATGTTCTTTCACAACCCACTCAGTTTCATAGGAAAAATCTTTAACCTTTTCAGCTCTAACAAATGCCCATCAAAGTGAGAGAGTGACTGTGTGTGTGTGTGTGTGTGTGTGTGTATAAGTGAGTGAGTGAGTGAGTGAGTGAGCAAATGTTTTTTCAGGCCACACACTGTTTTGACATGATTTCCACACGAAGGCACATAACATGAAGTTATGCTGTATGATTTTAATTTTTACTTAAAATACATAAACTGGGGACGTTTGATTTTATACCTGACATTGTGACACATTTATCATTTCTGTGTTGTCAGGGTTGTTCTTGATAAAGCTGAACGTGTGGGCAGATCCATGAGATTGTGCATCAGTTTTTCTTTTCTTTTTCTTTTTTTTCCAGAGACTCCGTTTTAAGAGAAGTTATCATGATTTTATTAGTCATTTATGAGGAGGATTTGAATGGGAGGTTAGTTGTAGAATGTGCGGTGAAATTGACATGTAAGTTGTCTTTTACTCTTAGTTTGATATTATTATTATTTCTAATGTTCTTATTTGTCCTTCTTTGAGATTTCTCATTGTTCCAGATCTGTGCATGTGATTTGAAGATAACACATGACTTAAAATATATTCATAGGTTTTGTTTGTATATATATATATATATATATATATATATATATATATATATATATATATATATATATTCTCAAATGTAGTATTTCTTGTAATTCATATTTCTAATTGCTTATATTGTTCCCTTCAACTCAGTATGATGTCCACATTATAAAGTAGTCTTCCTTATTCTACACACCTGATCATGTTTTAAATCAAACTTTGCACATTTGATCTTGTGCAGTTTTGAAATGTTCATTTGTGTCTTTGAGCTGTACTTGGTGGGGAAGACAGATATTAGCCTCCCACTTCCTGTTTAAGGCTGTGTTGTTTACCATTCAAAGGTGCTATATTTTTAACCTTGTAACCAGTTGTCCGTCTCAGACGTTGAATGTGAACTCACTTAATGATCTACAAGTTCAACTACACAAACCATGACCAAGCAGAGAGGAAAAAGACATTCTTTGATTTGGCCACAATATAAGCATGCAGTTAATTGAATTCGATGATGTTTAGAGATGATGATGATTAAAGGGGGAATGCAGTCTGGTTGTCAGTCAGAAATTCAGACGTAGACGGCGATTCTTTCAGTAGTGAAACAAGTCGTAGTCATTAGGAAACAGGATCACGCGTCTCTGAATAACTCAATGCAATAGTAGAGTACAGATTTAATTTATACTTGTGACATGAAATACAACTTCAATGGAATAAATCTCTTCACATTTTCTGATCGTTGTTTCAACCATTATTTGTATGTTTCATTTTCTCTCTCTCGTTATGTCTTTCCTGCTCTCGCTCTCATTAATTCAAGTAACTGATTAATTACTTTCTGGTAGTTTTCACACACAGACACACACACACACACACACACATACATACATCAATCACACCTCTTCCACCCACTCATAAACCAGATCATTTTTTTTCCTTCGTTGACCTGCTTGTATCCACCACCATGGAGGAGGTATTACTAATCACCAAGCTCTGACGCTGACTCGAGTACTGGATGTGAGCTTTTTAAACGCATTTGCTAGTTAGTGCCTGTGAAGCACCGGCTTAGTGTCTGTAACAAAGTTCTTTATGTGGTTTGAAAAAAGCTGTTTTTTTTTTTTTTTTGCTATGAAAATGTGACTAGACGCTGACCACAGCATAAATATTAAACATAAAGTGTAACGTGCTTCGCACCTTCGTCATATGCTTATCATCATAACCGAACAAGTGATGTGCAAGACACCAGTGTAATATTTTGAAGGTGAACTGTGCAAAACAGGACTTTGTGGAGCTGTACACCAGGGGGTTTTAAATGTTGTTAAACTGCATTTTTTAAAAATACATATTTTTACATATTTATCACAAGATTGACTGGTCACTTAAATTCAGTAGGTTTAAAACAAAACCTCCTAAATGTTCTTTTAGTGGAAGGTTGAGGAATAAAGACGACTGTGGCGTTAATAAATAGGCAGAATATAGTCATACACATTTAAATAATTGTAGCTTATATTTGAGTCATTTAAGTATAAACGTATATAACATATAAGCTGAATATGGCATCAGTTCCTCTTGTGCCACTGGGGCATGACTACACAAGACCTCTGGATTGTGCTGTGGTGTCTGACACCAGGACATTGGCAGCGGATCCTTTGGGTGATGTGGGCTGTAAGGTGGGGCCTCCATGGATTGGGCTTATTTGTTGGGTGAATCCCATAGCTGTTGAATTGGATTGGGAGCTGGGGAGTTTGGAGGCCGGGTCTGCGGTCTTGGGCTCTTTGCCTGCTTTGCCCTGTGTGCTGTGATGCACTGCGTGTTCTGATGCCTTTCTATCATAGCCAGCTTTGACTTTTTCAGCAATTTGTGCTACTTTTCTGTGGGATCGAACCAAGGACTGGCCTTTGGTCACCACAGGCATTGGGTACCTACTGTATGATTCTGTCACTAGTTTAGCATGGTGTTAATGTCATGGCTGATCCTGAACATGACCAAAGCCTTTGATACGTTTCATGAGCCAGTATTGAGGACAGAAGAGAGTGAAATGCTCATCGCTGCCATATTTCTCAGTCTAATTATACACAACCTTGTAGCCTAAATAAACCTGAAATGCCTGAGAACAGCTCATACTGTAGGTGTACTACCTTATTTCTTAATCAGTCAGGATTGTTCTTACAAGATGGTATAATTAGAATCCATTTCTTCGTATGTTTGTAAAGAATGTAACATAAAATATTAATATTAAACCTCTAATTTAACCCTAAATCATGCTTAATATCAGGAATTTGAAATAATCATTGTGATCATTAAAGCTGCATATGGAGGATGATACACACTGAATGTACAAGAGGAAATCTGTTGCATGTGTTTATTTTTATGTGTGTTTTTAGATATTGGTGGGGAATAAATGTGACAGTTTTGACCTTGCAGGGACGTTTGGATGACCTCTATGAGGACAACTGCGTAGCTCATAATTATGTCAATGAAATGTCCTTACAAGGAAAATAAGCTGTGTGTGTGTGTGTGTGTGTGAGGGGGGGGGGTCACGCCTGAGTCTTTGTTCGTGTTAAAGTATCCAGGACACTCTTGATTGCAGTGTCAAGTTTCATACCACGTACTGTAAGAAAGCTCCTTAGACTGCTGCATATTTTCATCTGCTTTCATATTTGGAGGCTAATAAATAGATATAGATCATATATTCATTTGTAATATTCTTGCAAGCATTAAACCAGAATGTGTATATTTTTAAACCTTTCCATTTCTAAATGCTTTTCCTGTTAATTTTTTTTTTAAGTGTTTATCACGTTCTGCTTTCAGGATGTGGGCTTTGAGACTAATTGTTGCCGATAAACCGAAAATGTGTCTCGTGTTAATGAGTTAGTAGGAAAGGGGAAACAGCAGAAAAAGATGTGGCTAAAATCACAAACGAGAACAAGCGTGTCGAGGGGTCTAGAAAACTGAAGAATGCAAATTGAACAAGGTGTGAGTTATGTGCAGTAGTGTTTGAAGCTTAAAGCGGGGAGCTAATCCTTGATGTGGGATTATGGCTTTCTACATGACGTGTTTTGCAGGTTTGAATTCTGTATGTAATGGAAAATCTGTTTTCACAGAGTAACCTGCCACACAATGCTACTTCTCCTGCATTGTATTTGTCTAGTTCAATACAGTTTGGCCTAGAACCTTTAAAATGCTTTTTACAGTATTTTGGTTGGTAAGGAGAAGAAAGAAAAAGCGAAAGGAAAAAAGAAAAGGAAACTTGGGCATTTGATAGTAGCACCTATGGCTGTGAAACCTCAGCCCTGCGATTACAGTCGTGTCTATAGCACAGGGGGAAATGACTCTAGACAGGTGCTGCAGCTCGGGGCCAGCTGTTCCTGATATTTCCTAGAATAATGACTGCTGTAGTGAATAGGTGCTGATGGTAACCCGGTGTGTTTCTTTTGCACAGGTCGCCAGAGAAAGTCCTGATCAGCCACAAGCGTTTTAACAAACCTGAGGACAAGTTCAAGTCAGGTATCCATGTTTTTGGATTGCTGCATTTATTATCATTTTTATCTAAATTTTTTCATATACCTGTAGCTATCTATCTCTAACTGTATGCCTGTGTATATACTGTATGAGCAACAAATAATCAAGATGGTGAACATAATGAGTCGATGTGAAACCCTGATACTGATAACCGAAGCTAATTGGTTATAATAAATATTACCCTGAAAAAAAAAGATGAAACATTCTCAGCGTGACATTTGTCTCTTTCTGTGGTTGGCGTCAAATAAGTGTTTGTTTTAACGGTGTGTTTACATTTGATGTGTCCTCCTACTTGTCTACCAGAGCAGAGTGGTTGAGCTGTGGTTTAGAAGAAGACTATGCATTCCCAGACTCTTATGGGGACGTGTAACGTTTTCAAATGTCACTCTTTCTCTCTGTCTCTCTCTGTCTCTCTCTCTCTCTCTCTCTCACTCACACGCACACACAACTACGCCCACATTATCAGACACATGGTTAGCTGAAAGCTGCAAGTTTTTAAAAATATTGATAGAAGTATGTTTTGCAGAGCAAAGAAGTACTTTTGTCTTTACAAGTCCCTTAACTGTTTTATTGCCTTTGAAAAAGTCATTTATTTAATATCATATTTTAAGCTAATGACCTTACTCTCCATAGCATTAAAATCTGCTCTTTCCTACTGACAAGGTAATGCAGTGTAAAGATAAAAAATATCTAAGGCCAAATGATTTTCTTTTCTTTTCTTTTTTAGGACATTATGACTTTTGTACGGTTCTGTACTGTGCAATAGGTGCTGTCGTATTATTCCTCTGCATTCACAGGGTAACCTTGAAACTTATGAAAATATTTTCTGAACAGTAATAAACTACTTTATGCACATTATGTAATACCAATGTTTCATGAACTATAGTGAACAGTCATGCACACTGTAAACAGCTAAAAGTAACAGCTTCTACATGTGAAATATACATGATCATATTTTAACATATAATTTTGCCATGTGTAGAACGTTCATGCTCTTCAACATAGAGAGGTATTGTGGAAATTAGCAGATAGTCAGGAGTATCATTGCTGGAGTATTTAAGTCTAAACCAGCCTCATGATGGATGATTAAAGGTCAGGATATTATCACAGAGCTCATCATGGTCACGAACTGCTGTTTAAGTAGAAATCAGCTTCACATTTTAGATTTCTGCAGCTTATATTCTTTACACAGATCATCAGGGTTTTATTTGTTGTACCGAAGGCTCTGGGACTCTTCAGGTTTTCACAGACCATGTGTGCACATTTTAACAAATAGGTCTTAGCCTCGAGAGAAATTTTTGAATCTGATGAGAAACAGATTCCACTTCTTCAGCATACCGGTATTACTGATCATCAGGAGCAGGGAGTTACAGTGGGCTTAGTGTCAGCCTCACACACACACACTGCCTACACGTACACTTTCTGCTTATAAATATCAGCAATCTTAACTCTCTCATGCATAAATTATTTATACAGAGATTTATATTTTCTCTTTATAAGCTTACAATTACATGATTTACATGAATTTTTTTTTACTTTTTTAAAGTATACAGTATATACTGTATACTTTAAAAAAGTAAAAAAATTAATAAATAAATTCAGACACCACAAATTACCAAACATACCAAGCATTTTTTGGAAGAAGTTTTGGTCCCTGTGATGAACTCGCATTGGATTTCAAGTCAGGAGTTGAGTTAGGCCAGTTATGGATGTGTGCTGAATCTCCCAACAATTCAATATCTGGACCCATGAGGTTACATCTTCCTCTATAGTGTACTGGTACTGTACAGCACTGCATTCATGGTTGCATTGATGCCATGTTAGGCTCCAGTACTGTTTGAAGAGAAGCAGCTCTGTATCACGATGCTCTTATTTCCAGACTTCACTGTGGGTCTGTGGTGTATTGTGGGTCTTCCTGGACTCATGTGTACAACCCCTCCTTCTTTATTCTAATATTTTCTAATATTTTCCATCGAAATGCATCTACAGTAGATGCCCGTTGCTGTGTTTGGTTTTGTAGCAGAGGGTCTGTATGAGCTGTAGGAAACGAGATGTTTGTGGTGTCATTCATTCATTTTCTATACCGCTTAATCCTGTGTTCAGGGTCGCGGGGGACCTGGAGCCTATCCCAGGAGACTTCGGGCACTAGGCGGGGTACACCCTGGACAGCGTGCCAATCCATCGCAGGGCACACACTCATACGCACACACACACACTCATTCACACACTATGGTCAATTTGGGAATGCCAATTAGCCTAACCTGCATATCTTTGGACTGTGGGAGGAAACCGAAGTACCCGGAGGAAACCCACCAAGCACGGGGAGAACATGCAAACTCCATGCACACAGAGACGGGAATCGAGCCTGGCTGTTTGTGGTGTACAGTACTTTATTGCTTATGCTTCTCTGTGTAATTATTGCTCCTGCTGCTTTTCAGATCATCCAGCAGTTCTTTTCCAGTGACTGCTGGATTCTACCTTCCCTTCCTTATTATTAGTCTGAGAGTTCGATGTGAAGTCTTCTGTGGTTCACCTGATAAGGAACGATCAGTGGTGGTTCTATTAACCTTCCACCTGCATGTTATTAAAACACTTGCAGTTTAAGACTTTTTTTGTTATTCTGTGGCTTTTTCATTAAATATTTTTTTTATTTTTTATTTTTTTAAATAATATCAGATTAAGAAACATGTTAAAAGCTCCAAAATCATCCAAAATTCTGTAGATATAATAGATTAATCTGAAAAATAACACATACAGTAGCTGGCAGAGCTGAAACAAATTTCTCCTTCTTCATCTTCTCATTATTATTATTATACATGAAAAGGGAACATTTGGTTGGCTGGATTAAACAGAAATTCTTCTGCACAGTGTATATAAAAATAGTTTGTTTCTCATTAAAACATTATTCCATTGCTTTCACTACATTATAACAATAGATTTATGTATTAGCTTGAACAGTGCAAAGTTTGATCTGTTGATCAAGTATTAACATGAACCAATCACTTTGTATTGTATAATCATAGAGGCGCAGTTGGTATTGTCGCTGCCTCCTAGTTAAAGGGTCCTGGTTTTAATTGTGAGCATGGGTGTCTGTGTGTGGAGTTTGATTTGATTCCATGTCTTTGAATATAAACCAGTTACATTAAAACCACCTAAGTTTCGGGTTCCCCTTGTGATTCCCCTTGGGGTGCGGCTCTGCACAGTACAACGAAGTCATGTACGAGTTGAATCAGCCATGGAAGACAATCGTACCTGACGAAGGAAGTAGATTTCTGTTTAGACGAGACATCATCTGTGTCGTCATAGTCACCCTTTGACTTACAAAGTCAGAGCTGATAAAATAGAACGGCACACAGAACATTTCTCTTTACATTTTTTCTGAAAGAATAATAATATTAGGCATTGCACGAAAGTTCACTTCTTCTCTTGTGTGGTGACTCACAAACCCAATAACTGCATTCTGCCCCCTGCTGTATCAGAGAGTGTACACTTCGCACGTGAACCAGAGAATGGAGAACAAAAACAATGTAAACTCTGGCCTGCATGGGAGTACGGAGTGGGAGCAATCAGCACGCTGGACACGCTAAAAATCTGTCCTGCCCATTATGATGATGATGTTTGTATTTTATTATTTTTTTTGTGGGATTAGGGAATTGACAGAATAAATGCATAAAACACATAATTCCATAGTGCAGAACAATTACAATCAGACAGAGTATTCAGTCATAAACACAGACATATGCAGTTTGTATATTCAATGAGTGGAAAGTTAACTAAACAATGTTACATATTGTCAGAGTATTTATTCCACTGAAGGTTTTGATTTATAGGATTATGAGGCTGATAAATAATGTCATTACGATAATCATCATGATTGGTTTAAATATAAAGTGACACATACTTTATCCACGCTTAATGACGCTAATAGCCATAAATAGCCACCAACACCCGGGGAAGGTTCGTGCGACGGACTATTAGAATTACAATGAGACAATTTATTGAAACCTAATCCGTTTTTGTTTTTAAACCTTACGTGCTTGACAAATGTGGATTTTGCAGTTCCTGTTTTAATTGTCATTTCATCTTCCTATTTGGTATCTGTAAAATCATATCATTTGCTAGAAAATATTATTTTCACACTATGGACAGTCCCAGGTTTTCACTTACAAATCTCTCTCTCTCTCTCTCTCTCTCTCTCTCTCTGTCGTATTTACGATTTTCTTCATTGGACAATCCTATTGTGTTTTCTGTTGATTGTTTTTTGTCCTCACTGACTTTTTATTAGGATCATTTGCATAATGGGAATTTAGATTTGGATTCACTTGCATGGGGAAAAAATGATAATTGACATTTTGCGCTGAACCCCCCCCCCCCCATCCCCCCCCCCCCCCAGTGAAATCTGATGAAATGGTCACCTGTGTTGCACTGCGGCCTTCATGAGGCCTTCTGCTTGACTAATTCTCCTCACTGCGTTTGATGCAAAAATCTAAAATAAAAATTAGGAAGTGGCTTTAGGTTAACAACTTGCCAATATCTTGGTGATATCCGTCATCTCAGGGAAAGCACAGAGCTCATGTCACAGAAGTGAAATCATCAAGGTTAAGGTTGTAAAAGATCTGAATTCATATACAGATGGAATTTTTGTTTTGGCTTTATATTAAGCACTGGGTGGGAAGCGTAGTCTGAAAACCACAATCGAGTGAAAGTATTCTTATTTTACAGTTTCACGTAGAAGTAAAAGCAGCCTTCAAAACTAACATGGGCAATTTAAAGACTGTGTGGAAAGACTACTGAATATAGTTTGGTTTCAGGTGAATCATTTCTGAACAAGAGGCTTTCATTTGAAGTGTCCCGCTGAATTGTAAAGATGTCGGTCAAAAAAACAACAACAGCGTTGATTAACAGATGAGTAGTGAAGCGGCTGTGAGCATCAGAAAGATAAAAACGCATGATTAGGCAGATGTAAGTAAACGGAGTGTTCTGCTCAAGCATTTCTGATTAGTATTATTATTCCTACATGAAACTCTCTGACACAAGTCTGTCATGAAACACTGATGACGATCTGGACCAATTTAATCTCATTATTATTATATACCACTGAAACAATAAGGAAGAACCTGTACACCACATCTCTTCCTGACCGCTCCCTTTCCCATGACTCGGCAAAAAAAAAACATACTCACAGGAAGTCGTGTGACTTCCAAGCAGTATGACACTATATATTGTGTTGTATTATTATTATTTATTTTTTTTTTTACACATTTGTACTATCACTCCACTCTGGCCAACCTGATGACCTCTTCATCTTAATTGGCAGATTATGACGAGAGGAAACCGCCATTTTATATCATAACCGGGACGTTATCTCAGTGGTTCTGAGTGGCAATGTGTCATTGTGATCCCTTTGTGTATAAGAGTATAAGTGAACACAGGAAAAAATGTCAGACAGACATCTAGGAGCCGACGCACGTGTGATACAGATATGATGACTATCTGTTTACAGGCTGCTGAAACCCACCTCAACAAAAAAAAAAGGAAAAAAAAACTGAGGTGACTCACGGCATTGAGACACATCCTGACGAATTAACCCCGTCCTTACACAACGCCAGACAATGTTGTGTGCGTTGACTTAAGGCGCCGACTTTTGACAGACCATCAAAATGATTTGAAGTGCAGTCGTTCTGCCTTTAAGGTGTACATTGTTAAGGATTTGCCTAATTTTATTCCACTGCAGTTTACACAAAGATGTGCTAATATCACTGTGGCAAACAAATATTCCTCGAGCATGACGTGGGCTTTCACCGGCATGCTAATGGCTTGTGCATAACTTTGAGTTTCTGTGCAGTCAGGAAGAGTTTCTGCTTAATCATATGATTTAGTACAATTTGCTTTTGTCATGAGCTGAACGGGACCAATCATATTCACCTTCACTTATAAGATGATACTCGCCAAGCACTTCATGACGAGTGATCAGTGTCCTCCTGTCCTGCCTGCTGCTTTTTATTGGGCTTATTAAGGTCATTATCTTGAGACAGTAGTCTGACTTTTGTTTATTCATCTCCAGAAGTGGTGGGAGTGAGAGAGAGAGAGAGTGAGAGAGAGAGAGTGAGAGAGAGAGAGTGGGGGCAGAGGAAGTCAGGAAGAAGCAGAAAGAAGAGAGAGAGAGAGAGAGAAACAGTCTCAGTGCCAGGGAGAGTGCGCTTTGCCCCGGGGCGACACCTACACGCCCTGACATGTTCAGCTGCCTCTTCTCTCCCTCCTTGTGGTTTTGTCCAGCGCTGTATAAACAAAAGGTGCACCGTGCATCGGGTGCTGCTGCGCTGAGAATAGACTTTACTCAGCCTTGTCTGAAACTCAGAAACACCCCTGACCCCACCACGCTCTCTCCCTCCCGTTCTTTACCCTCCGCCGCAAGCAGGACGCAAGGATTAGACAGTCGCAGGACTGGAAGCATCTAAGCATTCGCCATTATGTCTCTTGTTCTCACTAAACTGTTTGTCTTGGCTTCTTGCAGGGCCATATGGTTGCCCCTGATTAACATCTCAAACTATTCACTGTAACAAAAGTTTGATTATCTTGAGACAAGGCGAGCACAGACAGTATAGAGTAAGGATGATAAACTGCCTCTCAACACAAATCCCACAATTGCGTATTCATACAGAACTTATCACGCAGCTGTGATTAAACAATAAACAATCAAATAAAACAGTTCCTTCATGGGTTGTCATGTTTGGTTAGTTGTTTCCTGGAAGTCTGAAGTCAAACATTATCCTCTTATTCTGTTAATATTCTTCTAATTGTCATGGAAAATTGGTTTCAGGTTTTCACGTTATGGGTTTTATGGCCAGGAGCAAACAAGGGAATCTGAGATAAGCAGTTCAGTGGAGGAATTAGACACAGCGTGAAAGAGATTGACGTCCAGCGGGAGGAACATACGCTTCTGACACGCCTTATTTTAAAATGATTTATTTATAGCTCAGCTATCCACAAGAAGACCGAACTGTGGACAAATTTGACTAAATTTAAGAAAAAAGTATTGCAGTATACTGTACTTAGTCTCCAGGAATATTTTGGATTAAAAAGTCTTTCGTCAGCTGTGTAAGCAAAGTGGCTTTGAAGCTCTAGGAGGTGAAACGAGTTGATATTCATCAGAAGTACTTTGTTTGCTCAACTGATTAAGGACTTTTCTTGAAATGTCCTGTTTCTCTGGAAACTAGCTATAGACTACTAGTGAAACACTTTTAAAATTGCTTTATTCGTCCAATCTAGCTAGATAGTTACAGCTACTCTTAATACATACACAAAGGCTACAAAACTAAGTGTTTTGACTTTGCATTACACAAAATGAAACAAAGCCTTCCACAGCTTAAAGTGTCACGATTCTGGGTGTCTGAATCATCTCTCAAGCTCAACAAAAAGGGCTTCTTCAGCCTTGGTGTTCCAATAGTCTTTAAACCATTTTTATGCCCTCATTAACACACTATTAAGACTACTCTAATACATAAATACATACATTGTAGGGCAGTGGTGGCTCAGTCGGTTAAGGCTGTGGGTTACTGATCCGATGGTCGGGGGTTCGAACCCCAGCATCGCCAAGTTGCCACTGTTGAGCCCTTGAGCAAGGCCCTTAACCCTATCTGGGTTTTTTAAGAAATTTTACTGTGCTGTAAAGTACATCTGACAATTAATTGAATATTCTTCTTCTTCTTCTTGAAGTGTGGGCAGGGCAGCAGGTTCTCCCCGTCATCCTCTGCCTCATTAAATTAGGGCTTTGGTCATTTTAAGTGAGACTATGTCCACTATGGCAGGAGTCTGCTGGAAGCAGTGCAACCTGATGTGGTCTTCTGCTGTTGTTGCCAATCAACCTTAAGTTTTGTTACATTGTGTCTTCTGAGATGCTTTTACTTACTCAACAAGTCGGCAGTTCCTGGCATCATCCTGACCTGTAACTGAGTGGTTCAGTGCATTATCTTGCCTACTATGATTAGCTGATTAGATAATTGCTTGAATTGAGCAGAGTTACAGGTGTTTTCATTAAAATGTCATGTGTATATGTTATGGGGAAAATCAGAAAGGAATCATGATATATTTTTATTAACTTTGTTGAAGTGCCATTTACTGTATTTCTTTCTGTAATTTGCAGTAATTCTAGTCACATTTCATCTCTAGTTACGTTCCATTTGCACAGCAAAGTGACCAGATCCCTGATTAGCAATACTTTTGGTATTTTGCTTTTTATTTAGTACTGTATTTCTTATTTTGCTGCGGCCTCGTACTTCCAGGATAAAGAGTGCAAGTCCTGCCTCTGGTCTCCGGGTTTCTGGACAGGCTGGTTCGGCATTTCCAAATTGCCTGATGTGTGAATGAGTGTCTGTATGTCCCAAGCCCAGTTAAAGTGATAAATCCTATGGGTTGCCATATAAGATTATTCAGTCCACCATAACACTGGCTGACCTTTCTGGAGCAACCCTCTGCAAGCAGTGGCCCCTACTGCCCGAGTAATAATAATAATAATAATAATAATAATAACAATAATAATAATAATATAACATGCCTTAAGATTATACCCAGCAAGCACAGGAAGAACGTGCAAACTCAAAGCACACAGACCAGAGGCAAGATTCGAACCCCCAACCCTGGCAGCGTGAGGAAACAATGCAAACCGGTAAGAAACTATGCTACAGTTTTAGGAAAATATAAAATGTACAGTGGTGTGAAAAACTATTTGCCCCCCTCCTGATTTCTTATTCTTTTGCATGTTTGTCACACAAAATGTTTCTGATCATCAAACACATTTAACTATTAGTCAAAGATAACACAAGTAAACACAAAATGCAGTTTTTAAATGAGGGTTTTATTATTTAGGGAGAAAAAAAATCCAAACCTACATGGCCCTGTGTGAAAAAGTAATTGCCCCCTGAACCTAATAACTGGTTGGGCCACCCTTAGCAGCAATAACTGCAATCAAGCGTTTGCGATAACTTGCAACGAGTCTTTTACAGCGCTCTGGAGGAATTTTGGCCCACTCATCTTTGCAGAATTGTTGTAATTCAGCTTTATTTGAGGGTTTTCTAGCATGAACCGCCTTTTTAAGGTCATGCCACAACATCTCAATAGGATTCAGGTCAGGACTTTGACTATGCCACTCCAAAGTCTTCATTTTGTTTTTCTTCAGCCATTCAGAGGTGGATTTGCTGGTGTGTTTTGGGTCATTGTCCTGCTACAGCACCCAAGATCGCTTCAGCTTGAGTTGACGAACAGATGGCCGGACATTCTCCTTCAGGACTTTTTGGTAGACAGTAGAATTCATGGTTCCATCTATCACAGCAAGCCTTCCGGGTCCTGAAGCAGCAAAACAACCCCAGACCATCACACTACCACCACCATATTTTACTGTTGGTATGATGTTCTTTTTCTGAAATGCTGTGTTACTTTTACGCCAGATGTAACGGGACATGCACCTTCCAAAAAGTTCAACTTTTGTCTCGTCGGTCCACAAGGTATTTTCCCAAAAGTCTTGGCAATCATTGAGATGTTTTTTAGCAAAATTGAGACGGGCCTTAATGTTCTTTTTGCTTAAAAGTGGTTTGCGCCTTGGAAATCTGCCATGCAGGCCGTTTTTGCCCAGTCTCTTTCTTATGGTGGAGTCGTGAACACTGACCTTAATTGAGGCAAGTGAGGCCTGCAGTTCTTTAGATGTTGTCCTGGGGTCTTTTGTGGCCTCTCGGATGAGTCGTCTCTGCGCTCTTGGGGTAATTTCGGTCGGCCGGCCACTCCTGGGAAGGTTCACCACTGTTCCATGTTTTTGCCATTTGTGGATAATGGCTCTCACTGTGGTTCGCTGGAGTCCCAAAGCTTTAGAAATGGCTTTATAACCTTTACCAGACTGATAGATCTCAATTACTTTTGTTCTCATTTGTTCCTGAATTTCTTTGGATCTTGGCATGATGTCTAGCTGCTTTTGGTCTACTTCTCTGTGTCAGGTAGCTCCTATTTAAGTGATTTCTTGATTGAAACAGGTGTGGCAGTAATCAGGTCTGGGGGTGACTACAGAAATTGAACTCAGGTGTGATAAACCACAGTTAAGTTATTTTTTAACAAGGGGGGCAATCACTTTTTCACACAGGGCCATGTAGATTTGGAGTTTTTTTCTCCCTTAATAACGTAAACCTTCATTTAAAAACTGCATTTTGTGTTCAATTATGTTATCTTTGACTAATAGTTAATGGTTTTTGATGAGCAGAAACATTTAAGTGTGACAAACATGCAAAAGAATAAGAAATCAGGAAGGGGGCAAATAGTTTTTCACACCACTGTAAATCAACCCAAAATCACTTGAGAAAATGAATGTAAAGTAATATAAACTTCTGTTGCTCTCTAGACTATATGTATGTAATGTAAATGATGTAAATGATGTAAATGTTTTGTGCCCGACTCCACTGATTACCTTCAAATAAAAAAATGTAATAAGATTAAGGAAAATGTTTTTGTTTGTTGCATTTTTTGTTTACATTTGTCTAGGCCTGAAGAGTCTTAAACTTTGTGAATTTTCTATGTCTGGAAAGTGTATTCTCTAAAATTTAGCTTTTATCCTGAATGTTAAAACATTTAGGCACTGGAGCATTTAAAACTCTAATTATAATTATTAGTAGTAGTATTATTATTTCAGACATACTTTTTAAAAATGTTCTTTTTCACTTATGGACATTTATAGAAATGTGTGTATACATGTAATTCTATAGAAATAAACTAGACTTCATGCATGCAAGGGTTAAAGAAGAAGTAGAACGCAATGTCATGGTGTCAAAATATGGCGGATGCTGTGTTTTCAGTCTGCCAACGAAATGGGATGACTCACGTCATACAGACTAACGTCTACATGCTCACTCGCTCACTCACTCGCTCGCTCACTCACTCACTCGCTCACTCGCTCACTCACTCACTCGCTCACTCACTCACTCACTCACTCACTCACTCACTCACTCACTCACTCACTCACTCACTCGCTCACTCACTCGCTCACTCACTCACTCACTCGCTCACTCACTCACTCACTCACTCACTCACTCAGACAGTCCTCTTTTTGACCCTCTCACCAATCTACACAGCATATTTCTAATTAATTCCCTTCAATGGCTTATTGTTTCATATAGACTCCGGCTTGTTCAGCTGTAGATATTGACATATTGGTTTGCACATGCTTAATTTTTTTTACTGGCACGTTATAAAAAGGTGTAACTGATACTATCTAGTACTTTAATGTTATATATTAAAAAAAATAAAGTCTATGAATAAATTTCCTTGTATTTTCTGATCTTTTGACCTTGTTTACATAGCACTTAGAGTTAATTCACATCATCTTTTCTAAAATCCTGCATTGTATATCCATTTCACTCGGCAAGAAATCCATCTAAGTACAAACGCTAGGAGCATTTATGTTGACAAGCTGAAGGCACCTGAACTTTATACCTGCTTAAAATAACCCTGCCTAGATCAGCCAATTAGCAGACTGCAGTCCACAGTGAGTCACAGCTCTGGTATACCCGCACGCACTCACCTTGTCCGACAGTTCACTGAGTTGTGCTGATGTACACAAAGCACACAAGCCTGGGTTGGTCATAGGGTGATGTTGAAAAGAAAAAAGATTATTATGTCACTTAAGGACATTTCCCTTCATATATATTTATGTACACAGACACACACACACACACACACACACAAATGAGATTTTATACATAAATAATGAATTCAGTAATCAAATAAAAAAAATAATTAAAAAGTAAATTACACATGATCAAATTTATGACTATAATAAAAATCGTTCTCCTAACATCAGTAAAAGATCAGTGTTACATGAGCGGTGTTACAGGAGGAACCCTCAGGCCCTGGTGGTGTACTTGTTGACACTTCCTGGTGGGGATTTTTCAGGAGGAGTCCTTAGGTGACGGAATGAAAGAGCCTGTGGAATGACTAACACCCCTGGAAAGTACATGGCGTTCCCATCAGCAAGCCACTGCCCAAAGGTGGCACAGGGGGCAAACAGCCCACAGGTGAGCAGAGTCAGTGCCCTTAAGGCGTCTCTAGGAGACCAGAGTCTTTTCTTTCTCTCTTGAAGGTGTAATTCACACAGAAATGCTGACAGTGAATAATGATGGATGAAGCAAGTGAGGGCGAGGCAGCATAATTTACAGTAGATCTTAACCTTCACTTGCTCAATATAGTTTTTTTTATTTCTCTGATTGTAAGTGATTATAAGTGCTTTTCTGCTCAAGGACTTTTTTGTTGTTGTTGAAGAGGTTTGGAAGTTTTTCTTGGCCCTTTGCACATGAGAGCTTTGACACTAAACCTGAAATCACTTTTTTATTGTGAGGTTCCTCAAAGAATATGAAGATAAAAAGCTTTCCTGTCAGTCTTCATTTGATTTGTATTATCAGATGCAAAGAAAAACAGAAAAGATAGTGTAGGTCAATTTGGCCAAACAATGGCAAAATTAAGACCATATATTTACTCTTGTAAAGGGTTGAGTGACACACTTTTTCCATGACTCCAGGGCGGAGCCTCTTCTTCTGCATGTCCGTGTTGGAGTCTAATGAGACCAGCACAGCTGAATCAAACCACTTCTGCAGTCCCTGTTCTTCCTGGAAACATCTGTGTGTGTGTGTGTGTGTGTGTGTGTGTGTGTGTGTGTGTGTGTGTGTGTGTGTGTGTGAGAGAGAGAGACATTTTTGTTGTTGTTGTTTGGTTAATGTCACCAGCTGTGCAAGTGGCAGGATGTAGCTTTAGATTATTTTTTCCTTTAATGCACATCATTAAACCTTAATAAATTACGGTTTAGCTTGTGGATCTTTCAATGTGTGTGTGTGTGTGTGTGTGTGTGTAATTTGCCATATGTTTGAATTGCCCCAGCTTTGTGTGCCCTGTGATCCACTGATGTCCAGGATGATCTCTCTCTCTCTCTCTCTCTCTCTCTCTCTCTCTCTCTCTCTCTAATTGAACAGCATTGGTCCTATGACAAACCCACACATGATTATACATAAATAATAAACACTGATTAATCAAGGAAATTATTCATTAAGTGCTCCTCTCAGGATAAACCTCTTACTGAAGATTGATGGAATGATTTAACCAGTATGGAAAATGTGTTTACTGTCATTTCTTTCAAAAGAATAAACCTATGTACTTTTTTTTCTTGGAATAAAAAAAATATATATTTCTGATCAAATCCAAATTGTCAAAACTTTAATGTAGACGAGGTACAGTATGTTGGAAACTGAACGATACAGGAAGATGTAAACTTATTATACATTTCAACAATTATACACAGTTCTTGTTTCGTACCAGAGGAAGCATTAAACAGAGTCTCTGCTGAAGGTTTCCATTTTAAATATCACTACAACCTAGAAAGCAGACGATGATGATGATGATGATGATGATGATGATGCTCGGTTGAATCAGGAGTTAAAGCATGAGAAGCAGTATCCTCTGTAATACTGTGACCTTCATACTTCTCCTGCACACTACTGGAAATGAAGTCCGGAGTGCTTAAGCCAAATACAATACACAAACAATTTCTCACTTCCTAGTTCCCTGGGTTTCTCTTTCACTTTTGGACCTTCCTTTCACCTCTCGCCAACTGCTTTTAAGTGTGAATACTAACTCACAGTAACTGAGGAAAATGAGGGGATCATAATTTGTGATCGAAAAACCACACTCCTAATTTAAGATAAAAATTTTTTGAATTATTCTCACTTGTATGTCAGGACCCCACTTTTATCATTGTGCATTTTAGAAAATGTATATTCCTGACTGTTTACTTAATTCACGCTGCCGTGCTCACTTCCCAAGTACTGAAGAAAATTGTGTTCAATGGTGCTTCAGACTTCGTCGTTCAAAAAAAAGATAGCGATTTTAATATAATTCTGATTCCTAATAACGGCCTGGGCTTTGACTAAACTGCAAACAAAATATAGTAGATATGGTCTAATGTAAATCCTATTCAGTATCCTCAATCAAATTACTCTAACTGTCCATAACCCTCTTACATTGTGTATATAAATGTCTGTGTATTAAATGTTAGTATCTTAGGATTATTGATTTGACTTACTGTATTACAGAACTACTTACAGAAATATTTGGCTTCATGGAATCCACAACTCAATCAATTCTTACCAAAAACCAAATGTACCCCCAGTGGAACAATAAATAGAACAGCATTACAAAAAGTTCTGCGCTTGAATCAGCTGTGTAGAAAATGCACAGCCATGAAGAGTAAACCAACTACTCATGTAAAAACACTGATAAATCAGTAGACCTACAGTATACAGTACAGTGGAAATTATATTGCTAAATAAATCAGCCACCATCAACACTAATAACCTTGAAGCATTCCATAAGAAGACCACAGAAACATCCATGTAGCACTTTTATGAACAGTAAAAACTTTTTTCCTTGGTGCCATTTAAATTACACTTTGTGACTGTTGTGTGCAAAAATCCCATGAGATCATATTTCCCCTATTCTAATGTTTGATGTGAACATAAACTGAACCACTTGACCTGTATCTGCATTTATACATTATGTTGCTGCCACACAATTGACTGACTGGATAATATTGTACGGTGGCACAACCCTCACCAGGATGAAGCCGTTACAGAAAAATGATTGAGTGAGGGAGTGAGTGTGTGTGTGTGTGTGTGTGTATACAGAGACAACAAGAAGCTTTTCACAAAGAACCAAGTGATTTTTCTGTCCAATTTTCATTAGTAAAATGTTTGGTGTAAGAGCTTTCTTGCTTTGTGGCACATACTACAAATTTTTACCAGCTAGTAACTAACAGGAATGTCGTCTCCACATGAGACAAACAGTCCGGAGCTGAGGTGCAGCTTTCCCACCTTTTCTGTATGGCTTATTCACATAAAGAGTAAGAGAGCATCAGAGCCATTACTACTCACTTACTACTACAACTGCTACTATTAATACCACTATTAACAATAATAATAATAATAATAATAATTTAATTGGGATTTGTCATCTAGGAGTCATCTCATCAGACTATTCTATCTGTACCAATCTGCATGGCACGGGTTTCACACTGTCTCAACCATCCCATTTTCTAACAGGCTTGGGACATTCAGTGGTTAAACGTCTTGCCCAAGGACCTAATAGTGGTGACAGCACTTGAACCCCTGGTCAGCAACCAAGAACCTGAACTGCCTGAGCCCCCACTGCCCCAATAATAATAAGTTATTAATAAAAAAAAATGGTTAGTAAGAATAATAATTATTATTACACAATGCATTTTGTAATAATAGTACTACTAATATAATAATAATTATTATTAATTGAATAATACTAAAATGCTTTATTCATGTAACAAGCAATTAAATTAATGTATTATTATTATTATTATTATTATTATTATTAACACCAATATGTGATTCCAAAAAGTAGATGCAGCATTAATGGGCATAAACTGGAAATAATTTTTTTTAAATATATAAAACAAATTATTTATCCTGGTTAATTCTAAACATAATAATTAACTAATAAAATTACTCATTTGAGCCAGGACTAATTAATTTATTCAAATGCATTAATTTTATGAAATACACTTATGTTTCTATCATATTCTGTATTGTAAAAAGTAAAAAGTACATTAAAAGGAAAAAAAAAACTGGTAGTTAATTAATTGGTAGTCGTTAGAAAACTCCTCGTCTTTATATTTGCATAATAGCATGTACAGTCTTAACAGAAGGGTGAATAAGTTCTATTAAGGTCCAGGGCCTATTTTACACTCTGAGAATGAGAGGAAACTTATTTGTGTGTGATAAAATATCAGAAGGTGGGTAGCACTATGGAAAGTTTTGTGTGAATGAACTCAATAGAGGAAGACATTTGTCTGGGGTCCTTAACCACAGCATCCTGAGCAGACTGCCTCTTGTCTACAGCTCAGGGTTCGATTTTCTCAGCTTGTTGAAAGAGGGGGTTAATGCATCTGTGTTGCCTTTCCAGGCAAAGAATTCAGATTTCCTGAAAAATGTGGTCAAAACATTAATACGCAGCAAAGAGGTTTGGTTGGCCCACAGCAATAAGTAATGACAGTGGCACTTGTTGAAAGTGTATATACAGATTGTTGTACACCACAGGGGGATCTGAGTGTTTCTTCCAATGTTTATGTGCCCTCAGGAGTTTCAGACTCACTTAGTAATCAGCATATGGCATCTTGCTCAGTGAGGAGCATGTTCTGATCTAATTGAACCACAAGACTAGTAGAGAAATAAACATTGCTAAGACTTGTGACATACGGCTAAACAAACCAGTGTTGTTATCCAAAAACCCACACCAGTGACTTTATCAGCATAATTCAGTTATGTTCATGTTAAATGGTACAGTATCTTTTATGCAAAATTCACTTTTTACTTATTTTTAGAAATTCAGATGAGTTGAACAAACAAACAAAATAATGTGAGAGATAATGTGCTTTTTGTCCTTTTTCCGTTTATGTATTGGCTAGGGTTTGAACAAACCAACTACTGTAGATTTCCCCCTGTTATGGCTTTACAGTGGTGGTCAAAAGTATTGAGAAAAAGTGAATTTCAGTGTTTGACATTTTCAGTGAGAAAAATAAATAATAACAATCAAGACAATAAGAATACTTGTTACTTTATGCAATGACATTGCTATACAATGCTACTTGCGTAGTCCATGTTGATTGATTGCTTCCTGAAGGTCATGTACAGAACTGTAACACTCATATTCACTATTATCCAACAGACTTCTATTGGGTTTAGGTCTGGAGATGACCAGAAGCTGAATATCATTGTCAGATAGTCAGTTTTTACACTAATGTTTTAATTAATTAACACAACTCTTCAGCCATATTGACTAGAACTGATTAGTGAAATGACCTGTTTTGTACTAACACATGACATGTTTTCTTCCCCTCCCCCGACGTGTTGCTCAGTTCGGCTGTTCTCTGGCAGGGTGTGGCTCAGCAGCAGCTCATTTCCACTGACACTGAAACAGCACATTTGGGGAAAGAGTTTTAAAAATGGCGTTTTCTTTCAGTTGGAGCACTGACAGACAGGGAATGCCGAACTGAGCAACATTCACTTGTTAGAGCGATTGTAAAATATGCAACCTTTAATATTGCTTGTGCTGATGATCCACATGGGTGTTTGGGTTTCGATGTTTACAATAAACAAGGCCTTAATGTGAGTACAGCGAGCTGCACAATTAGAGCAAAATGATAGAATGTAAAAAAATACAAACTGATTGAAGTTTGTCACATGCTAAATAAGAAACTTTACTTTTTACTTTAAAAAAAAAATGCTAATGCCATATATCACTACTCCAAAATATGTGCAAAATGCTGACATGTTAAAGTCTCTTTGTGGGACAACTGAAAAATATGTAACAAAATGAGAAAGATGGTTGTTGAGCAGGTCGAGTATTGGAAATAAAAATGCACACTAAAATAAAATTGGTATTAAGAACAATCAGGGCTTTTTTTTATTTAATAAGTCTGTAACAGTTGAGAATTTACTAGATTTTGGACGCATTATCCTAGTAAGGAAGGCAAAAAAAAAAAAATCACTACAAAAACCCTCACCAGTTTCAGAATTGCAGGTGCCTGCTCCATAACAACATGCAGTGTGGCAGGACTTTATGAAAAAAGACTTGAGAGCAACTTACAAAATACAGCACCTTCACTGATTATCATTGAAAACTGGCAGATAAAACCAACTGTACTGTATATTCACTTTAAAATATAGTGATGGTTCACTGATGCACTCATTCAATGTTTTGTATGCATTTGATTCACAAAAAGTAATTCTCATCAATATAATCATTAATTAGATATTTAAGTCTAAAAATAGATGGATGCATGGAGTGACTGAGGACAGTTGCACTTTACCATGAAGATGGTCCTGGCCTTGGCTGATGCAGACAGCTGTTCTCTGAGGACTCGTGATTAGAGTCACTCGATAGTCAGGACTGGAATTTCCTGCATTCTTAAGCCCCCAATAGCGAACTGGACTCCATATTAATTCATTCATGTAAAAGGCTTATACTGAATTTCCCGCCTCCTAACACACAGTATGGCTGCAGATCAATCCCTGCTATCTCTTATCACCCAAATGAGGATGAATATACAGTTGGTTAAAAGTTTAACAAGATAACAAGATAAACAGCTGAATCAATACAAAGTGTGAAGCAGAGCAAGAAAATAAGTGCATTGTCTTCCAAAGTCTTAAGATTTAAACCCTATGGCCTGGTTTAAACCCAGCTGGTCTGGTCAGAAAATACAGTTCTGTTCTGCCCATTGGTACAAACATATATATATATCATGTATATATCACATTACAGCCACAAACATGAATCACTTTTATTGGAATTCCACGTGAAAGACCAATACAAAGTGGTGTACATGTGAGAAGTGGAACGAAAATCATACATGATTCCAAACATTTTTTACAAATAAATAACTGCAGGATATGTCTCTACCAGCTTTGCACATCTAGAGACTGAAATCCTCGCACATTCTTCTTTGCAAAACAGCTCCAGCTCAGTCAGATTAGATGGACAGCGTTTGTGAACAGCAGTTTTCAGATCTTGCCACAGATTCTCGATTGGATTTAGATCTGGACTTTGACTGGGACATTCTAACACATGAATATGTTTTGTTTTAAACCATTCCATTGTTGCCCTGGCTTTATGTTTAGGGTCGTTGTCCTGCTGGAAGGTGAACCTCCGCCCCAGTCTCAAGTCTTTTGCAGACTCCAAGAGGTTTTCTTCCAAGATTGCCCTGTATTTGGCTGCATCCATCTTCCCATCAACTCTGACCAGCTTCCCTGTCCCTGCTGAAGAGAAGCACCCCAGAGCATGATGCTGCCACCACCATATTTGACAGTAGTGATGGTGTGTTCAGAGTGATGTGCAGTGTTAGTTTTCCGCCACACATAGCGTTTTGCATTTTGGTCTCATCTGACCAGAGCACCTTCTTCCACATGTTTGCTGTACAAACGGGTCTTCTTATGGTTTTCTGTTAACAATGGCTTTCTTCTTGCCACTCTTCCATAAAGGCCAACTTTGTGCAGTGCACGACTAATAGTTGTCCTATGGACAGATTCCCCCACCTGAGCTGTAGATCTCTGCAGCTCGTCCAGAGTCACCATGGGCCTCTCGGCTGCATTTCTGATCAGCGCTCTCCTTGTTCGGCCTGTGAGTTTAGGTGGACGGCCTTGTCTTGGTAGGTTTACAGTTGTGCCATACTCCTTCCATTTCTGAATGATCGCTTGAACAGTGGCTCCGTGGGATGTTCAAGGCTTTGGAAATCTTTTTGTAGCCTAAGCCTGCTTTAAATTTCTCAATAACTTTATCCCTGACCTGTCTGGTGTGTTCTTTGGACTTCATGGTGTTGTTGCTCCCAATATTCTCTTAGACAACCTCTGAGGCCGTCACAGAGCAGCTGTATTTGTACTGACATTAGATTACACACAGGTGCACTCTATTTAGTCATTAGCACTCATCAGGCAATGTCTATGGGCAACTGACTGCACTCAGACCAAAGGGGGCCGAATAATTACGCACACCCCACTTTGCAGTTATTTATTTGTAAAAAATGTTTGGAATCCTGTATGATTTTCGTTCCACTTCTCACGTGTGCACCACTTTGTATTGGTCTTTCACGTGGAATTCCAATGAAACTGATTCATATATATATGCTATGTTTACAGTATCTGTTTTGCCAGGTAGAGAAAACACCGCAGTATGAAGCTATTCTTTTGTAAACGAGTATATGATGCCATGGATGCATCATATTTTTTGGAATGGAAAACAAATGTACAACACGTGTGTGGGCGATTAATTCTGTACTGAAATATACTCATATATTTATAGAATGTTAAAGTAACATTATATGTACAATTAAAGTTAACATATAATCATACAAACATGAAAAAAGCATTCTATACTCACCGCATGATGATACACTAACCGCAAGATCCCACTATTGGCAACGTGGATTTATGGGCGTTCCGTTAGGGTGATGGAAATAAGCTTCCTCTGCAGACATGCTGAGTTTACTCAGTGATAGGAGAATGAGCTCAACAATTGATACGAGCCTCAGAGTAGATTCATTGCTCTGCCAAATTGAAAGAACCCAGTTAATCTAGTTCAGGCACCTGGATTGAATGTCTACAGTCAGCTCCTTGTAGTGCTGTATCAAGCACATTCCACTGCACAGGGATTGAATAAATGATCAGACGTATTTCGGTATTCAATATTTCAATATATCTAAAAAATGTATATATCAATATATCAGCAAATCTTCTGTATCCTTCATGTTCCCTTAATGAATCAAATCATTTCCAGTCACTCAACACCTCTTACCACTGACTTTGATAACAAGACAAAAAATAATAGTTGACACTTCCTCAGTGGTTATCATACAGTAAAGGATTCCAGTGAAAGTCGTTCAAGGAAACAAATATTTTCCCTTCTCTCTGTGTGTTTGTTTCAAGCAGTTGAATTGGTCACTGATCCAAAAAAAAATCGGAATAAAATAAAACAAAATGTATTAAAGTTTAAGATTATGAAAAATCATTACACATTAAATTGCATATCCATTAAATGAAATTCTCCACCTTGAACTGACAGCAGGTAGTTTGTGATCATTTGTTATTTGTTATTAATACAGTATAACAATGACTCTACTCAGTCCAGGATGAATAGTTCATTATGAGATTGTAATATGAAGGAGCCGTTAAAGGTGTTTGTTTGAAGTTATTAAGAAACTGATTCCTCACATTTACTGTAATACTCATAGACACGTGGAGGGATGAACCACAAAACCTACTCATGTCCACTCATGTGTTTCTGTATTACTCTCTATGTGTGTGTGTGTGTGTGTGTGTGTGTGTGTGAGAGAGAGAGAGAGAGAGAGAGAGACAATGACTTGCCTAAATCAGAGAATAGCTCAGCATAAGCTATATAATTATATCCACATGTTTATGCCAAGTTGGAAGGTACCGTACTTTCCATGTCTTGTAGATTAGCTCTGATAGGCTGCCCAATTGGAGGAAGAGAGAGTTCTCTTTTTCATGGTAACACTCAAATTAGGGGGAGTGTCTGACTTCAGTATTCTGTGTGTGCATGACATACAGGGCAAAGTTTCAGGTGTATTGTATTGTATTGTATAACAGAACCTCTGCTCCTTTCTGTACATATATTGAAATAGAGTTAAATATTTATTTCAGAAGATCTGATAAAATGCCTTGTTACAGATTGCCTTCCTTAAAAATATTTCAAATATTTTTAATCAGTTAGTGATAAAATTTTGATGGTTGCAGATGGGATTTTGGGTCAGCCTGTAATAATGAATCTATCGTTTAATTCACTTTCATTTTTTATCTGTACAGGTGTATCTGACCTCTTAAATAAACTTTTTTAAGCTATAACAACATAAGGACCTTATTTTATACAGAAACACCAGTATTAAAATGTACAGGTTGATGATGTGCTTGTCCCTCTGTCTGCCCAAGACCTTTGAAATGACCTCACTTTCTGTCCTTTATGCTGCCCCTGAAGGCCCTTTTTTTTTTTTTTTTAAACAACTGGTATTAACATGTATCTCACGTGGTCAGACCACAAACGGTCAGCTCTGAGTACAAGAGCACATGGAGTCCTATGTGTCTCTAAGCCACGTGGTGAAACCACATACTGTAGATAGGGAAGTGATCAGGAACGCATGTGTACACACTAATGTCACAACATTAAAGGACCTCCTAGTCACCAGTGTTACCAGGTTGTCACGCAAAATAGTGGGGGTTAAAAAGCCAATCAACACTGTGTTGTCTGTTATATGCAAGAGGGTTTTATTGATCCATTCTTGTTCATGTGCTGTGTTGGAAACATAATATTTAAAAAAGAAATTATGTACCTGTAAATATACTAACAATTTTAACTTCTAGCACTAATTACAGAAAATGTACATTAAAAAATATTGTAGTCTGGTTTACATCTGGTTTACAAATAGTTTGACATTCTCAGTTTTATTAAATAATGACAAGACAAGAAGAAGAATTTCTCACTCAATATTAAGTATGTACTGTAAGTTCTTTATTATGGATTTTTGCTGAATCCGGCTGGGAATAGAGTAAAAAAGCAGGACTCTGGTGTTACTCGCTCAGTCCACATCACTACTTTTTCAAGTAATTAACACAACTCTTGAGCTAGAACTGAGTTGTGAAATCACGCATTTTGTGCACAGGGAGAACTAACACATGACATGTCGTCTTAATACCGTTGGCCATGAAATGTTTTGTTACAATGTTGTATTACATTTAATTACATTCACATGGACAGTGTTTAAGTCTAGGCTCAAAACCTATTTATTTAGCCAAGCATTTTTATAAATAGATTTGCCATAAGGTAAAGGAGCAGATCTGGGGGACTCATGGACATAGAGTATTATGGTGAACTGGTATGTTTAGATGCTGTCTTCCTCAGTCTCATTTGATCACTCAGGTTTGTTAACGGTGAGGTGATTGTTTGCTTTACATCTCAGTTCCCCCTCATGTTTGTGTTATAATGTCATGGTTAGTCCTGCCGGAGTCCCTGCCTGCACTCTACACTAATTATACACTACCGTTCAAAAGTTTTAGATCACTTGCAAATTTCTTTGTTTTTGTTTAGTGATTTATTTTCTACATTCTACAACAATACTGTGGATTTCAAAACTATAAAATAACACATATGGAATTCGGTAATTACGTAACAACAACAGAAACACCAGTTAGTTGTTATTGTAAGACACAGAGGTCGGCCTTTCTGTAATAGTTCCTGCAAGAACAGTATTGTGTCAAGTGCATTTGCAAAATCCGTCCAGCACCATAATGAAACTGTCTCTCATGAAGGCCGTCCCAGGAGGACGAGACCAAAACCTCCCTCTGCTGCAGACGAGAAGTTCATTTAGAGTTATCAGCCTGAAAAATGACCAATTAACAGCAGCTCAGATTAGAGGCGTTATGAAGTCTTTACAGAGCAGAAGTAGCAGAAACATCTCAATATCAACTGCTCAAAGGAGATTCATGCAGTTTTTGGACGCCTTCAGCTTTACAATGTAGAAAGAAATAAACATCAGGAACCATCATGGAGTTAGAAAGTGTCCTAAAACTTTTGAACGGTAGTGTACATTCACATTATACATTGTGTAACAGTGCCCATACCTAACTGCCGTCTCTCCCTCTCTCCTGTTCTCTCCTCTTCTTCTCTCTCTCTCTGTTGAGCTTTACATGTCTCTCCTGAG
Source organism: Channallabes apus (assembly GCA_030522415.1). Classification (NCBI taxonomy): domain Eukaryota; kingdom Metazoa; phylum Chordata; class Actinopteri; order Siluriformes; family Clariidae; genus Channallabes; species Channallabes apus. The sequence continues at coordinate 36,023,964 of CM060118.1, forward strand.
CTGCCAGTGATCCAGACTCCCTCTGCCCTCTGGACCTGTCTGGTTGGAGATCTCGTCGCATGGATGCCCCGTGTGGTCTGCCTGGAATGTGTCAGGTGTCTCGGAAACAGTTCCACTTTTCCACGAAGACGGTCTTGTCCTCGGCTTATGCAGACAGCTGTTCTTTGAGGACTTTTTTTGAGTTCAGTTGCTCGATAGTTCGGGACTGAGTTTCCTATAGACTACCTGAGCCTCCAATAATGAACTGGACTCCATATTAACTTAAACACATCTTCTGTTATACTGAACTTCCAGTCTCACACAGTATTACTGCAGATCGATCCCTGCTATCCATTATCACCCAAATGAGGATGAGTTCCCTGTTGAGTCTGGTTCCTCTCAAGGTTTCTTCCTACTGCGAGTTTCCAGGGAGTTTTTCCTTGCCAATGGTGCCGTCGTCCTTGGCTTGCTCATCAGGGACAATCTTATCCTTTTTCATCCATACATTTTCGCATTTCAAACAAAGTTCCATAATTCATTTGATTGTGTAACGCTGCTTTGCAACAATGACAATTGCTAAAACAAATACATTTTAATTAAATACAAATAAAATGTTATTTTAATTTAATTTAATTTAAATGTGTCTGTTTTGTGTCATTTCTGTGCAGTGTATTTCATTAGAGGTGTGTGTGTGAGAGAGAGAGAGAGAGAGAGAGAGAGAGAGAGAGAGAGTGAGAGACCTGCAGGCCTACAGTTACTCCAATCTGCCCCTCACATATTTACATATTTACAAATTACATATTTTCTCTTTTAGTCAGCGGCTCTTTTTCATTTGTGAGTACAGATTTCACAGTTTGATCTGTAGCCTAAATAGCATTTGAGCACTCGAGAAGAGGATCCCTAACACACACACACACACACACACACACGTATATATGAACCTTGGTTTAGTAGTCCTGTTTCTAGGTCAGTGAAGTGAAAAAAAGACTTGATTTTTAATTAAAAAAAATTTTTAATCATTATTATTATTATTAGTAGTAGTAGTAGTAGAAGTCAACTTCTACAAAAATAGTTTATTTCCTTAAAAAAAAAGATGTTTAAGAATAGTAGCAGCACTATATATAGAAAACAATGGTTCTTTTAAATAAGGGATATTTAAAATTTTAAAGTATGTTTTAAAACTATAATTTTGCAGTTTGTTGGTCTATCACATAAAATCACAATAAAATACATTTACATTCGTGGTTGTAACCTGACAATATGTGGAAAAGTTCAAGGGGTATGAATACTTTTGCAAGGCACGGTATATGTGCAATATTGCACATTCATTGTGCAATAATATTGCAGTCATTGCATAACACCAAGCAGTCATTATGCAACAATATCGTGCAGTTATTACACAGTAGTGTGGACATTACACATTATAGGTAAAAGTGAGTAATCTGATTGGATGAGAGGCGAGAGGCATTCCATGCGTGGTGATATAGAGCATAACAACACTGTGCTTGCATTATATGCATTACTCCGCGTCGCAGGTGTTCTAATAAATGTTAATCAAACTAACTTTTGCTTGCAGCACGAGTGAAAGTAGGTCGGTACAGTCGACAATACTGGAAAGAGGGGAGAGCAGCCGCCTGCTAAAATCCACATTCAAACCCAGTCAACAAGAGAATACACCTGATAGTGTTTGTCCCCTTAGCTTCTAAGTTGTTCCAAATATCACTGAATCGATCTGTGTTGTTTTGTTTACGCCTAAGACGAGCTACTAAGCTAACTAGCTTCTAACACATGGCTGAAACCCAAATCCTTCTGTAACCCCAAATCAGGGCACTACTTTGTGTGCAGAACAAGTGATTGTTCATTGTATAAAAGAAATATCACACTTGAGATAGTGCTCCTGTGCAACCGCATCACAACCTTGTTGATATCCAGCACAACCTCAAGTGTGGTATTGCTTAAAAATCACACAATCAGGGCACAATAATATCACTGATTGTAGAACAATGATTGTAGATGTCTTAAATGATTAACTAACACAGTGTGATCAGTCGTTTCGCTACACAGTGCACGAGCACTTAAAAACTTAATTACTACTATACCTTTACAGATCATCTGGTGATTTTCTTTAGTATGAGTAATGAGTATCCTCATTCCGCACTGAAGTTCACTTCTGCTTAGGTTTACCGGGCTTTTGAGATGCCTGAAAGGACCAGGTGTACGGATTTCTTTCTCAACTGGCCACTCGTGATCCGAACACGTGAGACACATAACACCAGAACAAAATGACCACATGTGCATTGATTTCCCTTAAACTTTTGAACCTTGTGGTTGGATCAGATGGTTTATTTTTATCACAGTTAAGAGTCTCAGAAGAATGCAGCCTAATTTGTTTTTTTTTTTTACGTCTGGCCGCTACTTGTCTTAACTGCTTGGACATTATCTTCTTTGCGTGGATCTTCTTCATTTGCAATATCAGGGATTTGTGTGTGTACTGTAGAGGTTGTATGAGCATTTTTACAACATTCAGATGCCTTGGAAACATTTTAAGAAAATTACACACAGAGCTCTTGTCAGTGTTTACTGTGAAAACAGCATGAGTTTACAAGTTTCAGCATGGAGTGATGGTGCCGTATTGTATTAAATAAAATGTGTGTTTGTGCGTGTATGTGAAAGAGAAATATATTAATCTGTTCAACAATAAAAATGCAATGTGTTTTACATTCAGGATAACGTGTCAAAGTTCTTCTTTAAATTAAGACACGAGTTAGGTGTTTTTAGAAAGATGAAAAAGAAGCTTTTATTTACAACAGTATTGCACAAGTTTAGCACAGCATAGTTTCAGTGCAAACACAACATGTCAAAAAAAGAAACTGAAAATCTTTTGCTACAAATGTACTGGGTCTGCGAGGTGGATCAGTTAATTTGCAGGTAATAATACTGAATCTATTAAAAAAATTCAGTGAACTGGAATGCAGATCAGCTTGAAATTTATCTTCTGTGAAACTGTTTGTACAGAAAGAAAAAGGGTGCACAAATATTGTATGATGGAATATATGATATTTCCAATACCAGGAGTTTAATTCTATTCCAATCTTTATATGGTTATGCATAAATAATGCATAAACATTAAAAAACACAACTCAAACCTTTACATCAACATACAGTTTGTTCATACAAAAGTTCTTTGGTTTGGCCTGTTAACCTGAAAACAGTTTGTCATGTTGACAAGAAATTCAGTTGTGATTGAATAAATGATTAAAACATGACGGAATGAGGGAACTGTGGGTGTCTGTAATATTTCTCAATTATTCTGAGTGTCTATTGTCCTCAGTTAACAAATCAAACCAACAGAACATACCAGCAGTTAAGAGCCAAAATGTAATTATAGAAAATCACCTCTCTCTTGCAATGCTTAATGTAATCCTCGGAAAATGGGAAAGCCTAAAAATAGGTAGATGCAGGTTTGAGCCATGGACTGGATCATTGTCCGAAGCCCATTTTGTTTAAAACTCCACAGGTATAAATCCCCTGAGTCACTGAGGATATACATTACATAACGTCATTACATCTCCTCTCAGTCATTAAGGCTGTTCTTGGTCAAAAGTCAGCAAGAAAAAACCTCACTTGAAAATCCCCTGAATGGCTTTAATCTCGCTCATACACATAACTAAAAGTGGACGCACCACCCACGATGACACGTCCAATACAACCACAGTGGACCAACCATATGTAAATTACTAAAGAGTCACGTCGCAAAAACTGCAGCCTTATAAATGACACAATCTCATGATAAAATTGCAAACATAATTGTTAAATATCACAATTAATGCACTTTGAACAATGAGATTTACGAAAAACAAGTTCATCGTCCCCCGCGACCCTGAATAGAGGATAAAGCGGTATAGAAGATGAATGAAGTTCATCGTCCCCCTGGTCTTTACTACTGCTAAAACATAACGCTTTTCTAAAACCTCCTTAATTTGGGTTAAAAATGGTTAAATCCTTACCTAAAAGTAATTCATTTCGCTTTAATTCTTACCCTTTTCTGTAATAACCGTCTTAAGTACACAGTTTACTTAATATCTAGACCCAGTTTTTGTGTGCAAGGTCTTCATTATAAATCATTGCAAACGTAACCATATTAATGTATGTAATTAGAGGTCGACTGACTGATTGGACTGATTTTTGCCTATTTGTAAATAATCGGCATCAGCCGATGCCTGAGCACATTAAACCGATTCTTTGGGCAGCCACATGTTGCTGTGGAACCATAAACCGTAAATTTGTAACGCAATATTAAAATAGTGCTAATATCTAGCCAAATGCGCTAAACACTAGCTAGACACTAGGTAAGCTGCTAGTGAATGTTAAATGCACTTTTTATTTATTTATGACTATAATATTTATGTAGTTTAAGACCATATTTACGTTGATGAAGAGGAGAACAATTGGTAATTGGTGTTTATATTTCAGTTTTACTGTGTTTTCTTCAGTAAACGTGGTTGGAGTGAGCCGTTAGCTATCGGTCAGACAAGGATCGGCGTCACTCACCAGCAAGGACAGAATAGTATTAGATTATAATGTGCATGAAATTATAGAAATTTAGTTTCCATTCGTAAAAACAACATTTGTATGTCAGTCAGTCAAGCATAATTTATATAATAATATTATTTATATTTTTAAAAAAAAGTATGGGTGAGAGTCTTCCAAGGGGGCGGGAGGGGGGTATTCTATCCTCATGTGACGGGGTGGCTGCAGTTTTCATGAAGTAGCCCTAACCCTTTTCACTTTTAACCTTACACCATGTGCCAAATTTAAAACAATTAGTTAAAAATAAGAAGCACATTAGAATCCCATTACAACGGAAGGCTGTCTCATCCTGTTCTTAAGAATTTCTGTCACTCACTTTCATTCATTAAAAAAAAACGGGGGGAAAAAAAAAAAGTCTGCCTTGTGAGGCTGTGTTGTACTTTGTCAGTATTAAATCACTTGGCCTGAACACATGCAAGGGCACTAAGCCAAGGTTAATGTTTCCCTGACAATAACATCGTGGGCTGGCCGTCCCTCAGGTTTTTGAAAAGACAAAAAGGTGAAATTAACAACCTGCTGAATGTCTGAAAGGGCTTTAACATTTCTTTAACGCTCATAATCTGTGGATAATCTGTTGTAGATTTCCGTGTTTCCATCTCGATCCTCAGGTAAATACGTCATTATTAAATCATTTTGTGGATCGTCATGTACAGACTGTACTATTCAAACAGAAGTGCAAATTTTGAGTTATTAACGAAGAGCAGGCAGAACTGCAACATTACCTCTAACTAATCCACTTCAATTATAAACTAAACAAAATACAACTTAAATACAACAGTGGCAAATAAATACAGAACAAATGCAGGTTTTTAAAAGATATACATTGGTAAAATTAAAAATGACAAACAATAAGAAAACAAATGCCAAAAGGGAAAGATTAGAGGACTGAGGCAATGAAGGAAGGCATGTTGCGAACACGTCTTCACTTGGTGAAAAATGGAAAAACTCCAGAGACAGAGAGGCCTCGCCACCTTCTCGACCCAGTGTTTTATTGGCTCAGCTTTCCATGTTTATGCAGGAAACACAGCTGTCTATGACTCCAGGTTACATCCCAGAATTCCAGCACATTCCAGGTCAAAATTCTCCTCTGGATGGGGAATGTCGGAGTCAGCATACACCGATGCATTGTGAGACAGAGAGAGAGAGAGAGAGAGAGAGAGAGAGAGAGAGAGAGAGAGAGAGTTTCTGGAGAGTCTTATTTACATATCTACAATTGGGTGCTACTACTTGTCTGCTGGGTTCTCTGTGTCCATCATCTTTGTCTCAGGAGAAACTGTAAAAGCCGTCTGATCAGGAGGCCCACCCACAGCATGATGGCGGGCTCGTTCTGGGCCTGCTGATGGGCTGCGACGCCATTTCTTTCTGGCTGTTGAGAGGAAAGAGGAAAATGTTGGTGTGTGCATGTGAATTTTTTTTTTTTTACATTCTGTAAAGCTGCTTTGTGACATTGACCATTGTTATAATCACTATATAAATAAAACTGAATTGACTTGAACGTAAATAGTGTTAGTGTTATTTAGTAAATTGCAGAAATTCTTCTGTCATGCATGAAAATGTGCACAGTGCATAATAAACAGTTCTGTGATTTTATTACAACATTCTGTGATAAACCACAGGTCAGTGTAGAGATTCCTCAAAAATATGGTGATGATTTTTCTTATATCAGTCGATATTGATAACTATTGATTTTTTTTTTTTTTTTATGAGCCATTGCAAGACTATATATTTTAAGAAAAACACAATTTACACACCACTATGCTCTGATCTCAAAAGACTGACATACTGCCGAGCTAACCTGTGCTTTTTGACTGAGAGTCCTGTCTTTCTGCGCTCATCTACTTCGTGTTCCACACTGCTTCTGTTGTTAGTGTGTCTAATTTCGGGGAGCGAAGAGCTCGAGGTCTCCTCTGACTGCATGGTCAGGATTAAAGGATTCCTCTGAAGGATGGACGGATGTTGCCCTCAAACTGAGATACAGATGGTCTCCTAATCCACTGCTTTTAAACAGCCATCCTATCGAATACTTTATCGTTATTCAGGAAGTGTCTATAGCAGTATATGCCGTTATCATTATCTCGCCCGGGTCAATGTGGTGATAATGGCAGTGCTGATGATGAATAATACAAACTGATATATTATAAAATACATACTGAACAGCTTTATCCAACATTCATACAGCTTTAATCAAACCATGACAAATCAAAACACAAAAAAAAAATCATCTCAGTCTCACACGCACACACACACACACACACCTGTTAAACCCTTATTAGCAGTTTCCGCTCACACATTATTTAACATCTCAGGCTTATACTACAGTAAATCTGTCAGAATTAGTAGATCCTGACTGCTCGCTCGACCTATCTGCTCCAGCCTGACTTCATTAGCTTACACCATCTAAAACAAGCAAACAAAAAAAAGAAAAACACTTAATCTTGCTGAAACTGGTCCAACAATTGATTTGCCTAAAGACCTTATTGTGATAACAGTTAATGGCACCACACGGAGACCTTAAGGAGCACTCTGGATGTTCTGGAGGAACACTTCACACGCAAATCTGCATCATTCAGCCACTAATAATTGAAATGAATTAAATAATCGAATTATATAGTGTCATCCAGAAGAGGCTTGACTTCGGAGTCTGGTGCCTCTAAAGGTTTGTTGTCTCAGGGAGTTTAGGTTCATTACGGATAAATCAAAGTTTTCATTTCAATTTTATATCCACATTTCTGTAAAGCTACTTTGTGATGATGGCCACAGATAAACATTCTACATAAATAAAATTGCATTGAATTAAATTTAGCACTAGCTTTTAGTTTCATGCCATTCTCCCACCAGGGGCTCTTGGCATCACAATCAGCTAGCAGAGCTGCAGCTAATAAAACCGAGTCTCCGCAGCTTGGTTTTGTGAGATCTGGCAGCAGTCAGGCTTAATCAGGTGCCTCTTCAAGCCCTTGCCTTTGGCATACTTTCACACCAAGCACACACAGTGACCCCGATAAGAACAGGGCATTTCCCCCTGGGGACTCTGGCAGGAACCAGTGAGGAAACACACTCCAGAATGAAAAAAGGAAAAGAAAAAAACGCTTTCCTGTACTGCATAAAAGAAGGATGGAAAAACACCAGGCTCGAGAGGTCTGCCGCAATTTCACCTCCATGGATAATAATCTCGTGCCTCAGTCTAAGGTCAGATATAAGAGCTAACAATCAAAGATGTATTATAAAAAGAATGTAATCTGAATTAAGGCAGGTGCAAAGACTTGGAGAGGAAAAAAAAAAAAAAAAAACAGGAAAGCGAGAGGATACAGAGTTGAAGCATGTGGTCTAAATTAGCCTCGGTTACACCACTTGGTGAAAAAAAGCGTTTTTTTTAATAAACAAATACAGCGGGTGACAAATAAGAAGGGGTAGGGGGGTTGATTCAGAAAAGCCAAAAGCCACAACGTGCCCAAGAAGTGATTGTGTGTTCAGCCAGAGGAAACAGGTGAGGAGGAAGTGGAGTAAAATGGAGAGACTTTTAACCCTGTGGTGTGGCACAGAGACAGAGGCAGATAGTGCGAGAGAACCAGGGAATTTCACTAATAACACGTCCCAATGGTTGTTCATGCCAAGTTTTAACACTCACACGTCAATTGCGGCACGCTGGATCACTAAGGTGCAGTGCCAAGTCACACATCGATTTTAATTCAATGGCTTTTAACCCTGACTTAAAATTAAATAAGCAAAAGACTTAGACATTAGCACACACCCAGACGTTTAGAGTAAAAGATACTGTGCAATAGTCTTTTCATTTTTTCATATTTGTCTTCCAAACAGTCAGACTGTCTTGTATTTTTTAAATGTTTTACTGAGAAATATCTCAACAGGCTTCCTGAAGCAGTTTGAACTTGTATCTTTAGGCACTTTGCAGCTTCTCACAATAAAACATTCGTTCCCAATTCTTTAGTTTAATCTACATAAACAGAAATGAGGGAGTGGTTTAAGACTTTTGCATAGTATTGTACATGATTTATATTAGTATTTTATTTGTGCTCTTCTTTCACAAAAAGCACCAATATCCAATTAACACAAAACTGTATTAGCTTCCCTTTACTATCATATCCACATACACACAAGTAAGTCACACATCGATTGAATCTAAACAATGTTCCATCATGTTCCAGTGCAGAAACAGCACACAGTCGCAGTTTAGAGGCAAATGACAGGAGGAGCTTCCCGTGAATCAAACCCAACTAACTTACACACCACTCAACCGCATTAATACATGCACACAGCATAATATTGTATCGTATAGCATACTGTATGATCGTACTGCATGGCGCAGAGAGAAAGGCAGTGATAAGGAATAGAGTGAGTAAGCATTTAGAGCTTAAAGAAAACTGGAAGCTGGTGCGCGAGACCACATGGAAGAAAAGCAGAGAAGCCACAAGTGCAACAAGCCAGAGAACTGCAAAAACACTTTGGGTGAGATAGCATATTTATTCTAATATGTTCAGAGATTTACTAAAGTTATTTTAGCAGAAACAGTTTACTTTGTTAGAAGGAAGATTAGGAAATGTAAATGATCCTTATCCCTGTGAAATGTCAGCTTATTATTCAGTTTTTTATGTTTATTGTATTTGACAACTCCTATGGATTATTTAAAAAACGAGTGCCATTATAGTTATAAATAGTGGAGTAAATCTAAAATACTTCTAAAAACCCGTAAAATCTGTAAAAATATGTTGACTTTACTCAACTGCCTCGTCTACAGGTGTTGGATGATTAATGCTTTATTAACCAGTACACAGTAATCATTTATGACCAAATCAAATCTGCAAACTTAAGAATTCAAGACACCAACAGCAGAGACAACGCATCAACACCACCACACAGTATTATACGATATCACAGTAGCTGTTGTACTGAATACTGGCATGGCTGTGATTTGACCTCACAACCTTGTGTGTGATATTGCTTTTATACACAAAACACAAATGTCATATATTATCAATAAATTTATTTAACCCGTCGCCAACACATACTTCTGCAACTGGAACTTACTAACCCCAACTGATGGAATTAACAGGAGTGAAAGTTTTCAATTCTCTCTGGTACTATTTAGCCGAAAGGTGAGGAGAATAAACCATGGAAATGGTGGAGAGTCCTGAGAAACTTATGAGACTCACTTTCTACTTTTTTGGCTTGAGACTATAATGTATAGACTATAGGTGTACAATTCCTTGTTTCACACACCAAGTAGTGCCCTTGATCAGTGGTTACAGACAGATTTGAGATTCAGCCTTGAAACACTACCAGGTTTATTTTCTTGATGAAAATGCTGGTCTTTCCAGTACTGCAGACTGTACCTACACACTTTCCCCCATGCTGGCCACTGGCGGTTAGTGTAATTAACAATTGTTAGAACACCTGTGATGCAGAATGATGCACAGGATTAAACGGCCCAGCGCTGTTATGCTTTATATCAGCACTCGTGGAACGCCTCTCCTCCAATCAGGTTTCTCTGTCTGAACTAACTGTTTCATAAATTTCCTTCATCTGAAACACAATAATGGCAGCATGCAATTGCATACATAAAGCCTCGATATTAAAATTCTTTTTCTTGGTCTTGTCTAATACTTTTCTTTAACCTTGATAAATATACATCTCTCATTTGTAAATCATTAAGCATCTTGCAGGAGACAGAGTGCTAGTTATGCACTGCCAAACAACATGTTCGACCATAAATGCCTTCACCCAACATCCCAGGAGTGGTGGCTGTCTGAATAAAGGAACTTCCAGGGGCACAAAGGAAGACACTGTTTTGCTCCTCAGGGGCAAGGAGATGTGCAACAAAAGAGCACTGATGCACATCACTGACAAAAGTCAACAGTGTGCACTGGTGGGATGCAAACAACAGAGTGGCCTGGAAAAGTGCCACCAACTCTGAGGCCAGTCATCTGCTCTGCATTAGCGTGTAGCTTGCTTACTACACTAAAGACACCACAGCCACCTCTCAACTAAGCTTCATGAAGTGTCCAGTAGGAATCCTGACATAAAGCAGTGATTATTCAAGTGTCATGTCAACATAGAGTAAGATTTTATAGGCTCTCAGGAAAAGTGCTTCCTATGTTCTCTTTTAATTTCAGTACTGGTATTGAGAATTGTGAAGTAATATCATATCATAGTGACACTTGGTGTAGCAGGTGAGTCATAATGAAAGTCAACATGGTCTCATGGCTGTGCATGTGAAACAGTTCCTTGTGTGTAGAGACCATTAACATTAAGTGAAAGAAAGTGTTAGCAGTTATAGACATCTTGCTAATTATCGAGTAAATTCACGTAAGACTGATTAGAGAATTTAGATCCAAGATGTATCTTTGACCACATGCTAAAAATCGACTTGTAGCACTTGTTTATTTATTATGGTCACGGTACACGTCTCGTCTACTCATTCCTTTGCTTACCATGAGATGAGGGCATTAAAGAAAGCACTGAAATGAGGTCAGGTGACATCTATCCATCAAGCAAAACTAAGCAAAGCAGTGACATCACAGACATGCGAGAAGAAAAATAAACTAAGCAGGAGGTTAAAAAAAGCGCAAACCCATCCATTTAAAACGTCTTTGCACAGCTCAGTTCTGACCCTGACTAAGAGCAGATCTTAGCTTAGCCTCGAGTGCGTCTGCATGGCGCTGAGGAGAATGACCAAGTGGGTAATTAGAGCCTGGAGTCTAACCACAGGGTAAACATTATGAAGTCGACTCGTTCTGGTCACATGTGAACCCTGCCATGCAACACTCTCAGCCTCCTCAACATCTTACAACTAATACAACTACCAACTCCTCTGTAGTGGACATCTGCAGTGGTGATGTGCTAACCTTTCTCTGAGACAGCAATAAAATAAAATAAAATATTCCTTGTATTCTTTGGAAACTTTTATTAAAAAACAGCTAATGCATTTTAGATTTAAGAACGTAACGCTATTTAAAAAATGACAGATTGATGCAAAAACTACTAATGTCCAGCAGATATTAGTCTATTATGCAGCAATAAGTATAAAAACATTCTTACTTGAAATATATAACATGGGGGACAGAGCAAATCCAAAGCTGTGATCTTTACTAGAACTCCGAAGCACATCGCCAGTACTGTACATGCACGGTAGAAAATATGTGGAAATCTGAATGTTGTATCTAAAATGAAGATTTAGATTACTATTTTCTAAAAGGAAAAATGTCTCTTCGACAAACAGAACTTTTATGATAGTGATAGTGGAAAGCAAAAGAAACGGTATGTTTTGCAGAAGATCGTACATGGGACACATGACACTGCACCTGTTCTGCTTTCTGCCATATGACATGGTTCTGTTACCGACATCTTAGCCACTTCTACATGGAGGTAAAGGAAAACATAACCAAAACAAAACACCTCTCATAAAGGTAACAGACCATCTCTGAGTCAGAACATTAGTCACTGTTTCATAATTTTGTAATCAACCTGGTGTTTCCTGCTTATCGGGATTTTTGTGTAATACCTAAAAGAATGTATTAGAATGCTAATACAGTTAACAATACAGCAAAGATCATTTATGTCCATATATCTAAATAGCATTAACTTGTTAGTAGTTACACTAGCATAATATAATGAAGTCTCCGTATAAATGCACCACTTCACAGCTTCTGTTCCGTTTCAGAGTACAAGTGTGTAATAGACATTGACAGCAATGCTACTGTTGTGATCTGGTCCGTAACACAAACACAAAATGAGTTCTAAGCCAAAAAATAAAAAATATATATATTTTTTAAATATATATATATATATATATATATATATATATATATATATATATATATATATATATATATATATATATATATATCTCTAAACCCTGTAATTGTAATTAAGATCTTTTACAGAGCTAAACCAGGGAGACAATGATGAATAGGAGAGAGATCAACTCATGTAAGATAAGTTTCAATTTGCATAAAGAGCTCAGGATCTGAGTTATATGTAAGCATGTGACATGTATGAAGCATGTGACACGAGTTTGAAGGCATGCAAAGAGTGCAATAATTTTCTAGCATCAGACATGAAGTTATGTGCTGGTGATAATAAACGTACATGAAGATACTGTAGAGCCTCAGGTTTTCTGGGGGGACAAACACAGATTCTGGATTAAATATTGATACAACCCAGAAAAATCTCAATTCACCGTATATGCATATACTGTACTGAGGCTGGTAACTCTATATGAATATGAGGCAGAGTTTCATCATGGTGCTTGATGGGTTTTGCAAATGCACTTGACAGTACTGTTCTTGCAAGAATTATTCCTGAATAGCTGACCTTCATGTCTTTAAATAACAACATGTTTTTGTTCTTGTTGTTACTTAATTACCTAATGCCATATGTGTTATTTCATAGTTTAAAAAATCCAATATGTTCTGGACTTGTGCTCAGACTTTCCACTGGTAGTGTGTGTGTGTGTGTGTGTGTGTGTGTGTATATATATATATATATATATATACACACACACACACACATACAGGTCCTTCTCAAAAAATTAGCATATTGTGATAAAGTTCATTATTTTCTGTAATGTACTGATAAACATTAGACTTTCATATATTTTAGATTCATTACACACAAACTGAAGTAGTTCAAGCCTTTTATTGTTTTAATATTGATGATTGTGGCATACAGCTCATGAAAACCCAAAATCCCTATCTCAAAAAATTAGCATATTAACCTAATCATCTGAATCAACTAATTAACTCTAAACACCTGCAAAAGATTCCTGAGGCTTTTAAAAACTCCCAGCCTGGTTCATTACTCAAAACCGCAATCATGGGTAAGACTGCCGACCTGACTGCTGTCCAGAAGGCCATCATTGACACCCTCAAGCAAGAGGGTAAGACACAGAAAGACATTTCTGAACGAATAGGCTGTTCCCAGAGTGCTGTATCAAGGCACCTCAGTGGGAAGTCTGTGGGAAGGAAAAAGTGTGGCAGAAAACGCTGCACAACGAGAAGAGGTGACCGGGCCCTGAGGAAGATTGTGGAGAAGGACCGATTCCAGACCTTGGGGGACCTGCGGAAGCAGTGGACTGAGTCTGGAGTAGAAACATCCAGAGCCACCGTGTACAGGCGTGTGCAGGAAATGGGCTACAGGTTGCAAATTTTGCATGTCATTGGGAAATCAAGGTGCCAGAGTCTGGAGGAAGACTGGGGAGAGGGAAATGCCAAAATGCCTGAAGTCCAGTGTCAAGTACCCACAGTCAGTGATGGTCTGGGGTGCCATGTCAGCTGCTGGTGTTGGTCCACTGTGTTTTATCAAGGGCAGGGTCAATGCAGCTAGCTATCAGGAGATTTTGGAGCACTTCATGCTTCCATCTGCTGAAAAGCTTTATGGAGATGAAGATTTCATTTTTCAGCACGACCTGGCACCTGCTCACAGTGCCAAAACCACTGGTAAATGGTTTACTGACCATGGTGTTACTGTGCTCAATTGGCCTGCCGACTCTCCTGACCTGAACCCCATAGAGAATCTGTGGCATATTGTGAAGAGAAAGTTGAGAGACACAAGAATCTGCAAAAGGATTCCCGACCAAGTATTGAGTTCAGAACTGAACATAATTATTTGAAGGTTGACTTTTTTTGTATTAAAAACACTTTTCTTTTATTGGTCGGATGAAATATGCAAATTTTTTGAGATAGGGATTTTGGGTTTTCGTGAGCTGTATGTCACAATCATCAATATTAAAACAATAAAAGGCTTGAACTACTTCAGTTTGTGTGTAATGAATCTAAAATATATGAAAGTCTAATGTTTATCAGTACATTACAGAAAATAATGAACTTTATCACAATATGCTAATTTTTTGAGAAGGACCTATATATACACACACACAAAATACATAATGATCGGCTTATCTGGTGCTAAATATAATTTTAAAAGGGCATACTAGAATACTATAAACAGGGGTCATAATAAACATACTTGAACAAAAAACATCCAAAAAGAGAAAAGGGGTTCCTTTTCACCAATGATTTTAAACAGAGCCTATTTACAAGAAATAGTAACCTTCCAAAGAACCCTTGACACATTTCTATTTCTAAGAATGTACTGTACTGAATGACTCATGAGAAGTAGTTCCTTAGGAATAGACCATGATTTCTGACTGTAAATGAAGTGATGTAACTTCTGTACACAGACAATAAAGGGTGCACGAAGTGACAAATCTTAAATGCGGTCACGACTCTTGTTCCCCATAAAGAGAACAGACATGAAAAACATGCTACAAGTTTCTCACCTCTTGAAAATAAAGCTGGTTAAATTCATCGCCGATGCGCCGCAACTCTAACGCAACGTACACCTCCGGTTGCATGTCCCCCGCAGATGATGCTCCGTGGGGTGGATAGTGGTTATGGAGAGCAGGCCATAATTCTAGGAAAAGAAAATCAAAGAAACAATAAAGAAAAATTATGTGCAAGCTATGTGACTTACCAAAAATAAGATCCTTTAGTTCTTTAGTGAGATATCAAATGTTTAGTCAGATACCAAAATGTTAATGTTGCCTTCATCTTATTTCCTGTCTTTCCCTAGCAAATCCCATTTCATCTTAAAAACTCGCAAACTCGAAGAAGCTTTTTAGCTGCCATGCATTGGAGATTTTGCAAAGCATATATGATCAGTGCGCAGGAACTGTTTAGGACAAACAATCTGAACACATCAGATAACTCAGCGCTGAAACTCTAAGTCCTGTAGCAAATCTGAGTTGTGGTCAGAATACACTGGAGAGAATACTGAGGCTAAGTGCTAATAATACAACCACAATCTGGCTGAAGGTGCACTGATTCTCCAGCTATGACTCAAGCGAGAACTAGTTTTACTGTTATTTCTCATGCCCAATCATATTACGACCATATGCTACTCATTTCCACACATCAGCCTGGTTGAGACTTTCACTATAAAATAGCCAAAAACTCACTCGTGATATTACTCAATTACGTTCTCTACTTTTACAAGCTGGGCCACAGGCCAACGACAGCAAAAGTGACGGGTAATAATATAAGCCTTGTTTGTTTACATGTCAGCTGTCACTGTGGTCGGATGGATTTGTGAAGTGCTCTGTTATGACTGACACACTAATATGATACACTCTCTTTCACTGTGTCAAACATATCACAATATACATCTCTATAATATACATCTCATGAAACACAACAAAGTTTGCTGATTTCGATGACAAACTGTTACAATAAATGCAAACAAAACAAGTAAATACTGAAGAGGTAATCCTGCTTCATAGGAGACAGATGAGAGCCCTGATAAGTTAGTGTTGTGTTCCTTCTCCAATAAGAGTGGCCTCTTGGAGACAGGACACTAAGGTAACCCACAAGCATATGATTTATCACAGGCTCTAATCTCCTGCCTCTCTATAAAAGAGAATAGGAATGGTTAGCTCTCATGTCTGGGCTTCACAAAAGACTATTTTGACTGCCTGAGTATAAAGCGTCTGCTCTGGCTGGTCACCTAAAGCCTCTGCAACAGTACACAGAAATAAAGAGACAACAAGCAAATCAAGTTACTCCATCACTTCCATTGTGAGGAAAGGTGCATGCTAACTCCCTACACACTCTAAACATGGGGGTTGCCCTCAGTGCAAAGACAAAAAAAAAAGTTTCCTGTGGGTATGTGAAAAGGTACACGGACCTCCTAACTCAAACGGATGTTCATGTACATGCAAGTACAGTCACATGTGTAAACAAATACTCAAGGTTTAATAAATAAATGGGAATAATGTTGACTTTATGGATGAAGAAACTTTTGTTGGGCAATACCTATCAAGTTGTGATTGTTTAACAGAGTTGATTAAAAGAGGAGGATAAACAGGCCATTATTGAAGGTGTTTACTAATGTTAATATAACTTGCAATATACAATAACACGACTCTATTTTGTATGCACACACACAAAAAAAATTAACTTCGTTAAACATGCTCATGCACATTTTACTACTGCACAGCTGGGTCAGATTTCTAAACGCATTTCACTGGCATAGATAGTCATGCATGGAAAGACCACGTTATTCCTGTAAATTCTCATTCAGCGAGAAGTCGTTATAAATGCGAAATGGTTGTGACAAAACGGCCTCATTAACGTGCAATAAAGCGGGGAAAGACATTTCAGCATGCACTTTGACAGAACACACTGCTGGGAATAAAGAAGGTGGGGGTAGAAGGAGTCGGGGTCCTTACCATGATAGTGCGCGTCGCCTCGCGCTTCGGAAATGCGCTGCAGGGCGTGCGTTATCACTTGACTAGACGGGCTCGGGGTCTGAGTGGCCGTGCTATGGGTGATTAGCGGAGAGCTCGGTTCACTGTCGAACGAAAAATATCCACTCGACGACCTGGAGAGGGTTCGGAACACTGGCGACCTTGACTGGTAAGCCACGAGGCTACTGGGCACCGCGATCCCTCCCCTAAAAAGCAGTTCCAGATCTCTGGGCTGAGGGCTCTCACACGGCTCGGCCCGGGAGGCGCTCTCTCCGCATTCCCCCTGCTCCTTTAAGAAGGCTGGGCCATCGGCCCGGTATTGCCGTCTGCGGGATGAAATAAAACAGCAGTAATTACCGTTTCTGATATGGGGGTAAAAAAATAAAAAAGTTTTGCAAGCTCTCTCACTTATCGCGACGTCTTCAATTCACCGGAGTTCTGGCACCGGGGCTTAAATATGACGCGACAGTCAGTTTTTCCGTACAAGTTCCCCGCGGTGTTTACTACCGACGCCAGGTCTGTGATGGCCGGGTCACGCGAGGCAGAAGCTCCGGTCAAACTGCGTCACAAGTCGACTTCATTCCGAGCCAAGTCTAACTTCCTATTTTCTTTCTTCGACGCGAATCGCCCGCAACGCGCCGTGTTCAAGTTTAACGCGTTGTTAAAGTGCGCTTGATGATTAAAAACTCACACCGGAGACCGTGTACGCCTTTAGAAATCTTATCTCGTGCGCAGAGGAAACTGGCGTATAGCAGGCAGTCGCGCGACTCGAGCTACTGTATGTTAAACCAGTATGTTATGTGCGTTTGTTTGTTTTTAATTTATTTTGTTGTGTGCCAGCATTCTAAACAATCTAAGGACACTCAGTAACTCACTGGTAATGTAGTGCACAGGTTGTCTTCACACTACGGACTGTACCAGACACGGGGAGAGCTGCGCGTGCCGACGGTTCCCTGCGGCATTAAAGCGAAAACTTCGAGCACGAGCGTGCCGAAGCGCGAGACGGAAACGCGTGTCCTCGGCATCACAAGCGATTGGATCACCGCGCAGCTGACTGGCAGTCAAGAAGCCAAACCAAAAAAAATCTTCCACAAATTTAAAGTTTTCGGGAAATATGAGCTCCTCCTAGTGGCTCAAACCTTGCGCAGTCGGTCCTGTGAATAAGCGGAAAAAATATTCAGTGTCCAAACAAAGCAAAGGGGGAAAAAACGCGAAGTAATCTGGATATACATAAATGAGAAAAGAAAATGGTAGCCGGTGTGTTTTAAAGAATAGCTCTTTTAGCCATTTAAAGAAAATGAGGTTTGCAGTTAAGTGCATTTTATTAACAAACCGAAGCATTTGCCATCCCGGTTGCTCTGATCAAGCGCTCGTGCGTGGGAGAGCAAAGCAGAGCAAAACAACAACAAACAGGTGCTCTCCTAGGCTTTTCACAACACGGCTAAATAATTCAGCATGCTCAAGCGGCAGACCAACAAGTTGTTTTTTTTTATCACTCAATTTTCGACTTTTATCTCTAGGAAAGATGTGTTGCAGAGGAGGAGCGGTATGGCGCAAAAAAAGCGCAGCTTTTGTCGGCATGTGTATTAATCATAGACCAGAGTAATCACTTTTCACTTTTGATCAGAAGCAGTACTAACATTATTTAAGTGCATTACAAAGTCCACAACGATCCAAATAAATTCGGTACTGTGCTCAAAACAAATGAACACACTGTTCTTCCTTTATTGTTGAAATGATCGACTTCTTGGACCTGTTAGAATAAAAAGTTATCCGATATAAAGAAAATAGCATTATTCCGAGAAGTTTAAAACTCTTGTGTCTTGTGTGTCATGCTCACCTGGACATGTTCCTGGGGCATACGGCTTAGGGGATCAGGGAGAGACGAAAAGCCGACGACGACGAGCAGAGACCATGCAACAGAAATCCACTTAGAAAAGAAGACAGAAGCGAAAAGAAAAGAAGTTGCATTTAGATCTTCTATGATTGCAGTCAAACTAAATGTTCCGAGTTGTCCTGTGAGTGGGAGGGAAAAGGGGCTTTTCCAGTTCGCGCTGTTCGATAAGAAGCGACGCGAGGTTTGTTTTCGTCTCTTTTGTTTGCGGGCGCTCCGAGAGAAGCGCGCGCTCTCTCTCCCTCTCTCTCTTCTTCTCAGTACACTTCCTCAGAGCGACTCCGAGCGCGCGCATGCGGCTGTGTGGCAGCTCCGTGTTACGGTCACGCAGTAAAGCGCCCTTTAGCCCCACCCACTCACTGCAAGGGGGAGGAGACTGTAACTTACTGCGCTGTAGGTAGTCGTGTTCTGCTGATGCTCTGGATCGCATGTAATTACACTAGATGCATGTATGTACATGACCCAATCAATATAATGAGGTGTCTAAAAGTTTGCACACCCCTTGCTGAATTGATTACTTAGCCCACCCTTATAGCAGCATGCAACCTCTTTCCTAAGAACTGCTGCTCTTTTGTTGTAACGGTAAACACTTTTTCCTGCTTAGGATCATTCTTTTGTTGCATGGTAAACCCATATTTTAAGTTTCTTTTGCTGTAGTGCGGGAAAATGGAGATCCATTTTTAGTTGTGTTTTAGTTGTGTACTTTCTTATTCATTATTTTTGATTAATTAATACTTTTTTCTTTGTAGCCAAACATTCAGAAAGACTAACACACCTTCGGGGAAGGTATAAGGTGTTCTGCCCCATGCAGGGGAAAAAAACAAAACAGGAAATTACAGGAAAAAGAAGTGGCTCATCTGTGGAAAGGAGTTCTACTGTACATTTAGTTTACAGATTCTGATACGGGCCACATGACAGTGTTCTAAAGCCTCATACACATTAACCCGAGTCAGTCTGTAATGAACGTGGCTAGAAGATGTGTAGTGTACGGCTGTTCTTGTGTTTGCTATTGACACAAAAGTCAAAGAAAAGTTCCTTCCAATCAGGCCTCTCCAAAGATCTAAATCATTACATCATTACAACTATGAATTCCCATGAGCACTATGGGGTTATTAGTTACCCTCTTAAGCACCCGCTCCAGGAAGGCTGAATAATCTGTTCCACTATTTGGTGCATGTCCACAAACAAGAACAGTTTCCCTTCCTGATATTTAAATTCTCATTAAAGTTAAAACTTTTTCCTACTGAAAAAAAAAAATCTAACTGCAGTAGGAGAGAGGCTACCATGATCAAGAATGTATAGTACCAGAAACTTTAATGTGTGTGGTATAAAACTATACCATCAAATAAAATTTTATGTTTCAAAAGAATAGCTAAGATTATTCATCATATGCTGGCCACCTGACATGCATTGCACCTGTCCCCCATCCTTTCTCTTGCAGGAGGGGAGTCTGACCAGGTTACATGGGCTGTCAACAGATGCCTAATTGCAAACACAAACCCTAGGCCTGGCTAAAGGTGTGTGTCCTTGTAACAGGCAGGGGTGTTTTTCTACCTTATACTAGCTAGTTACATTTCATGCTTTGTCTCTTTAGGTTACTAATAGAAACTGCAGGACTCCTCCCATAAGTGTGAAATAACCACGTTGACAATGTTAATATTGATCTGCAAAATATTTTGTTAAATAACCAATTTACTATTAGACTTAGAGTTAGCAAGGATACTTTACAATTAAAATACAACAGTGATTTGTCCGTAGCTGACACTACTGCCAGAGTTGTTATAAAGAATCAAGAACACCTTCTGACCAATCAGATTAGAAAGTCAGATCATACAACTACACGTTTAAATGCAGTACTGTATATATGTGGGGCCAAAAGTATTCAGACAAAGGTGTAATTTAAAAACGAAAATGATATTTTCAGCTCTTTTTAATAATTACAATGTAATAAGAATTGTGAATTTTATGCAATCAAATTGCTATCCAACAATCAGTATTTAGTATGGAGTCCTTTATTCTTCAAAACCTTCTGTATCTGTCTGATCTGTCTGAGTCATTCAGTAAAGGGCATATAATCTACAGGTATGGCTGTTTGCTTGCTTCCTAAAGATCTTCTTTACCAGTTGAATGCTTCTGGATGCTTCTGCCTTCTTCTCCAACAGTTTTCTATTGACTTTAGGTACGGAAATGATCCAGATACCATTATCACATGGGCAGCTTTTTTTTTTCTTTTTCTTTCGCTAATTAGCAAAAACTTTTCATCCAAAGATGCTAGATCTAATTTCTGAGAACTTAAGGAAGAATTTCTGAGAACTACAGGAAGAACTAATAGCTGACAATTGTCATATTAATACTTTTGGTCACCACTGTATTTGTGTAAATTAATAATTTTGTTGGATATATAAAACGTTATTATATAATGGACAGATCTGTTTTACTCAGATTGCAATCTTTAAAACTTCTTTGTCAAACTATTTACTGCACAATGCACTATATACAATTATACACTATTGAGCAATACTACTGTATAAACAATGTTTAATTGTACTGTATCATGTCTAGTGTACGTAAATTGATCTGATAAACTAAGCAATACACAGAATATAAATAATTACCAAGTACGAGTGTCTATCTGAGCGGCAGGTGGTATAACGGTTAGTACTGTAGCCTCGCACCTCCAGCATCGAAGGTTCGTTTTTTTGATGGATTGGCATCCCATATCTTTCATAGAGCCCTGAGTCCCCTGTGATAAACACCATTAAACCTGTGCCCTATACAGCATAAGCGATATAGAGAATGAGGAAGAGTTTGTGTCTATCGTGCATTCAAGAAGCAAAAAACAGATTTACATATAGACATGATTTTGTAAAAAAAAAAAAAAAAGCCAAGCAAATAACATGGAATTGTTGTTTATTTATAATACTGTGTTCTGAGTGCATAAAGTTGCTTGTTAAATAACATTTCATTAAGGGAAAGATTATGGACCATCACATTTTATAGGTTTTATACTTTTGTTACATTTTATGATGGCCAAATTTTTGAAGGAGGACAGTATATAACTGTATATGACAGCATTTAGTACCACAACTATTTAAAACATAAAAAGAAGGCAGTTGAAAGCAGTGAACACAATAAATTAATATGACAATAAAAGCCTTAAGTAAACATTAAAATTTAGGTTCAGCAAACAAATTCACATTATAAACACACCTTGTCAAGAAGTAGCATATTGCAAAACTATGCACAATTAATCATAAAATTAACCTGAATGGATGATTCAGGAGCTTAATCTGATATGGCGGTCTAATGGTCAGCACAGTGTGAACCCCCAACCTGGAAGCCTCACAACTCCAAGGTATACAGTACAATGGCGGTACACAGGGTGCCAAACTATCGCAGGGCACATTCAATCACACACTAATTCACACACTATCAATCAGATTAGGCTAATTTACAGATTAAGCTAATTTACAGATTAGACTACTTGAAGTTTATAAATTGCTGGTAGTGTGTAAGTGAGTGTGTGCTTGTGTGCCCATGCAATGGATTTACACCGCAGGTCATCTGGCCTCAAGTCGAGAAAAGTTGAGAGAGAGAGAGAGAGAGAGAGAGAGAGAATGAATTGAAATGTGAAAACTGCCATTTTTATTATATGCAGGATATGGCCAAACATGTCTGTCTGTGACAACTATATTTGTATATAAACGTGTATATAAATTTGTATAAAACACACAAACGTGTCCTATTTCAAAACCATGGCCAATAAAGGATAGTCCTTTCTGCCGCTATAACAGCCAGCATTAATGAAGTTGGGGACTGAGGTGAGAACACCTGGTGTAGTGGGTCTCTCAATTTCAATTCATTCCACACAGAGGGGTTTACTTAGCGTAGAGATCAGGGCTTTGTGCAAACCACTCTACACCAACCGTCTACATCGATCTTGGTAAACTGTCTTATGAAAGTATTGGCGATCAAACCACTGCTAACTAGGTTACAGGTAATTTTTGCATTTATGTATTTGTTTACAATACTTATCATACACTATATGGGATGCATACATAAAAGTAGCCGGACACCTGACCACTGCCTTCTCCAAGTTATTGATAGTCTGGTGTCCACATACTTTTGTCCACATACTTTTGTCCAAATAGTGTATAATAAAATTCAACAAAAACAATACATACATAACTGTAATGACAGTGTAAATGACAGAAGTTTTAAAACTTTAACCATGTCCACGGTGCCAAACCAATTTCTCTCTTTTGCTCTAATCTCTTTGCAATTATCTCCATCAACTACTGAAAGGCTTAATTATTAGTTCACTATAATAAAAAGAAATTGGATAGTCAACACAAGGAAAGCTGGCAGTATAAAATAGTGCAATGTTGCTATAGAATTTACATTGGTAGACATTATATTACAGTACATTGCTCTACATCCTATACTGTGCTGCTGGGCAGCAGTTCTTGGAAAGGAATGTCCTTATGTTGAGTTGTCTAACTGATTGGACTTGAAGATGTTTTGGGTGTTTTAAAGATGTTTCAGGTGTATTGTCACAGTAAAGAAACATCTTTCCTCCATACAATGAAATTCTTCCTTTGCATATTCATAATTCACATTTCAGTGTTGGTTTTTACTGTAGCCAAGCAGAAACGAACTTCGACAGTAAGTTACAGGCCAAGATTAGGTGGTGGCCTTGTTTGAAAAACAATCTGCAGCCAAACAGGGCCTCTGCAGATAAGACTGGGCACCCTTAGGTCTCTTTGGTCTTAGGGGTTTCTTCAATGACGCAGCCCACTGGACTGTAATTGAGCTTGATAAGGACTAGGACCCCATTCCGGACTTCCCAGATCCTACCTTGATCGAGCATTCATGGAATCTGAACAAATAATTCCAATCCACTGGAGCCACATCTTGCAACCCACAGCACCTAAAGGTCCTGGTGCCAGACACAAGACCGTAAGCGTCCACCTCAGAGGTCTCGAGGAGTCATGCCATGAAGGGCCAGAGTTGCTCAGGTGGCACAAGGGGAGCCTACATAATACTGAGAATGATGTGTTGTGGCTGTTTAGTGTTAGTACCTCCACCCAACTGGTCTGCTTGCCACCACCCATAATTGTCAGTTAATAGTCTTTCCAGCTCGATTTCTCTCAGCTCTTCGTAGAAACTGGCAAGATCAGACCTGTTCCAAAAGTCTGCAAAGTAAGTCATCATCAAACTCACGGTTTGCTAGGATGACTGCCTGGAAGAGATCCAAACACCAATTTGGTTTTGTACCAAAACACAACCGTAAAGAGGCCTGGATGGCCAGGTGTTTGCCTGCAGGGTGAACCTCTGATGCTATGTCACACTGGACATCATGAGTCTCAGTGACTCATTTACGTCTATAAATGAGGAGTTAAAGGGGTCTGAAGATGGCTGTCAACCAAGAGAAATGATCAGTGTAATGATAAACGTTTGGGAACAAAATGGAGACAAGCTTTGATTGACACTATAATCCTAGAGGTATCAAACGCCTCTACAGAACGACATTAGGAATGAATCCAGAGCTCATTTCTCATTTTATGTAAAACAGATTTTTTTTTAATGTATAATGGCAACTTTGATAATTTCACTCTTGATAAATTAAATATGTTTATTTTCCAGCTATACATTTGGGTGGTGATATAAATGCTATCACCGTGTGCATTTGAAAGTTTTTAGCATAGTTTATGACAATGAGAATAAAAATATTCACACACTACAAACCAGATAATAAACATGGAAGTTATGGAAGTAAAAAAAAAACATTTCCAATGTAAATGTCCTCTGGTGCTGGCCACAACATGACACATAAGTGCTGCATCGCTTCATTTTAGCCTCATTTTTAGTAAGTTAAGTTGTGAATGAATAGCCTGCACTTTATATCACTTTAATAATTGTATAGTGCTTAAAACATTTGTGCCTTTTTCCTAACATTGTTATTTATTAAAAACAAGATCAGATATAATTTGCTTTATAAAATGTCAACCCTTGAATAACAATACTTGATTTATACAGGAACATTTCTATTTGCAGAACACGTAAATCACAAAATACAGACATTTATATCACACAACCCTAACAATATTTAAAAAAAGATATAAAAATTTTTTTTTACAAGATATTAAATACTGCCTGTAGGTATCCAGAGTTTAGTATCTACTGTACAAGCAGACCATGAATACAGAGGGCTACAGAGATTACTCTGCCCTCTAGTGGATGAAAAAAGCAAAACGTACAAGCATAGAACTACATTTATACTCGTGGCAAGAATAAAAAGAAATTGTAGTAGGAATTGTATGATTATTAAAAAAACAGATGTTTTCTGTCATTAACCAATGCAAACAACTATGCAAACTTCTGTATGTTATTTTGTATAGTCTGCCCTGAGTTCAAGGGTCCTACAGTTCCTTGTGACATAAAAATGGACTCAATCAACAAAGATAAACTTGAATGTGGTTGCACTTATTTGTACACTATTATAAACTATATATTTAATATGGCTAGAACGTCTTCTTTCCTATAGGACAGACTCATCATCATCATCATCATCTATACCGTTTTGTCCTGTATACAGGTAAGACAGACAATTGTATTGTTCATTCATTCATTCATCTTCTATCCCGCTTTATCCTGTATTTAGGGTCGCGGGGACCTGGAGCCTATCCCAGGAGACTCAGGGCACGAGGCAGGGTACACCCTGGACAGCGTGCCAATCCATCGCAGAGCACACACACACACACACACTCATTCGCACACTATGGTCAATTTAGGAACGCCAATTAGCCTAACCTGCATGTCTTTGGACTGTGGGAGGAAACCGGAGTACCCGGAGGAAACCCACCAAGCACGGGGAGAACATGCAAACTCCATGCACACAGAGATTTGTGCCTGGTCGGGAATCGAACCCGGACCCTGGAGGTGCATGGCGACAGTGCTAACCACTACACCACCGCGCTGCCTCCAATTGTATTGTATTCTTGGTAAAATTGTGTGAACTATTCATGAAGTTTAATCAGTACTTGTAAGAGATTACTCAGGTTAAAATCTCCAATATCATCAATGACCATCAATAATCCAATTAAAAATAAAAGCTAACCCCAAATTCTTGGGTGTGAAAACTCTTCATCATTTTGTGAACAACATGCTGCATTCATACAGCTTCGTTCCCTTCAAATAAAAGGTAAAAAAAAACACTCCCCTGATTAAAAAGGAGGGAGTTACATTCATTCATTCATCTTCTATACCGCTTAATCCTGTGTTCAGGGTCGCGGGGGCGGAGCCTATCCCAGGAGACTTCGGGCACTAGGCGGGGTACACCCTGGACAGGGTGCCAATCCATCGCAGGGCACACACACATACACACACTCACACACCCAATCACACACTACGGGCAATTTAGGAACGACAATTAGCCTAACCTGCATGTCTTTGGACTGTGGGAGGAAACCGGAGTACCCGGAGGAAACCCACCAAGCACGGGGAGAACATGCAAACTCCATGCACACAGAGACGGGAATCGAGCCTGGCCGGGGAATCGAACCCAGACCCTGGAGGTGCAAGGCGACAGTGCTAACCACTACACCA
Organism: Channallabes apus; assembly: GCA_030522415.1. Classification (NCBI taxonomy): domain Eukaryota; kingdom Metazoa; phylum Chordata; class Actinopteri; order Siluriformes; family Clariidae; genus Channallabes; species Channallabes apus. Next base: position 36,050,294 of record CM060118.1, read on the forward strand.
CCGCGCCGCCCGAGGGAGTTACATTCTACTTATTATACATTACTCAACTCATTCACCTTCTGTTTGTTCCTTTGTAAGTCCTGAATGAGTCACTTGGGTTACTACAGTCTTCCACAACCCTGCTCGACAAAGAGCTAATTTAGTATTCCACCACCTCGGCATTTGTTCAACCACTTGAAATGATTTGTAATGAAAGCCGACTCACAAGACATATTGAGTTTTAAAAGCATGAGGCATATCTGACCACTTGCACCCCTCATCACACACCTTTTCACGTCTCTTAAGATGAAAGAAGTCAGCCGTGTGTGGAAAAGCCTACCTGATTACTTGATTTAAACGCAGAGGTAAAGAGATTCACCAGGCTTTTTACTAATTACATATAAAACAAAACTAGCAAAATGCTTACTGGAGCCTTTCTGGGGCAAAAATAATCATTCTGTAAAAAAAAAAAAAAACTCCTAAAATAAACCGACAGTCTAAAAATTTGCATAAAGCTTGGTGGGAAAAAATGGTGTGCATTTATTGGATATATAATTAGAAGTAAATCCCCCTGGGAATAGTGACCCCTGACAGATATAGACTTTTCACCTACAGAATTCTGTTCAGCTCCTGAGGCTGTCTCTAATATTGACAAGTGTAATGAGAGCACTCAGACTACAATAGCACTGGCATTCTAAAAGCCCATGGGCCACCTTAGAAAACTCACACACTCCTGTTACAATTGCTGTCACAACACCACATAGGCTCACCAAGGACCAAGAGCCACAAACACATGTGGTTGTGAATAATGTTGCACCTCTGAAACTAGTACAGTATGTAGACGGCCGGCCCCCCCAAAAAATTCCAGTTGGATTCAAACAAGCAAATACTTAAAATCCTTTGACTGGATAACTACTACAGTGTTTAATTTGATTAAACGGCAACTACAGATTATATCACTACCTCTTGAGACCAGACAGTGGGCACTATGCATGATGGGGGCATCGCTTGTATGTGCTCTCCTTCCTACCCGGATGCACTCATCGCACTGGAATAGGAATCCGGAATACCCAGAGGAAACCCACCAAGCATGGGAAAAACATGCAAACTCCACTCACAAAGACCAGATGCGGGAATCGAACACTCAACCCCCGAGGTGCCAGGGCCACAGTGTTAAGCACTATGCCATCATGCCTCCAGGTCTCAAGTTATGCATCCTAAATTCCTCTTTAAGATTTGTTTTGAATGTTTGTCACCTCCATTCGCATGTCAGTAGAAAAGAGTACATTTCTGAACAATCCTTTGCCATTTAACATTCAGACACTGAAAGAGAGATACATATATGATTACATTCACATTGCGAGTCTGAAGTGACAAAAATCAGATTTTTTTTTAGCCTAACGTGACCAGAGTCTAAGATAGGGCTATAAATCCGATACGCCGTCATGTGAGTTGAATGAGGACAGGCAGATTGATGAACAGAGTTTTGCCTCTTAATGTCATCAGTCAGCACTGGCAGCTCAGGGATTCCTTATCATTGCTTGCAATATCTGCTAAATCAGCAAAAGCTAAGTGTGCAACTTATTTTCTCCTTCTGGACATCAGCAAATACAACTGCTAACTGCTTGCCATCTTCAAGAGATAAATCCCGAGCTTTTATTTTGTTTATACCTTGTATGAAAAGAATGAGTGGTCACACAAATATGAAGTTTAAACCCAGACAAGCAAGCTACTGTAAGATGATCCATGTGCACATACATGCTATTTCAAAGAGCTCTTGTAATGACGGAAGTGAACTGTCATGACCAATCCGAACTGACTAGAAAATCCATTAGGTTGCTGTTGTTGGGCCCTTGAGCAAGGCCCTTAACCTGCCTTCTCCAGGGGCGTCATACAGTATAATGACTGTCCCTGCGCTCTGACACCATCCTACTAACACGAAGCTGGGATATGTGGAGAATAAATTTTTTACTCTGCAGTAATGTATATGTGATGAATAAGGGCTGAACTTAAAACGTATAATTAATGGTAATGAACTGAATATAGAATCTGTGCTCCACAGATTTTCTGTAGGTGTGGTGACTATTTCGCAGTATGCGTGCAGAGAAAGTCAGACCTTGTAACACTTAACTTTGGTCTGGTTGTGTCGGTGACTAACGCCCTCCTGATCCACACGACTTCTCTTTTGGAAGTGAATATGTTATATTTCTGAACAGCCACTTGTTTTCACAACAGCTTATTGACTTTAAATTCTAGTAAATGCAAGTCTCCAACAAATTGCCATATAGCACTCACATCATTACACAATATACACACACTCTACAAGCATTGAACTATACTTAACCCATAAGAAAAACTAAAGTCTAAGTCTAGGTCATGGAAAATTCATGAAACTGACCCATAAAAATGTATACAGTATGCCACCCTGGTGATCACTAGAACAATTATTTAAGGTTAAGAGAAAATGAAAAAGCATGTGGTCCTAACTATTTTTGAGACCAAAAAATATATTTGTTTGTGCACAGAGACGCCATGTTAGCTTTAGAGGAATGGCAAACACACTACTGATTGCATACTGACAGGCTAGTGTCAAAGCTCCTGTCCTCTCAGCTTTGGACTGCTTCTGTAGGCGGGCGTGTGCTGATAAGTCTGCTGCTGTATTTAGTAACAACTAATTGTGAACAACTGGTCAAACCACAAACCAAACACTATGTGTATGTGTGCTGTGGGCTAAAGGAACTGTAATCAATACCCGTTATTGGCATTCACATTCTGTCACGAGCTCTCTGTGTCGTCTACTTGTTTGTGAAGAGTCATAAAGTGGTAAGGCCTGGCTACGAAGTAGTTTAATCAGAAGTGTAGCTGCAATCATTTTCTGTGTGATGGTTATTGTCATTACAATTGAAGGTGTGGTCTAAGTAATAATGAGTTGTTTCTCTGCGTGCTAGTCTGGAATAAACTGTAAAGTGACTTTGATTGTGGCATGGTTATTGCTAACAAAAGAAAGTGGTGATGTTGGTCTGTATGGTTAGTATGTCATGATTCTTCACGTATTTGCAAGCAACATTAGATCTACAGAACTCTGAAAAAGTCTTGAGCCACACCTCATTTCTTCATAGATTGCTTCCAAAAAGCTAAACTTTCTTGCATTTTAATTGAATATTGAGTAGCAGGTATCCAGACGACACAAATGACCTTTTAAGCTTTCATTTTTAGTCCATTTCCTAAACCTGCCCAGGTTCAAAGGAATGTTTTTTGTTTCTTAAGCCACAAAGAGAGCTGGGAATGTGTGGAAATGATGCTCCCAGAACCACTGGTTCCAAATTTGAGTCCTGGAATATAATCCTGTGTCATCAGGGGGAAAAAAACCTCAGATCATCAGCTGATTTAATGTTATGGCCACATAATGTTTCTGAGTCTAGACCTAACTAACTGAAGCAACCACAGATTATATCACTCTACCTCTAGAGACTATACAGTGGGCGCTATGCATGATGGATGCATCGCTTTTACAGTGGCTTGCAAAAGTATTCGGCCCCCTTGAACTTTTCCACATTTTGTCACTTTACAGCCACAAACATGAATCAATTTTATTGGAATTCCACGTGAAAGACCAATACAAAGTGGTGTACACGTGAGAAGTGGAACGAAAATCATACATGATTCCAAACATTTTTTACAAATAAATAACCGAAAAGTGGGGTGTGCGTAATTATTCATCCCCTTGAGTCAATACTTTGTAGAACCACCTTTTGCTGCAATTCCAGCTGCCAGTCTTTTAGGGTATGTCTCTACCAGCTTTGCACATCTAGAGACTGAAATCCTCTCCCATTCTTCTTTGCAAAACAGCTCCAGCTCAGTCAGATTAGATGGACAGCGTTTGTGAACAGCAGTTTTCAGATCTTGCCACAGATTCTCGATTGGATTTAGATCTGGACTTTGACTGGGCCATTCTAACACATGGATATGTTTTGTTTTAAACCATTCCATTGTTGCCCTGGCTTTATGTTTAGGGTCGTTGTCCTGCTGGAAGGTGAACCTCCGCCCCAGTCTCAAGTCTTTTGCAGACTCCAAGAGGTTTTCTTCCAAGATTGCCCTGTATTTGGCTCCATCCATCTTCCCATCAACTCTGACCAGCTTCCCTGTCCCTGCTGAAGAGAAGCACCCCCAGAGCATGATGCTGCCACCACCATATTTGACAGTGGGGATGGTGTGTTCAGAGTGATGTGCACTGTTAGTTTTCCGCCACACATAGCGTTTTGCATTTTGGTCTCATCTGACCAGAGCACCTTCTTCCACATGTTTGCTGTGCAAACGGGACTTCTTATGGTTTTCTGGTAACAATGGCTTTCTTCTTGCCACTCTTCCATAAAGGCCAACTTTGTGCAGTGCACGACTAATAGTTGTCCTATGGACAGATTCCCCCACCTGAGCTGTAGATCTCTGCAGCTCGTCCAGAGTCACCATGGGCCTCTTGGCTGCATTTCTGATCAGCGCTCTCCTTGTTCAGCCTGTGAGTTTAGGTGGACGGCCTTGTCTTGGTAGGTTTACAGTTGTGCCATACTCCTTCCATTTCTGAATGATCGCTTGAACAGTTGCTCCGTGGGATGTTCAAGGCTTTGGAAATCGTTTTGTAGCCTAAGCCTGCTTTAAATTTCTCAATTGACGGTTCAGCACTACAGTATCATTCCAGGTTCCACCATCCCTCCATTTTCAGCAATATCCTTCTAGGTTCAAGTTCAGCACTGTCCTTCCAGGTTTTGATAACGTGTTGAATCATTCTTAACCCAGTTCCAGTAATCTCCCTAGTTGTTTTCTTTGCTTGGTGTAGCCTAATAATTTTAGCCTTCTGAAATGATAACTTTTTTGGCTAGGCAAGGTAGTTAAATTTAATGTGAAGAAATGAGGGTTGGCTAAAGACATTTGCACAGTTTTTTGTTACACATTTGAAGCATGATTTTTTTTTTCTTGAAGCATGAATGGTACAAATACAGTATACTGTATAAAACAACTGTAATGATAATTGCAGGCTAAATGCACTAAAAAAATAATATACAAAACACAGACAATGGCTTAATATTGTATTTTACTTCGATAAAAGACTTTAACCTTTAAAAATGAAGTGAAATAAAAAAAAAAACAGTGTTATTTAATATTTAACTACATTATTCAGAATTAACTATAACAAACAGCATAGCTAATATTTATTTGCTATGAAAGATGGTCTTTGTACAGGTTTGTGATCGAATGGAACATGTTTGTAGTGGTTTAAGGTCAGTGACAGCAGGATGCTGTGCAGAAGACAAAAGGGAGTGGAAAAAAATATCGCAGGTTAATATCTCCACTCGACTTAGACAAGTGAGAACTAACCACTGCATAGCATCAAAGAGCTGGTCGGAAACAAAACAACAACAGCAGCAGCAACACTGAGTATGGTGTTTGGTGTTTTCTGAGTGGACAGAGAGGAATAGCGTAACCTGTGTCCCTGTAGCTCAGCTAACTGCTGACTAACTGAGCAACTGAGCAAACTTTCTGGGACCTGGGAACTTTCTCTTTAATCTGACACAGCTGTGTACGACCTGCCATGTGTGTGGGCCTGGGACAGCTTGTTTAAAGTGTGCATAAATCCTTGGTAATTACTTGTGTCAAACTGAACACCGGAGACGTTATTTTTACAGTATCTGTCACAGTTTGGAGTTTCTCAACCTAAAGCCATATGTACATAATATTCACTCATCTCTGTGATGAAAAATGACATTAATGTTCCAAAATGATGATTGGCTAATAATGCTGCAAACGGCAGCAACGTTACAACAGCATACAGATATTAAACACTTTAACCTGATAAATGTACAATAATACAACAAAGAAATGGCACAAAAATAACAAAATAAAACACCTGCAGTATTTTTTCTTGGAATTATTAATTATTATTATTATTATTATTAATATATAAAATTTAGCTAAAGGGCAAACATTTGTTACTTCGTGAAAAATTATTATACTATTGTGTATAATAAGTTAGTTACAAATGTCTGCTTTCTCAGCTACTATACTGCTCTTCTTTGTGCACAAAAACAGAAAATGATACAGATATAAGCATGAACAGAGTTGCTTATCAAAATTCATTAACCTCTTTCTTGGTTTGACTAAATACAGAGCAAGACATGATGAAAAGAAACTGAGAGCGTCAGAAACCAATTCTACAGGGTTTGAACCACAAGAATATTTTTCACAACACTGGACTGAAAAGGACCACCCTACACCCACCCTTTTTCCACATCTAGTCAGAAAGTTTCATAACTGTTTTGGTTTAATGCATCATTAAAAGGAATTACATGTAAACATAGAATATGTTACAAAATGTATTGCTTAGAAAACTAAATAAGGAGCATACAGCTGAACTGCACACTTGTCAGCAGTTAAACAGTCAAAAAATGTAGTTATTAAGAGTAGGGTAAAAGGCTTATACAATAAGTACATGGTGATTTGATAGCAGCATAATATACGCCGATCAGCCATAACATTAAAGATATTACCAGTTAAACCACCTACCGATGTTTGACAATGAAACTGAAACACTGGCCAATTTAGTGTTGGATGTTTCATGGCTAAATGTGACCAGCCTGGAGGCAAATCTTCATTGATTGTACATTCCACCAGTAAGAGCAGAGTGTGAAGGCTTAATTAGGAGAGTAATAGTGCAGTTTTGCTTAAAATATTGCAATGCACACAACATTATGGGTGACATATCAGAGTTCAAAAGAGGACAAATTGTTGGTGCGCGTCTCGCTGGCGCATCTTTGACCAAGACACAAGTCTTTGTGATGTATCAAGAGCCACGATATCCAGGGTAACGTCAGCATACCACCAAGAAGGACGAACCACATCCAACAGGTGTAACTGTGGACGCAAGAGGACGCTGTCTGAAAGGGATGTTTAGGTGTTAACCCAGATTGTATCCAAAAAACATAAAACCACAGCTGCCCAACTCACTGCAGAATTAAATGTGCACCTCAACTCTCCTGTTTCCACCAATATTGTTGGTCTGGAGCTCTACAGGGTCAATGCACATGGCCCTGCTGCTATAGCCAGTGCCAAACATCGGTTTCAGTGGAGCTAACAGTAAAAATCTTGGGCTATGGACAATGTGAAACATGTATTGTTCTTTGATGAGTCCACCTTCACTGTCTTTCCCACATCTGGGAGAGTTACAATGTGGAGACGCGTAACACAGTGATGTATCAGTGATGGTTTGAGCTGCAATATCATGGCATTCCCTAGGCCCCATACTTGTCCTAGATGGTCGTGTCACTGCCAAGGACTACTGAACCATTCTGGAGAATGTGCACCCAATGGTTCAAACATTGTATCCTGAAGGTGGTTCCATGTATCAGGATGATAATGCACCAATATACACAGCAAGACTGGTGACAGAGTGGTTTGATGAACATGAAAGTAAAGTTGAACATCTTCCATGGCCTGCACAGTCACCAGATCTAAATATTATTGGGCCACTTTATTATTGGGGTGTTTTGGAGAGGCGAGTCAGGAAACGTTTTCACATGCTAGTGATGGCACTGGCCAAAATTCTGCAAGAAAAATGGTTCAACATCCTTCTGGCCATTGTACAGGACTTGTATCTGTCATTCCAAAGACAAATTGATACTGTATTGGCCGCAAAAGGAGGCCCTACACCATACTAATGAATTATTGTGGTCAAAAACCAGGCGTTTGAGATTCATTGTCCAACCCCTACTGCATCTATGGCAGTTTTGGCAGCTCGAGATGTGGCTTCACATGGCCTGTGCCAATGGGCATGGAGAGCCTTGGGAGCCTTGGACTCCTGTGGTGGCCATGTGTGAAAATTATGTCTCATGCTCCCTGAATCACTCTTTTACAACTTGAGCATAATGAGCATTTTTATGTTGGAATATGGCCATGCCGTCAGGGAAGAAAAAATTCCACTGATAGAAAAACCTGGTAATTAGTATATTCATATAGTCAGCTGATCTTATTTTCAGGTCACATTTACAGTAACATCATTTAACACCTGACCAACAGAAGCAACCCATGATCATAACAATCCCCCCAGAGGCTTGCACTAGTCATAATGGGTGCATCACTTCATCTACCTCTCTTCTTACACTGATGCACCCATCTCTCTGGAACAGGGTAAATATTGACTCATCAAACTACATGACCAGCTACACAGCTGTTACAGTAAGTCCCAATCCCTCAAGTTTTCTTTGCATTGTGTGTGTGGCAGTGGTGGAAAGTAACAAATTACATTTACTCGCGTTACTTTTTTGTGTATTTCCACTTTTTAAAGTAGTTTTTAAAATCTGTAATTTTACTTTTACTTAAGTACGTTTTGTTTGAAGTATTGTAATTCGCTACATTTTAAATCATATTCGCTACTGAGTAAAAAATAAATTAATGAAAATGCTAAAATAATAAAAAATATTATGCTTTGTATAAATGCTTTGTTGCGCTCGCGTGTGTGTATCATGTCCTGGTCGCGCGTCGCTCCAGACTCCACTCCAGGTTTTCTGACATCGGCAGCGACATCGACTAGCGCGACCATATATAAACCGGAGAGAGACGCGGGAAAGAGGAAAGAGGTTGTGATTTTGGCGTTTTGATATTTGGTTGTGTTTAGAATTTTTGCCTCCCATTGACTTTGATTATTGCTTTGTCCCTTTGGTTTGGTTGATCCTTGTATATATTTGTAGATAATTTCACTGTTTTTGGTTTAGGGAGTTTTTGGAGAGGGAAGGTACCTGTATTTTTGTTTGTGTGGGGTTTTTTTTGCAGGTAATTTAGCTACTCAATATAAATACCATTTTGTTTATTATTTTGGCCTGGGTCCATCCTGAATCTGATCTTCCTCCTCCGTGTGTGTGTGTGTGTGTGTGTGTGTGTATTTTTTGTGTATATACAAACCTCATTATTTCATCAGTTAATGATTGGATCTAGTTCTTTCTGCCATATGCCACCATTTCCATACAGTTTAAAATAGAACCCTGAACCATTCTTTTGCTCTATGGCCCTAGACTGGGACGTAACACCATATTTAAGTGACCACTTTGATTTTCAAGCACAAGAAAGACAACAGCTTTATTATGCAAAGGTGTTCCTTCAGTTAAAAACAACTAGTTTGAGATTTATATCTGCTCATCTTTTTTGAACTACGCTACACTGTAAAGAATGTTTGTAATTCTAACAGTAAAATACCGTATAAATGCTACAGAATAAAACCGTATTTCACAAAACTTGGGATAACCGTAGAATTTACAGTGAAAAACTGTAATTAGTTTTACAGAGTAAGACCTAAAAACATATGAAAATATGGTTTATTGCAGTAAAATTTATGATATACTGTATTTATAAAAAGGAAACTCTCAGAGAAGGTATTTGTTACTAATATCATGGAGCATCAGTTTATATTTTACTAAACCTTTGTTGATAGAGTTTAAAAATCTGAAAAATATCTGCTCTGTAAAAAATAAACTTTAAAATTTTATGGTAAAAAAACTGGCAGCTGTGGTTGAAGAAATTTACCATAAAAAATCCGCTAGCAACACTGTTGTTTGTACGGGACTGCACTCATTATACTGTATATTTTACGGATATCAATAGTTTTTTCTGCGATTTATAGCCGTCTAATTTACATTAACCAAGGACTTCAAATTTGTGAATGGTATTCCACCCTTTGATGACTGTGGCGAGGACAGCCGCTAGCACGCGCCACTTTGCCCGCCGCCACCGCCATACTTAGATTGCTGGCAACCCTTGTACGAGGACGCTGAGACGCTGCTTTTTTCCGAGCTCCACCATACTGACCAACTTTTAAACTTTTTCGTCCCCTTACGAAGAGTGTACATAAAACGGATAAGTATCTTATAATATATTTACTCGAAACGCGTGTTATATCGTTAAGTTTTAATTGTTTTGCAGCACACCGCTTTTAGCCGGCATTAGCATCGCTAATTAGCATTAGCATCGCTAGCCCGGCTATCACGTTTGTTTGTTTGTTTGTTTGTAAAGTTTGTTTTCGCTTCCTCACACCGATTATTTTCCGTGTTTAGACACCATGTCGGTTGTGATTCTGCCTCTGAGTGCAGGTGAGGAGACATTGGAGCTGCACTCGGTGGATTTGGAGGTGGAGGCCGTGGAGAAGCTGATCCGTGAGCTACAGGTGAAGCTGGCCCGGCTACAGCAGCGGAAAGCCACGCTGGAATCGACGCGGACCGACGCTCACCTGTCCCAGGTAAATTCTCGGCGTGAGAATTCTCCTACAACCTCAACCCCGCGTGTTTCTCTGCCCAGGTCCAACACACCAAGGAAGCAGCCCGCCCAGTTTTCCTACACCCCGGCGCAGGGATACCACGGACCCTGGATACAGCAGCGGCGGAAGAAGCACGCCAAGCCCCGGGCGAGGACCTCTCCCCCTCCACCACCACCACCCGTCTTCGACATCTCGACCCGAAACCGCTTCGCTCCTCTCCGCGAGACGGCACACGACGTCCTGGTCATCGGAGACTCCATCGTTCGTCACGTGCGTGCTACCACGGCTAAAGGTAAGGTGCACACACGCTGTTTACCTGGTGCACGTGTTCTTGATGTTGCTGCACAGGTGCCTGCTGCCCTGAAGAGGAACATTAGAGCTGTGGTCCTGCATGCCGGCACGAACGACACCAGGCTGAGGCAGACGGAGATCCTAAAGAAGGACTTTAGGAGCCTGGTCGAGAAGGTCCGCAGCACATCACCCACGACAAGGATCATCGTATCTGGACCGCTTCCCACATTTCAGCGAGGAATCGAGAAGTTCAGTAGATTATTTGCTTTTAATGAATGGTTACAATCTTGGTGTCAACAACAGAAATTACGCTTTGTTGATAACTGGAATGTTTTCTGGGAGCGTCCTAGGCTCTATCACACCGATGGCCTACACCCTAGCAGAGCTGGAGCAGCGGTCCTCTCTGACAACATCTTCCAGGACACTACGAACCATCTGACTGGCGGTAAGTCATACTGTAGATTCCAAACATATTAGACACATCACAACTCACCGTAGTGATAGACGCACACACATAGCTTGTCCTATAGAAACTGTGTCTGTTCCCCGAATACTGAGAAAAAAGAATAAATTTGTTAAATTTGCCCGAAACAATCTGATAACCATAAAACCAGAAAAAGGCAAAATAAGTAGTCAAAATCCACCTCTAAAGTTTGGACTACTCAACATTAGATCCCTTGCGCCTAAAGCACTTATTGTAAATGAAATTATCTCAGATTATTGCCTTGACGCACTCTGTCTCACTGAAACCTGGCTTAAACCAAATGAATATTTTGGTCTGAATGAGTCTACTCCGTCAGGATATTTCTATAAGCACGAGCCCCGTCTAATTGGTCGCGGTGGTGGTGTCGCCACTATCTACAATGATGTACTCACTGTTACCCAGAAAATAAGGCCCAGGTTTAATTCATTTGAAGTGCTTATCATTAATGTTGCACTAAATGAAATACGTAATACAGTAATCCCTCGTTTATCGCGGGGGTTACGTTCCGAAAATGACCCGCGATAAGTGAAATCCGCGAAATAGAAAACTTTATTTTTTTTTTACAATTAGCAACTATTACATGTATACAAATACAGTGACTCACGTGTAGGCCGTTTCACTGCTCTTCAGACTGGGCCGCTGCATCCTGACTGCGCTCTGCAGTGTTCTCTTCTTCTGAAGCCCGCGGTGCAGGTGTGTTTGTTCGGGAGAAGAACATAGTGATAGGCAGCTGTTGTCGCTCTTTTTTCTTCTTTGCAAAAAGATCCTTGTACACCGACATGCCACCATCGATTACGTTGGAGAACTGTAATGAACGGCTCATCAAAGGGTCCCATTCCTCAGCTACTCGCTTAAGTTCAGTGGCCATTCGCACCATGGTTGCACATAAAGCTGTTTTATGTACGTACACATAACTGCACGAGACGACAAAATGATAACACAATTCGTAGCATGTTTTGATACAAGAAGCGGGAGTGAGTTTTTAGCGAATCAGAATGCAGAACACAATGCACCAAAAAAAAAAAAAAAAAATGCATTATGAAAATCCGCGAAATAGCGAATCCGCGATAAGTGAACCGCGAAGTGGCGAGGGATCACTGTAAACCCTTGCTATATTTTACCCTGGCCACCGTGTACAGACCCCCGGGGCCATATGGCGATTTTCTTAAAGAATTTGGACATCTGCTATCAGACCTATTGGTTAACTCTGACAAAGTGTTGATAGTAGGAGACTTTAACATTCATGTAGATGATGCTAACGACGCTTTAGCACTCACATTTATGGATTTACTAAATTCCTTTGGGGTTAAGCAAAATATAATTGGAGCAACTCACCGCTTTAATCATACGCTAGATTTAATTATATCCCATGGTATAGATGTCTCTAATATAGAGATCATACCTCAAAGTGATGATATCACAGATCATCACCTCCTGACATATACTCTACCCGTAGAACAGATTAGCTGTGTCTCCCCACGTTATCAATCTGTTAGAAATATGAATCCCACTACTAAAGACAGATTCACAAGTAATCTGCCGGATCTGTCCCAATTTCTTATTAGACCCCTAAATGCAGATGATCTAGATGAAGTGACTAGCAGCATGGGCACTATTTTTACCAGTACATTAGACACTGTTGCTCCCATCAGATTAAAAAAAGTCAGAGATAAAACATTTGCACCGTGGTACAACAGTCATACTCGCGCCCTAAAGAGAGCAACCCGTAACCTCGAGCGAAAATGGAGGAAAACTAAATTAGAAGTTTTTCGAATTGCGTATAAAGACAGTATGTGCAGCTATAGACAGGCTCTAAAAACTGCTAGGACCGAGCATCTTAGCCAACTGATAGCAAGAAACCAAAACAATCCCAGGTTCTTATTTAGTACAGTGGCTCGCCTAACAAAACCTAAGATGCCCGCAGAGAGTATCCCATCACAGTTTAGAAGTGAAGACTTTATGGACTTCTTTAATGAAAAAATCAATAATATCAGGAAGAAAATAATGGAGGTTCAACCTCTAATAGTATCTCACGATCCAGTTCAGCCTATAGCTTCACATTTAGATTTTCACTGCTTTACAGGTATAGGACAGGAAGAGCTGTATAAACTCATCACCTCGGCTAAATCAACAATGTGCCTGTTAGACCCAATCCCAACCAGATTTTTAAAAGAAGTGATGCTTACGGTTGGAGAGCCACTCCTAAACATTATTAATTCTTCATTACATCTAGGTCACGTCCCTAAACCTTTCAAGTTAGCAGTTATTAAGCCGCTTCTTAAAAAATCTAATTTGGACGCAAATGAAATAACAAATTACAGACCAATTTCAAACCTCCCGTTCATATCAAAAATACTAGAAAAAGTAGTATCAGCTCAAATTTGCACATTCTTGCAGGATAACAACATCCTTGAAGAATTTCAGTCAGGTTTCAGGCCCCATCATAGCACAGAAACTGCACTAGTTAAGATTACAAACGACTTGTTTTTAGCTTCAGACCAAGGCTGCATCTCATTGCTAGTCCTGTTTGATCTTAGTGCTGCATTCGACACTATAGATCATAATATTCTCATAGATCGCTTACAAAATTATATAGGTATTCAGGGACAGGCATTAAAATTGTTTAGATCTTACCTGTCTGATCGCTACCATTTTGTAGATCTAAATGGAGAACCGTCTGGTGTAATGCCAGTGAAATATGGGGTCCCACAAGGGTCAGTTTTAGGACCTCTGTTGTTCTCAATATACATGCTTCCCTTGGGTAACATCATTAGAAGACATGGGATTAGTTTCCATTGTTATGCTGATGATACCCAATTATATATCTCAACTAAACCAGACGAAATACCTAAGTTGTCTAGATTAACTGAGTGTGTCCAGGACATAAAAGATTGGATGACCAATAACTTTCTTTTATTAAATTCAGATAAGACAGAGATATTACTTATTGGCCCAAACACCAGCACACAACAGCTTTCACAATTCAGCTTGCGCTTAGAAGGATGTACTGTTATTACCAGCTCAGCAGTAAAAGATCTGGGAGTAATATTAGACAGTAACTTGTCTTTTGAAAATCACATTTCAAATATCACAAAAACAGCGTTTTTCCATCTTCGAAATATTGCTAAACTTAGGAACATCTTATCCGTATCTGATGCAGAAAAACTAGTTCATGCATTCATGACCTCCAGACTGGACTATTGTAATGCATTACTAGGTGGTTGTCCTGCATCCTCAATAAACAAGCTTCAGTTAGTCCAAAATGCAGCAGCCAGGGTTCTCACTAGATCCAGAAAATATGATCATATAACCCCAATATTATCATCCCTGTACTGGCTGTTCAGTTTAGAATAAATTACAAAATAGTATTACTTACATACAAGGCCTTAAATGGTTTAGCTCCCACATACCTAACCAGTCTTCTGATGCGCTACAATCCACCACGTGCCTTAAGATCACAAAGGTCCGGACTTCTGGTAGTTCCCAGAATTTCAAAATCTACAAAAGGGGGTAGGGCTTTTTCATATTTAGCTCCAAAGCTTTGGAATAGCCTTCCAGACAGTGTTCGGGGAGCAGACACGGTTCAAAAGTAGACTCAAGACGCATCTTTTTAATCTGGCATACACATAACTCATCCCAGTACTCATACTCCAGTACACCTATACCGAATGGCAACTACGCTAATTCTCCCCATCTGTTCTGTATTTCTCTACCCATCCCGAGGCATCGGGAGATTTTGCCAGCTTCAGTAGACAAAGGCCGACCCTGCGAGGTTCCTGAGGCATCCAGAGAAGGACCAGCTCCAGCTGGATTCAGCTTTATGATGGTTGGAGCTACACATGCTGCTCCTGTGCTTCCAGTGATCCAGACCTCATCTGCCCTCTGCACCTACTGACTCGTCCCTATGCTGAACTGGTCTTCATGTCAATTTAAATAATTTCTGTCATATTGAATTTTCACCTGCACAACACACAAGATGTTATATCATTTCTATCTGTTATCGCCCAAATGAGGATGGGTTCCCTGTTGAGTCTGGTTCCTCTCAAGGTTTCTTCCTAATGCCATCTCAGGGAGTTTTTCCTTGCCACCGTCGCCGTCACCCTTGGCTTGCTCATCAGAGAAATTTCATTCATTCGTCTCATTATTATCTGCACATTTTTCTCACACATCCACACTTCCAATTATTTTCTTTTCTATAATTATTATTATTATTTGTTTTTATTTATTTATTTTCTATTATTTATTTATTTATTTATTTATTATTATTATTATTATTATTATTATTTTTTTTTTTGTTAAATTTCTTTAATTTTTATGAAGCTGCTTTGAGACAATGACCATTGTTAAAAGCGCTATATAAATAAAATTGAATTGAATTGAATTGTCTGCCCAAAAAAATGTCCTGACATTTGTATATTTGATTTTGAGAATTTAAATATTGTTTTGCTGTCTTTATTAAAAAATACATGGGACCATGCTGATGTCCGAGTCTTGAATAACTTTCGATTGGTTTTGATGATTTGATTTAGGTTTGTATTCATCAATTAGTATAAAAGTTCTCTTAATAGTTTCTTAACAGTAAAATCCGAAGCAATTTAACTTCTATCTCTTTTAGCTCCCAGCTAGTGTGATAAAATGATGCTTTCACAGAATTGCTGAATGAATTCACTGTGGTTATTCATAATAAAACAAATAGTCCAACAACAACAACAGCAATTGTGTAGCAAGCATGGTAGTGTAGCGGTTAGCACTGTCACCTCCAGTGGTGTCAAAAGTATTCACATTCATTACTTGAGTAGAAGTATAGATACTAGGGTTCAAAAATACTTCTTTAGAAGCTATCAACCCAAGCTTTTAACTTAATTAAAAGTTTAAAAGGGGGGGGGGGGCGGTTGTTGTGCGCGTTATTATCATGCGACAGGTGGGGTTGCGCGTTCTGATCATAAAAATAGAGTAACGAGGCTATTTTTAAAATGTAAGGAGTAGAAAGTACAGATAATTGCTTAAAAATGTAAGGAGTAGAAGTAAAAAGTCGGCTGAAAAATAATTACTCCAGTAAAGTATAGATACCCAAAATTTCTACTTAAGTAAGGTAACGAAGTATTTGTACTTCGTTACTTGACACCTCTGGTCACCTCCCACCACCAGGGTCCGGGTTCGATTCCCGGCCAGGCTCGATTCCCATCTCTGTATGCATGGAGTTTGTATGTTCTCCCTATGCTTGGTGGGTTTCCTCCAAGTACTAGTCACCCCCCCCCCCCAATATATAGGATAAAGTTGTATAGATGATGGGTGAAAGTGTGTGAGTACTGAGCTGTAAAAAAGATGGAAATAAACCATTATTATTACAACATAAATCTTTAAATTAGACAGTTCTGAGCTGTAAAAAACATGGTTATGATCCGTATTTGTTACAATGTAAACCATCTTGGGTTACTTTGCTGTAACCCTGTTCCCTGAAAGGCGGGAACGAGATGCTGCGTTAGAACGCTTATGGGAACTATCTTGTCGCACTGCCGGCCGTGAAGCATGTGTGCAAAAACGCCATATCTGGCTATATATAACCTCGGTCAGGTGACGTCATCTGATTAGATCAGGTGGAGGTTATAAATTTTTTGTTGAGAGCCGGCAACAAAACCTCAGATTAATTTGTCTGAATGGATGTCCGGTCACATGGTAGTGCGGCGTTCAGACGCAGCATCTCGTTCCCGCCTTTCAGGGAACAGGGTTACAGCAAAGTAACCCGAGACGTTCCCTTTCAAGGCTTTCACTCAATGCTGCGTTAGAACGCTTATGGGAACGAGAATAGCAACGCCGCCGCACTACAGGTGTCTGGACCCCAAGGTTGTGTAGCGTGTGCGCACAAGACTGAGAAGGTCTCAGATTCATGTCCGGGGAGTGTTCGGGGAGCAGACACGGTTTCTCAGTTCAAAAGTAGACTCAAGACGCATCTTTTTAATCTGGCATACACATAACTCATCCCAGTACTCATACTCCAGTACACCTATACCGAATGGCAACTACGCTAATTCTCCCCATCTGTTCTGTATTTCTCTACCCATCCCGAGGCATCGGGAGATTTTGCCAGCTTCAGTAGACAAAGGCCGACCCTGCGAGGTTCCTGAGGCATCCAGAGAAGGACCAGCTCCAGCTGGATTCAGCTTTATGATGGTTGGAGCTACACATGCTGCTCCTGTGCTTCCAGTGATCCAGACCTCATCTGCCCTCTGCACCTACTGACTCGTCCCTATGCTGAACTGGTCTTCATGTCAATTTAAATAATTTCTGTCATATTGAATTTTCACCTGCACAACACACAAGATGTTATATTTCTATCTGTTATCGCCCAAATGAGGATGGGTTCCCTGTTGAGTCTGGTTCCTCTCAAGGTTTCTTCCTATTGCCATCTCAGGGAGTTTTTCCTTGCCACCGTCGCCGTCACCCTTGGCTTGCTCATCAGAGAAATTTCATTCATTCGTCTCATTATTATCTGCACATTTTTCTCACACATCCACACTTCCAATTATTTTCTTTTCTATAATTATTATTATTATTTGTTTTTATTTATTTATTTTCTATTATAATTTTATTTATTTATTTATTATTTTATATATAATTATTCTATATACAGTTTTTTTTTTTTTTGTTAAATTTCTTTAATTTTTGTGAAGCTGCTTTGAGACAATGACCATTGTTAAAAGCGCTATATAAATAAAATTGAATTGAATTGAATTGAATGTCCGGGAAGCTGACCCGAGGACTCGTGAGCCCGGAGTGGCATGGACATCCAGACTATAAAATCTTATAAATGTGTGCGGAGAGGACCAACCCGCCGCGTCACACACTTGTTGCAGGGGAGTACCTCTTGCAAGAGCAATAGATGAGGCGACCCCTCTGGTTGAATGAGCCCTGACTCCTAGGGGCGAAGTGAGTCCACGCGCCTCGTAGGAGAGAGCAATAGCATCAGAGTATGACAGAGTATGTTTGGTGGCGGCCGCCCCCCGGTTGCGGCCTCCATAACATATAAAGAGTTACTCTGAGCGATATTATCTCTGAGAACCATACTCGGGCCGGCCAATGGGGCGCTATCAATAAGAGGCGCAAACCGTGTTAACGGACCCTTGCCAGGACTCCCGGGAGCAGAGCTATCGGAGGGTACGCATAGAGGCGTAAATTGGGCCACGTATGGGCCATCGCGTCCAGACCCAGGGGAGCTGGATGAGTCAGAGAGTAGTAGAGGGGACATTGTGCAGTCTCCTGTGAGGCAAAGAGGTCCACCTCTGCTGTAGAGAATCTCTCCCAGATTTGAGTGACTACTTCGGGGTGGAGTTTCCATTCCCCGTGATTCACAGCTTGTCTGGACAGAAAGTCTGCTTGCACATTCCTGTACCCTGAGGGACAGGAACTTGTCCTGAGCCCAGAGCAGAACCTGATGTGCTAGCTGGTTCAAGCGTCACGAACACAGGCCGCCCTGGCGATTTATGTAGGAGACTGCCAATGTGCTGTCCACCCGCACTAGGACATGGTAGCCTCTCAGCTGCTGGAGGAAATGCTGTAGAGCTAAAAATAGAGCCATAATTTTTAGGCAATTGATGTGCCATGCGAAAAGGTGGCCTCTCCAGACCCCTTGGGCTGGAAGGCCATCCAAGACCGCGCCCCAGCCGGTAAGGGAAGCTCTGTCGTTAGCATTTTGCGGCGACAAGACGGATCTAGAGTGGGACCCAAGGCGAGAAACCGGGGTCTGAACCACATAGAAAGGGTACGAAGTCCTTTGCGCGTAACCCTTATCCGCCTTCGGGGATTTGTTCTCGTGTGAACTCCCCTGGCTCTTAACCACAGCTGAAAAGCTCTCATGTGCAGGAGACCCAAAGGTATCACCATGGATGCAGCTGCCATGAGGCCTAAACATTTTTGTAAGTGATGTACAGTCACTTCTTGGTCCAGTCTGATTTCCTTCAGAGCGTTGTTTATGGATTCGACGCGAGCAGGAGACAGATGTGCCTGCATAGCGATTGAATTCCACCTGACGCCCAAGTAGGTTGTCACTTGTGCCGGAAAGAGAACGCTTTTCGTGGCGTTGAGTCTCAATCCCAGCGAATGAAGATGAGCTAGGACGACATCCCGGTGTCGAAGTGCTAGCTGCTGAGACTGGACCAGGATTAGCCAGTCGTCTATGTAATTCAGAATGCGGATGCCCTGGAGTCTCAAGGGAGCCAGAACTGCATCCATGCATTTTGTGTATGTGCGGGGTGATAAGGCTAGACCGAATGGAAGAACCCGAAATTGGTAGGCTTTTCCCCCAAAAGCGAACCTCAGGAACTTTTTTTGCTGTGGCAAAATTTCTATGTGGAAATATGCATCCTTTAAATCTACTGTCACAAACCAATCCTGTGGTTGGATTTGTGAAACAATAGTTTTTATGGTCAACAGTTTGAAGTTGCATTTTTTGAGATAGCGGTTCAAACCGTGAAGATCCAGAATTGGACGCAGACCCCCGTCCTTTTTGGGGACCAGGAAGTACCGACTGTAGTAACCTGACTCCATACAGTATCTGGAGGAGGAACCTGTTCTATGAATCCCTTCTGCAGTAATATCTGGAGTTCGGAACTCAGAAAATGCGACCTTTCCGGTATCACGGAAGTGGAGACCACACCATTGAAACGCGGAGGGCGATATGCAAACTGGATCCTGTATCCTTTCTCTACAGTCTATAAAACCCAGGGGGATATGCCTGGCAGTAGCTTCCACGCTGCCAGCTTCTCCGAAAGGGGTGCAAGTACTTCTACTGGGCTGGGGGTTGTTAGTGGTATGGTGTCCTGGAATATGGCAGGATGCGACCGAAGGACTAAGGTGTCGGGGAACGGTGTTGTCCGAAACACCAAAGGTGGCGGAAACTGAACATCGATCTCCTGGGGGTGCCCGGGGGAACATGCTCCTATATGCCCGTCCCCAGGGGGGGGGGTCACCCCCACGGTCCTGAGCTCTGCTCTCAGGAACGCTTCTTCACAAAGAAAACAGAGCGGTCTATTTTTTTGGGGGCGGCCTGAGGGGGGCGCCGAGCCGTACCCCAGTCCATACGGGGGTGTGTGCGGCTACTGACGCTTTCCTTCTGCGCCTCTCGTCTAGCGAGATTCAGATCGGGTCGAGGTTGGGTGGCTGATGGCCTCGACACCTGGGCACGGCGTCGGATAAATTTCCCAAAAGCTTGTTCATAGAGACTGGCCTCTCTAAATCTGGTGGCGACAGTATTTACTGCTTCGCCAAATAGGCCTGAGGGTGAGATGGGAGCATCGAGAAGGAATACCCGATCTTTGTCCTTAATGCCAGTTAGATTTAGCCAGAGGTGCCTCTCTGCAGACACCAGGGAGGCCATAGAACGGCCAATAGCACGGGCTGTCTGTTTCGTCGCACGCAGGGACAGATCAGTAGCCCGGCGTAATTCTATGAATGCTTCCTGATTCATATTGCCGCTCGTGCTCAGATCATTCAGCAGGTCAGTCTGATACGCCTGCAAAACCGCCATGGTGTGCAAGGAAGCGCCGGCCTGACCAGCTGCTTGGAACGCCTTCCCTAACAGGGTAGAAGAAGTTCTACATGCCTTGGAGGGAAGGGTTGGCTTTTTTAGTGAGGATGATGTTCCAAGAGCGAGATAGCCCGCGAGCGTCTCCTCAATCTGGGGCATCATCACATAACCTTGTGCCTTTGCATCAACGATGTTCGAATAAAATGAAGTCGAAGGTACAAAGATGCGGGAAGAAAAAGGACGTCTCCATGAACGAGATAACTCGTTGTGGAGATCATCAAAAAAGGGGAGAGAGCGGCGCTGTGGCGCCAACTCCTGGCCACCCGACAGAAATCTGTCATCCAGTTTGGAACGTTTTGTATGAGCTTGCTCCTGTGGCCAGTCAATGTGTAAACGTTCGACTGCGCGTGTTATAACCTCAATTAACTCCTCATACTCTTTATCATCCCTAGAGGATCGTTCTGAGGTAGCTACATCCATATCAAAAGAAGCAAGAGAGTGAGTCTCTCCCAAACACTCTCGAGAAGCACCGAAGTGTGCTCGCGAAGTGGAGGGAGAGAGAGCGTGATCCGGGGAGGAGGCGAGAGAAAGGAGGGGCTCCATCTCTCGTGCCTCGGCCAAATCAACCTGTGAGCCCCAGGAGTGCAGAGCGGCTCGTGGCTCCCTAAAGAACGCGAGACGCGCTTGTAGCACCTTCATCTGGAGATTATCACAGTGCTCACACTCTCCTTCAAGTCCAAGGAGAGCGTGGCTTTCACCCAAACATTCAAAACAGAGGCTATGACTATCGTCTTGAGAAAGACGGTTACCGCAAGGGCATGAAACACTAAACTCGGCCATTATATCTGGTGAGTTTTATTGTTTTTTTTTCTCTCTCTCTTTAGAATGGCTTTTTTTTTTTTTTAAATGCTTGCTGCACACACGCGATCACAAGTCAGCATGAAGACAAATGATCTGAGGTTTTGTTGCCGGCTCTCCGGTATTTATAACCTCCACCTGATCTAATCAGATGACGTCACCTGACCGAGGTTATATATAGCCAGATATGGCGTTTTTGCACACATGCTTCACGGCCGGCAATGCGACAAGATAAGCATTCCCATAAGCGTTCTAACGAAGCATTGAGTGAAATCCTTGAAAGGGAACCTGGAATTTGGCGGGAATAAACTGTTTTTATAACTACATAAAGATGTTAATTAGAAAAAAAACTATTAAAATCTGTAAAAAAATTTACGGTAAACTTCTGACAACCATAGCTGCCATTTTTTACCGTAAAATTTAAGGTTTATTATTTTTTTCGCAGTGCAATAACGGTTCTACCGTATTTTTTACGGTGGAATTCTGGCAACCACAGCTGCCGTTTTTTTACCGTAAAATGTCCTATTTATTTTTTACAGTGTAGAATGCCTCATCACACCCCCGCTGTTGAAAAAAATTAAAATAAAAAAGTAACTCGGAAACTTTTACTTGAGTAGATTTTTATAATGGTAGCTTTACTTGTACTTAAGTAAAATTTCACTGAAGTAACAGTACTTGTACTAGAGTACAAAATTTTATTACTCTTTCCACCTCTGGTGTGTAGAAATGCTCTTACATTCACCATTAAACATAGCTCTGAGCTCTTAAGTTCTTGTTTTTCCTTTTTTGTTTTAACAAGTTGATTTCACTAAATGTTTAAGTGATCCCCCTATCATGCTCATTCAGGATATTTTTCCAACCATATTTCTTCCTCGAAGATGATGGTTTACAACTATCTTTCCAGATTTTGAGTTTTTCAGAGTTTCAGCAATTTCCTTAGTTTTTTCTTTTCGTGAGGCAGGACAATAATTTGATCCATCTGTATCAGAGTAATACCTTTGCCACATCCACAGGATATGTCTTCTGACATGATTAGTTAAGATATGAGAAGCTACTGACTGCATGATCCGCCACGCCTACTTCGGTCAAAGGATGCAGGCTGCTTGTCAGTACCGCGTATTATGAAAACTACAGCTGGGGGCAGAGCTTTTTCTTACAAAGCCCCAAAATTATGGAATAGTCTTCCAAATAGTGTTCGGGACTCATACACAGTCTCAGTGTTTAAGTCTAGGCTAAAAACCTATTTATTTAGCCAAGCATTTTTATAAATAGATTTGCCATAAGGTAAAGGAGCAGATCTGGGGGACTCATGGACGTAGAGTATTATGGTGAACTGGTATGTTTAGATGCTGTCTTCCTCAGTCTCATTTGATCACTCAGGTTTGTTGATGAGGTGACTGGTTGTTTTACTGTACATCTCAGGGAGCCCTCATGTCTGTGCTTCCTTATGGCTCACCCTTTTAGTTATATCCACAAACTAGTGTTTGCGGGAATTAGGGAGAAACCAGGGAATTCAGGGGAAAACCTATATAAATACATGCAAAATTTCACAAAGGCAGCAACCATTTTTGACTGAGCCACTAGTTAATATTTGTCACAGCCGTACACTGAATCATTAGTTTTGTTCAGTTCCTGCTGACATTCTTTGGCACTGTAAGTCACAGAACCATCATGTAGAAAATTTCTACTCTTCCAGATTTAGCTATAATGGAATTCATGATTATTATTATTACCTGTTTATCTGTATGTGATTTTAAAGAATTTGCTAAAACTGAAATCTTCTGGTAGTGACTTGGATTGGATTCTCTTTCATTCAGCAGAGCAGCTTTTGAATCAGCTTTTTTTGTGTGTGTGTGTGTGTGTGTTTTTTTAATTTCGTCTGTCAGTTTCTTAACCTGTTAGTTCAGCAAATTAATGTCTTAATTCTGCAAATACTTAATCTGTTAGTTGTGCAAATCCTTCTTGCAACTGCATGTATACAGAATCTAAGCCATGCCTCTTGACTCAGTGAATCCTTGAGGTTTATCTTTCCTCTGCAGGTTATGTGAATTCAAAGTGTCCTGTTTATGCACGTTCTGTTAGAACTGGGGATTTCCAGCATTTCAATACAGCAATTAGAGGAATTGCTAAAAAATACTTTTTTTAATCACATGCTTATATATATTATAAATTTGTACAAATATCCAGCAGCAGGATCAGGCAAATCACACAAATTAACCAAATATTGTAGGACTCTAAAAAAATCAATTAAGTTAATGAACTGAACTCACCTGCCTTACTCAAAAGACTAACAGATATTCAGCTTTAGTCAGTATGATGGAGCAATGACACACCTGCAGTACCTGCTGTCCTAGTCTGTCACTCCTACACACAATCACTCAGCTGATCCATGGTGAATAGTCTTCCAATCATCCCTATACATTTCAAACAGCTCAATATATCCTATGGACTAACAATATATGGCCAAATGTTTGTGGACACCTGACTATATGTGCTTCCTGAATATGCAATTCCAGATTTAGCCCATTTCTCCACCCTACTGAGCAGGATTTCCACAAGCTTTTGGAGCATGACTGTGGGGATTTGCGGATTTGCCCATTGAGCAACAAGAGGATTATTGAGATCAGGCACCAACGTTGGGTGAGAAAGGCCACTTGAATTCTCTTACACCAAGATTGTCAAACCATGTTGTTATGGACTTTTGATATTCTTCACCTTTCATGCAAAAGTTTCTTTTTTGCTTGTCAGATATCGTTCATATGTCTCCTGATTAATGATTTAATGTTATGTATAGTGGTACTCCTGCAAAATTCAGAAACATGGAGTGTTGAACTTATGCTTCTAACTTGCAAAATGTTCAACCTCTGACTATGGATACCCCCCCACAATCAATCAATCAATAATCAATCAATCAATCAATCAATCAATCAATCAATCAATCAATCAATCAAACAATAAAGAAAGAAAGAAAGAAAGAAAGAAAGAAAGAGCCCTCAATAATGAATTCTTGTTAAAAAAGTCAGGTCATACAGTATTAACCCAGGCTTCACCATACAGTATACAGTATCACCATGAACACTTATAGCAGCAACAGTAAACAAAAATGCACTTCTTACCTCTTAGATGAATTACACTGTATATGTATATTTATATTTGCTTAAGATTAATCAACATATGGTAGAAGTGGCAAAGGCCAAACAAAGAGCATATGAGGACTTGTATGCTAGGCTGGACAGTAAGGAGGGTGAGGTGGATCTGTACAGGTTGGCGAGGCAAAGAGATAGAGATAGGAAGGATGTGCAGCAGGTTAGAGTGATTAAAGATAGAGATGGAAATGTACTGACCGATGCCAGGAGGGTGATGGGAAGATGGAAGGAGTACTTTGAGGAGTTGATGAATGAGGAAAACGAAAGAGAACAAAGAGTAGAAGAGGTGACTGTTGTGGAGCAGGAAGTAGCAAATATTAGTAAAAGTGAGGTGAGAAGGGCGTTGAAGAGGATGAAGAGTGGAAAGGCTGTTGGTCCTGATGACATACCTGTGGAGGTATGGAAGTGCTTAGGAGAGGTGGCAGTAGAGTTTCTGACTAGTTTGTTTAACGAGATCTTGGAGAATGAGAGGATTCCAGAGGAATGGAGGAGAAGTGTATTGGTGCCCATTTTTATGAACAAGGGAGATGTGCAGAGCTGTGGCAATTACAGAGGCATAAAGCTAATGAGTCATACAATGAAGCTGTGGGAAAGAGTAGTGGAAGCTAGGTTAAGGGCAGAGGTGAGAATTTGTGAGCAGCAATATGGTTTTATGCCTAGAAAGAGTACAGATGCAGTATTTGGTTTGAGAATGCTGGTGGAGAAGTACAGAGAAGGTAATAAAGAGTTGCATTGTGTCTTTGTAGATTTAGAGAAAGCGTACGGCAGGGTGCCGAGAGAGGAGCTGTGGTGTTGTATGAGGAAGTCTGGAGTGGCAGAGAAGTATGTTAGAGTGGTGCAGGACATGTATGAGAGCTGTAAGACAGTGGTAAGATGTGCTGTAGGTGTGACAGAAGAGTTCAAGGTGGAGGTGGGTCTGCATCAAGGATCGGCTCTAAGCCCCTTATTGTTTGCTCTAGTGATGGACAGGATGACAGATGAAGTTAGACAGGAGTCTCCATGGACTATGATGTTTGCAGATGACATTGTGCTTTGTAGCGAGAGCAGGGAACAGGTGGAGGAAAATTTGGAGAGGTGGAGGTACGCTCTGGAAAGCAGAGGACGGAATACATGTGTGTGAATGAGAGGGGCCCAAGAGGAACAGTGAGGCTACAGGGAGCAGAGGTAAAGAAGGTGCAGGATTTTAAGTACTTAGGGTCAACGGTCGAGAGCAACGGAGAGTGTTCAAAGGAGGTGAAGAGACGAGTACAAGCAGGTTGGAATGGGTGGAGAAAAGTGTCAGGTGTGTTGTGCGATAAAAGAGTATCAGCGAGAATGAAAGGAAAGGTGTACAGGTGAGACCAGCGATGCTCTACGGCTTAGAGACAGTGGCACTGAAGAAAAGACACGAGGCAGAGCTAGAGGTAGCAGAGCTGAAGATGTTGAGGTTCTCTTTGGGAGTGACAAGGATGGATAGGATCAAGAATGAGTTCATCAGAGGGACAACCCATGTTAGATGTTTTGGAGATAATGTCAGAGAGGCCAGATTGAGGTGGTTTGGACATGTTCAGAGGAGAGATGGTGAATATATCGGTAGAAGGATGCTGAGGTTGGAACTGCCAGGCAGGAGGTCTAGAGGAAGACCAAAGAGGACATGAAGTTAGTTGGTGTGAGAGAAGAGGATGCAGAGGATAGGGTTAGATAGAGGCAGATGATTCGCTGTGGCGACCCCTGAAAGGGAACAGCCGAAAGACAAAGAAGAAGAAGAATAAACATACAAATATATTTGCCTGTTACATCTCAAACACTGACTACACAGTGTACTGTTTTGGGGAAGCATTCGTATCACTAACGTTGGATACATTGTTATTAAAAGATGAACTTAAGGACACCCATGTTTTTCACACATTGTAGGTTGAACACATGGAGCTAAAAACAGATATAATTACAAGTTCTGACTTTCCATGTATGAGATCATTCAAAATCAGTATTACACATGCTGTACTGAATTTTAGCAACTGATTTTAATCTGTGCCAGTTTAACAGAAGCTAACCACCATTAGCTAACCACTATGATGCACAAACTAAATCTGCTGATCTTTAAAAAAAAAAAAAGAAGAAGAAAGAAAGAAACTTGACTTTTGTGCAAATGACTCTTCAAAATGAGGGTTCAATACTTTTGCAAAGCATCCTTATTTTTTGTTATCCCATAATAACCTAATACACTGCATGGACAAAAAGGCCTAAACCCTAGTATTTCTCTGGACTGCCTTGAGCAGTCTGAAAACAATTCTGAAAACAAAATGGATCTTGGCTTTGTCATCTCCGAATGTGCCTGTGCCTCCAGAGGCTTGTACAGTGACCGCTATGCATGATGGGTGCATCGCTTCATGGATTTCTTTTCTAACCCTCACTGGCATAGAGTCCACCTGGACTCATCAGATCACATGAAAGTTTCCAATGCTTGAAAGTCCAATTTTTGTGCTTGCTACGATTTGCAGCCTTTTTTTCTATGATTAGTCTGACTACCAAGTGCTTTTCTTATATCCACACAGCTGTTTGGTCAAAATCCTGTCCTGAGATCTCATTGCAGTGGGTGAGTAGAAATGCTCTTACATTAACTGTTAAACACAGCGATGATTCCTACTGTTGATATTTTACAATGCAGCTTCACGTAGTTCAGTTCAATTGTTGCAAAGCAGCTTTACAGATTCTAAAGAAAATTATGGAAATGTGTATGAAATGTGAGAAAATGTGTATGAACTAAAATGATCAGATTGTCCCTGATAAGCTGTCTGCATCAGCTGACGCCAGGATTGTCTTCGTGGTAAAGTGGAACCGTCCCCAGTCACTACACATCCCATGCAGACAACACGGGGCGTCCATGAGACGAGATCGCCAACCAGAAGCAATTTCCCTCTGGGATTAATAAAGTTCTTTGAATCTTGAATCTTGAACACAAGGACGAGTCAGACAAGTGTAGAAGAGAGTGTAGGAAGAGGGAGAGAGAAGGAAAGAGAGGAGAAGAAAAGTAGAAATAAGAGTTAGGTCACAGTTACTCAAATCATGTAGTGATTTCTGAACATTGTCAATCATGATCTTTTTCCCGACTAAATTCCTTGTACAAAGTTGATGTTTTATCCTTCCAGGTTTAAATAATGGGCTAGGCAATTCTAAACTTCTCAACAGTTCTAATTTCAGTAATTTCAGAAATCTCATTAGCTGCTTTCTTTGCTTGATGCTGATCAATAATTTGACCTTTTCTGAAACTGAATATTTTCCAAAACCACAGGTTCATCACTGCAATTATCCAATCAACGGCTCTTAAGTATTTTTTTATTTCAATCCAAACAACATTTTATTTATTTACCTATCTATTTGTTTGTTTGTTTGTTTGTTTGTTTGCAAGACAATGTATAATAAACACCTACAGATATGAACTTTGCATTGAGCTTCGTGTAGCATGTAATGTTGCTTTAATTAGTTCTGAATACTAAAAATTCATGACAGTAAATGAGAATTGCACATTAGTTCTGTGTGTATATTTCAGCATGCAGTGTTGGTCAATAAAGTGTATAAACATGTAGTTCTAATACTGTACTAAACACTGCAGACAGAGTGTAAAGGAATGATAGTTGTGATGAAAATCAAGAAAGAAATAATCAAGACCTTTGTCCCTTAAAACGTATACAGACACACATCCAACAATTTGTCTGGTCAACACTGCTTCTCTGAATTTTTTTTTTCCACTACCCAAAAACTCAATGACAAAACCCGAGCTGTCAATTGTGGGCACAAGAAGTTGTTTGTGGCACTTCTGAGAACTTTCCATAGACTCTGTGTAATGAGTCGGAAGAAGAGCAGAGTGGCGTTAGATGCCGTGAGCAGATAAATGGAAACCTGTTTTTTTTTTCACACATACCTTCTTTAACAAGGCTTGGTCTTCGTTCAGTCTTGACACTCTTGCACTCCAAGCACAAACTGCTCCAAAGACACTAAATGGGAATTAAACAGAATAAATGCGACTGACCAAAAACCAACCAAAGCAGGACATATTTATTGTAGTGCAGCACTTAATAAACTCACTCCTGGATGAGCAGTTTATTTCCAGCAGAGAAACACTTATATGATCTGTGTTGGAACTTTAACTGATTTCAATGAAGAGTACAAACTTAGATAGCAGTGTTGCTTTAGAATATGCCTTCTCTCTGCAACATCTGTTTGAGATGAGATTCATATTCTTGTGTATGCATTTGTGTGTTTGTGTGGGAGGAAGATGAGAGAATGGAAATTTGGTATGGGGGGATATCAGCTTTGTATAGCTCTTTGGTTAACAACATACTGAAAAGTATTTTATGCATACAGCGATGCAAGCACAGCCTATATGAACAAACAGAACGAAAATTGCATATTATATTAGTACTAGTATTAGTACTTGAACTTTGTAGAGCAGGAAGGAACAAAAAGCATAAATGAAAAGTCACGAGAGAAGGAAAATGAAAGTACATCTAACCTTGTGTAAGGAGAATGTCATTACTATTAGCTAAACTGACAAATATGTAAATATATTCTTTTCTTTTGTAAAAAAAAAAATTAAATAAAGATTTAATTAGGACTAATACATAATACAGATATTATGCTCTATTTGCATGCACATAAAAAAATGAGCAGCCTGGATGTGCATGCGCTTGTACAGTGTCGTGCAGCTGGAGTGGATTTAAACAGTGGTTAAAAATAGACGTGCTACTAAAAGACTCTTTACACAAGCCTTAGTTATGAGCTGGCCTTTACTAACTATAACTGAGCTGTTACATCTTTTTTTTACTATAAATAAAATGATTAGGCGTGTGTGTTCTTAGTAAGTGGTTAGGTAGTGTGCTGATATAAATCTTGAACATACACTGGGTGTTAAGAAATAGGACAGAACTCACAAGGCAGTGCTTTAAGTAAGGAAAAGACAGTTTTATACTTGCATCTGTGCTAGGATATGGTTTTTGGAGGGGGTAACACACAAGCATGAACATGACTAATATCACCTCCTCAAAGCCCCACAACAAAAACATGGTGTGAAGTGTTACCTTTGTGTACGTGTGCCAGGACGAGGCTAGTCACATGATGCAGGCACGAGTTCCGGGCACTGAAAAACTCTTCTTTGTTATTAAAACAAAGGCTAATTAGAGAGTATTTCTTTTTTTAATGCAACAAGATGCTGTTGTTATAGTGGATATACCCTGTAAGCTCAGTGAATAACCACCCGCCAACAGTCGCCCCTCCACCGCCACCACAAAATAAATAACAGCTGAAAACATGTACAGGAAACAGTGTTTTTTCCACTTTGAGGGGCCCAGTGACACTGACCTTAGTGTAAAGACATGTAGTGTGACTACGCTGTAAGACCCTCTCCTGTGGTTGCTCAAGCCTGTGTTGCTCAAGGCTTTCGGCAGGAAGCTCAGGTTTCCTACTGTATCTGCAAAGAACCTGGGAAAGAGAAGAGATATGGCACTGTTTAGACACTCATTTTAATATTATTAAGTAAACATCATAAACACAATCATTTTACCTTTCATTGAATATTGAAACCGTTTGCTTCCAGCTCGTTTTATGCAACACTACTAGAATTTATGCAACACCACTATATATTTCTAATCATTAATAATTACTGTTAGCCTTTCTAACCTTTGTGATTTAAATTTAGACCATTTGCTTTTAAATTAGATTAAGCAATTTAGAAGTTTCTTTGAGAAAATTAGGGTCTTGTTAAAAAAATTTAAAATAAGAGTGGTGTCTACAGTACAGTAGGTGCACCTGAAACTGAACCTCACATCCTTCCAATCTCTAACCAAGTACCCTGATATTACCACTATTTTCAAACAGCAGTAAACTTGAAGTCCTTTGCAAATAATGTTTGCATGTAATGACAAAATCGGGACCTGATGGTTCTTAATCGGGTTCTGAGTCTATTGGAAGTATAAAATCATGGGGCCACAATGGGACCATTTACACCAAGCTTTTGCCAACCTCTCTGGATTGCTGGATCAAAATTTCAAAACCCACCACCTATACTGTAAATAAAACATCCAAAAAAGGCACAAAAAGCCACAACATCCCCCCTCTCCTTTTTCCCCAATTTAATGACCTACTGTATCAAAACACACCGTGGAAACGAACTGGCAAATGACACATCGTTTCAATCTGCTGCTGGAAATAACTATTTGCCCTCTTACACATACATAAGATTACAACCCCCAAAGACTGGCTAGCGTCTCTATGATTAACATGCTTGAAACATGAAAACATGCCTAGCATGAATGTATGTCATCTCACACTCAGAGATTATGGACAGTTTTGATCCCTTGCCTCGTAGCTAGAGAAGACATGTTCATGATTCCTGCATATATATATATATATATATATATATATATATATATATATATATATATATATATATATATATATATATATACTTTTAATTACTTCATAAATACTTCATAATCCATCACTAACAGAAAAATAAAAGCTCTTTCCACACAACAGCCATGACCTTTTGATGTCAGCTAATGAACATAAAAACATTTACCTGCAATTACTGTACCTGTACTGTACCATAATGAAGAAAATCTAAATGTACAAAAGTAAGAGCTAGAGTTTGAGTATGAGCTCTGAAGCAGTGTCTAAAACTGTCTATAAATATCTCCAATATTATACTACTGAACGTGAGTGAAGCATAAGTTCGTACTGTGAAAGCAATAGCAAATAATTGTATAGATGCCAATAATTTTAAAACAAGCATTTGGGGGAAACGCACGACAAAGCAAAAGATTATGCTAAAATGTAACTATTCAATTCAATTAGTGCTTTTAACAATTAATACTGTTGCAAAGTAGCTTTACAAAAAATAAAAATGGATATAAATTAAACCCTATATAAATGAAAAAGCAAAAATAACTAAAATATATATATATAATGATCAGATTGTCCCTGATGAGCAAGCTAGGAACGACGATAGCAAGAAAAAAACTTCCTGAGATGCCAATAGGAGGAAGAAACCTTGAGAGGAACCAGACTCAATAGGGAACCCATCCTCATTTGCCTGATATCAGATAGATATAGCAGAGATTGCTTGTCATGCTGTGTTGTGTTCTGAGACTGAAATTTCAGTACAATTACAAAGGAGATCCCTCCATGCAAGTATTTCTCATTACAACTGTTATTCATTTTGCATTTTTCCAAGACCACCAAAACATACTCAACACTCACACACACATTAAAACTTTGTTCTGTTAGATCTGATGAGACTATTGACCCGAACTGACCCGGGCTCAAAATCTGTAAATAATATTAATAATATAAAATTAATTTTATTATTATTTATTATTTTATTATAATTAATTATAATAAAATTAATAATAATAATAATAATAATAATAATAATAATAATAATAATAAGCATCTCTAACACCTTTTCTTGCAATATTTTGGCACACAACCTGTAATTCCATTAAAGGTGCTTCCAAATATAAGTACACTTTTAAAAGACACAAACTAAATATGTTGTGAGCACAGAAATTAGAGTCAACATTGCTACAGTGTGGTATATTATAGCATACAAGTTTCCATTTAAGGGGCTTCCCATGAAGGTGTCTCATTTGAACCCTATATTTCACTGAAAACGCCCCCTCATGATGTCTGGTGTTCCACCATTTCCTTCTTGAAACATCTGCACTAATGTTCTGTTCTTTCCTTTTTCCTTTTTATCAAATTATAGAAAAAAAACTTTTTTTTCTTCCTAATGCCATCATGCAATAAATGACTTTTCCACAGCTTGGTGAGGAATGGCTATTTTAGCGATGGGAATGTGTCTGTAATCTAATTGCAGCAGAAATATTTAGTGTCTTCAGGAAGGATGTGAAAAGAGATCTTATACTCAAACACTTACAGTATGTGTATTTCATCACTACGTTCTGTTTTACCAGTCTAAAAAAAAACACATAAAACCCCCAGACCTGATAAGCTCAGCAGTTATACAGTACAAGATCCCTCCTGTTATATCAGCACATGCCGGAGTGTATTCAATAACACACCAAAACGTCGAACTTTCCCCTTGGATCGTCAGCACCAGTAACTATCATTAGCTCAATTCTCCCTGGAAGGGTTTCTTTAAGAAACCACAATTTTCTGTGTTTTCTGTTTTAGAGATTTCATTCGCTACAGTAAGATCATGAGTAACCACAGTGTGCTGCTGTACTATCACTAAAATAAAACAGAAAACAAAAAATAATCCTAAGCAAAGTGTGTTTGCAAAGAAAGCCTTGTGATTTAAGCTTCTCTCCTTTTTTGCCTCTCAATCAGTGGTTGTTAAGAAACAGCATGTGGTTTTAAACATTTTGAAAGTTTATTTGGCGATTAAGTGATTCATCTGCTTTGTTTGACATAAATTTACCTGGAGCATGACCATAATTTCTCCGTCAGAAGTTGCAAAGACCTCCGAGTTACACATCAGACAGGGGATCCTGTTCCCCATCATGGAGCAATAAATTGGCTAAAATCAGAATGTGGTATTGTGTATTGCTATATACTCTTAATATTACAGTTATATAAATATATTTGCTGTGTGCAAACACACATACAGACACAGATTATTGTACTGCGGTTTTCTTACCTTTTTATTTCACGTCTTGTGTGGTGGGAGCTCAGAAAGCTTAAATGTCAAATGGTAAGAGTTAAGAAGCACATTGCAGTGTGGTGCACTGTTCAGTTCACTACGGGGGTGCAGTTTTGTGGTTTTCCCCTGCTTTTCACACTGCACGGTGCAAATATGTACAAGTCATAAAAATGTCTGTTTTCAGATGTAACTGTAATATACATTAACATTAAATTATACACGAAATCCGAAAAACAAGACTTTTGGTTCATCCATGAAAATATATGTCAGAGCTGCCCCCTAGTGGTTCTTAAGTCCCTCTGGTCCTGTCTGACTCGCCCTGTTGCCCCACTTCTGGCTGGAGGCCTCTGTGGTCTGCTTGGGATGCATGTGGTGCCTGGGGATTTTACCATGAAGACGGTCCTGGCCTCGACTGATGCAGACAGCTGGTCTCTGGGGACTTATGACTACAGTCACTCAATAGTTTGCTACCTGAGCTTTAACGTAAATGCCTCTCCTGTGATACAGAACTTCCAGCCTTCTAATACAGTATGTCTGCAAAACAATCCCTTCTTCTTCTTTGTATTCTTTGTATGCTTCTTTGTGACAATGACCGTTGTTAAAAGCACTACACAATATAAAACACTTGCATCATTCCTGTAGACAGGTCACTTTGACCCAAATGCTGTACACTTTGAGGCCAGTCACTAGCGTCTGTAGATCCTGCATCTGACACAAAGCCTCATCCATCACCTCTGGGATATGTCTACACACAAAAAACATCTTATATACTGTAACGATGCTTTAGAAATGACGAAGATGATGATGATGAGTATGATTGGTGTTGTTAATAACAAATTTAGACATAGTAATAAAGTTGAGTTGTTTGTATTATTGATACTAATGGATCGGTGATGTCATGATGTTTAAGTTAAACTAAAAATGTTATGTCCTGCAAAATGAGTTACAGTGGGCAAAAGTCCGAAATTTCAAGTGAGTTACCTGGAAATGCTCAGTACTGTAGCTTCCTGAACCTCATCACAGTTCAAAGCATACCAGTAAATCACAGTTAAAAATTTAAATTATAACAAACAAAAGTAATAAACTAACTAATAATACAGGCGAGTTATTAAAATATTTTAAAATCAAATGCCAAAGAAAATGTGTTTATCCGTTTAAGATACAGTATTATCAATAAGGGAACATTGTTTTTCCTCTAAAGCTACAATGACATGCTGCTGAACTTTTGGCTCCAAGTGTATCTGTGTTCTGTGGTATTTCTCAGAAAGACTACTGAGACTGAGGTATGCTTGCAGGAGCTGAAAAACTAAGAAGAAGAACCCCTTACTCTACAAACCAAACAACCAATAAATTATAAAAGAATACGCAACATCTTTTTTGTGATGATATAAATGATATAATAATGATGAATACTGTATAATGATTTATAAAGAGCTTGACATTTGTTGCTAAGAAGAATGGATGGGAATCACCAGGTATCACCCGATCCAATATCATCACAATACGTAGGTGACGATTCATTTTGTATTGCCATTCTGTAAGATTTACAATTTTATAAATATCCTGATTTTTTTTTCAGGATAATAACTAGATGTGTCTGCAACTTTATTTGGTGGAATTTAAAAATGTCCAATGCCATCTGTTGAATTTTGTTGACCTTTGTTGAATTTTGTCTGTTGAACTAAAGTTTTTACTTGTTACCCTGAAGACAGGTGGAATGAAGATGTGAGTTTGTGCATTTTGCACACTCATGTGCAAATCATACACAAGTGCGCATTTTAAAAATGTACAGCACCATCTTTTGAATTTTCAGATAAAGCATGGGTCATTTTTTAAAGGTCGCTTTAAAAAAAAAATATATATATATATAAGGGCTTTATCCATTTAAATTTCAAAGTACTGTAGCATATCTTCTCTTCCCCTGGGCCGATTGCCATGAAAGAAAGTTAACCTCAAGCTTGGCCAAATACACTTGTTAAAATTCGTTCAGTAGTGTTTACATGATGTGTGCACAAACAGACAGACAAAAATTCCAAAAAATCTAGATGTATTACTCATTTTACATCCCAAATTATGTTTTTGCCAAAATCTTTAATGTACAGACACACCAATGTTGCAGTTTTATTATCTGTATAAATAGACTTATAGATTTGCTCCTACTGTACCACATGGGCAGCTGTGCTGTGTGAGTAGTTTAGAGTTTGCCACCTGTAGGATTATACACCGCGTTCCAAATTATTATGCAAATTATATGCAAGTGTCATAAACATTAAATGTTTAGTTTTTAAATTAAACTCATGGATGGTGTCGTGTCTCAGGGCTCTTTGGATCACTGAAATGAATCTCAGACACGTGTGATAATTAGTTTGCCAGATGAGGCCAATTAAAGGAAAAGTACTGAAGAAGGTTGTTCCACATTATTAAGCAGGCCGCAGGTTTCAAGCGATATGGGAAAGAAAAAGGATCTCTGCTGCCGAAAAGCGTCAAATAGTGCAATGCCTTGGACACGGTATAAAAACATTAGATATTTTATGAAAACTTAAGCGTGATCATCGTACTGTGAAGACATTTGTGGCTGATTCAGAGCACAGACAGGTTCGTGTAGATAAAGGCAGAATGAAGAAGGTTTCTGCAAGACAAATTCATCAGATTAAGAGAGCAGCTGCTGAAATGCCATTACAAAGCAGCAAACAGGTATTTGAAGCTGCTGGTGCCTCTGGAGTCCCGCCAACCTCAAGGTGTTGGATCCCTTAAAGGCTTGCAGTTCTGCAACTTTTCGGCCCCTAAATCAATGCTCACAAGCAGAAACGGTTGCAGTGGGCCCAGGCATATATGAAGACTAGTTTTTAAACAGTCTTGTTTACTGATGAGTGTCGTGCAGCCCTGGATGGTCCAGATGGATGGAGTAGTGGATGGTTGGTGGATGGCCATCATGTCCCAACAAGGCTGCGACGTCAACAAGGAGGTGCCGGAGTCATGTTTTGGGCCGGAATCATGGGGAGAGAGCTGGTAGCCCCTGTAGGGTCCCTGAAGGTGTGAAAATGACCTCTGCAAAGTATACTGACAAAAAGAAGAACCGTGCCTTCCGTAACAAAATCAACTTCATGCACGACAATGCACCATCTCATGCTGCAAAGAATACCTCTGTGTCATTGGCTGCTATGGGAATAAAAGATGAGAAACTCATGGTGTGGCCACCATCCTCCCCTGACCTCAACCCCATTGAGAACCTTTGGAGAATCCTCAAAGATCTATGAGGGTGGGAGGCAGTTTGATTCTAAACAGCAGCTCTGGGAGGCTATTCTGACATCCCGCAAAGAAACTCAAGCAGAAACTGTCCAAAAACTCACAAGTTCAATGGATCCAAGAATTGTGAAGGTGATATAAAGAAGGGGTCCTATGTTAAGATGTAACATGTAGCCCTGTTAGGATGTTTTTGATTGAAATAGTTTTTAATTACAGTAAATATGACCTCATAATGCTGCAAATTCAACAAAAGCCTATTTTCAGTTCTTTACAACCTATAAAATGTTTTAACTCTGTTGTGCATAATAATTTGGAACAGTGTGTTTTCAGTTTTTTATTTTTAAAATAAACATTATCATTAGGAAGTTTGTTCAATAAAATTAATATTATACCCTAATAGTTGATGACTAGAAAATTATACTGACTGACATTTGCATTTACTAATTATGAAAATCAGAGAAAGATATCATTTGCGTAATAATTTTGAAACGCAGTGTAGAGGAATGGCAACATTTTACAACCTTATATTCAAGCACAAACATTTATTTAATGTCAGTGGGGTGATACATTTATTGTTACAAAACTGAATCATGATTCATTACTGAATTACTTTTTTTCCACATCTACTATGTACACAGGAAAAACACAAAATATCTACTGTACATTGTTTTCCCTGTTATCTGAGTCTGGTACTCAATAATATTATCTACATCTTGCTCTTTAGGTCCAAACTGTAATAATAATAAGAATAAGAATAAGAATATCTTCTATTGCCAGTTTTAAAACAATCTGAACTAAAAAGTAAAACAAAACACTTCACATAAGGAATGTTGCCTCTGGATTCAAACTTTTGGTCCAGCCTGTAAATTCATCATGTTAGTTAAGTCTTTATTGTGTCATTTAAATATTACTGTACAGTGAAATTCTTTCTTCAAATATCCCGACCTGGGGGGTCAGATGGGGTTCAAGGCCTTGATCAAGGGCCCACAGTGGCAGTCTGGTAGAACTGAACAACACCTACTGATTATCATAACCTAGAGAGTTAACTCACTGAGCTAAACCTGCCCCTAATACCCTGACCGTTAGATCATGTGGGTCCATGGAATGTTATTTATTTAGAGTGTTCAAATTCACAGAAATGTATAGAATTACTAGAAGTAAAACACAAGTAAATATAGTCTCTGTGCCTCTCATCCACTCAACAATTTCATCCCTGCTTTTCTTCTCAACATTATTTGATGTAATTTTAAACTTGGTCAGACATTATCCACATGTTCCTTTTTTAACCAGTAAACATGGGGCATTCAAACTTTTGCAAACAATTTGCTTAGTTGCAACAAACCTTACAACCTTTTGTAAGGTGAATTTGCGACTGTGTGTACACTGCTGTGGTGGACTGTCAGCTTCGTGTTCGTGTGTGTACGTGTATGTGTGTGAGGATGTGTTTCGCTAACATATGGTGTCAAAACTGAGACGCGTGCACCTGTTGCCTCTGAAGCACCGCAGGCTCTATCTCTAAATCTACTTGCTGCAGGTGGCTTTCCCACAAGACAGGAGTGAAGAAGGGCCAAGTGGTGGATGTGTGTTAATGTGCGGCTGGTTCCACTGTGACAAGGTCTTGACCTTTTCGTGTATAAGCATGAAATACTCACTGAATAATCCTTTGTAACTGTTGCGCCTGATTTTTAGTAGTTGTTTGCTTTTTCTTTTTTTTTTTTTCGAAAAAATAGCAGCCAGTACATGTATGGCAAGTTCTCCAGTAGCAGTGTGTAAACTCATGGAGCTCCTAAAAATCAAAGTCAGTGCCAAGGCAGGTTCATTAAGTTTCTGACTGAGGTTTAAACGCATGTCAGCTCTGACCGTTAGCTAGACCACACAGGAGATGACACCTGCACCGAGTGTGTGTGGGTATAATCAGGGGAAATCCTCTAAGAGAAAGCCCCTACCACACACACACACACACACACACACACACACACACACACACCATGCAGAGTTTGTTTTTCTGACATATATTTGGTAACATTTTAGATTTATATACAGAGATGGCCAAAAGTATTAAGACAACACATGACTATACTGTATGTATTATAGTTCGGCCCTATGCACAAAACAGTCACTTTTTCTGCTAAAAATTAATATACTTGATTGTCATTATTTTACTGAATGTCATCAAAATATCGGCCTACGCTTTAGTCTCAATAAGTATAAAGATACATAACTTTCATACAAAGCACTTAATTATTTCTCAGGACTGTATTTCAGGTCTGTCACCTAGTTTTATCTGGTTCTGCTACCTCGTCAGGGCAATCTAGTGTTGACATTCCGAAACTCAGACGCATAGACGTGCATTTTATTTATCCTCAGCATGAGTTTAAGTCTCACTGAGCAAGAACAATGAAAGCCTTGGTTTAATTCTCTTTACTTCCACACTAGATATTTGAGGCTTTAAGTGAAGCAATCAAGATCGTTGCCTAAAAGACTTCAGGAGATAAACCTCTTCCACTTTGAGAGAATAAGAGTACCAGCAGCTATTGTGTTAAAACCATATACAGTACTGAAAATATCATGTTTGAACCAACTGGAGAATGATTTGCATCAACCATAAGTATAAAGATCAGAGGTCTTCATTGGTCTAGGATCTCATTCAATGTGATTCCCAATCTTAGACCGGGAAATGGGAACGGCAGGAACAGGCTAGGGAGATTAACATCCAGTATAAGGTTTATTTCTATTTGACTTGCACAGTTTTGTAAATTTCAAGTAAAATAATTAAGTGTGTTGGAAACCGAGTAACATTTTCACTTTTAGCCTCAGTGCGCTGTAATATATTTACAAAGTAATACACTGCAAGCAAAAATGTTCATCCAGTACATCAGATTTTTTTTAATGTGCATACAGAAGGCTTACATTTTTGTCATCTCTTTCTCAGTCTCTGGGGATACCATCTTTGGAGACAACCCTACTACTTTTCCACCCACGCACATGTGAAACACACATGCACGCACAAAGCCACATGTAAGCAGGAGACACAGCAGCAGTAGTGGGGAGGCCGAGAGTCCCCCCTCTGCACGGGATGCTCTCTGTGGTGAGCAGACTCTCTACACGTCACTGTTGTTTATACTCTCTTGTTTTCTGCTCTCTCTGCCCCATGACCACATTAAATGCCTTTTATAGTATGTGCATCCTGTTTTTGGTGTCAGCACAAAGATTTCAAAACAGAATGAACATGAGTGCACTAAGGAGTCCTTATTTCAGAGGCAGCTCTTCCATATGGACAGTCGATCGTTAAGTCCTCATTCACATCTTCATAGTTTCTAACTTCTGTTGAAACACGAATAACCTGCAATTTAACATATACTGTATATGGTGATGTTCCAATGATGTGCTCACCTTTCTAGATGTTGCGCAGTCTTGGGGTGTCATACTCCTTGCCCCATTTAGCTTCTGAAGTCCGATACTTAAGGGAGGAGCACAGGATATTACGAGTAATTAAATATTTGAGACATTGGATTTGTTAAAAATATCCACAAGGCACAGATCTAAATGTATAGCAAATAATCAGAATGAAATGCAATTCATTTATGTACGATGGCAAAATGAAGAACTGACATGCATCTTAGGTGTACAGCAATATTTCTATTGTAAAATATATTACAATTATTGTAAAAGATGAAAATGGATTATGGAGGAGCTCAGGCCCATAAATCATATATATTTCTCACAAAGGCTAAGGGCAGGGGAGAAATATTCAGTTAAAATGGTGGTTAAAATACTGTAAGTCAGTTTCAGTTTTTCAGTTTAGCCTATACAGCTCTTGCAGTCACGTGAGCCACCCTTTTATCTGGCAGTGATGCCAGCCACAGATAATACTGCTAAGCCAAATAATGATGAATGGCTGGTTAAATTTACCACAATGCAGTTTACTAAAAACATGATGAAAGACCAGATGACAATGTATATTAAAAAACTTAAATCAAGATTAAGCTTTCCTTGACAAAACTTCTAAGTTTAACTTCTAACTAAACTTCATTTGTATCTATTTCCCGCCCGTCTTGTTAAGGCACATCAGCACATAACAGTTACCAACCAAGAAGTGTGTGGGCTGACATGGGCTTACTCCGAATACACCGACCACATCTTTATAACTGCTGCTCAAGCTTTGCTCCACTTGAGCAACTATACAGATACCCATGATAGGCTTCCATCGGTATAATTGATGGGGAGTGTGAGAATTCCATCCATCCAAAAGAGCACTGCCAATAAGCTCTCTCTATGTTCCTGTGTACGGTTGGTTATACTATCACCCATTTCCAGTGAGCCACTTTGGAGCCGTATATTGAATATTTACGTATTGTGTTAAATTTGGCAAATAGTTTGACCAGGACCTCATCTCCCTCATCTCTGGATGATAACCACAAATCTCTTTTCTTTTTGGCAAGGGAAACAGTTAAAACTCTCTATAAGGTTTTTGACCTCGTATGTTTTGGAATTCCCCATGCACAACAATTTTCCACCTTTGTAAAACCACAGACAGATTCCCAGACAAAATTAAGACTGGTTTGATTTAACATCAGGTCTCAAAAGCTCCATAGCATATATCAAGTTTTATTATTATTATTATTATTATTATTATTATTATTATTATTATTATTATTATTTTACATACAGTAATTGTATTTAAGGCTATAAATGTTATCCTGCCCCACCAAAATCTATGGTCGTGAGCTGCGGCTGACTTGCTCATAATTACCCAGTACAACTGTCTGTTGTATGAGATTATGGAATTATTACAGAAGCTAAGAGTCATTCAGTTCTCACACTAGTTCATATTATCAAGTTCATATCTTATCTGTGACTATAGCGCCCTGCTATGATGAGTCCCAGGTGCAGGCAAAAGAGTAATAGCCCTGTACAATGGGGAATGTAAAACCGACCCTTTTAGACCAATTGAAAGTATTAATATTTACTGAGCTGAAATTATGGGTATCAGGTCCATATTGTACTCAAGTAACAATGAGCATAGCAAGTCACATGTTAATAAACTGAATAAAAATTGGAATAATTACAACAATTATGAAGCTTACTGTTAGAGCTGGGATCAACCATGCTGTTCAAACTTTTCTTACTATTTCTTTGTATAAAATTAAAACAAAGCAATCCACACTCATTCTCTTTCATGTACAGTAAATGAGGACTTAAAAGACTAAAAGAAAATTGACGGAGCAGTCACTGGACTAACCAACTCATATTACTTTAAATTATTATAATGGGAAAGCTCAATGCAGATTAAAAAAAAAATGATGAAACACTGAGCACATTGCACAAATGGACCACTTTTAACTTTGAATAGACCGCGCATGCCACCAGGGAAGAACAAATAAATTGACTAACCTGTTCTCGTCACACTACTGTACGTGTTTGGAAAAGCTCTTACTGTATGTACAATGTGATGTCTACTTTCTACTTAAAATTTAAGATTTAAACTTAAACTTTAAATCACGATTATTCACATTTTTCTCTGACCACATCTCTCCTTTAAAGTTGACAGTTCACCATAATCCTTCAATTTTGTTTTGGTTTTATTATTGTCAAACAGTTGTTCAGTCCCAAGCTCATTACATTGTGTGGATGGAAAGGCTCTTACTTTCAATGTTGCATTTACTGTAAGCATTTAAATATGAAGTAATATTCATAACTATTCATCCAGATTTGAATAATTCTATAGCTATTTTCATTGCTTGATGCACATCAGAAATTTGACCGTTCTAAAAAAAAGTTTTTAAAAAATCTTTTACAGGACCATAGGATGCCTTTTCTGACATGGTTGTTTAAGAAATGAGAAGCTTCCTAACG
The DNA here is from genome assembly GCA_030522415.1 of Channallabes apus. NCBI lineage: Eukaryota > Metazoa > Chordata > Actinopteri > Siluriformes > Clariidae > Channallabes > Channallabes apus. The sequence continues at coordinate 36,092,609 of CM060118.1, forward strand.
CATCAGTTGTTGCCAGTTTAAACATATTAATCACTGTAGTAATTAACCAGTGATTAGCTCTTAAGTTTTTGCTTATTTAAATCCAAACAGTAAGATTTGTTTTAGTATATAAAAAATATACAAGCGTATATATATATATATATATATATATATATATATATATATATATATATACAATTTTTACATTTTTACATTTTTTTATATCCAAGTCAGGAACATAACTTGGAGCCAGTTCTAAACAACTACAGAGTCCAAACTATTTTACATAAACAAGTTATTGGAAGGTGTAGTTTTTTTGCCAAGGTCTGGAAAAACCCAAATTCTCATCCTCGACTGAGAGGAAATTGATTTAGGGAATCAGAAACTACCCAAGAAGGTACAGGCCTGACATGAAACGTAAGGTGCTGGAACACCGGTGTCACTGAGAGATGTTAAGATCGCCAGGGACTGAACATTAATATCCAAAAACAATTACCATATGCAGTTTACCAAATAAGCTGCAGTTTATCATACAATATGCAGCCTACCATATGGACAAATAAAAAGCCTTCAGGATGAAAGTTTTGATCAGAAATATGAAAAATATTATTTAGCTTTATTTAACACTGCCAAATCATGTTGGATTGCTCTCACAGAACAGGAAGTTTAGTATAAGACATCTGTGCACTATGAATAAATATCTTAGTGATACTCTATGTCAAATGTTTAGCTTTAGATTTCCCCCTTGTGGTTAGAATGAGACTAGCACCATACAGTACATTATTCAATTATTTCATGCTATGTTCAGTGCATAATACTACTGAGTCTATGGTGCCGTTACCTGCATGTGGGAAGTGACTGCCTTTACTCTGAATGGCAAAAGAGTCTTGTCTATCAGCTGACACTGAACCAAACCTGTGTAAGACATTAACAGTTTATTAGGATATAAATTCCATACATCTTACCACATAAAACAGGTTTTATGTCAAGGTTTTTTTCTCCACATAAGACATGACAACCAAGGGTTACAACACAGTATTACAAAGCTTGCACACAAAATGTACATATTTATTATTACATAATCGCACAAACATAATTTGGTCACACTTGATCACTGACTACAGTATATAGTGGAAGGATTGAAATCTTTTGCTAAATGTTTTATTTGACTTTTATCCCAACTATCTATCATTCCCAATATAGACATTATTGTACCTTGAAATTCCAACATTTTGAGGGGAAGGCCATAGAGACAACTGTTCTAGAGAAACAGTACCTTTTCTGCTAAAATCTCCAAACTTGCATACTGTACATGCCTGTGGTGGTCAGTTGTCCACATACTTTTTGCTAAATAATAAATTCTACACTTTCCATAGGCATTGTCAGTTTAATAAACATGATAAGGGGATAAGTATACAGTACTTGTATAGTAATTGTGTAGCAGAATTTCCTATGTCATCTTTACATGATTAAATATCAAAAACATGCACCTTTTTAATCATTTTAAAGTGCAATTTATAATATTATACCTGATTTATGTTCCATATGAGTTACAGTCACTCCTAAGTATATAACCCCATTTTGGTCTTAAATCGGCAAAATAAAACTGTGAGGACCTGAGAGAAAATCAGAACTACTCCCCCTTTAAAGATGTTCCATGGATATGGCCAGATACATTGGTTGCTTATTCTACTGTACAACAAATGCAGTTATGGATAATGATAAGTTGTACAAGTAAAAAGGTAAGAGAATTAATGGTGTAACTATGTTGTCTGATGATTGTCTTGTCTCAATTATTGAACTATTTGGAAACATAAAATCAGGAACCACGTACTGTATTACCTTATTAAAACCATCCGTCAAAGACACTGTGCAGCGTCACGCTGTGGGGATGTTTATTCTGCAACTGGAACTGGGACACTAGTTAATATAGAGGGCAAAAATGTATGCAGAAAAATAAAGAGCCATCCTGAGTGAAAACCTGTTTCTACAAGACTACGTCCAGAAGCATTCAGTACCACCAAGAAAACACAAGAGTGGCTTCAGAGAGAGAGAGAGAGAGAGACATTAAAATGGCTGTGCAGCAACTTGGGTGAGCTTGAACGATTCTGCCAAGAAGAAGGTAAGGAACTTCCAGGAAACTGTACCAAGCTTCAATCACAATGACAATCACACAAATGTACATCAATAATTGATCCATAATGTTACCCATAACATTAACATTGAATGATTTTGTGTATACTGCTAGTGTGCAAAATGTGTACAGTCAGCTCGCTGCTTCATGTTCCAGAGTAAGATCGTAGCTGAAAACTAAATAAGGCATACTAATGAATTAAGATTGGTTAAATATAAAAAAAATAATTACAAATAATACTAATAATACTACTACTACTACTACTAATAATAATAATAATAATAATACACTTTATTATGTATGCATCATGAATTAATTAATAAATACATTGATCATTTGTTTATTTATACTTGAGAGAGTGATGGAGATTAATGTAACCATGTGTTATAGAGTTGTTATATAGTCATGCGCTATACTGTATGTACTGCATTATACACACACACACACACACACACACACACACACACACACACACACACACACACACACAGTTTACCTGCTGTGCTCTAACGGCTACGTTAGAAGTTAAGAAGTTTCCTCAGACATTAGCAGTGGTCCTCTTATTATACATTATTATAATTTTTTTTTTATTCATCATCTATACCATTCAACCTGTATACAGGGTCGCGGAGAGCCTGGGGTCTATCGCAGGAGAGTTTGGGAGAGTTGAGGTACAATACAACCTGGATACCCTCTCTTCAGCAAGGATTTCCACCATACTGTGTAAAAATTATATTCATGAACATTTTATACAATCTCAGGGACAGTTTCTAAACAAACAAACAAACAAACAAACAAACAAACAAACAAACAAACAAACGCATTTTACCCAAACCCAAGTTATTGGATTACATTTAATCCAATTCAATCTGTATCTGTATGAATTTATGCACTGTTCTGATGCCAAATGAAAAGTCTGATTGGATAATTGCATGCACTAGCAGATGTACAGGAGTATCCCTGTAAGTATTATGTTCTTTCATATTGGTTATGTTAAGCACATCCTCTCTGTCAGTAAGTCTGTCAGTAGAACTCACTGCATCACTATGATCTTGATCAAACAAATCGAGGCATCAATTGAACTCCAATTTGCCTAATCAGCAGTCTTTGGACTGTGGAAGAAAACACACCAAGCACGAGAAGAACATGCAAACTCCATGCACACAGAGACGGGAATCGAGCCTAGCTGGGAGTCGAACACAGACCCTGGAGGTGCCAGGCAACAGTGCTAACCACTACACCACAGTGCTGCCCCAGAGCCTGATAGTGAAATATAAAGAATCAGCAGCTAATAAATTAAGATTAAATATGAGGGCTGTAATTAAAGAGCTTACAATTAATGGCTCCAAAAGTCAAGAGCCAGCACTTGATCTGACTTCTCAGGTCATTTATGACTACATTGCAATTGAACTGTGCAGAGACCTAATAGCTGCCTACCTGGTCAGAGAGCAGATGAGCTATGCACAGCCTGTGTAAGTCAAACAGTTTGCATAGAGATAGACGAAACATTGCCCAATATGGTTTACAAACAGAGACCAAGGCTTTGCTCCAGAATGCAAAAGGATGTTTTTCAACTGCTGTCACTGTAATGGTTCACACTACAGCACATTTGATACGCATGCAACCAGTTGCAGTCTCACTATGGCCAAAAAGACCATACTGTAGTTAGCTACAGTCGATATTGGTGACCCATCTGCAGCTGCTACCCAACAAACTGGACTTGCGTTGGCACAGTCTTCCACAGTGGAAGAGCAAACCATACACCTTGAATTTATTGATTTGCCCCCTGAAATGACTCCAGCATACATTGGCACATTTATAAGAGGTTGGATACATTATTGTGAGCGCATGTTGATAGATTGCCTCTTTGGGTGCATAAACTAGTCAAACCTGTCTCTGATCTTCATTTAAAAATATGGTCCTGAGTGAGAACTGGATTTGTTGCTAAGAAGTTTGTGCAACTTGCCAAGAAACTGGCTTTTGTGCTAGACATTTCTTTTGGCTGGCCAAATGATTTAGCAAATGCACAAGAAAACTGTCAAAATGTGTGAGAGAACAGCACAAACATAAATTCAGTCACCTTACTAGTTACGTTCTTATTTTTCACCCAGATAAGTACTCAAAGGTACAGTATATTGTATTTTGCTTGACTAGCTGCTAAGTACGAAATGTTTAAAGACTTTAATATATTTTAATAACTTTATTTGTTTAATTGGCATTACTGGTCATTAAAAATTGTACAGACTACAAATTAAAGTATAATAGGCTGCACTTTCCAATGATATATTGTACACATCAGAAGAGACGAAAAAGCATTATCTGTAGTTATGTAGTTATTCCAGAAAATCTGAGCTGTTTCTATGTACAGTATGTGACCCGACAAATCAAATCAGGTATTTAGTCATGCAGGTTAGTTTTGCGAATATGGCCAATAAAGTGCAGTACATGAAATGTTTAAATTCTTCAGTTTCAGCAATAATTGGTTGATGAATCCTAATTCTCCAACACAATTAATAAAGCTTTAGTCCTACAGTAAGCATTGTTTTAAATAACTTTAATGGACACTATCCAAGCTGGTTACTCCAGCAGTGATAGAAAAACATGCTTCTTTCAGTTTTATATATATACTGTATATATCAATCAGGGTTTGACATTAACTTTTTTGCTCACAGCCCAATGTGACTAGTGGATTTCCGGAGTCACTCGCCATTCAGACTTTTTACTCGCCACAATTTTGTTACCAGAAAATCACAGTTTTTTCTTCACCATGATACATTAATGTTTGTTACATCTAGATTTACTTATAAATGACAGCATACACTGTATCACTATAGTAGTAGTCAAGTATTCAGTACTGTTAAGATCCCAATATAAAAACATGCAAACATGAACTGTATATTCTGCTTATTGAACTTAAATTCAAGCCTCTTACCACATGACATTGAAAAATAACAGAATCAGTACAACTGAACTCCTTCTGATATTAAAAATACAGCAACTCAGAACATTTATCATTTTAGCGTGTTATTATGTGTACTATTATCAGGTATTATTATTCATTATGTATTATTATAGAGCATTAAGAAATAAGTGCACTAAACTGATAAAAAATACTAAAAGTGAATATTATCTTCACTTAATAGATAAAAATTTAAATGATCTTAAAAAAAATTGGAAATTAATTAAATCAATGGCTGGAGACATGGCACTTTCCACTCTTCCTGAGTTTCTTACAATTAATCAAAATCATATAAAGGACAAACAAAATATGGTAGAGGCCTTTAAAAAGCACTTCATGGATGCTGGCTTACATACTCAGACTAGTCTAACTGGAATCTTTGGAGATTGCCCAGCTACCAATGCCAGTAGTCCTGTGACCTTTAATTTCACCTCTATCTCTGCTATTCAGGTCCATAAGGCTTTGTTAAATCTAGATTGTAAAAAGTCTGCTGGGCCAGACCAAATTGAACCTTATTTTTTAAAGACAGCTGCAGACTTGATTGCTGGGCCCATTGCCTCTATTTTTAATCTTAGTTTATGCAGTTGGGAAATTCCCAGCTCTTGGAAGTCAGCATTTGTCCTCCCATTATTGAAAGGAGGCAACTCTTCCTGCTTAGACAATTATCGTCCTATCTCCAGGTTGTCTGTTACAGGCAAATTATTTGAATCAATTATAAATGAACAACTTAAAAACTTTTTATCTGCTAATAATATTTTATCCCCTAGTCAGTCTGGTTTTAGACAAGGCCATAGTACAATAACTGCAGTAACTTCTGTCACAAATGATATAATAACTGCATTGGACAACAAAAAATCATGTGCTGCCCTATTTGTAGATTTAACAAAAGCATTTGATACTGTTGACCATAGTCTTCTTTTACAAAGATTACAGGCTATAGGCTTTGGTAGCACTGTTCTAGACTGGTTCTCCAATTATTTAATTGTGAGAACTCAGTGTGTAGTTATAGAAGATTTTAGATCCATGTTACTTACAGTAAAAACTGGAGTGCCCCAAGGTTCAATCTTAAGGCCTGTTTTATTCTCCATTTATATAAACAATATGTGCATAGGTTTAGACCCAGCAAAAACCCATTTATATGCTGATGACACAATGCTCTATACGACTGCATCATCATTGCAAGTAGCAATGGATTCCTTACAGCATGCTTTCAACTCTTTACAGTTGAACCTTCTCAAATTAAAACTCGTGTTAAATGCCAAAAAAACTAAATTTGTGATTTTTACTCGCTCATGCTCTTCCTCTGAGTATACTCTTTTAACATTAGATGGCACACAGCTAGAAAGGGTAAATTCTTACAAATATCTTGGAATCTGGTTTGATGACAAGTTGTCATTCGGAGTCCATATAGAAAGTATATTGAGAAAGCTTCGCCCTAAATTAGGTTTTTATTACCGTTTAAAAAAATGCTTTCCCTTCACTGCCAGAAAGCGATTAGTACTGAGCAGTTTCCTATCAGTATTGGATTACGGTGACATTATATATATGCATGAATCTTCATTCCATCTAAAAAAGCTGGATGTTGTCTATCATTCTGCTTTGAGATTTGTAACTGGTGCTGCAGCAAGAACACATCACTGTAATCTATATGACATGGTGCAATGGACATCATTGCACCTTAGAAGAAAATCTCATTGCCTACTATTTATTGCAAAGGCTTTAATGGATAAACTACCTCAGTACATATGCAATCTACTTACACTTCGCACTAACACTTACAGTACACGTTCATCAGTAAAACTTCTTCTTCATTCTCCTCTAACACGGACAGAGTTAGGCAAAACTGCTTTTTCCTCATATGCACCACACGAGTGGAATTCTTTACAAAATATGCTAAATTTGGACTCCCTACCCTCTCTAACTGTTTTCAAAAATCTTTTAAACTCAGTTCTTATACAACAATGTCATTGTTTTTCATAATTTTTAATACATACAAACCAGATTCCAAAAAAGTTGGGACACTAAACAAATTGTGAATAAAAACTGAATGCAATGATGTGGAGATGGCAAATGTCAATATTTTATTCAGAATAGAACATAAATCACGAAACAAAAGTTTAAACTGAGAAAATGTATCATTTTAAGGGAAAAATATGGTGAATCAAAATGTCATGGTGTCAACAAATCTCAAAAAAGTTGGGACAAGGCCATTTTCACCACTGTGTGGCATCTCCCCTTCTTCTTACAACACTCAACAGACGTCTGGGGACCGAGGAGACCAGTTTCTCAAGTTTAGAAATAGGAATGCTCTCTCCAACTGTTCAATCGTCTTGGGCCTTCTTTGTCGCACTTTCCTCTTTATGATGCACCAAATGTTCTCTATAGGGGAAAGATCTGGACTGCAGACTGGCCATTTCAGTACCCGGATCCTTCTCCTACGCAGCCATGATGTTGTGATTGATGCAGAATGTGGTCTGGCATTATCTTGTTGAAAAATGCAGGGTCTTCCCTGAAAGAGATGACGTCTGGATGGGAGCATACAGTATGTTGTTCTAGAACCTGAATATATTGTTCTGCATTGATGGTGCCTTTCCAGACATGCAAGCTGCCCATGACACACGCACTCATGCAACCCCATACCATCAGAGATGCAGGCTTCTGAACTGAGCGTTGATAACAACTTGGGTCGTCCTTGTCCTCTTTGGTCCGGATGACATGGCGTCCCACATTTCCAACAAGAACTTCGAATCGTGACTCGTCTGACCACAAAACAGTCTTCCATTTTGCCACACTCCATTTTAAATGATCCCTGGCCCAATGAAAACGCCTGTGCTTGTGGATCTTGCTTAGAAATGGCTTCTTCTTTGCACTGTAGAGTTTCAGCTGGCAACGGCGGATGGCACGGTGGATTGTGTTCACTGACGATGGTTTCTGGAAGTATTCCTGAGCCCATTCTGTGATTTCCTTTACAGTAGCATTCCTGTTTGTGGTGCAGTGTCGTTTAAGGGCCCGGAGATCACGGGCATCCAGTATGATTTTACGCCCTTGACCCTTACGCACAGAGATTGTTCCAGATTCTCTGAATCTTTGGATGATATTATGCACAGTTGATGATGATAACTGCAAAGTCTTTGCAATCTTTCGCTGGGTAACACCTTTCTGATATTGCTCCACTATCTTTCTGCGCAACATTGTGGGAATTGGTGATCCTCTACCCATCTTGGCTTCTGAGAGACACTGCCACTCTGAGAAGCTCTTTTTATACCAATTCATGTTGCCAATTAACCTAATTACTGTTAATTGGTCTTCCAGCTCTTCGTTATGCTCAAATTTACTTTTTCCAGCCTCTTATTGCTACTTGTCCCAACTTTTTTGGGATTTGTTGACACCATGAAATTTGGAATCAACATATTTTTCCTTTAAAATGATACATTTTCTCGGATTAAACTTTTGATCTGTCATCTATGTTCTATTCTGAATAAAATATTGACATTTGCCATCTCCACATCATTGCATTCAGTTTTTATTCACAATTTGTTTAGTGTCCCAACTTTTTTGGAATCCGGTTTGTATATACATATATTTTGAATTCTTTATTTTCTTCTCTCTTTTCTCTGTGTCTCTTTTTGACATTTGAAATTCCCATCTGCTTGTCTTTTAGTCCGTGTTTATTTATGTAATTGCATTTTTGGAATGTCTGTATGTTTATGTGTTAACATTGTATGTTCTATGTGTATATACGTTGAAACTTTTTAAACTTTGTTGCTGCCACCTTGGCCAGGACTCCCTGGAAGAAGAGATAATGTATCTCAATGGGACATTCCTGGTAAAATAAAGGAAAAATTATATCAGAATTCTGAGTTAGGACAATGGACTCTGGTCTATCTTGTAGTGTTGACTCATTAATGTCCTCATTACATTCATGCGCGTTTTATGCGCGTAATATTACGTTGCAATGCGTTTATTATATCGAATGACTTTAGAGAAAACTACAAGAAAAATATATTGTCATACCTGTTAGGGATAACAGGGACTCCTGGTGTCAAATTAGGCTGAGGGTTCCCTCTTTCTGAATACATATTGGAATTTTGAATCACTGAATTTAAATATTCAAAAAATATTGATAACTGACATACTGAAGTGTACAATAAGTACAGGAAACAAAAATGGATGCTGACAATTTTGAGTGCATTTCAAACTGTGAAATGTGAATGGAACTTCAGATGGTATATGAAATGGATAAATTTCTTTTAGTCCACAAACTTGGATTCAAAGTTCCAAACAGTCCCAGTGTGTGTGTGTGTGTGTGTGTTTGTGTGTGCGGGAGTGTGTCTGTGTGTCTGTGTACTGTACATGTGTGTAAGACAAAGAATAGTTGGAACCTTTACTATTAATTTCTACAAAGGACAGTTACAAGTGACTGTAAATCAGCTAAAACTTCTAAGTCCATGGTTATATTGCATCTCCTTGCATATCTGTCACAAACCACACGGTGGAGTGAAATCAAATGGTGTTTAGTCTAGGTCATTATGCCCTAAGCAGATGTGGACAGCCATTTGGCTCAATCCCCAAAGATGCCTTGTCTTCTACATTGATTTCTTACATTCAGCTGACATAAAAAACATCTATTTAAATAATTTATGGTAACATAATAGTGGGGAACTACATCCTTGGAAAATGTCTTCCTTCTAAATAGTACATTTAAGTACATTCTATCTGATCTGAGTCTCAATTAAATGATCTGACTGCATTAGTTTGCATACGGTTATCTGCAGTTAAGTCTAGAAAAAGTATTAAGTAACTGTACACCAATCAGACATAACATTAAAATTATTAACATTAAAATCACCTAGGTTTGGGGTTCCTCTGGGCAGCTTAGCCTCTCAGGATGTGGCTCCACAGGCTTTTGGAGGCTTGCTGTGGTGTCTGGCACCAGGACATTGGCAGCAGATTCTTTCGGTACTGTGAGTTTCGGGGTGGAAGCATTAATGAATCAGACATGTTTTGTCTGGCTCATCCGATTATCAAACTTTGCCTGCCAGACTGTGGTGCACTGTGTGTTCTATTGCCTTTCTGTCGTGGCCAGCATTGACTTTTTTGGTCATTTGTGCTACATTGGCTTTTCTGTGAAATCAACTTAACGGGCTGGTCTTTGTTCCCCACGGCCTGGGCTAGAGTTGCATTGCATACAGTAGTTCACCTGGTGGTGGTGTTAATGTTATGGCTGATCGGTCTATTCTTATATGTACTGTAAGTGAAGACTTACATAGATAAGGAGTATACATGAAAAGAGAAAGTAGGTATGTTGCCAAAATGTATTCAAGTGAAAGCAAAATACAAAAAAATAAACAGTAAAAAAAAGTTTTTTAACTGATGAAATAAAATTTCAGCTTCATGAAAAGAAACATAACACTTAAGTGAAACATTTAGATGATTTTCATTTTGAAACAACTAAACCATTTTGTTTGAAAACATAATTTAATTAATTTGTTTACATAGATAATTTGATAATGAATCAATGAGAAGTCAAATATATTCACATAAATTATCACTGGCTAGAATTTGACTTGCTGACTAACATGCTGGCTTGTGAACTTCAAGTCTAACCTGGCTTTAGGCAAATAATACAGAAATACAGGCAAATAAACAGTGTAACAATATAAAGTCTTAGTCTTGAGCCACCTCTCATTTCTTCGTATGTTATTTCCAAAGAGCCAGACTTTTTTTTTGTATTTTTTAATGTAGTGAGGACTACTGCTCCAGGCTTCCTGAATGAATGTACCAGAGTAGTTTCAGTAAAATATTTTTTTTTACTGGGAAAAAAAGAAAAGAAAAAAAAAACGCCACACAGTGACCTACAGTATGAATCATTCAAGCATTAAAAACAATCTATATTAAGGCATGGCCAGTGAGAAACAAAAAAGAGAGACAGATAATCAAGCTGGTGAAATATTGGAACAAACGAGAGGGGAAATACAGTGAGGTTGCTGCTGAAGTTGTTTACATGAACAATTATTTTTTTAAATTCTAACTTTAGGTACTTATTTGAAGAAATGAATGTAGTACACATACAGTACTATGCAAAAGTCCTGAGCACATATGCTTGAGAAAATCACTACAACAGATTCTTCATAGTTTTTTCATTGATGAAATTGATTACATGCTGAACTTGACTGGATGATATACAGAGCTCAGTCAATTGATATACAGTATATAGTGGATAGAGAATAAGTGTATTTTGTTTCAGATTCAGATACAAGAGTTTAGGGGTACTGACAACTGCACTCCTGTAGGAACTATGCAGTTTTTATGCTTTTGGTCAGTTTTTACATCACAGGCATCTGGCAATCAATGCACATGTCTGACACAGGCATTGTAGCCTGTTTTGTGTTTGCAGGCAAATATGTCAAGATTAAGAGTTACTGACAAGCCTGCAGGGAAAAAACAGTTTCTGAGGCTTCTCCCATAGTGTCTTTCTGATGAGGTTTGTAAGTACTGTAGGCTATGTTGAAGTTGGGAATTTGGGAACGGCAATTAACATAATCTGTATATCTTTGGACTGTGGAAGAAAACCTACCAAGCAATGCAAACTCCATGCACACAAACCCGAGGTGAGAATCAAACCTGGAACCTGGAGGTGTAAGACGACAGTGCTAACCGCTCAGTGCTAACCACCATACCGCCCTTATAAGTATTCTATTAGAACGAAATATCTCGAGTCAAGTGTAAATATTACAAAATCATACCTGACGAAAATTACACACCATTTAAGACTTTGGCACAGTCCTGTAACACATACTGTACAGTGCAAAAGTCCTGAGCACATATACTTGACAAAATGGATTACATGCTGAACTTAGATGACTGGATGATATACAGAGCTCAGTCAATTAATATATATATGTAAGAGGTGGAAAGTAATGAATTACATTTACTCACATTACTGTAATTGAGTAGATTATTTGTGTACTTTGACTTTTTAAAGTAGTTTTTAAAATCTGTAATTTTACTTTTACTTAAGTATGTTTTGTTTAAAGTATTGTACTTCACTACATTTGAAATTATATTCGCTACTGAGTAAAAAATAAATGAATGAAAATGAAAAATTATACAAATAATACAATGGGGAAGGAAAAAAATTGCACCCGGAAACCACTGCACTGATTGATTGATGGATGTGGAGAACAAACGCGCTAAATTCACAAGAATTATGGAGACGGACAAAACAGCTGCCAGTGATACAGACACAGCTGAAAGTGAAATGCCAACAAATTCTTCAAAATTCAAATTCAAATTTTATTTGTCACATACACAGTCATACACAGTATAATATGCAGTGAAATGCTTACACGACCGCCAGTGACCTTAAAAAGGAAATAAAAGCTTGTACGTAAAATAAATAATCAATAAAAAGGAAATACTAAAGAAATAAATTTAACTAGTAAAATTAACTGTACAATAAGGGCATAATAAAATATTGCAAAATATAGAAATATAGGGTATATGTATATAGAATTTAAAGTGTCAGTGGTTGTGCAAATATGCATGAAAGGTGACATGTGCAATTGTCCAGATGTATAAATATTTAGTGCAAGTGTGTATGAATGTGTCCATGATTGTCCAGTCAGTGTTGTGAGCTTTAAAAGATGTTATTAGTCCTGTGTGGAGGTGTGATTGAGCACATGAAGCAAACCCCTGGTCATAGTTAAGCAACCACTTTGATTTCAAGAACAACAAAGGCAGGCAACAGATTTATTTTGCAAGGGTGTTCCATCCCCCATCGCCCCCCCCCCCCTGTAAAAAAAAAAAAAAAAGAAGTAACTCAGTAACTTTTACTCTGAGTAAATTTGTAATGAGCTACTTTTTACTTTTACTTGAGTAGATTTTTATAAGAGTAATTTTACTTGTACTTCAGTAAACGTTCACTAAAGTAACAGTACTTTTACTTAAGTACAAAATTGTATTACTCTTTCCACCTCAATATATATTGGCTAGAGAATAAGAGAATTTTGTTTCAGATTTAGAACGAAGAGAATTGAAACACATACTGACTCTTTCAAGAGGAATATAATATCATTCCCAATGTAATGGAAGGAAAGTACAGTACCGATGAGCTTTAGTGACAGTCACCACCTCATACACATTTTCTTTACGGAATACTGAGTCAATTCGTCTGAATCTGTTCTGGTTGCCACACGGGGGGGGGGGGGGGGGGGGGGGGGGGGGGCGTTTCTGGTCCACACTCTGGCCAAGTGCGCATCCCATTGCCCCCCCCCCCCCCCCTCTCTCTCTCTCTCTCTCTCTCACCACCTTTCCAGCACTATTCTACCCGCACACAGCACACAGCACCTGACGCCTGGTTCCCCTGTTAATGATCCACTCTGTCTGTAAATTAGATATTTACTGTAACCTGTCCGGTGCGGTCCTCCTTTATCCGGACAAGAAAGGGAACTAGCTGTTCGATACAAACGGAAGACAAGTATTCAGAATGAGGACATCACTTTCCCTCCTCATCGTAATGATGTGCCAGTGTGATTGTCTGCGGTTTGTGTGTCCGGACGTGTGTCGGTGCTCCATCAAGACCATCAGCTGCAACAGCGCGACTGAAGCCGCGGCACCGAAACGGCAGCAAGTCAGCAGACTGTAAGTGAAATCCGCGACAGGAGACTAAAGTACGCAGGGGGTCTCCTCGGTGAACAAAACTGTCATCTCAGACACGTGAGAGATCTCAGAGATCATTCTCCATCTCAAAATGAAGAACGCTGTAACTTACTCAGAGCTTCAGTAGATGTTGGAGGAGCCTCAGCTTAAATGTCTAGTTTTTATACAGCAATGACCTCACAGTTATGACAAGTCGTGAAGTGGTTAATAAATTGAGATAAAATACTCTGGAGCAAAACTTTTCTGCATGCAAGTCATGCAAATTAATAAATCAATAAAAACTAATCTGTAAAAACCATGACAAAGTGCAGGGTCAGTGTGGAGGATCGGCATACCTGCTTATTCAAGGGGTTTGTCTTTATTTATTATATTTTCTACATTGCAGAACAAAACTTTAAAAAGAAAGGCATAAAAAAATTTGTAACCAAATGATTTATTATAATTATTTATTAGTCATCTTTTATTTTCACGACACCTGTGCACACTCTTGGTATTTTCTCAACCAGTTTCATGTAGAATGATTTTTACGCCCCACCTACAGTATGATAAACACTTGTCTGTCAGTAGTGTGCAAAGCTGTCAGCAAGAAAAACAGTGGCTATGCTGACAATTCTAAAATATGAAGCAAATTTTAACCTTTTTTTTTTAAATCACATATGTTTTTGTTTCATAATTTTTATATTATGTAGAAAATTCTACAAAATAAATAAACAGCCTTGAATGAATAGGTTGCGTCAAACTTTGGACTGGTGCTGCAAATGCCTCTAACGTGTCAGAGACTCAACTTGACCCATGTCATTATTTTGACTTTACCAAACAACTATCTCATGTTAATTCTTCTCAGGCTACTCAGTGCATTTATAGCAGCAAAAAAAAAAAAAAAAAACTTGATTATGGTCAAATGAATCTAGTAATTTCTATTATAAGATTACAGTAAAGAAATAATTGGACTTACTACTACTACTACTACTATTATTATTATTATTATTATTATTATTATTATTATTATTATTATTATTTACTAATTGCATTAATAAAAAAAATAATAATAATTGCAATAATAAAGCAAAAAAAGTTGATTAGGGCTATTTCAAATGCCATTTAAAATGTGTAAAGATACCTAGAAATAGCATAATCTTTTATTTAGTTTAGTTATATTATAATATAGATAGATAGATAGATAGATAGATAGATAGATAGATAGATAGATAGATAGATTAGTAATTGAGAAAAAAAATTATGCTTGACCTGAATGTGATGCAGTGTGTTAGACTTTTGATGAACAGTACTGGAATTCTACATTCCTACATCTACCATAGAATAACCAATAAAAATTTATGTTTTTATTGCCCCAAAATTGCTTCAAATACATTTCTATTCCTATATCCTATTTATGTCATACCTTTTCTTTGACCCACCCTCTCCAACTGCAAGAGGTTAATATCTTCTCCAAAATATTAACATGAAAGGCAAATGTACATGTTTGCTTGTTAGATGGTGAAAGAAAATCTAAAGACATTTTAAATTATTTTGTTATAGAATAAATATGACTCAAAGAGTGAGGGAGAAATAGAATACATACAGTACAGTATGTGTGTAGTAAAAAGATAGGAGGAACACAGTGAAACCTCATGGGAATTGAAGTCCTTTATGTTTGTGCTAGTGTTGTAAGAACATAATAATACTTTTTCGAAAAAGCTGTGTGTCACTGGAGTATATCTTAGCTATTTCGACAAGGCTTTTTTTGTGTGGGTTTCCTGCACAATAAGCCTGCTGTAATGGCCAAAGTATCAGAAAACGATGGTGTTATACAAGATGGACCTCATATTTCAGGCTGGAAAACTGCCATTTATTTTAATCAGTGGTTAAAAGAAAGCATACAGTATATGCTTCACTCTTCCATCTACCATACACGAGTGTGCCACTGACCTTACAGTGGTTAGATTTTTTTTTTAACCCTTTTTAAGTGAAAGACTAACTTTTAGGTCTTGTTAGCTCTGAAATTCTATTTCCGTCCACTGTCTGCTTTTAGAAAATGTGTGTTTTTTTATGTTTTGCTTGCTTTTTGTGGAGGACCAGTAAGGGAGTTGTGGACATGTGTTAAAAAAGTATCTGGAGGAGAGAGGTCAAGTTGTTTTGCCAAACCTGAATATATCTCTGGCTGTCCTTAGGATTTAGCTTGTTAGTGATGTAAGAAAGGTAGAGCCTGGTGAGAGTGAGGAATGTGTGTGTGTGTGTGTGTGTGTGTGTGTGTGTGTGTGTGTGTGTGTGTGTGTGTGTGTGTGTGTGTGTGTGTGTGATTCATGTCCTTGATGACTTTAAATCATCTCCTTTCTCTGAAACGCCAAAGCCTTGATCCTTGATAAGAGTCAGTCAAGGACATCAGACAAATCAATGTCACATAAATGGGTACAACATGCAAAGTTTTTAATGGAGGAATTTATCAAAACATCTCTGACTCATTTTGTCATGTTGCCTTTTCACACCCTTGTGATTCTCTCCCTAGTGGTAGTCCTATTGCATATATACTGTCATTGGTCACAAAGCTCATGCAAAATTAGCAGTTAATATAGGATCTGAAGACAGCTCTGCCACAATAAAAGACATAAATACATTTTATAACAGCCTGTGGGGGTGGCACAGTGATCTTGGTGAATGCAAAGAAGCATTGTCACTTTTGAGTACACACATTTATCTTGTGTGAATGCTCATATAGCACAGTAAATACTGTATGCATGGCATGATAGGGTAAAATTAGGGAGCAGTCTCTGGATCAGAATAAATAATCTAAAGTGGAAGTGTACAGTTCCTCTAATGACCACTAGGAGCTGGCTCCAAAAGTAGGGAGGCATGTTCCAACAAACAACCAGACTCCATACATTCTGCCTATTTGCTCATTTATGTATTAACTGGGATTTAGGAGGAGTCAGCTCCTGCCAAGAGATCACCCTGATGGCCATGGTAGGCACTATGCAGCCTGTCACAATAAAACATTTGTCCCCATCTATTTCATTTTATCTGAACAATTTCATTGAACTTGATTTGAAGAAATGGGGGGTGGGGGGGGGGCTCTCTTCTAATATGGTGAGCAGCTGAGCTCATGTGACATTTATGTGGTGGGCAGTATTGGCTTAGTGTTTTAAGGCTCTGAGTCACTGATCGGAAGGTTTGCAGTTCGAGCCCTAACTACGGCAAGGGCCCTTAACCCTGTCTGCTAAAGGGGGGCCGTATGACAGCTGAGTTCTGACACCAGCCTAATAAGAAAACTGCGACATGCAAAAATGTTTAAAATGTTATAATTATAAAAAAAAAAGAACTTAAACAAGTGCTGTGGAGATTCTTTAAAGCAGTTTGATTGTTAATCTCTTTTCTGTAAACATATGCATAAAGGGTTTAATCTTTACTTGCTGTTTACTGTAAATGCATTTTGTTTCATAACATTGTCTGACCATGGGACTTTTTTTTTCTTCGTTTGAAACATTTGCAATATTGTTGCGGCTATGTGTGTGTCTAAGCTGTCAGATATACAAATCTCTGACACAGTCAAGTCTATCTCAGATTGCAAAGAAACATCCACAGGACTATCAGTGTTAGTGAGACTGAAGACCTTGAATTAGAATTAGCTCTTATCATTTTGGCTAATCCTTTGCTGACTCAGACTTCCTTAAGGTTAGTTTATATAATCCTGTTTCACAGGAACTTGGTAAAATTATTTAGTTTATCGACAATGCTGTTAAAGCACTTTCATACAGGTGAGAAAATAAATTATTGTTAGCATCCTACAGTAGTTGTTGAAGCTACAGTGTAGAATAGTCAAGTCAGGCTACAAATAAATAGTCATTCAAGGCTTTAAACCTTAAGCTTATAGTACATACAAGATACTTTGTATCATCATAGAATAGACAAAAAATACACGTGACTGGTAAGGAACCGCAGCAAAATGGACTTCATATTCATTTAAAACACAGTTCCTGTTACATAATTGCAGTTTTTACTATATAACTCGGTTATACAGTACAGACTTGTATGCACTTTAATGATATTTGATTAGTAGAAGTTAATGTCAGCGTTTAGAATATTACTTGAAGAAAAGTTCTAATGTATCTAATGTTTATTTTATCCAATTTTTCTTTTTATTTAAATGTGCTTAAATATTGGAAGTAAAAGTAAAAAAAAAAAAAAAAGAATAATTTAAACTTTATTGTTGCTTCCTTATAGTAAAGCATAATACAATATACAGTATACCTTCAGAAACATAAGCAGACTTTCCCATAACTTTCCTATAACTTACCTTGATGTCCTTTTTCAGGTTAGATGGGACGTTTTTGAATGTCAGTATTTCAGTGACTTAGGTAGGCATAGGAAGCACCTCATTCGGTAGTAATGCACAAAAACATTCCTTGCAAATAAGGACACAAGGGTGTGTAATCTTATTTTTAACTCGAAAACATCCACAGAGTTTATGGAGCTAATCACTGTAATCAGGGTGGTGTTCGTCATTTGTTACCAGCATTGTAAAGTTAGCAGCAGAACCTGCAGTATTCAATTCAATTCAATTCGATTTTATTTGTATAGCGCTTTTAACAATTGACATTGTCTCAGCTTTACACAAACAGCTTTACACAATCAAAAGAATTATTTAAGTTTGTATGGAATGTGAATGTGTATGAATCAAAATGGTCAGATAGTCCCTGGTGAGCAAGCCGAGGGCGACAGTGGCAAGGAAAAACTCCCTGAGATGGTAATAGGAAGAAACCTTGAGAGGAACCAGACTCAACAGGGAACCCATCCTCATCTGGGTGAAACAGATAGCAGGAAATGATCTGCATTTATACAAGTACAGTGTGTTAGGTGGCAGGCAATTCAGCTATAATAGTTGATGTTAATTGATGTTAAAATGGAGTTCAGGTAGTTATTGGAGACTCAGGTAGACTTGTAGAAAGTTCCAGTCCTGAACTATCGAATTGTTAAGTCCTCAGAGAAACAGCTGCTAACAATAGTTGAGGCCAGAACCGTCTTCTAAGTAGAGAGAATCATCCTCAGACACCAGACGCATCCCAAAGAGACACACGGGGCATCCATGCGACGAGACCTCCAACCAGAAACGGGGCACCAGGATGGATCAGACAGGTCTGGAGGGCAGAGGGAGTCTGGATCACTGGCAGCTCAGGAATGACATGTGTAGCTCGACAGAGAGAGAGAGAAAGAGTGAAAGGGGGAGAAAGAGAAGAAGAGGAGAGATGGCAGTTAGGTATGGTGACAGTCACATAATGTCTAATGTGAATGTATATTTACTGTAGAGTGCAAGCAGGGACTCCGGCAGGACTAACTATGACAGCATAACTAAAAGGGAGAGCCAGAAGGAAACACAAACATGAGGGGGAACTGAGATGTAAAGCAAACAATCACCTCACCGTCAACAAACCTGAGTGATCAAATGAGAGTGAGGAAGACAGCATCTAAACATACCAGTTCACCATAATACTCTACGTCCATGAGTCCCCCAGATCTGCTCCTTTACCTATGGCAAATCTATTTATAAAAATGCTTGGCTAAATAAATAGGTTTTTAGCCTAGACTTAAACACTGAGACTGTGTCTGAGTCCCGAACACTATTTGGAAGACTATTCCATAATTTTGGGGCTTTGTAAGAAAAAGCTCTGCCCCCAGCTGTAGTTTTCATAATACGCGGTACTGACAAGCAGCCTGCATCCTTTGACCGAAGTAGGCGTGGCGGATCGTGAGACACTAGCAGTTCGCTCAGATACTGCGGCGTGAGATCATTTAATGCTTTATATGTCAAGAGTAGTATTTTAAAATCAATGCGAAATTTCACAGGGAGCCAATGCAGTGAAGATAGGATAGGGGTGATGTGCTCATATCTTCTGGTTCTAGTGAGCACTCTCGCTGCTGCATTCTGGACTAGCTGAAGCTTGTTTATGCACCTAACAGAACAACCAGACAGTAAGGCATTACAATAGTCCAACCTAGAAGTGATAAAAGCATGAACTAGTTTTTCTGCATCGTTTAGCCACAATATTTATCTTGGCAATATTTCTGAGGTGAAAGAATGCTATCCTGGTGATATTATCTACATGAGCTTCAAATGAAAGGCTGGAATCTATAATCACGCCGAGGTCTTTTACTGTTGCACTTGATGGAACAGAAAGGCCATCCAATTTCTTATGTCATGCACAGGACATTTAAAAATTGCTCAACTTTAGTAAGCTGGTTTTTCTCATCAGGTTTTGCTGAGACATATAACTGTGTGTCGTCAGCATAACAATGAAAACTAATACCATGCTTACGGATTATGTTGCCCAGAGGAAGCATGTAAAGGGAAAAAAGCAGTGGGCCTAAAACTGAACCCTGCGGAACGCCAAACTCCACTAGAGAACATGCAGAATTATCACCATTTAAGTCTACATACTGATAATGATCGGCCAAACAGGATCTGAGCCAGGAGAGGGCTGTACCCTTAATTCCTACTACATTTTCTAATCTGTGAAAAAGAATAGCATGATCAATGGTGTCAAAAGCTGCACTGAGGTCGAGTAATACAAGCATAGTTATACAACCCTGATCATAGGCCAATAGGAGGTCATTTACTACTTTAACGAGTGCTTGGACTTCTTTAATGAAAAAATTAATAATATCAGGAAGAAAATAATGGAGGTTCAACCTCTAATAGTATCTCACGATCCAGTTCAGCCTATAGCTTCACATTTAGATTTTCACTGCTTTACAGGTATAGGACAGGAAGAGCTGTATAAACTTATCACCTCGGCTAAATCAACAACGTGCCTGTTAGACCCAATCCCAACCAGATTTTTAAAAGAAGTGATGCTTACGGTTGGAGAGCCACTCCTAAACATTATTAATTCTTCATTACATCTAGGTCACGTCCCTAAACCTTTCAAGTTAGCAGTTATTAAGCCGCTTCTTAAAAAATCTAATTTGGACGCGAATGAAATAAAAAATTACAGACCGATCTCAAACCTCCCGTTCATATCAAAAATACTAGAAAAAGTAGTATCAGCTCAAATTTGCACATTCTTGCAGGATAACAACATCCTTGAAGAATTTCAGTCAGGTTTCAGGCCCCATCATAGCACAGAAACTGCACTAGTTAAGATTACAAATGACTTGTTTTTAGCTTCAGACCAAGGCTGCATCTCATTGCTAGTCCTGCTCGATCTTAGTGCTGCATTCGACACTATAGATCATAATATTCTCATAGATCGCTTACAAAATTATATAGGTATTCAGGGACAGGCACTAAAATGGTTTAGATCTTACCTGTCTGATCGCTACCATTTTGTAGATCTAAATGGAGAACCGTCTGGTCTAATGCCAGTGAAATATGGGGTCCCACAAGGGTCAGTTTTAGGACCTCTGTTGTTCTCAATATACATGCTTCCCTTGGGTAACATCATTAGAAGACATGGGATTAGTTTCCATTGTTATGCTGATGATACCCAATTATATATCTCAACTAAACCAGACGAAATACCTAAGTTGTCTAGATTAACTGAGTGTGTCCAGGACATAAAAGATTGGATGACCAATAACTTTCTTTTATTAAATTCAGATAAGACAGAGATATTACTTATTGGCCCAAAAACCAGCACACAACAGCTTTCACAATTCAGCTTGCACTTAGAAGGATGTACTGTTATTACCAGCTCAGCAGTAAAAGATCTGGGAGTAATATTAGACAGTAACTTGTCTTTTGAAAATCACATTTCAAATATCACAAAAACAGCCTTTTTCCATCTTCGAAATATTGCTAAACTTAGGAACATCTTATCCGTATCTGATGCAGAAAAACTAGTTCATGCATTCATGACCTCCAGACTGGACTATTGTAATGCATTACTAGGTGGTTGTCCTGCATCCTCAATAAACAAGCTTCAGTTAATCCAAAATGCAGCTGCCAGGGTTCTCACTAGATCCAGAAAATATGATCATATAACCCCAATATTATCATCCCTGCACTGGCTACCTGTTCAGTTTAGAATAAATTACAAAATGGTATTACTTACATACAAGGCCTTAAATGGTTTAGCTCCCACATACCTAACCAGTCTTCTGATACGCTACAATCCACCACGCGCCTTAAGATCACAAAACTCCGGACTTCTGGTAGTTCCCAGAATTTCAAAATCTACAAAGGGGGGTAGGGCTTTTTCATATTTAGCTCCAAAGCTTTGGAATAGCCTTCCAGACAGTGTTCGGGGAGCAGACACGGTTTCTCAGTTCAAAAGTAGACTCAAGACGCATCTTTTTAATCTGGCATACACATAACTCATCCCAGTACTCATACTCCAGTACACCTATACCGAATGGCAACTACGCTAATTCTCCCCATCTGTTCTGTATTTCTCTACCCATCCCGAGGCATCGGGAGATTTTGCCAGCTTCAGTAGACAAAGGCCGACCCTGCGAGGTTCCTGAGGCATCCAGAGAAGGACCAGCTCCAACTGGATTCAGCTTTATGATGGTTGGAGCTACACATGCTGCTCCTGTGCTTCCAGTGATCCAGACCTCATCTGCCCTCTGCACCTACTGACTCGTCCCTATGCTGAACTGGTCTTCATGACAAATTTAAATAATTTCTGTCATATTGAATTTTCACCTGCACAACACACAAGATGTTGTATCATTTCTATCTGTTATCGCCCAAATGAGGATGGGTTCCCTGTTGAGTCTGGTTCCTCTCAAGGTTTCTTCCTAATGCCATCTCAGGGAGTTTTTCCTTGCCACCGTCGCCGTCACCCTTGGCTTGCTCATCAGAGAAATTTCATTCATTCGTCTCATTATTATCTGCACATTTTTCTCACACATCCACACTTCCAATGATTTTCTTTTCTATAATTATTATTATTATTTGTTTTTATTTATTTATTTTCTATTATAATTTTATTTAATTATTCATTATTTTATATATAATTGTTCTATATATATATATATATATATATATATATATTTTTTTTTTTTTTTTGTTAAATTTCTTTAATTTTTGTGAAGCTTCTTTGAGACAATGACCATTGTTAAAAGCGCTATATAAATAAAATTGAATTGAATTGAATTGTTTCTGTGCTGTGATGAGGCCTAAATCCTGACTGATACAGTTCATGTATGCCATTTCTATGTAGATATGAGCATAGCTGCTCCGCTACTATCTTTTCTAAGTGCGTGTGTGATCGTTATACCAGGGAGCGAGTTTCTTATCTCTAATAACTTTTCTTTTAGCTGGAGCTACATTATCTAAGGTACAACGAAATGTCGACTCTAAATATTCAGTCGCCTGATCGAGTTCTGTGGGGTCAGACGGTGATCTAATCGAAGTTGGTAACTCTGGGAGATTACTGATAAAACTGTGTGGTAGTTGAAGTAGGTGCTTCCATGATGGTTTCAGTCAGGTATCAGCCTTGTGCGCTTTCTTCGGTCTGGAAAAGACAGGAATTACTGTACATCATCAATTCAAATGGTGCAGTAACAAATAACTTCTTCTTCTTTGTTTTTCGGCTGTTCCCTTTCAGGTGTCACCACAGCGAATCATCTGCCTCCATCTAACTCTGTCCTCTGCTTCCTCTTCTCTCACACCAACTACTGTACTGTAACTTCATGTCCTCTCTCACTGCATCCATAAATCTCCTCTTTGGTCTTCCTCTAGACCTCCTGCCTGGCAGTTCCAACCTCAGCATCCTTCTATATTCACAATCTCTCTTCTGAACATGTCCAAACCACTTCAATCTGGCCTCTCTGACTTTATCTCCAAAACATCTAACAAGGGTTGTCCCTGTGATGAACTCATTCTTGATCCTATCCATCCTTGTCACTCCCAAAGAGAACCTCAACATCTTCAACTCTGCTACCTCCAGCTCTGCCTCCTGTCTTTTCTTCAGTGCCACTGTCTCTAAGCCGTAGAGCATCGATGGTCTCACCACTGTCCTGTACACCTTTCATTTCATTCTCGCTGGTACATGTACAGTACTCTTTTATCACACAACACACCTGACATTTTTCTCCACCCATTCGAACCTGCCTGTACCCGCCTCTTCACCTCCTTAGAACACTCTCTGTTGCTCTGGACCGTTGACCCTAAGTACTTAAAATCCTGCACCTTCTTTACCTCTGCTCCCTGTAGCCTCACCGTTCCTCTTGGGTTCCTCTCATTCACACACATGTATTCCATCTTGCTGCTGCTAACCTTCATTCCTCTGCTTTCCAGAGCATACCACCTGTTCCCTGCTCTAACTACAAAGCACAATGTCATCTGCAAACATCATAGTCCATGGAGACTCCTGTTTTACCTCATCTGTCATCCTGTCCATCACCAGAGCAAACAAAAAGGGGCTTAGAGCCGATCCTTGATGCAGACCCACCTTCACCTTGAACTCTTCTTTCACACCTACTGTACAGCACATCTTATGCTTAGCGCTCTTAGTCGCTTACGTCTTAGCCCTCTCATACACGTCCTGCACCACTCTAACATACTTCTCTGCCACTCCAGACTTCCTCATACAACACCACAGCTCCTCTCTCTGCACCCTCTCATATGCTTTCTCTAAGGCTGAATCCCAATTCTACCCCTTACCCCTACACTTAGCCCTACCCCGCCGTTTGGCACGTTCACGTGAAGGGGTAGTGGTGTCTCATTTCTCTTTTGGTTGGAGGGGTAGGGGGAAGGGGAAGGGCCAGATAGCCCTCCAAACGAAGATTTTTCGGGACCTCACTTCAAATGAAGGGCTAAGCGAAATTTTCAACATGGCTGTTCACTCGAGCAAGCAGACCCATAAATGTAAATTTTTGCCATTAATAAAGATTTTTATGACAAGTTTTCATTATATGTATATTTCCTTTAATCTTGTGTTTGTGTTTATGGTGATGTTCTGTAAAGAAACGTTTGCAAAAAAATTACTATAGTTTGCTAGCGGATAGCACCCATTGCATGATATTACAAAAATATATTTTTATGTCACATACACTTTACTGCATGCTACAAACAAATATGAAAGTTCAGTAGCACGGCAGTTTGCCGAGCATTTGATAACGCATTGTTTGTTTTGCTTACGGCCATATGTGTACATGTAAATGAACGGTGCTTACACTATTCTTACTTATTGCAACGTGACCACAGTTTTGAAATTTATATTCTGTATAGGGACGGCTGAGGAAACCCGAAGGCTCATCCGTATTCGTGGTGAAAATGAGCAACTTTTTTAAAAATCTAAATACGGCGCAAAAAAACTTTGGGAGTGAGTAATCTCTCTCTTATTGGAATGTGTGATAAACATCGGCGCATGTCCTCTGACATAACATTAGGAACTAGCGACAACGTATGATGACATATAACAGTGTTGTAGTGGTGTCCCATTTCTTAGGGGAAATATTTAAACCCTTCCCCATAAAGGGGAAGGGGCGAGGGGTAGGGGAAGGGGTAGAAAATAGAATTGGGATTCAGCCTAAATCTACAAAGACACAATGCAACTCTTTATTACCTTCTCTGTACTTCTCCACCAGCATCCTCAAGGCAAATAATGCATCTGATGTACTCTTTCTAGGCATGAAACCATATTGCTGCTCACAAATGCTCACCTCCCCCCTTAACCTAGCTTCCACTACTCTTTCCCACAGCTTCATTGTATGGCTCATTAGCTTTATACCTCTGTAATTGCCACAGCTCTGCACATCTCCCTTGTTCTTAAAAATCGGCACCAATACACTTCTCCTCCATTCTTCTGGAATCCTCTCACTCTCCAAGATCTCGTTAAACATACTAGTCAGAAACTCGACTGCCACCTCTCCTAAGCACTTCCACACCTCCACAGGTATGTCATCAGGACCAACAGCCTTTCCGCACTTCATTCTCTTCAACGCCCTTCTCACCTCACTTTTACTAATATTTGCTACTTGATGTTCCACAACAGTCACCTCTTTTATTCTTTGTTCTCTTTCATTTTCCTCATTCATCAACTCCTCAAAGTACCCCTTCCATCTTCCCATCACCCTCCCGGCATCTGTCAGTACATTTCCGTCTATATCTTTAATCACTCTAACCTGCTGCACATCCTTCCCATCTCTATCTCTCTGCTTCTCCAACCTGTACAGATCCAAAATCTGCGGGTCACCTTTCATACCACTCTGTTCACTGGGTCCAATATTAACAGTGTCTGCAGATAATTTTACCTCCAACTCCATAATGTTCTTGTCTCTAATTCACTATAAGTGGTCTACCACATAAACACCTTCGTAAAAACCTCAACTTTAGAATTCTGCTGCCTGTATCATAAACCGAATGCCCATTATGCATTACTTTACCTCCACCCTTTAACGACTCCACTAGCCACTTATCCCACAAATACAGTATCATATTGAGTTAAAGATTTCCCGCCTCACTTTTGATGCACTTAATTATTTCGTCCTCCTTATCTACCATAGCTCATGCAGTTTTATACCCACTCTCCCACTCTTCACTTTTACTCATCTACGCTCTTTTTTACACCCCTTCCCCCCTGACCACCATAAATAAATAACATCAGGTATTAAATAACAGTAATTTTATTACAATAATTAAGAATAATTGTATTACCTATACTGATAAAATGCATCATCATCATTATTTTTATTATTATTATTAAATGTATCAGAGTAAAAGTACACATTTTATTTAGGAATTATTTAAAAATATAGTTGCAAGCAGCGATGATCAGGCCCAAGTACTTGTTCATTCGCCGCTGGGCCGCACCAGAAATGGGCATTAAAGGGGAAAATACCAAAAGAATAAAAGTAATAGTATTTGAAACAGATCACAGCAATTCGCCCTGATGTCAAAAGGGACATTCACTCTCCCTCTAACCGTTAAACTAACAAGAGAAGCCATATTATCTGGAACATGAAGTCTGTTTAACTGTTTATTCTCCACCATTTACCAAAAATGATGCATTTTTCCAGCCCCATAACGAGCGCCCGTGCATGTGTGTGTGTGTGATGCATTTTTCCCCTCGGGGCTCGCCGTAGAAGGACAAGGGGCATGCGCACTTCGCGAGTGTTAGAGTTCAGTTTCAGTTCATTAACATATGACACTTACCACTGAGAAACGTCCTGCTCCAGTCGTGCTAGCGAAACAGTTTCATCGTCAGACTCACTCCTTCATCGTAGACCAATCATAAAGGACCGCGCCGTCTGACCAATCACAGCAGTGAGGGCTCACGGAAAGGTGGGGTTTAGACAGACTGAATCTTCGAACTGCTTCACACGAGTCGCTTATGAATCATTTAGAAATGCGGTCAAATTAAATCAATTTTTGGAGAAAACTAAAATATTTTTTGACCTTGCATACATGTAAACCTGTTATAAGAGACTCATTAAGCAATATTAGCAACCTTTAAAATGGCATAATAGGGGCACTTTAATGTTGAACCAAATCAGCTGAAAGTAAGGAACAAAATTTTTGATATTTCTAAAGGTGACACACTTCCTGCTCCCAGTTGGTGGCGCTATGACTAAAACTCACAGTAGTAATATCCATGTGATTAGCTTTCTTCTCTTAACATAAAGCTGAGGCTCAATGCACACCGGCGATATTCCTCTTTCCCTTTACATTGTATAAGTTTAAGGCCTCACATGGATAAACTGTTTGAGATAGTTTGGAAAAAATACTTCACAATTTTGCATCCTCAATGTCTTGAGATCATATTGGCTAAAATAACAGACATCCTGGTGAGTATAGGTCATTACATGCAGTGCAAAAGTTGTCCAGTACATGTTTTACGTATATGTATACGCGCAAGTGTGTATGATCTACAGTATACAGCAAGATTTTCTAGGTCTCTCCAAGGGCCTGGCCATTGTGGCATCCTATTGACTGCAGATTCCAACTTGTGTGCTGATTTTCATGAGATTTGAGCATGTTAACACCCCAAAAAAGCCCCAATTTATCGGGAGCAAAATATGAAAAATGAAATAAAATAAAGAATAATCCTTAGCACTACTAGTGTTCATTCATTCATTCATTTTCTATACCGCTTAATCCTGTGTTCAGGGTCGCGGGGGACCTGGAGCCTATCCCAGGAGACTTCGGGCACTAGACGGGGTACACCCTGGACAGGGTGCCAATCCATCGCAGGGCACACACACATACACACTCACACTCACCCATTCACACACTATGGTCAATTTAGGAACGCCAATTAGCCTAACCTGCATGTCTTTGGACTGTGGGAGGAAACCGGAGTTCCCGGAGGAAACCCACCAAGCACGGGGAGAACATGCAAACTCCATGCACACAGAGACGGGAATCGAGCCTGGCCAGGGAATCGAACCCAGACCCTGGAGGTGCAAGGCGACAGTGCTAACCACTACACCACCGCGCCGCCCACTACTAGTGTTTAGTTCCTAATAAAATGAAATTGAATTTAATTAAATCGTTGAGTACAGAGATTGAAGGCTTGCTACAGATGAAAATTGTGTCAAAATCAACTTAGTCATGTCAGCATCATCAGTATTTTGTTGTAATAAAGCTTCAAGGGACTATTAGTAACTTGCCTGTACAACTGATGCTCTACGATCAGTATAGAACATAGCAGTTTGCAGGCGATAAATGTTTTGTGTCTCTGTTCTTTAATTGTAAAGTTTCACATATGCAGATATACTTGAAAAAACAAACTTTATTTAAATTTTAAATAAAGTGGTCATGTTTTGTGTTTGATTGGAAACATTTTAAGCTGATAACTATCTCAGTACATAGACATCACTGGTCACTGGATATGTTTACTGGTGTTGCTCGGCCAGACCTGCCAGAATCAATATTTGATTGCATTATCACTTTAAATATTTTATTAAACAGTAATTACCAATTGATGTCATTTTTCTCAGGGTTCTGAACTATATCCACTTAAGAACAGTTCCCAGTTTCAGCTTTGACGGACTGAAAGGTGTCAAAAGAATGTGAGTATCCTTTACTTCCACCACAGTGGCCATCTGAAAAACATTTCTATTTCCAGCCTTTTTGGGAGTCTGCATTCGAAGTTAAATCTACCTGCCCCTGTAAGTAAATATGTCTATGTCTGCTCTTGTGTCTACAGAATGTCAGCCACTTTCACTGTTTATCATCAGAGATGGTTTACACACCTGCTTAAGTAGATTTTCTGAGTCACCATATGATATTGTCAGATGTTTTTGAGTAGATGTGTCCATGATAGGGTTGCCATTTCAGAAGGGTCAATCTATTGGGCTGCATCATGGAAAGAAAACCAATAAAGAGATTTGAAATTACTGGAACAGGATTAAGAATCCATCAACACATTATCAAAACCTGGATGGATAGTGCTGAATCTTCAACTTTGTGGAAGAAAGGTGGTCAGGAAAAAAACATGATCTGACATCACTTAAAAACTTGGTGAAGTTGCATAAAAAATAAACAGTACGTAAATAACATAGCTGTTTAATAGTGAAAGTAAGTCATTTGCCCAGGATTGGGACAAAACAGCTTTGTGTGTCTTTTGTAGAGTGATGGATGCATCAGGATTAGAAGGGACAAGAAGCAATGCAGCCATTATACATACTGTAGTGCCCAATGTACAAGCTGGGGGCAGTGTATTGATCTGGGGTTGCTTTAGTTGGTCAGGTCTAGGCTCTTCAATGGCATGTGGCAATAAAATTAGTACAGCTGATGTACTGAGCTTATGTACTAGGTTATTACATACTATTTATAGGTTCAATTTATGGAATTTATTACAGTTTAGTTTGGAAATAATATGATAAATAAATGTAACAAATGTATTCTTTAATGAATTACAAATGGCCAAAATTATTGAGAAAAAAGTGAAATTCAATGTCCTAATAACATTGTCAAAAATTTCAACTAATGACTATCAAGATAATAAGAATAGTTTGTTATTTCATGCAATGAAATTGCCATAAAATGACCAATATTTATTATGAAGCAATTGATTCTTGTGCTATGTGCTTGATCCGGCTGGGCACAGAGTCAAAAAGAGTCTGTAGTCTGTAGTTTTCTGGTATCGCTTCCTCAATCTATCCTGCTGGATTGCTTCCTGAAGATTGTATACAGAAGAATTTCCTTCAGCATTCCCTAGTTTTGGCCGTTTGTTGCAGAGGTGTACAGGAAGTAAAAAGTCCTGCGACACAATTGTTAAATCCATTAACTAAACCAGTTAACTCCAATTATCACAACTCTTGTGCCAAATAGGCTCAAACTAATGTTTAGTGATATTTCCGAGAACTATAATACATGGCATATGTTGGATTAATACTTTTTGCCACTCTGTAGCTTTTAGAAAAATGTTACAATCCAAACCAAGAAGAGAATCCAACTCCAAACGTAAACTAAGAGAGAAGTTCAGGATGGTCAAGTCATCGCAACACATGAAAGCTAGTGGCAGGGTTTGGACAGTGTGGGACTGTGGAAGATGATGAGGATCTGGAACAGGGTCAACAGAGAAACATTTCTAGCTGTTAGTAATATGCAATAAATATTCCATGTAACATCTGCTTGTTTGTTTGTTTGTTTGGTTCAAGTTCCAGTTCAAGTAGGTTTATTGTCACTTCAACCATATACAGTTAGTACACAGTGAAGCGAAACAACCAGGACCAAGGTGCTACATACAGCATAAATTTACAACATAAATTAACAGAAAAACTAACTGGCTAAGTACGACTATCTACAGGTTGTACAGACAACATAAAGTGCACGTGCAAATGGGCAAAAAAGTGCAACAAGAGCTTGATTGTTTGTTTGTTTGATTGTTTGTTTGTTTGTTTGCTTGTTATGTACTGTGTGATTTCAGAGAAATTGCTCAAAGTGTGACATTGGAAACCATAGAGACCCAGGCCTTCAACAACCTCCTCAACCTCACAGAGATGTATGAGTTCTTAAATACCTGTGATAATGCATTTTCACATGATCAGAAACGATTCTTTTTTTCATTCATATTATCTGGTTTTCATTCCCTTAATTTCTATTCCATTTATTTAAACATGTAAAATCATCATGTTTGATTACCATAGGATGTTTAAGACAGCAGTGTTTAAAGATTGTCTTAGGATAAAACAATAGTTTTATTGATTGATGGGTACCGTCTGTTGTTCATCTTTCTTTATGAAATTCATTGCTGGACTGTCATCTATGGTTGATTCACAGATCAATTCAAAACACACGGAGCCTGGTCCATATCCACCAGCGGGCCTTCAACCGTTTACCCAAGCTGAGATATCTGTGAGCTTTTTATATATCTGATATCTCCAGTTTAGCTGCTATAACCTGTCCTGAGTAATGGCCATCATAATGAGTAGATGAGAAGACACAAGCAAAAAGTGAGAAAAATATTAAACGACTGTTTGCATCCATTTCAGGGCATCATAAACACTCACAAGTCACTTTATTAGGTACAACTGTTTAACTCCTCAAATATCTAATCAGCCAATCACATGGATTTGGACACATGCACATGCAAGTATTGTGGGGCAAAAAATTAATTAGTCAGTCACCAATTGTGCAAGTTCTTCCACTTAAAAAGATGAGAGAGGCCTGTAATGTTCATCATAGGTGAACCTCAACTACGAGAGACAAAAAGAAAAAAATTTAAATCCAGAAAATCACATTGTAGAATTTTTTAAGAATTTATTTGCAAATTATTTTGTGGAAAATAAGTATTTGGTCAATAACAAAATTTTATCTCAATACTTTGTTATATACACTTTGTTGGCAATGACGGAGGTCAGATGTTTTCTGTAAGTCTGCACAAGGTTTTCACACACTGTTGCTGGTATTTCGGCCCGTTCCTCCACGCAGATCTCCTCTAGAGCAGTGATGTTTTGGGGCTGTCACTGGGCAACACGGACTATCAACTCCCTCCAAAGATTTTCTATGGGGCTGGGATCTGGAGACTGGCTCGGACACTACAGGACCTTGAAATGCTTCTTACGAAGCCACTCCTTTGTTGCCCGGGCGGTGTGTTTCTTTTTCGTATTTTGGTGGCTGACCAAATACTTTTTTTGCCCCACTGTATGTATGGTCAAGATGGCCTGCTTCAAACTAAGTTCAAAATAAGCATCAGAATGTAGAAGACATGTGATTAAGGTAACTTTGAAGGTTATACCCAAATACCAGATAGGTCTGTAGTCGTCGCTTAACGATTGCCAGTGACTTGGTTCTATGGACAGTTGGACAGTTGAGCAATGCTGTAGAATCAGAGGAAACATGTGTGTTAAGTGTTTTGAGGTAAGTGGATGCTGGGCTATTTTTAGCTTTATAGGCAAACATCAGTGCTTTGAATTTGATGCGGGGAGCTACAGGAAGACATTGGAGGGAGCGGTGAAGTGGGGTGCCACAAAAGAATTTAAAAAGGTAAAAAACGAGTAGTGCAGCCACATTCTGGATCACCTACAGAGGACGAATGGTGCACAGAGGAAACCTGCCAGGAGTGAGTTGCAATAGTCGAGTCTTGAAATAACAAGCACTTTAATGGAGGGAAATAGATAAATACTTCAAATGTGATAAAGAAGAAATCAACAAGAGTGAGTAAGGTTAGCAATTTAAGGGGAAAAGAACAGTTGGTCCCCACGAGCCCCACGGTTCCAGGCAGTGGGAGAGGGAGTGATCGGAGTGTTGTCCAGGGAGATCATAAGATCCTGACAGGAAGATTAATCACCAGGAATGAACAGCAGCTTGTTTTTACTGACATTAAGTTTCACTTGGTGAGCAGCCATCTAGGATAAGTTGTCTGCCAGACATGCTGAGATCCGAGTGGAAACCTGAGTGTCTGAAAGAATGAGTTGAGTCTATGCCATTAAGAATTTGGCTTTTCCGAAGTCAAAATGGCCCAACCCAGTATTAGTAGTTAATAAAGTAGCCAGTGAGTGTATTTACACCCACATTTTCACATAATTTTGTGATTTTGTATTGGTGATGATAAATAATTTTCATATTTACCATCACCAATACACCACCTGCATGTTTTTGGGGGTCGGGAGGAAACTAGAGGAAACCTGGAGCCTGACCTGAGAATTAACTGTAAGTGAAAATGCTGCTTCCTGTTAAATAGATTATAAAAAATACACACAACACAAATTACAATGTTTTATTCAGACAGTACCATGATTGTTAATCAACACCATTATTGTTGATTGTTTAAGAATAATGGTGATAGCTAGGCACACAAAAACTATTTGGTTTGATGGGAACTATCAAGCTGTTTAAGAGACAACAGAATCAATTCTGACTTACTGCAAACAACAACAAGCTTCAGTTGTAGCAGGCCATGCATCTCAAGGGACATCTCTATTTATAATTTAGATTACGTTATTGGACTTCTACAGTTATATTTTTACTGTCTGTCACTACATACTGTATAAATATTTATTTGAAACACTTGATTATGTTTCTGAGCTACTCATTAGAAGTGAGCTCAAGCACTGGTACTGCCAAGCTGCCACAGCCACGTTTGGCAAAAGAGAGCAAGATTAACACTGCTTACGGTACCTTTAAAATACAAAGAGGTCCGGTATGATTAAACCATTATTATGAAGGCCAGTGAGGACTGTGTTAAGGTTAAATTGGTTAGCTATGGTTTGATAGCAATGCTGAGCGCTTTTTACTTCTACAGCAGCATCTCCAACACCGGGATAGTTGTGTTTCCTGACCTGACATCCATTGGATCTCTTGAAGCTGATTTTATACTGTGAGTTTTACAGCTGTCATGAGAATTTAAGAGATAAACAGTAGAATGGAAATTAGTAGTGATTTATACTGTAATGCATTTACCTACAGCAGGTTGTTTGTTACACATAATTAAAGTAGAAATTACAGTACATCATGATTCACCCTGATTATTGATTACACTACAACATTTTAGTATACAGCATATATAGTATGTGTGTGTCTCTCTCGCTTTATATATATATATATATATATATATATATATATATATATATATATATATATATATATATATTGGGATGTTTAGTCTAATAACAGTAATATGGTTTAAAGTGGTAGAGAAAGGGAATAAAAAGAAGAAAAGAAGGTCAATCATTCTTTATATTGTATGGTATAATGTTTCACAATGTTATGGATGATTAAATACACATAGTGAAACAGGTTTAAATGAGATCGCTGTTTCTATTGTTTTTTTTTTTTTTTTCATTTTAGCGATATCTGTGACAATCTCCACTTGCAGTCAATCCCACCAAATGCCTTCACTGGAATGACAACTGAAGACACAACAATGTAAGTTATCTTATGCTCTCTGTCATTCAATCAACAGAATAGTCAGTGTTCCTAGATGGTCACTTTGTGCGTAGTTGCTTATTTGTTCCATGACTATTAAAGCCTTGAAGGACACTTCATTGTATATTTTGTATTTCACTTTTAAATAAATGTTAGCAGTTACACTGGATGTTCCATGTTTCCTAGATGGTGGAATATACTGTACTGTATGTATATATTTAAAAATAACATAATATGCTGGTAAAATCCAAAAACAATAGCATTACAATTCAAGAAGGTACTGCAAACTGATGCCAAAATTAATGGACAAATGTCAAAAATATTTGTTTTACTTATATCAACGTGATTATTTTATGATTTTGCAAATAACTCCCCCTGCCAGTGGTTGTGTTAGTATAGATTAGTTAGTATGTATTTGTGGCGGAGCGCTAGGGCAAGACAAAGTTTATGAAATTAGAATTCCGATTACGCCACCCTGGATAAGGGCCAGGGACCCCGATTAAGTAAATCTCGTCAAAAAGGCACACAGGTCAGTTCACAATATAGGCAAGAGACTAGGATATCCAAAAGTATAAAAATATTTTATTACAAATACTATTTAAAAACATTACATTACTGGGACCAATAGTTCACATGGCATTCACTGGTGGACAACCTAGGCATCCAGGACTCCAAATACAGGAACCGAGGCCAGGCGGCGGGGTTTAAGGGCGCAATCGGCCTACACAGCACAGCAGCCTGCAATCACACTGGTGACACACGCACACACACGTGCTCGTATTCCACACACTTAAAAACAAAACTAGAGTTCCACCGCCGCCATAAGCACCCAGCTCCTGTAACAAAAAGAAACTGATTACAATACAGTCACACTTCAATGGACAAGGTTGCCCACCCTCACAATTAGCCAAGAAATAGAACAATAACAAAAACAGGAAAAGAAAATAAACTGACAAAAAGGGAAACCAACAGGAGAAAGCAAGCAGTAGACCAATAAGATCTCTCCCACGTTTTTATTCTACGTGCGTTCTCCCTCTTTACATGCACCTCCAACATATAACAACTCAGTACACACTCACATTCATTCACAAACAGGGGGGGGGGGTGTTGCGCGCGCACACGCCAGCACAGTGGTTTACAACCCAAAGGCTGTAAACCCCGGCACAGAGAGGTAACAGCAATGGAGCTTCAGGGCATAGCCTAAAAGCAAACAGACAGTAGGAAGAGCACGCACAAGCGAAAGAAAAAAAACAAATACGATCAACAATATAAATAGAACAAACTTAAACCAGAAGATAAAACCCAGCAAGACAAAACAGCAGCGCCCGCCGATAATGCTCTTTGCGTCGCGCCACCACACGTCGCACCACCACAGGAAGCTAGCACACGTCGCGCCGCCCCGAGCCTGCAATTTGGTAACAAGTCTCACCAGAAGGGCATTTAAGCCATGATCCGGGAAGCTGAGAGCCCAGTCAGTACCACAGGAAGACGACCAGTTAGTTGGGAGGAACAATCACGTCCACAACACCAGGTGGATGCCTGTGTACGCTGACTTAAATCAGGCTTTCTGTACTGCAAAAAGATCCTCAGCACTTCCCGGTTCCGTTCTGGGTGTGACTACACAACGACGGAAGTAAAGGGGCGGGACCCGTAACCCAAGCCACCTTACCGACCAGCTTATATAGTCTTACCTAACCCATGATAGGACAATCAATTAAAACACGGCCAACCAAAGACAAGTAGGAAGAACTTTACTTATCCTGCCACAACCTACCCCCCGCTATTGCATCGTCGTCCCGACGATGGACAGAACACTCCCTCAACTCCAGGGTCGGAGGCTGTCTCGAAAGGGCATCAGCATTACCATTACTCTTACCTGGTTTATTCTAAAAATCAACCACCGCAAGTTAGGAAGCCCAACACTATCCTATTACCCCCAGTTTGACAGAGACCAAAGGACTCAAAGGGTTATCAGTAACGACAACACATTTATGCTCCAGCAAATAGTCAAAAGTTCAGTCATGGTCCGCTTGAGTGCCAAGAACTCCAGCCTCAATAAACTATGGTTGACCAAATTACACTCTATGGGTCGCAGACTACAGCTGGCCAAAGTGACACAACTCCACATCCCGGTGACTAGCGTCTACCGCAAGGATGAAAGACAATGGGAAAAAAAAAATAAATAAATCTCTGCATATGCACGAAAGGGGGAAGTTATGAGCTTCTCCTTCAAAGTGTCAAAAACTCGTTTGGCACTGCTCAGTCCATGCACCGACAAAGCTTAGACCTACCGGTTTCTTACGCCTATCCCGCATAAACTCAGCAACCAGCTTATGCAGGGGGCTGACAACTGTGTAAACCCCTCCATAAAACAGCTCTCCACAATGGTGGACAACCTCGAACCGGTATCAATTGGACAAGCAGCCGAAATGCCACCAATATTGACCAGCAACCATGGGCAGCCTGACCTTAACCGAGACAATGAACGACTACCAATTGTCGCATCCGAGCCCCCAACTTTCCCACCCGAGCTACGGCTCAAAAGCTCGTTGGGCACTAGTTTCCCGAAGGCTGGCTTGACTGACTCTGCCCCTCCACAAGCAATGACACCATCAGCGCAGAAGATAATGGGCCTGGTGATGGGACATTACATTCCCTGGCAAAGTGACCAGATTGCTGGCACCGCCTACACACCACCGTTCCATACCAGGGAGAATGAATTCGCAGGTATGCCTCCTGAAACTGAGCAGAACTTTGATCCAACTGGTTTAACTGCCACAGTTGGACCTTTAACACCTTCCTTAATTCACTCCGCTCAGAAGACGAGAATTCACTCGCATGTGAATGCTGTTCCCCCTGAACACCATACTGAATCCCATATGCTACTGGGACTGACTGACTATGAGCTCTCACACCCCCTGGTATGCCCTCCTGCTCCCACCTAATTGCCCCGCTACGCACATCTAGCAAGGTGGCATGTGACTGGCGGCGAACTAATTGCTTGAGCTCAAGCCGAAGTGCATTATCCACAGCGTATTCCACAAACTGATCGTGCAATAAAACCGACAAATGGCGAACTCGAATACACGCCTGCACCTCCTCAATCCAATCATCAATGCTAACCCCGGACTTGCCGTTAGACTTAGGACATTTACGGTCCCTAGGTACGGATACCAGTCTCTCCGGCTGTCTAGCACCCACAACAACTGGAGGAGGCGTAACAGGTGCAACCTCGGTCGCCTGCACAGATGCCGCACTAAGGCCAGGCAGCACAAGGAGACGCTCTTGACGCAGCCTCTCGTTGTCTGCCTTCAACTGGGCCACCAGTTCTTTAAGTTCGCGAAATTCTTCCTCCATTTTATAGATAACCGCCTGTTAATACCACGGCAGAAGAAAGAAATAGAGGATATTCGCCACCACCTGGACAGACGCTGCTGTTTTGTCGCAACTCTAAAAAAGAATAGATTCCTAGACATGGGAACAATGACAAAAAAATTAAAATTTACACCTGGATAACCATGTCTCTGCCTAATTACTGCGGATCCTGCCGATTACGCCAGAATGTGGCGGAGCGCTAGGGCAAGACAAAGTTTATGAAATTAGAATTCCGATTACGCCACCCTGGATAAGGGCCAGGGACCCCGATTAAGTAAATCTCGTCAAAAAGGCACACAGGTCAGTTCACAATATAGGCAAGAGACTAGGATATCCAAAAGTATAAAAATATTTTATTACAAATACTATTTAAAAACATTACATTACTGGGACCAATAGTTCACATGGCATTCACTGGTGGACAACCTAGGCATCCAGGACTCCAAATACAGGAACCGAGGCCAGGCGGCGGGGTTTAAGGGCGCAATCGGCCTACACAGCACAGCAGCCTGCAATCACACTGGTGACACACGCACACACACGTGCTCGTATTCCACACACTTAAAAACAAAACTAGAGTTCCACCGCCGCCATAAGCACCCAGCTCCTGTAACAAAAAGAAACTGATTACAATACAGTCACACTTCAATGGACAAGGTTGCCCACCCTCACAATTAGCCAAGAAATAGAACAATAACAAAAACAGGAAAAGAAAATAAACTGACAAAAAGGGAAACCAACAGGAGAAAGCAAGCAGTAGACCAATAAGATCTCTCCCACGTTTTTATTCTACGTGCGTTCTCCCTCTTTACATGCACCTCCAACATATAACAACTCAGTACACACTCACATTCATTCACAAACAGGGGGGGGGGGGTGTTGCGCGCACACGCCAGCACAGTGGTTTACAACCCAAAGGCTGTAAACCCCGGCACAGAGAGGTAACAGCAATGGAGCTTCAGGGCATAGCCTAAAAGCAAACAGACAGTAGGAAGAGCACGCACAAGCGAAAGAAAAAAAACAAATACGATCAACAATATAAATAGAACAAACTTAAACCAGAAGATAAAACCCAGCAAGACAAAACAGCAGCGCCCGCCGATAATGCTCTTTGCGTCGCGCCACCACACGTCGCACCACCACAGGAAGCTAGCACACGTCGCGCCGCCCCGAGCCTGCAATTTGGTAACAAGTCTCACCAGAAGGGCATTTAAGCCATGATCCGGGAAGCTGAGAGCCCAGTCAGTACCACAGGAAGACGACCAGTTAGTTGGGAGGAACAATCACGTCCACAACACCAGGTGGATGCCTGTGTACGCTGACTTAAATCAGGCTTTCTGTACTGCAAAAAGATCCTCAGCACTTCCCGGTTCCGTTCTGGGTGTGACTACACAACGACGGAAGTAAAGGGGCGGGACCCGTAACCCAAGCCACCTTACCGACCAGCTTATATAGTCTTACCTAACCCATGATAGGACAATCAATTAAAACACGGCCAACCAAAGACAAGTAGGAAGAACTTTACTTATCCTGCCACATATTAATTTAAATAAGAAATGTAGTATTATAAATTTGTTGGTTGAGGGAGCTACTGGCAGCTAATTGATTCAATAAAAAAAAGGTTTTAAGTTTTGTTTCACACAAAACATTTTATTTACGATTGTTGAAGATTAGGAGAAACATTAAAAACAATGCAAAAAGTACAGTTAAATTATAACCAT
This sequence comes from Channallabes apus, assembly GCA_030522415.1. NCBI lineage: Eukaryota > Metazoa > Chordata > Actinopteri > Siluriformes > Clariidae > Channallabes > Channallabes apus. The sequence goes on from CM060118.1 coordinate 36,131,695, forward strand.
TAGTTACACTGCACTAGTTGAAGACTATAATAAGTGCATTATTATAGTACAGCTATGCACCATTTATCATCCATATTCGCATCATCTAGTTACATATATGTCCATAGTACCATACGATTTTTACCAAATTCAGAAATCCCAATAAAGAAATTGTTGTAAATGTTATGTCTCTACTTAATTTTCTTTCAAAAATATGTCATGGCTTCCAAATGCAGCAAACCAATGATAGTGATAGCAACAGCAAGAGGCAAAAGAAAAGTACTGATTTGGAGGAGATACAGAAGGTTACACTATAGTATCCCACATTTGCTTTGTTAAGTATTTCATATGGTGCCTCCTTAAATTCCAAATTGCATAATGTTCTATTTCACAGAATGTATCACAGATGTTATGTGACATATACCACTACCTCCAGTGTTCCATGACTGCTGGAGTAACGGCAATGGCAATAATAGTGGACAGAAAGACAGAAAGTGGCTTTTATTGCATTTTGTTATATAACATATATTCTCTTATCTCTTTCCAAGGAATCTATATAACAATGGTTTCAGGGAAATACACAAATATGCCTTCAATGGAACAAAAATAGATAAACTGTAAGTATTGACACATTTTAACCTTTACATTCACTTTTCTTGTCACCCTTAGTAAATCAGTATGAACACTTAAAAGCATTTCCTGTTTGTTTTAAAGAACCTTAAAGAACAACCGAAAGCTGCAAATAATCCACAAGGATGCTTTTATAGGAGCTCATGGCCCAGCTGTATTGTAAGACATATTCCACATAACTTTAGACACTTGATTAAGAGATTCCTTTGTTCTGTCTACATCAGACAAATAATTATTTCTCATGTTTTAGTATTTATTTTCACTTGATATGAATAAAAAAGCATGTAATGACTGTATGGTATATTTTTTAATCATGCTGTGCCTTTTCTTTTGCATACTGTAATTAATTCAGCAGTTGATTGCAATTTTATTTTAGAGATGTGTCCTCCACTTCTCTCGAAACGTTGCCACCTCAAGGCCTACAGTCTGTGCTGATCCTGGTGGCTCGTTCAGCATTTTTGCTAAAAAGATTGCCTCCTCTAAACAGTTTGGAGAGCCTGAGAGAGGCTCATCTCACCTACCCAAGCCATTGTTGTGCTCTCCTCAGCTGGGACACTAACAGGTCTTTGCTGTTTTTCTGTACTTATGCTTGAGTCTCCTGACCTACAGTGGCTTGCAAAAGTATTCGTCCCCCTTGAATTGTTCCACATTTTGTCACATTACAGCCACAAACATGAATCAATTTTATTGGAATTCCACGTGAAAGACCAATACAAAGTGGTGTACACGTGAGAAGTGGAACGAAAATCATAAATGATTCCAAACATTTTTTACAAATCAATAACTGAAAAGTGGGGTGTGCGTAATTATTCAGCCCCCTGAGTCAATACTTTGTAGAACCACCTTTTGCTGCAATTCCAGCTGCCAGTCTTTTAGGGTATGTCTCTACCAGCTTTGCACATCTAGAGACTGAAATCCTCGCCCATTCTTCTTTGCAAAACAGCTCCAGCTCAGTCAGATTAGATGGACAGCAGTTTTCAGATCTTGCCACAGATTCTCGATTGGATTTAGATCTGGACTTTGACTGGGCCATTCTAACACATGGATATGTTTTGTTTTAAACCATTCCATTGTTGCCCTGGCTTTATGTTTAGGGTCGTTGTCCTGCTGGAAGGTGAACCTCCGCTCCAGTCTCAAGTCTTTTGCAGACTCCAAGAGGTTTTCTTCCAAGATTGCCCTGTATTTGGCTCCATCCATCTTCCCATCAACTCTGACCAGCTTCCCTGTCCCTGCTGAAGAGAAGCACCCCCAGAGCATGATGCTGCCACCACCATATTTGACAGTAGGGATGGTGTGTTCAGAGTGATGTGCAGTGTTAGTTCTCCGCCACACATAGCGTTTTGCATTTTGCCCAAAAAGTTCCATTTTGGTCTCATCTGACCAGAGCACCTTCTTCCACATGTTTGCTGTGCAAATGGGACTTCTTATGGTTTTCTGTTAACAATGGCTTTCTTCTTGCCACTCTTCCATAAAGGCCAACTTTGTGCAGTGCACGACTAATAATTGTCCTATGGACAGATTCCCCCACCTGAGCTGTAGATCTCTGCAGCTCGTCCAGAGTCACCATGGGCCTCTTGGCTGCATTTCTGATCAGCGCTCTCCTTGTTCGGCCTGTGAGTTTAGGTGGACGGCCTTGTCTCGGTAGGTTTACAGTTGTGCCATACTCCTTCCATTTCTGAATGATCGCTTGAACAGTGGCTCCGTGGGATGTTCAAGGCTTTGGAAATCTTTTTGTAGCCTAAGCCTGCTTTAAATTTCTCAATAACTTTATCCCTGACCTGTCTGGTGTGTTCTTTGGACTTCATGGTGTTTTTGCTCCCAGTATTCTCTTAGACAACCTCTGAGGCCGTCACAGAGCAGCTGTATTTGTACTGACATTAGATTACACACAGGTGCACTCTATTTAGTCATTAGCACTCATCAGGCAATGTCTATGGGCAACTGACTGCACTCAGACCAAAGGGGACTGAATAATTACGCACACCCCACTTTGCAGTTATTTATTTGTAAAAAATGTTTGGAATCATGTATGATTTTCGTTCCACTTCTCGCGTGTACACCACTTTGTATTGGTCTCTCACGTGGAATTCCAAAAAAATTGATTCATGTTTGTGGCTGTAATGTGACAAAATGTGGAACAGTTCAAGGGGGCCGAATACTTTTGCAAGCCACTGTATATATTAGAGCCTCCATTTCAGTGATTGAACTGTTAACTATGTTAAGTGTTTAATGATTGTTGTTTCAGATTTGTTGTATCAGTCTATTAATGATTGTTACGCAGTTACTGTAACAATCATGATCTTTAAGGCTCTGAGTGATAAATAAATCACATGAGCTAATTAGTTCTTTATCAAGCCCTTATTCTGGTCTGTCAGAAGTGCAGAATATAGTTTGTATTTAGAATATAGTTATAGTTAAAGGTTTAATGATGAACAGTTTAACTTCAATATAGCTCACCTAACAAAATATTAGCATCTAGTTTGATGTATCTTGATAGAAGAAGAGTTTTCTTTAGCGAACATTGTTATGTGTCTCCTTCAATAGGGAGTCGCCATCTTCAGGACAGAGAAATGGATCTTCATACTGTGAACACCAAAGTGCATTAGATAAGTAAGGATTAACATTTACAACTAAATTAGTTTTACATGTAGACAGGATCTTATTAATTCAGATTTGCTTACACAAATCTAGCGTTGTCTATAAACCCCTGTATTTTATCACTAGTTTTGTGTACATCAAAAGCTTTTACTATACTACTGAGAAGTGCACACCAAATTTCATAATACTTACTGTATATGGTGACAATAAACTCTTATACTGTAATTTTATATTGGACTACTTATATTTTACAGCATGTCTAATAACAGTAAAACTATATATGCCTAATGTTTTATTTAATATTTACATATGCTCAATATATTCACCAGTGTTAACACACTATACCATGTTGATATGTTAATACGGTATGATACAAGCTTACAAGAAGCAAATAAAAAAAAATCTACATGAGGTTGTTGACAAGCTGTTTTTCCTGACAGTCTGATCACCTCCACATATTCACAGATGTTTTTCTCTTGTTGTTTTCCAAATTGGAGATTAGCTTGGCCTGGTTACTATTTTAATACATGCCATAGTGTACAGTACTGATAATTGTTTGGTTGTATCATTCTCGTCAGCCTCGGTACCGCTTGGTTTCTCAACTGGTTGTCATATTTTCCCTATAATTCGCCATACGTCCAGAGTTAAATACTTCTAACTATTTTTCTACCTATTTTTAAAATTTTTATTCTTTATGTAATACTGAGCATTTTCTCTCTTTATGACATGATATTTAGGGACTCCAAAAAAGAGGCTTTTTATTCCGACCTGCTGGATCAGCTATCCGAAGCCAGCTTTGGCAATGTGGACTTTGAATACCCAGACTTCTGTCAAATCAAGCCAGCCCTGCAGTGCAGCCCAGAGGCAGATGCTTTTAACCCCTGTGAAGATATTGCTGGGTTTGGGTTTCTCCGCGTGGCTATCTGGTTCATCAACATCCTGGCTATTGCTGGCAACCTGACTGTGCTTCTTGTGTTATTTGCCAGCCGCTGCAAACTCACTGTGCCACGCTTCCTCATGTGTCATCTGGCCTTCGCTGACTTCTGCATCGGTGTATACCTCCTCATGATCGCAATTGTAGATCTGAGGACACGTGGATACTATAGCCAGCATGCGATCGAATGGCAGACAGGGGTGGGGTGCAACATCGCAGGCTTTCTTTCTGTGTTTGGTGGAGAGCTCTCCATCTACACACTGTCTACAATCACAATAGAACGTTGGTACACCATCACTCATGCTATGCAGCTAGAGCGCCGTTTAACTTTGCCCCAGGCTGCTGCAATAATGGCTGCCGGCTGGTTGCTCTGCCTGTGCATGGCACTACTTCCACTTGTTGGCATAAGTAGTTACAGCAAAGTCAGCATGTGTCTGCCCATGGACATTGAAACACCTTTAGCTCAGGCTTATGTCATTCTTTTACTGCTTTTCAATGTGGGGGCTTTTTTGGTGATTTGTGGTTGTTATGTGCGGATCTATGTGGTTGTACGCCACCCTGAAGTGCCTGGTCGTGCTGCTGATGCCAAAATCGCCAAGCGCATGGCGGTGCTCATCTTCACCGACTTTCTTTGCATGGCACCAATCTCTTTCTTTGCTATCTCAGCTGCCTTTAAGGTGCCCCTAATCACAGTCACCAACTCCAAGATCCTGCTGGTGCTCTTCTATCCTATCAACTCCTGTGCCAACCCTTTCCTCTACGCCATCTTTACCAAGGCCTTCAGGAAAGACACCTGCATTCTGCTAAGCTCCATGGGGTGCTGTGAGAGCAAAGCCAACATGTACCGCATGAAGACCTATTGCTCAGAAAACACTGCAAAAATGACAAGTTCCTCAGTCAGCAAGCCCCCTCACACTGCTGTGTGGTTGTCCAGCTATCCTCACCAAAAGTGCCAGCTGCAGGTAGAGGGGCTACAGAAAGACCGCTGTAGAGAACATAACACATTCTGACTGCTTGTCTGAGAGCTTTCGACTTTTCCATCATTGTGCAATGTTACATGGTGTATTGTGATAGCTGTGTCCTTTCAAAGTATTTTAAAATGTGATTCTCACTCGGATAGGAGAAGGACTCTTTCAGAGGGAATTTGTGCGAGTGATTTTAAATGGCATAAAGAGTTTTTCTTCTGAAACTTAATAATTTACTCTATAAGAAACAGCTTTGTGATTCTGTGATTCATATTTTTGACAGAGGAGGAAACAATAGTGTCTTATAGACACGGACATCCTGATCTGTGGCCATAGTTGTGTCAAACAAATGAGGAAATTTATTTATCCTCGCATTACATTTTGTCTTTTCTATTTTTTTTCTTCTCTTTTTACCTTTATCATTGCCTAGTTCTAGTGCCTGATGTGGGAACATCACACCTGGCGATGGAAGATCCATCTTTAATATGTTTTATACATTTGTTGTTCTTATTTTTGTCCAATAAATTAGGTTTTGTATCATTTTCATGGTTTTGTCCATTTCAAGGATCTCATCTTATCTCTGACAGGACATAGCCTACGTCGGTTGTCAAAGAGGTCAGAAGGTAATGACTGTGTGTTCTGCCGTTAACCTTGTTTTATGAGCATAATATAACACATCAGGCAGCCTTTCTATTTAAAAATGGTGATTAGTTTAATAGTTTTCTAGGAGACATTGCGACATACTGCGGATGATAAACGAACTCTAGATTTTGGGCAGGATAGTAAGTCATACTAATAAAAAAAGTTTTACGTTGTCTGAGCAGCTACCAAAACACGGACCAAGCTGATCCATCTGGTAAGTTGAGTTATTTCTCACTTTTCTTATTACTTATCTAAGTTGACTTTTGTGTTATTTTATTTATTTAAAATACCTTCTACCAGGTCTACCAGCATGAACATCTCATCATGGTTTTCTTGGTAGCTGTTACTGTAGCTGGTCAGACTAAGATTCTGTTGCTATTAGTAAGTACACTTTTTTCACTTACATATCACATAAATGAACTTTTCTGCCAGAATAGACAGAGTTAAATCAGGTAAGTCAAATTTACAGCTTAAGATTTAACTGCTGTTTTGAATAACTCGTTTAAGCACTCGTTAAAGTAGTAAATGACCTCCTATTGGCCTCTGATCAGGGTTGTGTAACTATGCTTGTATTACTCGACCTCAGTGCAGCTTTTGACACTATTGATCATGCTATTCTTCTTCACAGATTAGAAAATTTAGTAGGAATTAAGGGTACAACCCTCTCCTGGCTCAGATCCTATTTGACCGATCGTTATCAGTATGTAGACTTAAATGGTGATTATTCTGCATGTTCTCTAGTGGAGTTTGGCGTTCCGCAGGGTTCAGTTTTAGGCCCACTGCTTTTTTCCCTTTACATGCTTCCTCTGGGCAACATAATCCGTAAGCATGGTATTAGTTTTCATTGTTATGCTGACGACACACAGCTATACGTCTCAACAAAACCTGATGAGAAAAAACATCTTACTAAAGTTGAGCAATGTGTTCAGGACATAAGAAATTGGATGCTAATTAACTTCCTTCTGCTTAATCCGGATAAGACAGAAGTTCTAGTCATAGGACCGCATACAGCTAGAAGTAAAATCTTAGATCTCACCGTAACTTTAGATGGCCTTTCTGTTCCGTCAAGTGCAACAGTAAAAGACCTCGGCGTGATTATAGATTCCAGCCTTTCATTTGAAGCTCATGTAGATAATATCACCAGGATAGCATTCTTTCACCTTAGAAATATCGCCAAAATAAGAAATATATTGTCGCTAAATGATGCAGAAAAACTAGTTCATGCTTTTATCACTTCTAGGTTGGACTATTGTAATGCCTTACTGTCTGGTTGTTCAGTTAGGTGCATAAACAAGCTTCAGCTAGTCCAAAATGCAGCAGCGAGAGTCCTCACTAGAACCAGAAGATATGAGCACATCACCCCTATCCTATCTTCACTGCATTGGCTCCCTGTGAAATTTCGCATTGATTTTAAAATACTACTCTTGACATATAAGGCATTAAATGGTCTCGCGCCGCAGTATCTGAGCGAACTGCTAGTGTCTTACGATCCGCCACGCCTACTTCGGTCAAAGGATGCAGGCTGCTTATCAGTACCGCGTATTATGAAAACTACAGCTGGGGGCAGAGCTTTTTCTTACAAAGCCCCAAAATTATGGAATAGTCTTCCAAATAGTGTTCGGGACTCAGACACAGTCTCAGTGTTTAAGTCTAGGCTCAAAACCTATTTATTTAACCAAGCATTTTATAAATAGATTTGCCATAAGGTAAAGGAGCAGATCTGGGGGACTCATGGACGTAGAGTATTATGGTGAACTGGTATGTTTAGATGCTGTCTTCCTCAGTCTCATTTGATCACTCAGGTTTGTTGACGGTGAGGTGATTGTTTGCTTTACATCTCAGGGAGCCCTCATGTTTGTGTTTCCTTCTGGCTCTCCCTTTTAGTTATGCTGTCATAGTTAGTCCTGCCGGAGTCCCTGCTTGCACTCTACAGTAAATATACATTCACATTAGACATTGTGACTGTGACCATACCTAATTGCAATCTCTCCTCCTCTTCTCTTCCTCCCCCTCTTTCTCTTTCCTCTCTCCCCCTGTCTCCCCCTTTCACTCTTTCTCTCTCTCTCTCTGTCGAGCTACACATGTGGTTCCTGAGCTGCGAGTGATCCAGACTCCCTCTGCCCTCCGGACCTGTCTGATCCATCCTGGTGCCCTGTTTCTGGTTGGAGGTCTTGTCGCATGGATGCCCCGTGTGTCTCTTTAGGATGCGTCTGGTGTCTGGGGATGATTGGGGATGTGGTCAGCTGTTTCTCTGAGGACTTGACAATTCGATAGTTCAGGACTGGAACTTTCTACAAGTCTATCTGAGTCTCGAATAACTACTGGACTCCATTTTACATCAAGTATTATAACATCAATTAACATCAACTATTATAGCTGAACCTAACACTTAACACTGTATAAATGCAGATCATTTCCTGCTATCTGTTTCACCCAGATGAGGATGGGTTCCCTGTCGAGTCTGGTTCCTCTCAAGGTTTCTTCCTATTACCGTCTCAGGGAGTTTTTCCTTGCCACTGTCGCCCTCGGGCTTGCTCGCCAGGGAATATCTGAACATTTTGATTCATACACATTCACATTCCATACAAACTTAAATAATTCTTTTGATTGTGTAAAGCTGTTTTGAGACAATGTCAATTGTTAAAAGCGCTATACAAATAAAACTGAATTGAATTGAATTGAATAACTGATCTTTTGATATCTTCAGTCTTTTGTCCTAAAGTAATGTAATGTTAGTTGTTTTGCTTATTCAGATTGACATACAGTACTCACTCGAAAGTTGCTGACTGGTCCCTGAATTTTCCAACAACTTTTAGAATTAACAGTGTGCTCCTGCAAAGACATATTGTCTATTTTGATTAAACCTTAAAGCTACAGTGGGGCAAATAAGTATTTGGTCACCTACTGTACAACCAAGCAAGATTTCTGTCCCTCACAGACCTGTACTGTAACTTCTTTAAGAGGCTCCTCTGTCCTCCACTCGTTACCTGTATTAATGGCATCTGATTGAACTCATTATCAGTATAAAAGACACCTGTCCACAACCTCAAACAGTCACACTCCAAACTCCACTATGGCCAAGACCAAAGAGCTGTCAAAGGTCACCAGAAACAAAATTGTAGACCTGCACCAGGCTGGGAAGACAATCTGCAATAGGTAAGCAGCTTGGTGTGAAGAAAACAACTGTGAGAGCAATTATTAGAAAATGGAAGACATACAAGACCACTGATAATCTCCCTCAATCTGTAGGTCCATGCAAGGAGAAAGAATGCTTATGTTTTATGAAAATGTCATATGGTCAGATGAAACCAAAATAGAACTTCGTATTTGGAGGAGAAAGAATGCTAAGTTGCATCCAAAGAACACCATACCTACTGTGAAGCATAGGGGTGGAAACATCATGCTTTGGGGCTGTTTTTCTGCAAAGGGACCAGGACAACTGATCCATGTAAAGGAAAGAATGAATGGGGCCATGTATCGTGAGATTTTAAGGGAAAACCTTCTTCCATCAGCAAGGGCATTGAAGATGAAACGTGGCTGGGTCTTTCAGCATGACAATGATCCCAAACACACCGCCCGGGCAACTAAGGCGTGGCATCGTAAGAAGCATTTCAAAGTCCTGGAGTGGCTGAGCCAGTCTCCAGATCTCAACCCCATAGAAAATCTTTGGAGGTAGTTAAAAGTCTGTGTTGCCCAGCGACAGCCACAAAACATCACTGCTCTAGAGGCGATCTGCATGGAGGAATGGGCTGAAATACCAGCAACAGTGTGTGAAAACCTTGTGAAGAAAGCAGAAAACAGAAAACGTTTGATCTCTGTCATTGCAAAGGTATATAACAAAGATTTTGAGATGAAATTCTGTTATTGACCAAATACTTATTTTCCAAAAATAATTTTCAAATAAACTCTTAAAAATCCTACAATGTGATTTTCTGGATGTTTTTTTTGTATTTTTATTTTGTTTCTCATAGTTGTGGTTCACCTATGATGAACATTACAGGCCTCTCTCATTTTTTTAAGTGGAAGAACTTGCACAATTGGTGGCTGACTAAATACTTTTTTGCCCCACTGTATATGGGTAGATGAGACAAATAAAAAAAGATAATTTTATGGTTGTTGACTGTTTTGCCTGACAGTCTGATCACACATATTTTCAGGTATTTTATATTTGTTGTTTTGTACTGAAATCACACCAGGATGCATACATGTATATGCTATTTTAATCTTTGACTTCATTATGTAATCTGTAAACAGTGTCTATAATCAAACCCATGTGGGAATTAAACAATTAACAGAGAATGGACTTTACACAAAAGCAAGGTCCAAGAAAACAAAATAGAGCAGAGCATCTACAGTATACTGTATGTCTCTATATGTCTGTAATGGTGGCTCCCAGATGTGACTGACTCTCAGGATTCCCGAGTGGTGCTGATACTGACGGAATGGATATCGATGACATATTAACATAGTGTGTGTTATACAGCACAAAGTGTTGACCACTGGTCCACTGAGTTTGTTATGTTAGTTTCAAATATTGTTATATATGAAAGTATTTCTCAGAAACCTAACATGTTTAGAATATATTATGAAGATTATTACTGGTAAAGAGAAAAAAGAAATAATATATATTAATAAACCTTCAATGGACATGTTGGGGAAGGGAACAGAGGTGATGACAATGTGATGGGCAGGTTTGGTCTTCAGGACAGGAATGTAGAAGGACAGATGGTGGTGGACTTTGCAAAGAGGATGGAAATGGCAGTAGTAAATACTTTCTTCCAGAGGAGGCAGGAACATAGGGAGACATATAAGAGCGGAGAAAGGAAGAATGTTGTGTAGTCTTTAGGGAGGAGTTGAGACAGGCTATGGGTGGTCAGGAGGTGCTTTCAGTTGACTGGACAACTACAGCCAAAGTGATCAGGGAGACAGGTAGGAGGGTACTTGGTGTATCATCAGGTAAGGGAAAAGGAGACAAGGAGACTTGGTGGTGGAACGAGGAAGTCCAGGAGTGTATACAGGGAAAGAGGCTAGCCAAGAAGAAGTGGGACACTGAGAGGACTGAAGAGAGTAGACAGGAGTACAGGGAGATGCACCGTAAGGTGAAGGTAGACGTGGCAAAGGCCAAACAAAGAGCATATGAGGACTTGTATGCTAGGCTGGACAGTAAGGAGGGAGAGGTGGATCTGTACAGGTTGGCGAGGCAGAAAGATAGAGATGGGAAGGATGCGCAGCAGGTTAGAGTGATTAAAGATAGAGATGGAAATGTACTGACAGATGCCAGGAGGGTGATGGGAAGATGGAAGGAGTACTTTGAGGAGTTGATGAATGAGGAAAATGAAAGAGAACAAAGAGTAGAAGAGGTGACTGTTGTGGAGCAGGAAGTAGCAAATATTAGTAAAAGTGAGGTGAGAAGGGCGTTGAAGAGGATGAAGAGTGGAAAGGCTGTTGGTCCTGATGACATACCTGTGGAGGTATGGAAGTGCTTAGGAGAGGTGGCAGTAGAGTTTCTGACTAGTTTGTTTAACAAGATCTTGGAGAGTGAAAGGATTCCAGAAGAATGGAGGAGAAGTGTACTGTGGCAATTACAGAGGTATAAAGCTAATGAGCCATACCATGAAGCTGTGGGAAAGAGTAGTGGAAGCTAGGTTAAGGGCAGAGGCGAGCATTTGTGAGCAGCAATATGGTTTCATGCCTAGAAAGAGGTCTTGGGTGTTTCCTGGCCATGGACCTAAAATGAACCTGATAGTTTTGCCAAATGGCAAGGTGCTCCAATATGCTGGAAAAGGCATTGTTTGTCACCAAACTTTTCTTGGATGGTTGGGAGAAGTTGCCCTCTAAGGATTTATTCGTACCATTTTTTATTCATTGCTGTGTTCTTAGAAAAGAAGCCACTCCCTTAGCTGAGAAGCATCTCCATACATAAATAGTCACAGAATGCCTTATTGCTAACATGACACAGGACTGATGGTAGCACAGAGGTCTTGAAAAAGAATGGTCAACAATGCAAATTATGACTCTTTACATAAACTTAATGTAATTGTCAATAACAGCCATTGTTATTGACTTATGAAATAACAGCCATTGTAACTTATGTAATTATACTTCAGCATACTATACTGTAGAATCTGGCAAAAAGATCTAAAAAATGCTAAAGCAGGAGACTTTGTGAAAATTATTATTTGTGTCATTCTCCAAACTTTTCACCACAGCTTTAGATATTGTATAGATGACAGGAGAGTCAAAACAGTCTGTGTAGCAACTCCCAAAAACCATTAATGGATTAAGGTCAATCATCCTGGTAGTCAACTGACTTCATTTTATTTACATAACATTGCTGATTCTAGACCTGCCCAATCCCAGATCACAACACCTGCGTCCAAAGACTTGTACAGTGGGCATTATGCATGATGGGTGCATCATGTGCTTCCCTTCTTACATTGATACTGTACACAGAGTCCTCTGGAACCTCTCAGGAACATAGATTGTTCAGACCAGATGACTTTTTTCCATTCTTACAAAGTCTTGTGTTTATGCTCCTCAGCAAATTGAAGGCTTTTTTTCTGATTAGCCTTAATAACAAGTAGTTTTCTTATCGTTGCAGCTGTTCAGTCTCAATTCTTTTAGTTCTCATTGCATAGTAATGCTTTTACTTTCAATGTTGATCATAAGTGTGAGTTATACTGCCACTTTTTTAAGATGCAACTTAAATCAAGCATTTAAGGGATCTTCTGTCATGGTCATTTGTGATTTTTTTGGACTGCATTTCTTCTGCAAAATTCGTGGTTGACAACTATCTGTACAGGTTTTAATAATGCTCCGGACAATTCTTAATCCAATTCCAGTAGTTTCAGCAATCTCCTTAGTTCTTTTCTTTGCTTGATGCAGGCCCTTCTGAAACACACCTTCGGTACCTTTCCCACAAACTTGGGATACCCAGAGGCGTAGCAATAGGGCAGGCAAGACAGGCAATTGCCTGGGGCCCCGCATTTTGAGGGGCCCCGACAGCTGACCATTTGAACAATCTGAAATGTCATTATTAAAAACATACACGCAACAGGGAGCAATATATCAGCATCCCCCCCAAGAGGGCGCCCTCTCGCGTTACCCTGGATGTGCTTGTGTTTTCTTCGGGATGCATCAGCCGCGGTTTTCAAACTGGCACAGCAGCTCTTACTGTATTACTAGCTTTTTTTTTAATGAAAAAAAGCGGGGGGAAACCAAGAAGAGGAGGAAAAGAGGAAACATGACAGCGGTAAGTTAAGTGATGGAGATAATGATCATTGATGACTTAATGATAATTATATGGCAAACCAGTGTTTTTGTTGTTCCAGCTTATTTTTGTTTAATTATTTTCTAGATTGTCTAATTTCTAATAGGGTTACTATCTGGGGTTCCACGTACTGTAGCAGCAGCGTGTATGTTATGCAGGTATTAATAGGCTGCAGTAGGTGATAATGTTAATGAGGTGATTAATCACTACTTGGCAGGTTTTGGTTCTGTGTTTTGCTGCCAGTGGAGAGCTCACAAAACTATTGAAATAAATATCATTACATTTACTTAGTTGACATTTTTATTTAGCTCTTCTACATTAAAATAGTTGAGTTAACATAATTTGTTGTCAACTAACAATGAACTAATAGTTAATAAACTGTAAATAAAATTTAAACTATTAAATTAAAATGCTACTCATATATTTCTGCATTTCTGCTATAGCATTGCTTAAGTTCCTGTCACCACCACCAGCAGCACCTCAGGGAGATCCCCCAGTCCATCCTTCTGACAGTGAAAATGGTAAGCTCAGCATGTTAGATATAGTGTTACTATATCAATACATTTTCTTTACAACTCTAGAAAATTTGTTAACATAGCCAGTTGATAAACTAATAATAAATAATAAATTAAGATTATTACCATATATTTCTATAAGTAGGAGCATTGCTTAAATCCCTATCACCACTGCCTCAGACAGAAGATACATTTGACAGCATTTGCTGTAGCTAAGGCTCGTAAGCACCATTTTTAAGGTGACAATCCATTACTGTAAATAAGAAGATTGTTCTGTATCTTTAAGATTTTAGATTAATAGTTTGTCAAAGAATATGCACCTTGTTTTTAAAAAATAAACTATTTATGTTATATTATGTGTTTTGACTACTTTTTTATGTTGTATAAATGTATATTTAGGTAGCAAAGTTATATTAACGAAATAATCTTTTAGAAGGGCCTCATCTATCCATTTTGCCTGGGGCCCCCACTTCACCTTGGCTCGCCTCTGGGGATACCACAAACATAGGATACATGGGATATGGTTGTTTAAGAGATGAGAAGCTTCTCACTGTGTCTCGGGCCCTAAGTCTCCTGGTATAGGCCCCCCTGCCACCCTCTATATAGGATAAAGCGGTATATACCGTGCATCAGGTGGGGTTGAAAACTGATTATCAGATGAAACACCTGAACACACCTGGTTACTCTTGAACACTGTATACCCCATTTCACATACACTCATCGGACTGTTTTTACATACACTCATCTGCACATGTCACTTGTGCAGCATTGGACTGTTCAGTACTTCAGCCCAGCAATTATAGAACTGTAAACTTACTGTATGTCACTTTAAACAAACTAAAAAAAAGCTAATTTACACTACTCTTATTGCACTGTTCCACTTTTTGCTTAGTGTTGTCTGTAAGGGGATTGAGAATAATTTCAATTATCTATAAGTACAGTATGCACTGTACATGTAACAGAATCGACAATAAAGTTGACTTTGACATATTAATCATTGCAGTAATTATCCAGTCAAATGCTCTTAATTATTGACTTACTTCAGTCCAAACCGTGACGTATGCAGTGTATAATCCTTAATCATTCAGAATACAAATGTCATAGCTTTTTCATGTACATTTATTAGGTATATTATTATATTCAGTTTGTTTGTGACTGCGGAAGGAGACGCCTACAGTCTCGGAAAGTCGATCATCGAAAGTCGAGCGTCAGTAAAAGACGGTGGCGGATGACGTCATGGTGAAGTTAACGCGAGGTGGCGCACGCGAACAGCTGTTTTATTTATTGTTGTTGGTGGGGGTTTTTTTCATGCGGAGATTAAAGCGCGTTGATCCGCTGGACCTGACTGAGAGCCGCTCGCGCCTGCTGGGAGAAAGTTATAGTCCACGTTTCATGTAAACATGTGCGAGGAGACGCGCGTGCCCTAACTCGTGTTTTTCGCTCAAACCTGGAACTCTACAGGAGGATTGTGATCTCGATCAGGGATTTAATGATGACTTCAGATGGTGTAAAGTTGCTCCTGCTTGGATTTATTTCGTGTTCGGTCAGTTTGAGTGTTGGTAAGTTCTCCGCATCAGTAAACTTCATGACTTTCAGACTGAACATCAATCAAATAGCTCGAGTCGGTAATATAAAATAAAGAACTGCACGGATAAACTTTATGAACTTATTGGAACTTTATGATGTCCTGATAGAACGCTGTAGTTGTGGAAAAAAGAAAAACAGGGGAAAAAAAGAGAAAAGCAGAGATTGTTGAAGGAAAGCTTGAATTGAGTATAATCTTTACTGTCCTCTGTCCTAAACTAGGTTTGTAGTGAAATGCCACCAGTTCTGTCCTGAAGACTTTAACGTACCTGAATACTCATACTTATATATAAGTTAAAGCAAAATAATCAACATATTTAACAATAAGTAAAAAATATTGGATTATAAATATTATAAAACATTATAATATTGTTGAATTATTGTTAAATATTTTAATCATACATGACTACATGAAGAAGAGCTTCAAATGAATCTGTTAGACGTTAAAATGTAATCTGTAACAGTTCTCATCCATATGTTCATTTTATTATTAATACGGTTAAATAATGTAAAAAAAATAAAAATAATTTATTTTAAAAACTTGCCCTTATCATCAAAGAATTCTCCTTTCACTTTTATCAAGACCCATCTGTTACATAAGAATATATGGCATAGGATTCTGGGTAAAAGTAATTTTTTTCAGACATTTCTGCTCCCAGGCGTGTATTATTCATTCACGCTTTACTACTACACATTTTACTATTCTAGACAGCATGGTAGGAAATTTGAAGTTCTTCAAAAGTTTGTCCGCTGAGTAGATATCCATCCTACAGTCATCTATAGATTTGAGTTCGGTTCACTCATACTGTAAGTGCTTACAGTCGACACAATATGCTTCCTCTGATAACAGATCTTCAGATAGATCCTGAAGTCTTTATAGTTGACGTACTGTTTGGCACAACAGAAAGGATGAACATTTACAGCCTGCAAGATTGGGTGATCTAGTTTATGTGTGGCAAAAAATCCTAGAACAGAAATCCAAAATGCAAAAAAATTATTAAAAAGTATTACAGTAAGTTGCATGTTTATCTGTACACGTCCTGATGGGAAACACTTAATGTTAACAGTAAGAAAAGTTTCTGCTACAGGACAGACAATTCGGGCAAACAACAACAATTCCTTTAATTAATTTCAAACCTCACTATAATTGTTATTATTATTATTATTATTATTATTATTATTATTATTGACCACCGTATTCATGGTACCCTTTGAAGAAGAAACCTTTGAGCTCTTTACAAATCGAATTTTTCAAAAATATTTGAAAGCTCTAAGTTAATGTGTATCAGTGGTATTTTGAGATACTGTATAAACCAAAAAGTACACCAGCTATGAATGTGTCATTATAAACATATAACCCAAAGTATTGTCCTGCAGCTGCTAGCTATCTATGAGTCACACTAATTCCTATGTCTGGTCACATTCAGATGGGCCGCCATCAGGGGGTTTGGAACCCATGATGGTGCCTGGCCGAGTGCCCAGTGTTCACTTGTCTCAGGAGGAGATCCAGAAGCTACGCTTCAAACCCACTGTGGGCACCATCCAGTGTTCAGAGGGTTCTGACATCATGTTCAACTGCTCAATCGACCTCACTGACATGGGACAGGAGCTGAGTATCCTATGGTTCAAAGATGAAAAAGAGTTATCTGTTGGCACGCAGACCACTGTGTACAGCCATGGAACACTAATTCTGCTATCCTTTATCAGGTTGGAAAAACCATTAAATTATCGACCTTAAGAAAAGTTACTAATGGTCATATTTAGCAGGGCTGTAGGGGTTGATAAAAAAAGTCACATTGCGATTATATTGACACATGTTGCAATCATGATTTGAGCTTCGATATTGAACTACTGTATTAAATGTACCGTTATTAAATGTACTTATTTGTCTAAGCTGACAAATAAGCTGTTTTGGTTTCACATATTCCAACATTAGAACAAATTTAATAAGCATGGTAAGCTAAGTGCTTTTTATGATTTATGCTTCAAAGCATAATCAAAGCTGCCTAAAAAAGTACTATGCTATTGATGTGATTTTCTGAATGATCTTGGTTTCTCACAGGTTTCGGAGCATTCAGCGAGCAGACTCTGGAGCGTACCAGTGCAGACTGAGCGTCAGTAACAAAGTGATTGAGTCAAATCCCATCATTGTTGAGGTTGCTGGTAAGTTTCATTCTTCGAGAAACAAATTCTTATGTTACTGAATTTATGAACAAAGACTCATAGTATCTGACTTTCTTATTGCAGGTTTACCAACGTTCACTAAACAGCCAAGTGATGTGAATGTAACAAAAAACAGCCCTTTCACTTTGACCTGCGAGGCTGTGGGTCCTCCGAATCCCGTCACAATCGTGTGGCTTCACAAAGGCCAGAAGATAAGCCAACCCAGTCCATCTCCAAGCAACAAAACTATCCCAGGTAAGCGTTTTGCTCCTGACTTCTTTCTTGCTCGTTTATGTATCGAGCAGAGGGTGTTAACTTTGGTATTGCTTTTGGCATTAGTTCTGGACTGTTGCGAATTTATTTGAACAATTTGTATAAGGCTTTAATTAAAATATACTTTGATCAGTTTGATTAGATCTCTGAATTATGGGAGAGTGAGATTTATTTCAGATATTTACTGTATATTATTGAATTTTGGTATGCTGCTCAGTGTTGACCTGAATTGGCCTAAACATTAAGTCATTCAGACAAATAAAACAAAGATGTAACCAGGATATTTATTTTTCTTTTCCTGAATTCGCTAATGTCTTTAAGTAATACAGTACACATGTCAGTCTTGGTATGTTCTATAGGTAATAATCTGGTATCAAGTATTGTCAAAGCATTATAATATCCTGCTGTTCTGATTATTCATGCTGTTCATATACCACTGCCTACCAAACTGGTTAAAACAACAGGAAACACGTGAGACCCGCCAAGTATTCAAAGGGAAATGATGTGGTATAACCAGAGTCCTCAGGGGTCTGAAGGATGAAAAAGCAATGAGTCACATAACTGATCCAGAGCCGCATCACAAAAATCTTAAAATAATAAAATAATAATATGGCTAACATATTTGAAGAGATAAATTTCTCTCTGTGAATGTTTAGAAGTTGTCAATGAGACATGTCACACACATTTGCTTGGATTTATTCAGCATTAACAAATTAACTTTTTCTTTTGAGACAAATAAGGACT
Organism: Channallabes apus; assembly: GCA_030522415.1. Classification (NCBI taxonomy): domain Eukaryota; kingdom Metazoa; phylum Chordata; class Actinopteri; order Siluriformes; family Clariidae; genus Channallabes; species Channallabes apus. The sequence continues at coordinate 36,149,992 of CM060118.1, forward strand.
TTACCAGATCTGAAATGTTCTAGCAGATCTTACTACAGTATAATTGCAACATTTCCTGACCTCTTTATTGTAAATGGTTTAAAGCCATTTCCACATGCTGTAGGAAAACACTCAGAAACTCGTTTTCACTCACTGGTGAAATTTGCTGTTTACGACCCCTGAGTTTGGTGTTGATTCATCAGAAATGTCATGATGAGCCACTGGTAGTGTACTGGATTCTGTCAAGGCTCTAAGCACTAGTGGAATCTGATACAGGCAGTGAAAGACTACATTGTAAGCAAAGCATTTTCAAGGCGAGAACAGGAGGAAGGCGTTTGTTGTCTTTTTTATGCCTGCTGTGTCCGTACTGTAATAATTGCAGTAATTAGTTGGTATTAGTTCATATAGTGTGTGTACAATGCTTTGTCGACTGCACTGGAATCTGAGTCACACTGATTACTGGCGATTTTACTAATGATGGATTTATTAAATAAATTCTTTTTTGATCTTGTTAATCTCTATTTACCAACCACAACAACAAGCACAACAACAACAACCACAACAACAAGCACAACAACAAGCACAACAACAACACACTGAGCTAGAAACAATAAAGACTGCAATGTTGTGAATGTGAGACCAAAGAAGTGAAAGGTCACATTTTTTGCTTTGTTCAGTGTGTGTGCTGAGAGACAAGGAGGACGATGGAAAACAGGGGGAGGGGACAGAGAGTGAGAGGAATGGGGGAGCGAGCGTGCACTAGAGAAACAGATTAGCCAGACAAAAGAGCTGATTGAGGTCTGAGCTACGGAAATGTGAGGCAATTCACAAACGGTGGTTAACTACACACACTGAAATGGACCATGGGGTATAATGCCATTATAATGCCAGTGTCCTCAGGACCTTTACTGAAGCAGTGACGTTCACCTTTATACACCTTTATACAGATATTTGCCCGAGAGTTGACTACACAAGCCTGAGTATATGGCCTTAATATATTCATGAAACGGAGCAACAGAGGCAAATATAATTTACTGTTGTTTAAGTACACTACACATGTATGCCATAAACATGCCGTTTACTTCTACTATAGGTCTCCCACATGACATACACATACGGGAAGCTGATGCTGGTGTGGTCTTTACATTTAAAAGGCTAGAAGTGAAACCGAGGGTTGTTTTTGTAGTCTGCTGACCAGCATATGACACGAGATGCTTCCAGTAAATACTTACCAGGAACTTTGTATGCAATGATGGAAACATTGTTGTTAATCAAACTATGCCATTTTCAACTTCTCTGTGTCTGTTTGTCCAATTCTGTAGTTTTGATAAAAGCAGTAGGCATTGTAGGCAAGAATGTGTAAGTTCATGTAAACAGACTAGCGCAGTGGAGAAACACTAAAGCCTGTAATTACAGATCCTCAGATACAGCATAACTCCTGGCAGCTAAAAAGCTTTTTGCTGCTGACTCTCACTAAGTTTTTAACCAGAAAATAGCTGCCGCTTTTGCATGGCTCAAGGCATGCTTGCATATATTTTTTATTTTTTGCATACTATTATAAAAGTCACTGTGACTCTTATCTGCTTTGCCAGATCAAATATCAGAGTGTCACCGCAAGTTCAGGTCTGTTTAATCGGTTTAATCAGAGATCTACTGGGGGTTGGACAATGAAACTGAAACGCCTGTGGTCTAAAGACCACAATAATTCATTAGTATGGTGGAGGGCCTCCTTTTGCGGCCAATACAGCATCAATTGGTCTTGGGAATGACAGATACAAGTCCTGCACAGTGGCCATTTTTCTTGCACAATAGTAGCCAGGTCACTATGTGATGCTGGTGGAGGGAATAAATAAATCTTATTAGTGGCTCAATAATATTTAGATCTGGTGACTGTGCATGCCATAGAAGTTCAACTTCACTTTCATGTTCATCATAGTGTACCACTCTGCCACCAGTCTTGCTGTGTGTATTGGTGCATTAGTCATGAAACCTCTAACACTAAGGTTTTTTTAAGGTTTGACTTATGCACTAAGTATTACTAAGTACTTGGTGCACTACTTGCCTGAAAATGGTGGTATTAATCTGTAATAGTCTGAAATTATCTTTCACATCAGATATGTTTGGTCAAGAACCAAAACTATACTAACTTTTAAACGTGTGATTACAAAAACTGTTTCCAAGCTATTGACCACATCTTGCTGAAAAGAGCTCATTGAAAAGTATTTTCCCCATTAGACATTGGTGCATAAATGCACATATACAGTACTGTTCAGAAGTCATGAGCCCCTCATTTCTTCATGTTTTGCTTGCAAAGAGCCAGACTTTCTTTTATTTTTAATGTAGTCCTGAGGAATAGTCCTTCAGGCTTCCTGAAGCTTTTTGCCTCTGGTTTTTGACCAAGTTTTGGCTCTCATTTGTTAATCCAGACCAGTTTTAAGAGGAATGCTGTTTAAGATACACAGTGATCTATAAGTCTTTCAACCATAAAAACATTTAACCAAAGGCATGAACCTTAGTGAGGAACAGGTGCAGATGATGACGGGTGATCAGGCTGGTGATTATTATACTTGCGATCCTAAATGTTGAGTAGTTGGAACAGAAGAGAGGTCAAATGAGATTTGAGAGAGTTCAGACGTTTACAGTACATGGGTATAAGCTAAAGGTTTAAAATATACAAGATGCTTTGTAGGACATGTGCACAATGACCATAGTTGAAATTAGTTTGAGATGGACATGATTGATATTTTGACCCATGAAAACAATTAAACAAACAGCTTCCTGTTAAGTACAAGAGGGAGGGCAATAGTAGACCCATTGTTACAGCTTTTCTGAGCAAGCACAGCAAAAAAAGTGACAAACGAGGACAAAAGGGATATTATGACTATGCTGTCACTGGGTTTGGCAGGCTGTTGTCTGAGTGGATGATGATGGGTTGACAGGGAAGATGGGGCTTTGAAAGCCTGGTACTGTGTTTCATGTTTAGAATGAGAATTGCCCACCTCTTCAGTGGTTTACCCTCCCGCTGGAAACAATGCCATTGACCTTCCTTGTGTCCATAAGGACCAAAGTGAAAAAGGAGGGCTGAGAAGCTTTGGATACACGTAGTGCAACATACGTACGTAAATGCAAAAGAGGATCTTGAATTACTTAGTGGGAGCAGTTTTTACTCCCACATGAACACCTAGTTCCACTTTTTTATTTCTGCTGTCTTACTAATATTACAGTATGTGATCTAAAATGCCTTTAAACTCCTTACAATGTTATTGTGGTATTGTTGTACAGCCAGGAATAAAAAAGTCCAACAGCCTAAGCCAGGCAGAATAGCATGCTGATCTTCTGCTGTCTTTGATAACACAGTGTATATCACTATGACACATTATTATTAAACAATTCTCCTCATTAATAGAATTCTGATATGATGATATCATTTCTCATGTCTATACTGTAGGTGTGGACTCTCCCACTCACTACAGCTGTGAGGCTCACAATGATAAAGGACTAACTGTTTCCAGAGAAGCTCATGTCAACATTAAAGGTAAAACAGCAAGGCTGGAATGCACTTGCATTAAAACAAAAATTTCACATTTTGCTAAAGCCTAAGCTAAGTTGTCTTGTATACTTATTTCAGAAATTCCATCCAAGGTCTCCAAAATTACTGTGGTGAAACGTGAAGCAAACAAACTCAACATAAGCTGGGTTCCTGGACACGATGGCTTTTCTGCACTCACTAGCTGCTACATCACAGTAAATAATTTATCTCTATACGAGTTGTGAATGGAAGTTTTTAAATAGGGGTCACATTGTAGCTCTTTATGTTTTTTTTTTTTAATTATTATATTCATAAAACATATGCTACTATGGAACATTTTAAGCCTAAATAAATTTGGAATGTTAAAATTTGGAAGGTGCTCACATAACATAAATATATTTTTAGATCATGTCTAGGTGATTAATGTTGTTTTGACTCTGTTCTAGGTGAGAGAGCTGGGCAGAGAGTTGGGCAGTCCTACCAAGGTGTCAGTCCCTCCATTTTCACACGAGATCACTGGACTAAAAGCCATGACCGGGTATAACATGAGTGTGTCGTGCGCAAATGAGATTGGCAAGTCGCTTCCCAGCTCCTGGGTCCAAAGCAGCACTACAGAAGGAGGTGTGTGTTCTGTTCAGAATAAAACTGTTCAGACATAATTTTTAAGGCCACTTGAGTTAGGATTAAGATGATTAAACTAATATGTTGTGTTATAATTACTTGTCATTTGGTACACATTTTTGTTTCAGGGGAATAATCTAGTGGAATCAAATACAATAGTTGTGTCATTGCCTGAAACTTCTTTTAGCCTTGAGATTCTTTGTGAAGATGGCTTTTCTGTAACCACAAGGGATTTGCCACTCTTATAGCACACACATGTCTAGGCTTCAGTGGCAGTTTGTGTGTGTTTCTCTGTGTGTTTCTGTGTGTGTGTCTGTGTCTATAATTTTTTTATTCATAACAGAGATGCACTGGTCGTTCAGTCAGTGACCAGAATTGTCTGGTATTCAGCTTAATCAGCCATGACCGATTAACCTCAGATATACCCGATTCTGTGCTCCCTGCACGAGCTTCCAAGTTGCAAAACAGAAACACATTTTTATCACGGTACATTATCAGAAGTCCTGCATATTAAAACTTCTGCAATCAGCCTTTTACTTCACACTCATTCTTAAATTGAGTTTTGAGCATTTGAGATAGTAAAACATCACCGTTTCTTTATAATCCAACAGGTGGTACACACTAAATTATACAATATATCGGGCATCCTGTGTGATAGGAGTTAATTATTTGCTAAGTTATTTCAGATGACGTAACAGAGAGATTAAGTCAAATATAGCTTTTTTGTATTGTTTAAATGCTGTCCTTGGTTTTAAACTTAAAATAAGGATAAACTACTGTTATAAGGAATGGGCTACATTTAATTACTAGTGCTCAATTCATCGTGAGGCTGCTAAATTAAGGTGTAACCCTTCTGAGCTATGACTAAACTTTTTTTTTTTTTAAAGTTCAACATGTTAAAATTGTAACAAAAAAAAAGGTGCATATTGAATGAGGAATTTTAAATCAATATACTAAAAAAATTGCAGTATGAATTGTATCAGCGCCCAGGTATCGTCCAGCAATGTGTGTGTTACAAAAGCTAGCTTTCAACTGCCTTTGACACATAAAGTCATCAACAGGTAGGTGATTGAAACCTGCATAACAAAAATTACAATGAGCTGCAATTTATGTAAGTCCTTAATGTATTAAATAAGGTTTTATATACTTTAACTTTATTAGTTATGACACTTTTATTTAGTTTTATTCTGTCTAGCATTTTGTTCTTAAAAAACCTTTTGGGAGTAGGAGTGGTTTTGGAGAGGAAATATGCTTTTCCTTAGGGCTGTTCCCACAATGTTTCCTGTGTATACCTAAAGGAATGGCACTGAGATATTTTGAGTATTGTAAGACCATTCTCTTTCTCGCAGTTACATGGTGATGTCGGACAGATGACTATGTTGGAAATTTTCTCCAGTTCTCGTCATGTCAGCTCCATGTTAGCTATGTGTGTGATTTTAAGTTGGTTTTATTGCAATGAATGATTAAAAGAAAGACTTTAATGTTTTCAGTTCCTTCAGTGGCCCCTCAGAATGTGACAGTTCGTGTGAACGGGTCCATGCTGCTGGTACGATGGGAAGCTCCTCCTCCTGACAAAATAAATGGCATCCTACAAGGATATGATGTACTTGTTGATGTTGGGAAATCTGTCAATAAGGTTAGTCATTTCCTGGTTTGTATAAGTTAATTAAGTTTTAGAGACATTTTAGTTTATATTTGAAGTTTTCTTTATGTTCTCCTCTCCTCATAAGTTCATAAACTATGATCAGTGTATCATGTTTTCTATCTATCTATCTATCTATCTATCTATCTATCTATCTATCTATCTATCTATCTATCTATCTATCTATCTATCTATCTATCTATCTATCTATCTATCTGTCTATCTATCTATCTAAAGCATCTTTTTGAACTGCTGCTCTTGCTGCATCACCAGGCAGTGTAACAGACACGTTTACTTATTTTAAACTCCGTCAAGTTTGTATTGTCAAGATTCAAGCCTGTGATCACTTAATGACAAGAACAATTCTTTTCTGTTGTGTCTCTTTGCCTTAATGGTTTTTGTCTGTCTGATTCAAATATTTAATCTGGCATCCACTGATTTATAGGAGAAACTTGATTTCCTAGGAAAACATTGATATTCCCTGACAACAAACCTCATGAGTTGCCTTTCTGGGGAAAAAGGCAGAATATCCTAAATTAGAAAGTCAAAAAAGTCAATTCCAATGCTAATATGATTGTTACACATTTAGATTGACTTTCAAATTACACAACAGAACATTTAAAGTTTGTTTCAAAAGTTTTAGGTCTTTTAAATTTACTGGATTTTCTTTCTTTTTTGACTGTGAAAAACTTTACCAACTTGCAGATCTGGGCTTCTGAGTGGACAAAAATGAGGTGTTTATGAGTTTGAATCCTGACGATGCCATCTGTTGATAATTGGCTGTCTGGGTGCGGACAATGACATAATCTCCCCTGTGAAATCGCATGAGCAGCAGATTGAAAAGATGCGATAGCTTCATGTGTATCAGAGGAAGCACATGGTAGCCCTCACCCTCTCTGCTGTCATGTAAGAGGAGATACCTTGCTCCTCTTGTGTTGGAATTCTTCATGCATACAAATAGGAACAAACGTGCACATCCAGTGGAAATACAGTATAAAGCTTCTTGTATGTTTCATGTGTGTATTTTGCTCATATATGCCATTGAAGGATTGTTGATTGTTGCCATTGAAGGTTGTTGCTACACACAAAAAGGTTTGGAGTACAATGGTTTCGTATTGGGCTAATATGGCAAAATGTTAATTTAAAGTCAATTATATATTACATTTTGGCTGTAGTGATATTATGGAAATGGAAAATGGCAAGTGGGTTGTAATTTTCTTAAATCATCATACGTCACTGTACCTAAGCACAGCTAAAAGTCACTGGACTATTACCAGCATTGTGGACAATTTCTTTGTTGCACTAAAATAAATTAGCTTAACTATTGTCAGGTAAAGGTAAAGATTGTTTGGTTATAATTTTAAAATGAAAATTTCACGTTTTAAACAAGGCAACCAGAGATTAAATGTTGTGCTATTAAAGGTCATGTCAGTTTAATAGCAGTTCAATGTCAGTATCATTTAGATCATCATAATTATCATGATCATTTACTGCACGTGGTACAATTGTTTATTATAGTTTGATAGATTTACATATTACAGATAGTATTTGAAAATTCAGGAACCAACAACAGTAAAACTGTATACAGTAGTTAATGTTGTCTTTATTCTTAGCATAGCATATAGCACAGGCTGTAGACAGTATATTCACCCATTATGTGTGTTTCTCTGTATGTATGCAACCATTAACTGTTGCATGATTTATTTGACCCCCATATTATGTGAGTGTCTTTTCTATATATAACATCAGTCTTCCTTAAGGAAGGGGATAGAATGGTGTGAAAATAATGGAGTAGTTTTTGTCTCTGGACCATGAGTCATCCTTGACTGAATGGACGTTCAGAGTGGAAGTGAAAAGTGAATTGTGCTGCTCTTTTCTTGGGTAGTGATTCACCTATATTACTGTTGGTCAACATTTGTTACTGGAAGTGTGTAATTGCACCCTGTAACACCTGTCACACAGCTGGAAATCAGCTCGGGTGGCATCTTTCTTACTTGCATATTTAAACACGGGTTGTGGATTTGAATGATCATTAATATGACAGTTAGTCATTTACTGTAAGTTGAAATGGATCCAGCTGGTAGCAAATGCAGTTTTTAAATTGTCCTCTGCTTTAGCTGTTGTTTTGTAATGGTTTTTGGAACAGAAGGAACAGACGTGATTGTTGTCTAGCTGAGCTGTCTTTCTGTCACATGCCTGCTTGTTTTGTCCGTGTGCTTTCAGATGTAGTGTTTCTTCCTCTTTCCTCAAAGTTTGTCACTTAAGTGTGCATGATTCATCTTGTGACTGGGCCTAATTCCGTTTCTTTCCATTCCCCAGTTTTCATAGTAGATGACCTTTTGACCTTCAAATGATCACTTGATCTTATTGCTTACTCCTCAGTTACTTAATTCAACTTTTTTAAAATAATTAGTTTTGTTATCAATATATGCCTGGATTTTTGGCTGCTATTTTTCTGTATGTGATTTTCTCAAAAGAGATTTTTTGGTAAAAATGGAAACTAAAAACAATTAAAGAATTAATAAAATGCCAGTGCACATACAGTAGAACATCAGACCTACCAAATCAACTGAAACACATCAAGTGCTGTTGTAGCAACAATTTAGATGTATTAACAGTGATTGGTTGTTACAATTAAATTTTAAATTGACAAATCAATCTGATCAGGGACATTTTATCTGACTTTGCCCTATAATTTGCCAACAGAAAACTTCTATGTGTTATCTAACTTTGAGCTGATTATTTGTGCCTCAGATCCGGAGTATCTCCACAGAAGCAGCAGTGGCCATGCAGGAGTTTAACACTACATATACTGTTCAAGTGATGGCTTGCACACAGGCTGGCTGTGGCGTTAACAGCTCTCGTCACTGGTTCTTTGTCCCAGAGATTGGTGAGAACCCTGGTTAATAGCATTGCTTGCTCACTGACTGTACAATACTTAAAAACACTCATTATATTTAAGAACCTGCCTATTTTTGTCATATAATAGATTAGCTTCCTGTTTGACTAGAAATAACAAAAGTAAATATTCACGGTGCCATGTGCCAACCTCAATTCAATCCAAATAGTACCAGTCAAATGTTGGACAGAACTTTGGATTAATTTTTCTACATTTTACTGGAGTTAAAAACTATGTAATAACACATGGAATTAGATAATTAAGCAACAACAATAACAGTCTGTTGTTATTTTAAGACATGAAGGTCAGTTTTTTTTGGAAAAATTCATGCAAGAACAGTATTGTCAAGTGCATTTATAAAACCCATCAAGCACCATGATGAAACTGGCTCTCATGAAGACCTTCCTACAAAGGCAAGACCCAAACTTACCTCTGCTGCAGGGAACAAGTTCGTTTAGAGTTACCAGCCTCAGAAATCACCAATAAACAGCACCTCAGATTAGAGCCGTTCTGAGCTTTACAGAGCATAAATAGCAGACATATCTACAGTAAGTATGAATTGTTCAAAGGGGATTATGGCATATTTTCGATATCTTCAGGATTGTTTTACAATGTAGAAAGAAATAAAAATCAGGAAACACCATTAAGTTGATGGTGTGTCCAGATTTTTTACTTGTAGCACCGACAAACATGTCATGGTTAAAATCACAAAGATCAGACTTACCCCATTCTGATATGTTTGATATAAGCAATAACTGAAGCTCCCGACCTGTAACTGCATGCTTTCATGCATTGTGTAGTTGCCAAGTGAAAGAGAAACTGAAATGACTCGATAAAACTATAGGTCTTCTGAGAAAAGTTTGCTCAGGCGAATGGAGCGAACGGGAGGTAGCGGGAACTACAATTCCCATCAGACCAGGCGTGACTATCATCCTTTGCGGTCTGTTGACGCTACAGATCCAGTAATGCGGAAATGGCGGGTGCTGCTATTAGCGGCGAAGGAAAAGAGATGGAAAGAGTAATTAATCATTAAGGAGTAAGCGGGTTTTAAATCGGATGTGCGCATTACTGGATCTGTAGCGACAACAGACCGCAAAGGATGATGGCTGCGCCTGGGCTGATGGGAATTGTAGTTCCCGCAACCTCTCGTTCGCTCCATTTGCCTGAGCAAACTTTTCTCAGAAGACCTATCATTTTATCAACATACGACCACTGTATTATCGAAATAATTTGAAATTGCGGTACGACGGTATTTACAATACCGTTACATCTCTAATACTTATCTGTCATATTGAACTAACCTCGGTGACCTGAAGACGCAGCTTTAGCGGTTAGCCCAATGTAGCGTAGCGTGGATGGTAAACCCAAACGCGGAAGTACGCGAGTAGACAGGATAACCACGCGATTTAGTTTAAGGACTCTCATGAAAGGGGAGCAAGGGAAAAACACAAATTTAACCTGCGTCCTATAAATACACACACAATATCAGAAAGCAAAGTACTCACGGTTTAGTAGACGGACAGCTTGAACCGACATGGGCCGCAACTCAATGACTGAGCGGTGTGTTGTGGTTTGTTTACTCCTCTTATACTTCCTGGTTCGCGACCGCATTACTTCCGGGTCCTAGTGCCGGTCGCGGATTGAGTGTGCATGACATACCCCCCTATCCAGGACCGGCTCCTGCCGGTCCTGGGATGGAGGATACCCGAAGACAGTAGTCTTAAATTAGTTCAGGGTCGAGAATGAACCGGGCCAGAATCCAAGACCGCTCCTCGGGGCCGTAGCCCTCCCAATCGACCAGGTACTGGGTACCTCTGCCCCGAGAGCTCGAGTCGAGGATCTGACGCACGGTGTAGGCGAGACCGCCGTCGATGTTCCGGGGAGGAGGAGCAGGGGGGGTAGATGGAATCATCGGAGAGGTGATGAAGGGTTTGAGTTGGGATGTGTGGAATATGGGGTGAATCCGGAGCGTCGCAGGCAGCTGGAGCCAGTAGGTGACGGGGTTTATTCTTAGGGTGATGCGGTATGGTCCGATGAAGCGAGGTGAAAGTTTCCGGGATTCAGTATATAGATGTAGGTTCTTTGTAGATAGCCATACCTTGTCACCTACTCTGTACAAACGTTCCGGAGGGTGTCGATGGCGGTGCTGATTGATGTAACGGTCGTTGGCGTTCTGGATGGCGAGGTTGGCTTGATTCCAGATCCGTCGACACCTACGGACCACCTGTTGGGCCGATGGTACGTCAACCTCCGGTTCTTGATGGGCGAACATCGGAGGTTGGAAACCGTAGCACACCTCAAATTGGCTTAGGTTGGTGGCATAGGAAATGTGAAGATTGTGAGATAGTTCTGCCCATATGAGGTAGTGGGCCCAGGAGCGCTGGCGATCAGCAACAAAACACCTTAAGTAGCGCTCCAGTTGTTGGTTGGTCCGTTCTGTCTGACCATTAGTCTGGGGGTGGTATCCGGATGACAGACTACTGGTGGAATTGATCAGACGGCAGAAGGCCTTCCAGAACCGGGCGGTGAACTGGGGCCCCCTGTCCGAGACGATGTCCTTAGGGAGAACCCATGCAGGCGGACTACGTGTTCCATTATCAACTCAGTGGTGGTTTTAGCTGATGGGAGTTCGGTGAGGGCCACCAGGTGCACTGCCTTGGAGAACCGATCAACGATGGTGGGGATGGTGTTTTTTCAGTCGGAAACCGGCAGGCCCGTTATGAAATCCAAGGCGATGTGCGTCCAGGGCCGTCGAGTAACGGGAAGTGGTTGGAGGTCTCCTGGGGATGGTTGGTTTATATCTTTAGCCCTGGCGCACACTGGGCATGCCTGAACGAACTCTGTGACCTCTCTTCTCATATCGGGCCACCAGAACGCCCGTTCGATAAATGATAGGGTTCTTTGGGTCCCTTGGTGTCCGGCGACGGGCGAAGAGTGGCCCCATTGGAGAACTTCTGTTCTTAAGTTCTGAGGCACGTAAAGTCATCCAGGCGGCACGCCTGCCGGTCTGGCCTCCGCAGCTTGTGTCTGGTGGACCTTCGTCTCCAAGTTCCATTAAAGGGGTGCAATGATCCGGGAAGAGGAGATGACAGGCATGGGTTCCGCCCGGGGAAGGTCTTCGTCATGTTGTCTTGACAATGCGTCAGCCTTGGTATTCTTGGACCCCGGGCGGTACAACAGATGGAAGTCGTATTGTTCAAAGAATAAGGCCCACCGTGCCTGTCGTGGGTTGAGCTGCCTTAAGGTCCTGATGGTGATGAGGTTCTGGTGGTCGGTCCAGATGATGAACGGCTCACTGGCGCCCTGGAGCCAGTGGCGCCATTCCTCCAAGGCCCACTTTATGCCCAGCAGTTCGCGGTCCCCTACTCCGTATCGCTGCTGAGTGGGATTGAATTTCTTGGAGTAGAAAGGTGTACAAGGGTGCACTTTCTGGTCTGGACCTCGCTGGGAGAGAACAGCGCCGGCGCCCACATCCGACGCGTCCACCTCCGCAACGAAAGTTTTGTTGGCATCGGGGTGGAGAAGGATGGGAGCGGTGGTGAAGCGATGACACAGTTCTTGGAAAGAGGAGAAGGCGGCGGGGGTGAGTTGAAAAGGACGACACGAGGGCCTGGTCAATGTGGTTAGTGGTGCTGCAACTGTACTGTTGCCCCGGATGAAGCGATGATAGAAATTCACAAACCCAAGAAACCGTTGAAGCTGAGTGTCCTGGGTAGGGGCCAGTGACGTACTGCTTCGGGCTTCTGTGGGTCCATGGCCACACCCTGGAGCAAGATGACAAAACCCAGGAACATCGTGGAGTGCTTGTGAAAGGCAAATTTTTCCAGCTTGCAGTACAGTTGGTGAGCGAGCAATCTCTTTAGGACAGCCCGAACCTGTTGGATGTGTTCTTTGATGTTATGAGAATATTGCCATCACCCATCGGAACACCCATCGGCCCAGCATATCCCTGAGGACGTCGTTGATAAACTGTTGGAAGGACGAGGGTGCATTGCAGAGTCCGAAGGGTATGACCAAGCTCTCGTAGTGTCCGGTGGGTGTGATGAATGCCGTCTTCCATTCATCGCCCTCTCTGATACGCACCAAGTTGTAGGCGCTCCGGAGGTCCAACTTCGTGAACACAGTGGCACCAGAGAGGGCGTCCAGGGCTGAGTTAGTGAGCGATAGCGGGTGTCTTTTTTTTTTTTTTATGGTGATCTTGTTTAGCCCCCGATAATCAACACATGGGCGAAGTTCGCCCCCTTTCTTCTTAACGAAGAAGAACTCGCGGCTGCTGGCGAGGAGGAGGGCCGGATGGTGCCATGACGCAGGGCATTGGCAACATACTCCTCCATAGCTTGCGTCTCGGTGGCCGATAGGGAGTAAAGGTGGCCGCGGGGGAGAACGGAACCTGGTTGAAGTTCTATCGTCAGGTCGTATGGCCGATGCAGTGGTAGGTGGGTGGCTCTTCTCTTGCAGAAGGCTTCAGCTAGGTCCCTATATTCAGGTGGGATGGCATCGGTGTCGACTTCGGGGGCCTTGGACTCCTTGGAACACATCCCAGCCTGTGCCTGTAGGCAAAGTTCGGTGCAGGTCTGCCCCCACTGGAGGATCCGGTTTTGTGCCCATGAAATGAGAGGGTCGTGTTGTCGCAGCCAGGGATAGCCGAGTATGACTGGAGGAAAGGAGATGGGAATGAGGTAGAATTGCAGCTGTTCCTGATGTTGGTCGATGGTGAAAGTGATGAGTTGGGTCTGGTGAGTGACGGGCCTGGAGGAGAGAGGCCGACCGTCAACTGATGTGACGTGAATAGGCTGGGATAACGCCTCGATCTTCACCCCCATTTCTTTGGCATAGGTGGAGTCAATGAAGTTACCTGCGGCACCAGAATCGATGAACGCAGTACTTCGGACCCATTTGTGGCCAAATTGGAGGGTTACCTGAACCGTGAGGTGGGAGGTGGTGGTGTTAGTAGCGGTGGAGAGGTGGATGGTGCTTGGTCAGTCTCTCCTCCTGCTCACCGGGGCTGCGCGTTTCCCAGGTGCAGTGGGCAGATCGCTCGGTGGTGGGCCGCCGACCCACAGTAGGCACACAAACCCTCTCGAAACCATTGTTCTCGTTCCGTCACAGTCAGGGAAGCGCGCCCTAATTGCATGGGTTCCCCGGCTCCGGTGTTAACCACGGCAGGAGGTGGAGATCCGACATGTTCAGTGGTGGCGGGAGTGAAGGTGGTTGGTGGTCGAGATGGAGTGTAGGCGTAGGTAGAAGCAGGCGGCAGGGTCCTCGGGGATGGCATCGGACGAGAGAGGAGGCGTTGGTCAATGCGGAGGGCGAGCTGGATTAGTCCCTCCAGTGTGGCTGGGAGCTGTCGTCCGGCTAGTTCGTCCTTAATGCGTGAAGCCAGTCCCTCGTAGTAGGATGTCCGGAGCGCGGCATCTCCCCAGGATGTCTGTACGGCGAGGGTGCAGAATTCTGCAGTGTAGCGACTCAAGGACGATCCTCCCTGCCGCAGATGGTAGAGCTTGGTGTCGGTCTCCACCTCGCCCACAGGGTGTTAAAAAGTCAGTTTGAGTTGATGGATGAACTCATTGTAGGAATGGGCGGTGTCAGAATCCGATCGAAGTACTGCCGTGGCCCACTCAGGTACCTGCCCGGATAGCAACGAAACAAGAAGAGCAATGCGGAGCCGATCGGTGGAGTACTTGGTGGAATTGAACTCAAACACCAGCTCTAGTGATGTCAAAAACACACTGTATTTCTCGTCCGTGCCATCCCATTTATCTGGAAGTGCATGAAACACATCAGAAGGAGGGCGGGGGGTTGGTGCGGTTGCCGCGACGAGACGCCGGCTAGCCACGCCATCCACAGCCGCCCAGAGATCCGCGTTCTCCCGCCAGAGCTCCGCGACCTCGCGGCGCAAGGCCGCAACGTCTTGGAGGCCCCGGCGCAGATTAGCGATCTCCCCGGTTAGCTTATCGATAAGCGCGGCGTGCTGATCTACCACGTTGCAGAGGCGCGCATGATCTGCTGGGTTCACCGCGGAGGGCTCAGTCATTCTGTCAGGATGAACTAACCTCTGTGACCAGAAGACACAGCTTTAGCGGTTAGCCCAATGTAGCGTGGATGGTAAACCCAAACGCGGAAGTAAGCGAGTAGGCAGGATAACCACGCCATTTAGTTTAAGGACTCTCACGAAAGGGGAGCAAGGGAAAAACACAAATTTAACCCGCGTCCTATAAATACACACACAATATCAGAAAGCAAAACCAAAGATGGTGAGTACTCACGGTTTAGTAGACGGACAGCCTGAACCGACATGACCGGTGTGTTGTGGTTTGTTTACTCCTCTTATATTTCCTGGTTCGCGACCGCATTACTTCCGGGTCCTAGTGTATGGCGTTATATTACTGTCACAATTCTCAGTGTGTGGTTTGAAATTTTGAGAGCAGACAAAGCACTCTATGCGTGTGCAATGTCTCCCCTGCGCGCTCAACAGCTCGATTCTGCACGTGCAGTGTCTTCCCTGCTTGCTCAACGTGTTCTCCGTGCACACGCGACTTCTCGATTCTGTGCAACATTTCCATTCTGTGCGCGCTCGACTCTGCCTGCACGCGCGTGCAACATTTCCGTTCTGTGCGCGCTCGACTCTGCCTGTACGCTCGCTCAACAATGTCCAGCGTTACAACACTGTCACATAACCAGCCAATCACAGACATCCACACACTACTTCTGATTGGCTGTTCCTTCTCTATCAGCTGGCAGTATCGACCGCATAACGCATAATATAATTTGTATAGTGCTTTTAAAATGGTCATTGTCTCAAAGTAGCTTTACAAAATCAAAAGAAAATGATAAGAAATTAAAATTATATTATTATATATAATTATATACAAATGAAAAAGAAATTATATAAGGGAAGCAATGTAAATAAAGTTGTATTTTTTTAAATAAATATTATAAACAAATATTATAGTATTTCTTTTTTATTTAATAAGTATTAGTATATACCAGTTTCGTTTGTCCATTGTGTGTTTTTATTTACTTATCTAATTATTCATATAGCTCATTGTTCGACTACATCGACTAAAATTCAAATCAGACAACTCAGTCGCTTTACTTATAAACCTCGATAATAGTACCACTTGATTGGAGGAGAAACAGCCAATCAGAAGTAGTGTGTGGAAGTCTGTGATTGGCTGTTTTTGTGACAGTGTTGTAACGCTGGACAATGTTGAGCGAGCGTACAGGCAGAGTCGAGCGCGCACAGAATTGAGAAGTCACACGTGCGCTGAGAACACGTTGAGCGAGCAGGGAAGACTGCACGCGCAGAATCGAGCTGTTGAGCGCGCAGGGGAGACATTGTATGCGCATAGAGTGCTTTGTCTGCTCTCAAAATGTCAAACCACGCGCTCAGAATTGTGACATTGTAACGCCATACTAGTGCCGGTTGCGGATTGAGTGTGCATGACATTAGCATCCTTTTTTCACTTGGAAAAATATTTTTAAATCAATTTCAAGTTTCAATCCTTACATTCCATAAATCATAATTCATTTACAAATGTATGATTGACTTTACTGAGGAAATCTCCTTTTTTAATGTGCTCTAAAAAACACTATAAAAGACCAGACATTATATTAAAAGACAGAACACAGATATGCGTAGGAAATTTGCTCAGTTTGATTTTGCTGAAGCGCAGTTCTTTAATTCAAATGAGCTCCTAATAAGTTGTCAATTTAGACACAAATTATTGCTTTTTTATACTCTATTTAATTTTGTGAGCATTAAATATCATGTCATATTATTATGTGACTTTCGTTTGCTTACATGAAGAATGTTTATGTATGTTTGTCCCAGATATGCCCTCCCCATCTCTCAGTCCAGCAACACATGGTTCAGACTCTGTGTACATTGTGTTGGGAGTCACTTGTGCCATCTGTCTTGTGCTGATGCTGATGTTTTTAGCTGTATGCCTCCGCAACCGGATATTTGAGACTCGTCTAGGGTGAGTTCGGATGCACACTTTGGTCTTATCTCACTAAAAAAAAATTAAGTTAATGCACTGTGTATCAATTTCATCAATGTGAATACTTTTATTTGATAGCTGCCTAAATCCTATTATAACCCTAGGGGTCTTTCATAATCACTTATTTCATAATAAGTTTTGGAAATGCACAAAATAAATATACATATTTCTATTTTTCTCCATAACTGCTATTCTGGTAGGTTCAGTACTGTGCAAAAGTCTTAAATCAACCCTCGTTTTATCATATAAAATGCAATTAGAATATGTAGATGTGAACGAATGTTATATATTTGAAATTGCTCAGGTATAGTGACTGGATGTCGCGAACTAACCCAAGGAGACCAGAAAGACTTAGCTTTAGCAGTTACCCCCCTGTCCAGGACCGAATCCGGACGGTCCCGGGGTGGAGGATACCCGATGACGGTAGTCCCTAATAAGCCCGGGTCGAGGACGAAACGTGCTGGGATCCAGGATCGTTCATCGGGGCCATAGCCCTCCCAGTCGACCAGATACTGGGTGCCCTTGCCCCGAGGACACGAATCTAGGATCCGTCGCACGGTGTAGGCGGGACCGCCGTCAATGATACGGGGGGAGGAGCAGGGGGGGTGGATGGAATCATAGGTGAGGTGAGGAATGGTTTTAGCAGAGACGTATGGAAGACGGGGTGGATCCGGAGCGCCGCAGGCAGCTGGAGCTGGTAGGTGACAGGGTTAATCCTTAATGTGATGCGGTATGGTCCAATGAACCTTGGTGACAATTTCCGGGATTCAGTGTGCAGTTCTCCTCAAGTTCTTGGTGGATAGCCATACCTATACGTCCCGGAGGGTGCCGACGGCGGTATTGTGTAATATAGTTGGTGTTGGCACGTTGGATGGCAAGGTTGGCTTGGTGCCATAGCCGCCGACACCGGCGGACCAACTGTTGGGCCGATGGTACGTCAGCCTCCGGTTCTTGGTGGTCGAACATCGGAGGTTGGAAACCATGGCACACCTCAAATGGACTTAGGTTGGTGGCTGAGGAGATGTGAAGATTGTGTGACAACTCAGCCCATTTGAGGTAGCGGGCCCAGGAGCGTTGGCGATCTGACACAAAACACCTCAGGTAACGCTCCAGCTGTTGGTTGGTCCGCTCCGTCTGACCATTAGCCTGGGGGTGGTAACCAGAAGACAGACTGCAGGTTGAATTGATCAGACGGCAGAAAGCCCTCCAGAACCGGGCGGTGAACTGGGGGCCTCTGTCCGAGACGATGTCCCTTGGGAACCCATGCAATCGGACTACATGTTCCAGTATCAGCTCGGCTGTGTTTTTTGCTGACGGGAGTCTGGCGTGGGCCACCAGGTGCACTGCCTTGGAGAAGCGTGATGAAATCTAAGGCGATGTGTGTCCAGGGCTGTCGAGGAACGGGAAGGGGTTGGAGTTCTCCGGGTGTGGGTCGGTTTCGATCCTTTGCCCTGGCACACACCGGGCACGCCTGAACGAACTCGATGATGTCCCTCCTCATCGTGACCCACCAGAAGGCCCGTCTTACGAAGATGATGGTTCGTTGGGTTCCCGGGTGTCCAGCGACGGGTAAGGAGTGGCCCCATTGAAGGACTTCGGGCCTTAGTTGTCGGCGGCACACCTGCCGGCTCGGTTTCTGCGGCCAGTGCCTGGCGAACCCTCGTTTCGGTGTCCCAGCGGAGAGGGGCGATGATCTGAGTGGGGGAGATGACAGGCACGGGGTCCGCCCGGGGCGTCTCTCTCTCATGTTGACGAGAGAGGGCATCGGCCTTGGTGTTTTTTGACCCCGGGCGGTACGACAGGTGGAAGTCGTACTGTTCGAAGAATAGGGCCCACCGCGCCTGTCGTGGGTTGAGCTGTTTAAGGTTCTTGATGGTGAGAAGGTTCTGGTGGTCAGTCCAGATGATGAACGGCTCACTGGCGCCCTGGAACCAGTGACGCCATTCCTCCAAGGCCCACTTTATGCCCAACAGTTCACGGTCCCCTACTCCGTATCGCTGCTGAGTGGGGCTAAATTTCTTGGAGTAGAAGCCACAAGGGTGTAGCTTCTGGTCTAGACCTCGCTGGGAGAGAACGGCGCCCACTTCTGACGCGTCCACCTCCACAACGAATGGTTGGTTGGCACCTGGATGTAGGAGAATAGATTAGGTGGTGAAGAGGTGGCAGCGTTTTTTGAAGGCTGAGATGGCGGCTGAGTTGAGTTGAAAGGGATGAGTTGAGGGCCTGGTCAGTGTAGTGAGTGGTGCTGCAACTGTACTATAGCCCCGGATAAAGCGACGATAGAAATTTGCAAACCCGAGAAAACGTTGGAGCTGCTTCAGTGTCCTGGGTAGGGGCCAGTGACGTACAACCTCCAGTTTCTGCGGGTCCATGGCCACACCCTGGGGCGAGATGACAAAACCCAGGAACGTGGTGGAGTGCTCGTGAAAAGCACACTTCTCCAGCTTACAGTACAGCTGGTGGGCGAGCAATCTCTTTAGTACTGCCCTAACGTGTTGGACATGTTCCTCAGTCGTACGTGAATAAATTAAAATGTCGTCTAGGTAGACGAACACCCATGCCTAGCATGTCCCTGAGAACATCATTGATGATTTGTTGGAAGGCCGAGGGTGCGTTACAGAGTCCAAAAGGTATGACCAGGCTCTCCTAATGTCCAGTGGGAGGCCGTCTTCCACTCATCGCCCACTCTGATGCCCACCAAGTTGTAGGCGCTCTGGAGGTCCAACTTATGCCTCTTTTCCACTGCATAGTACGGCACAACACGGTTCAGTTCAACTCACTTCGGTTCGGCGCAGTTTGGCTCGGTTTGCGCTTCCACTGCAGTTTAGTAACGCTTTAGAGTGGGCGGGATTACTCATGTGTCGTTTAGTTGCGGCGCCGCTACTGCCGTGACGTCATCATAAACGCGCCACAAACAAACACACAACAATGGAGCATATCGACGGCACGGTGTTCTTCATTCTCGGCATGTGGATGTTTTTAACAGCGAGACGAACGAGTTTGTTTCAAAAGAGGCTGATGGCAGCCAAAGAAAATTTTTGGTTAATACAAAAAGGTGCGTCCGATCCTTCTCTGGCTGTTCTAAATATAGCGGTTCTGTTGTGTCTCGTGTCGCAAGTTCGGTGACACAGTAATGGTGATTTTCTCCGGCCAATCAGTGACCAGCAGAGTTTACACGTCAAGTTTTGGTAACGGTTCGGCACGCTTGGAACCTCGGCTGAGGTGATACTAAAAAAAAGGTACTGTTCCCAGTGGAAAACCCACCAAAAGTGAGTTGAACTGAACCGTGTTGTGCCGTACTATGCAGTGGAAAAGCGCCATTAGTGAACACGGTGGCACCAGAGAGGGCGTCCAGGGCTGAGTTGGTGAGCGGCAGAGGGTGGTGATTTTTGATAGTGATCTTGTTTAGCCCCAGATCGTCGACACACGGACGAAGTTCGCCCCCTTTCTTCTTCACGAAGAAGAACTCCGCGGCTGCAGGTGATGAGGATGGTTGGATGGTACCATGTCGAATGGCGCTGGCGACGTACTCCTCCATCACCTTGGTCTCACTGTTGGAAAGAGAGTAGAGTTGGCCGCGGGGGGTTAGAACCCGGCTGGAGTTCAATGGCTAGATCATAGGGACGGTGAGGTGGTAGGTGATTGGCGCGGCGCTTGCAAAACACCTCAGCCAGGTCCCGATAGGGCGAAGGGATTGCGTGGATGTCGACGTCGGTGGCCTCGGACTCCGTGGAACACGTCCCAGCCTGAGCCCGTAGGCATAGTTCGGTGCAGGTCGGTCCCCACTGAAGGATCCGGCTCTGTGTCCAGGAAATCAGGGGGTCGTGTTTTAGTAGCCAGGGGTATCCGAGGATGAGAGGTGGAGAGGAGATGGGGGTGAGATGGAATTGGATATGTTCTTGATGTTGGCCGAGGTTGAGAGTGACGAATTGGGTCTGTTGGGTGATGGGGCTAGATGAAAGGGGCCGACCGTCGACGGAAGCGATCTTAATAGGCTGGGATAACGCCTCAATTCTTACCCCCAACTCTTTGGCGTACGTAGAGTCAATGAAGTTACCCGCGGCACCGGAATCGATGGACGCGGTACTTCGGACCCGCTTGTGGCCAAGGTGGAAGGTTACCTGAACCGTGAGGCGGGTAGTGGTGGTTTCGGTCGTGGCGGAGAGGTGGACGGTGCCCGGTGAGTCTCTCCTGTCGTTCCCCGGGGCTGGGCGTTTCCCGGACGGAATGGGCAGGTCGCTCGGTGGTGTGCCGCAGAGCCACAATAGGCACACAATCCCTCGCGGTAGCGCCTCTCGCGTTCCGCCATGGTCAGGGAGACGCGCCCTAGTTGCATGGGTTCCCCGGCTCCGGTGTCAACCACGGCAGGGGGTGGAGATCTGACACGTCTGGGGAAAGCAGTGGTGAAGGTGGATGGTGGTCTTGGTGTAGCATATGAACAGGCGGGAGCGGGCGGCAGGGTTCGAGGTGCTGGCTTCGGGCGAGAGAGGAGGCGCTGGTCGATTCGGAGGGAAAGTTGGATCAGCCCCTCCAGTGTGGGTTGGAGCTCTCGTCCGGCTAGCTCGTCCTTGATCCGAGGAGCCAGTCCCACAAAGTAGGATGTCCGGAGGGCTGCATCTCCCCACGAGGTCTGTATCGCGAGGGTCAGAAACTCTGCGGTGTACCTACTCACGGACAATCCTCCCCGTGCCAGGTGGTAGAGCTTCATGTCGGTCTCCACCTCGCCCGCGGGGTGTTCAAAGGTGAGCTTAAGTTGACAGGTGAACTCGTTATATGAGTGGGCGGTATCCGTGTCTGCACGAAGAACTGCCGTGGCCCACTCTGTTGCCTGCCCTGACAGCAACGAGACGAGAAGCGCGATGCGTAGCCGGTCGGTGGAGTACTTGGTGGCATTGAACTCAAACACCAGTTCCAGCGATGTTAGAAACATCTGGTAACGCAAGGAAAACATCAGAAGGTGGGGGGGGGGGTTGGGCTTGCCATGCCATCAACAGCCGCACGGACACTCGCGTTCTCCCGCTTGAGCTCCGCAACCTCGCAGCGCAAGCCCGCGACGTCTTGGACGCTCCTGCGCAGAGTATCGAGCTCTCCGGTTAGCTTGTTGATTAGCATAGCGTGCTGGTCAACCACATCGCATAAGCACGCATGATCCGCTGGGTTTACTGGTTTGGGCTCTGTCATTCTGTTGCGAACTAACCCGAGGAGACCATAAAGACTTAGCTTTAGCAGTTAGCCGTGTACACTGAGTAAATTTGCCATCTTATATCTGTAGGGCCAGGGGTAGCTCAGTGGTTAAGGCATTGGACTACAGTTCGGAAGATCCCAGGTTCAAACCCCTCAACCACCTAGTTGCCACTGTTGGGCCCTTGAGCAAGGCCCTTAACCCTCAGCTGTATACTGAGATTTTAAAAGAAGTCGCTCTGGATAAGAGCGTCTGCCAAATGACTAAATGTAAATGTACAAGTCATAACTTTTGAAAACAAACGACATGCATCTGTTTTCATTTTCAGAGCTTGTTTGTTTTGCTCATTATACTATCCTGTAGTCCATATTAGTCTTTTTATTTTCTCCCCTGAAATACTAGTGATAAAAGCTCTGTAGTATCTGCTGTACTGAGGAGCTCCAGTCCCCTGTGTGTCAAGAGCAAACATGAAACACCCCCCCCCCCCCCCCCCCATCATTCTCTGGCAGGCTCTGTGGAGCCTCTGACTTACACCTGATTCTTATATGAATGTGTGTCATACTTATAACGACAATTATTGTTTTGCCTCCTGATTAATTATGCTTTACATTTAAAAAGCCAGGACGTTCATGGCATTTATTCAAGTGTTTGTTTTTTTTACTTCTTGTTGCTCTCTAAGTCCCATGTGTGCATTTGGCTCCCCCTATAGGATGTTGCTTGGAACCGGAAGGAAACTTTCGCCAATTGTTGAGTACAAAGCTCAGAGGTCGTACAATCGATCTGCAATAGAAATAACACGTAAGTCAAACAGTATCAGTTCTGTTTACCTAAGTGTGAAATTATTTGGGGAGATTGTCTTAGACTTTCTAGTCTAAGAGAGTATGCAATGCAATCAAAAAACAAATAAAATCAATCAAAGCTTGTTTTGTTAGACACACTTTTAAAAATTATTCAACTTTATTATAGTTGTGGAAAGTACATGTACAAAGCCAGTGAAATGCAGCAATAGCACCTAACCAGAAGTGCAAAAGTGGCCTATTTACAATAATCAACAATGTGATAAATGAGGGTGCTCATAATGCTAAATAGCCATTTTAGATTTAACCTCGATATGCTTTGCCCATCTAGTCACAAACTTGGGAGTCTGCGAAGAACTTCAGACCAAACTTCAGGACGTGATGATTTTGAGAAACCTCCTCACCATTGGAAAAGTTCTTGGAGAAGGTTAGGACCAGTTCACTGCTAATTTCAAGCAGCGTTTCATAGATGATGGAAGCAAATTCTTCATACATGTGTTTACATGGTGTCCAAGTGTCCCGCTTTTAAAGCTCTAACACCGACCTGTTTCTTTTCTAGGCGAATTTGGTTCCGTAATGGAGGGCCACTTGAAATGGCCTGATGGAACGAAAGAAAAAGTTGCTGTAAAGACAATGAAATGTAAGTGCAGTTCAGCACTGATTTGGCAGTAAGTACATATTTCTGTAGGCAGTTCTGGGTGGCACTGTGGTGCACTGAGTAAATTTGCCATCTCATATCTGCAGGGCCCCCAGACTTGATCCTGAGCTTGTTACTGCTTGTTCTTCCCCTTTTACATGAGCTTTTCCAAAACATACCAGTTAGAAGTATTGCTTAAGATAAATTGCCCCTATATGTAAATGTGTGTTCAGGGGGTATCACTTACTCAGGGATCACAATTGCTGGTCTGTTGGTATACATACTTCTCTACACATATTGTATTGAGTATGACTGTGTAATGTATGTGACAAATAAAAAAAATAATTTGATTTGAATCTTAATACAGGAATCTGATTACCGCTAATAGTGTGTTGAATTAAAAGTAGAAATATGTAAGAGAATATTTTTTTCGTTTATCCGCTTTTTTCCTAGTGGATAATTTCTCTCAAAGGGAGATAGAGGAGTTTCTGAACGAAGCTGCCTGTATGAAGGACTTCAACCACCCAAATGTAATTCGGCTACTAGGTAAGATGCCTACTATATATATATATATATATATATATATATATATATATATATATATATATATATATATATATATATTTTTTTTTTTTTTTTTTTTTTTTTTTTTTTTTTTCCTTTGGAAGAAAAACAATAAATTCAATTCAGTTGGGTCTAGTTACATGTTTATTAATAACTTTCTCTAACTGTGTTCAGTGTTCGTATTTACATGTGAACTAAACCTTTGTTAGCAGTGTTAAACTTTTAAATGAATAAATAAATGTATATACATGTAAGTACTGCCTGGCCAAAAAAGCAATAGTGTATAAGAAAATAACTAAGAACCTTTAACTGGATAATTACTTCCGTGATTAATATGTTTCAGCTGATAGTTATTTAACCGTAACTGATGGAGTGAGTAACTTTTTGTCTTAAACAACCATGTCAGAAGGTGTATCCC
Organism: Channallabes apus; assembly: GCA_030522415.1. Taxonomy (NCBI): domain Eukaryota; kingdom Metazoa; phylum Chordata; class Actinopteri; order Siluriformes; family Clariidae; genus Channallabes; species Channallabes apus. Next base: position 36,174,263 of record CM060118.1, read on the forward strand.
TTGGTTGTGGAAAAGATGTTAATGTGTTTAAAAGGATGATATTATGTTCTAGCATCAAGCAAAGAAAACAACTAAGAAGTTTGAAATTACAGTCGTAGTCAGCATATGAACATGTATGAATGTTTGCCTTAAGAACTGACATGTATGAATGAACATATGAACATATGAACATGTATGAATGTTTGCCTTAAGAACTGACATTTTGCAAGAAATGGAGCCGTTAAAAACTTGTTTGGGTCGAGCCGACCAAAGGGTTTTTTGCATTCCATGCAAGATTTAGTGAATACATAGCACCATGCGTCCCAAGAATGTTAGCAAGAACATAAGCAAGCCACTGTCAGTTGAGTTTTTAAAGCAGCTGGTGCCAGGAGAAATCTGAAATTAAGGTTAATTGATGTTTAATGTCTATTTATTTTAAATCTTTTGATTTTGTGTATATGCAAAAATATGATTATAGTGTTTTCCTGTGGAAAAGTGCAAAATGAGAGATAATTTTCCATCAGAGTCCAGACCTCAACCCCATCGACCATACATTTACCCCACGACTTTTGCAGCGGTCCAACTCTCCCATCGTCAATACAGTGATAAAAAGATACAAATGATAAAGGGACTTTTGCCTAAAATATTATGTTACACTGGAAATTGTACAGTATGTATTGTGCTAAACACCGGATCATCACAGCCCATCTTATGGGGAATAAGTGAGACTAAATCTGAAACAACAGTTTCCATTCTTCCTCATGTGAGTATGTTGGATGAGGAGGACAGTAAACATTCAAGGTCATCCTGGTCTTCAGTGAGGTTGAGGTCAGGGCTCTATGCAAGAGTTTAGAACAGGCATCGTGCTTAGAACATACTCATTCCAGCTTTCTTTCTTGATCTAATCATGCAGGTGTATGTTTGGATGCTGGTCCAGGGGTCATTCCCAGGCCAATGGTCATCCTCCCCTTCATGAGGTATGGAGACCTGCATAGCTTTCTTCTACGTTCCCGGTTTGAAGAAAGTACCTTGGTAAGCTTCATTTAGTTTTTCTTTTTTTTTTCTGCATTTCAATTAAATTTTTTTTTGGAGGCTTAATGGTTGGTTGTGAAATGTTTGTTATTTTTTAAGGAGGTTTTTTTAAAAAAAAAATTAATGGGTGGAGAGGGGCAGATTCTGTGTCCAAATGACCCCAAAAGGATAGGACTATCTTTTTCCCACACTTTGTGGTGATATTAGGCTGGATTTTTTTAAATAAATAAATGTTTAAATTGAAAGAGGAAAATCTTACTTATGGTTGCTGACATTAGGATTATTGTTCGGATTATTTATGGATAGACAGGAAACTTTTTGCTTCATTAATAATCATGACAGTGGAAGATAGTAACAAAAATGTGTAATGCATGTATGATAGTAAGACAAATTTACATCTACTGTACATATACATGTGATATAATTTGCACACTGTTTATATCCTAGTATCTCCCAACACAAACACTTCTGAGGTTTATGATTGACATTGCTTCGGGAATGGAATACCTCAGCAGCAGAAATTTCCTCCATAGAGACCTTGCAGCACGGAATTGCATGTAAATATTTATTTTATTTGTTTATTTTTTATAAAGAGATGTATCTTATCTTGTATTTTAAGGTAACAACACTGTTATATTTGTTCTTTAATCCATCAGAGCGGAATTTAACTCTAGGAAAAGTGCAAAAAAAAGGAGATTATAAATTATGCTTCAAAATTAGCTTTTCATAGTAACTTTTAAATGACATTAAAACATAAACATACATGGGCAGAGGTAGCTCAGTGTGTCAAGGTTCTGAGTTACTGATTGGACGGTTGGCGGTTTGAGCCCCTGCTCAGCCAGGTTGCCGTTGTCGGGCCCTTGAGCAAAGCCCTTAACCCTGTCTGCTCCAGGGCGCTGTATCATTGCTGACCCTTCGCTCTGACCCCAGTTATGCTGGGATATGAGAAGAACTGTGCAAATAAAGGTATAACTTAAACTTAGTCTCATTAATTGTACACTTTAGTAGGAACACCTGCACACCTGCAGTTATCTAGTGAACAAATAATGTGACACAGCACAAAAGTCAACTTTTTGCATTGCATTGCATTGCATTGCATTACTGCCCCTTGATTGACTCATTGAGGTAACCGCATGGGTGTGCAGGTGTAAAATTGTTTGTAATAAAGGTGAAAATAAATTTATTGAATAGAATATAAAGTATACGGAGGGGTCTCTTGCATGGCAATGGAGTAGGACGTGTTTGGCTCGTGCTCTCGCCGAACTCGTTTTTTTTAATATAATAAACGCTTTATTTTACAAAACAGTACAACAAATTTGATATGATTTACCCTCTGAAATAAGGGGGAAATTAATATGCGGGTCAATGGCGGAAAAACTACGCAAATATAAATACGACGCATCATCCAACACTAGCCCCAACGTCGCCTCGTCTTCTAGCTCCACCGTCACCCGGTCTCGAGCAACACCACCCCCTCCAGGCAGTCCGGAGAAAATGGATGCCGAGGCCTTGAAATCCGAGATTCTTCGCTCATTAAAAGAAGACATCTCGGCAGTAATTAAGGCTGAACAAAAAATCGCACTTGCCGATGATTTCAACGCCCTTAAAAACGAGATACAATAATTATAAATAATGCGGCGGCGTTTCACTCCGAAATCGAACAGATGAAGACCGTGATACAGGAGGTGGAAGGCGGCCTTTCAACGTGGTCGAACGAGGTGACGACTTTAAAATCTGTGGTCACTTGTTTAAAAACAGAGGTAGCTGAGCTAAGAGGGAAATGCGAGGACATGGAGGGAAGGATGAGAAGGTGTAATATCAGGATAATGGGGGTCACTGAGACGGAGGGATCAAACTCTACTGTGTTTGTTTCAAGGCTGCTGAAAGAAACACTACAAATGGAGAAGGATGTGCTTGTGGACCACTCGCATAGAATTCAGGCTCAAAGAAGATCGGATGGGAAACTTGGGAATGGGAATCGGATGGGCTTGTCATCATGGCGAAACTTCACTACCACCAAGACTGTGTCGAGGTGTTGAGCCATGCCCGCGCTCGGGCTCCGCTGAGATTTAACGGAGAACCGGTCGCCATTTTCCCGGATTACACTGCGAGTGTCGCCAAGGCCAGAGCTGCGTTTACCGAGGCTCGGAAATTACTGCGGAATCGTCAGGGCGTCCGGTTTGGCATTCTATACCCAGCCTGTTTACGTGTTTCACACGATGGAACAGAAAAGGTGTTTACAGATGCAGAGGAAGCCATGAGGTATATCAGGAAGAACATTATCCCCGCAGAGCCCTGAAAATTATGCAAACACTTAACTTCTATTCGTCTATACCGTCTTCCAGCCTAGACCACGCTTCAGTGGAGCAGTGACCTTTTGTTTGCATTGTTTTTAGCTCCTCCTGTTAGGGGCAGTGGTGGCTCAGAGGGCTAAGGCACTGAGTACTATTCAGTCATGAGCAGGAGACTTTCCACTGATAATACTGACATGACAATATTTACTTATTTACTTAATAGTCTCGCTGCTGATGGAAACATCACTGACTCTATTGTTGGTGTACCGTTAAGGTTTCCATCTCTACTTTTATCTTTTTTGGTTTATCAGAGTGGCAAGTCACCGGGACCGGATGGTTTCCCAACAGATTTCTTTTAAAAAAATTTCCTCTTTATTGTTGTCAGTTTTTGAAGAGTCACTCTCAGTAAAATCTCTACCACCAACCATGCGTCAGGCAGTTATCTCATTAATCCTTAAAAAAGACAAGAACCCTCTTGAGTGTAGCTCATTTCGTCCAATTTCCCTTCTTAATACTGATGCCAAAGTGCTTGCTAAAGTCCTTGCGCGACGTTTAGAAGGGGTGTTGACCTCCATCATATCACCTGACCAAACAGGGTTTATTAAGAATCGTTATTCTTTTTTTAACATCAGACGACTTTTGAATATTCTTTACGGCCCCTCTCCACCTGGCACACCGGAGGTAGTTCTCTCACTGGATGCGGAAAAGGCATTTGACTGTGTGGAATGGGGTTATCTTTTTAATACTCTGGAGAGATTTAGGTTTGGTCATAAGCTTATATCATGGATAAAACTTTTATATACGTCTCCATTAGCCGCTGTGCGTAGTAATAACAGCATATCTGCTTATTTTGAGCTTCAACGTGGCACGAGGCAGGGATGCCCTCTGTCTCCACTTCTATTTGCAGTCGCAATGGAACCACTTGCTTTGACTTTGAGACAAAGAGCCGAAATCCAGGGTATTCGACGGGCAGGATTGGAACATAAGGTTTCGCTTTATGCAGACGACATGTTATTATACTTGTCACAACCCCTGACAAATTTACCTAAGTTAGTGACTCTACTTACAGAGTTTGGCAAAATATCGGCTGTAAAGTTAATATCCAGAAAAGTGAACTAATGCCTGTTGGTGATGGGGTCAGTCTGTCATCTTTAAGCTCAATTCCTTTTAAAATTAGCCCTAAAAAATTTTAATATCTTGGGATTTGGGTTACGCATGATCATAAAGACTTGTTCGGAGCCAATTATCCACCTCTCTTATCCAATCTAAAACAAGATCTTGAGCGTTGGGACCACCTCCGTCTTTCATTGGGTGGAAGAATTAATACAATAAAAATGAGTGTATTGCCCAAGTTTCTGTATATTATTCAGTGCCTTCCGTTATTTTTACCAAAATCTTTCTTCTCCAAATTAAATAATCATATTTCAACCTTTATATGGAACAAAAAAACACCAAGAATTAAAAGACGTATACTGCAGAGACCTCGTGCAAAAGGAGGGATGGCACTTCCAAATTTCATGTACTATTACTGGGCAGCCAATATAAGAGCACTGATGTTCTGGTTAAACAATGACATTAATCCCCCTGTATGGACAATTCTGGAGGCGGCCTCAGTTAGACCCACCTCTCTAATAGCATTATTGTGTTCTAAAATACCACTTATTCAACCAATCTCTAGTTTGACCTCTAATCCAGTTGTTATGCATTCAGTTAAAATCTGGAACCAATTCAGAATATCGTTTTCTCTTAAAGAATTACCACAGGCTGCCCCAATTGCTAAAAATTACATGTTTGTTCCATCTATGATGATGATGCTTTTAAAATTTGGGCTAGAAATGGATTGATCTCATTGTCTGAACTTTATATTGATGGAAATTTTGCATCCTTTGAACAGGTGGTACAGAAATACGACATTCCTAAATCACATTTTTATAGGTATTTGCAGCTTCGGAATTTTGTGGCATTGAATTCTAATAATTTCCCATCATGCCCTCCACTTCCTTTATTAGACTCAATATTTGAATGTAAATCAGTCCAAAAAAAAAAAACTATACACAGGATCTATGAAATACTCAATGTGTATGATTCAACACCCTTAGACTTACTCAGGAATAAATGGGAGACAGATTTAGATGAACCAATTTCAGAGGAAATCTGGCACAAAATAATACAGGGAATTTCCTCATCATCCATTTGCCTTAGACATGCTGTAAACCTAAAATAATATAATAATAGTAAAAATAAGATTGTGCATCGTCTACACTGGTCAAAAGGCAGACTTTCTAAAATCAAAACTGATATAGACACCACATGTGACAGATGCAGACAGGCTCCTGCAACTCTGCTGCATATGTTCTGGACTTGTCCAAGACTCTACATGTTCTGGACCAAGATTTTCGCGACTTTTTCTGGAATATTTGGAGAGATCGTAGAGCCAACTCCATTTGTTGCATTGTTTGGTGTGCCTCCAGAAAACACCAGTTTTGACCAAAGGAAAATTAAAATATTGGCCTTCTGTTCCCTTTTAGCTAGGAGATTCATTCTGACTAAATGGAAAGACCCTGATCCACCAACATTTAGCCACTGGATAAGGGAAGTGATGTACTGCCTTAAATTGGAGAAAATTAGGTATACAGTTAAAGGGTCTACTGACACATTTTATGATATTTGGCAGCCTTTCTTAACTTTTGCTGAGGGCCTGAACGCAGATATTATTGTCCTGTAAAGGAAGTGTGTGGGGAAGATTACTTATTTACTTATTATTATTTTATTTAATTAAAAGATTTTATGGACATCTGATTGTTATGGCATCCTTGTGTTTGTCTGGTGTTGGGGAGGATGGGGGGTTTGGTTTTGTGTTCTCTTTTGTTGTGTTTTCTTGTTTTTTTTACTGTATAGTTTGAAAATTAAAAAAAAAAAACTTTGATCAAAAAAGAATATAAAGTATACGTGTTGAATCCCACTGTCTGTCATCACCAAGTACAATCTATACCAAGTGCCATCTGTATTTGCTATTATTTTAAATTGTTTGAGCAACTAATGTTCTATCACTTTATTTTTCTCACTTTAAAGCCTTATGTTTTTTTTTTTTTGCTCATTCCTGTATGTCTTCCCAGGTTACGAGATGACATGACCGTGTGTGTGGCAGACTTTGGCCTCTCAAAGAAGATTTACAGTGGAGATTATTACAGGCAGGGCAGGATAGCCAAGATGCCAGTGAAGTGGATTGCTGTGGAGAGTCTGGCAGACCGGGTCTTCACTGTAAAAAGTGATGTGGTAAGAAGAGGCTACACGTTGGCTTTAGTTTAAGAAGAAATTGCTAGTTACCTTAGTGTCTCTAATAAATAACACACTGTCATTTAAAGCACAGTGACCATAGAGGATTCGGAGTGAAGAATACTGATCGTGAGAAGCTTAATTGCATCTGTTATTTACGATAATTTCTGTATTTCTCTCAGTGGGCATTTGGTGTAACCATGTGGGAAATAGCTACTCGAGGCATGAATCCATACCCTGGTGTACAGAATCACGAGATTTATGACTACCTGTTGGAAGGCCACAGGTTGAAGCAGCCAAATAAATGTTTAGATGAACTGTGAGTGTTTTTGCCTTTTTGTTTGTTTCTTTATAAAAATATAACAGTAAGTTATTAATAGGAACATCATATTTTTGTCAAAATGTATGCATTATATTTAGATGCATTGGCATTGTATTGCGTTCATGTCTATGTAAAGAATAAAGAACATTACATGTCACTGCAATATAATCGGCACTTTGTGTTTTGCAGGTATAGCATCATGTTAAGCTGCTGGTATGCCGACCCTGTGGAGCGGCCTGATTTCACTAAGGTGAAGGAGATGCTGGAGAAGCTGGTAGACAAGCTTTCTGATAGGAGGGGCATCATTTACATTAACACCACTGTTTCCGAGGAGGAAGACGAAGGACAGCTGGCACAGGTGCCATCAGAGGGCCCCATCCTCACCTCCTCACCATCCTGCAGCCGCCAGACCATGGCCACATCCATAGTGACTGTGGATGTCCACGAGAGCTCAACCGCCGATGAAGATGAACGTTACGTTATAGTGGTTCCCTCAGAGGACTCTAGTGCAGTGGGACAGAGCAGCACTGTGGACACTCCACTTTTAGCTGCAGTGAACTTGGAACAGGACACTGTTGACTCCACGGGTGATGTAACAGAACTACATCAAGTGTCTAGTGAGACAACACATTTACTATGAACTGCAAACTACAAATTTAACAGCTGCTTTTATTTTGTCTGTGAAAAAAAAGTTTTTTCTCTCTCTCTCTCTTTTTTTTTTAAGGTACTGTACCAAGTGTTGAAATATAAATATTTTTCATTTGGCAGACACCATTATCCAGAGCGAGTTACATTTTTGTTTCATTATACCTCTGAACAGTTGAGGGTAACAATGACAACTTGGTGGTGCTGGGGTATGAAAGGCATCTGAACACTCCCTGACGCGTATGTGACATCACAGCCTGCAGCATATGGGGCTTAGCAGACAAAGAGTTCTACAGTAGGTTGTTGATTGAGCCCCTGAATTCCCCAGATCTCAACCCAATTGAGAACCCATGGAATGCACCACAACAAACAAATCTGACCCTTGAATTCCACCCTGCAACCAACAGCACTCAAAGGATCTGCTGCTAACATCCCAGTGCCAGAACAACAGCACACTATAGGTCTTGCAGAGTCATGCCCGGTGGTACCAGAGCTGATTACATTAGCTTGATGTACACATGGATTTCTGTTAGACAATAATCAAAATTCTAGCCAGCAAAAGGAATATAAAACTCAAAACAGTGACTTTCTATATTTTGTTATATTTTTGCACAGAGCAGGTCCATCAGCCTGATATTGAAGGATTTGAAGGATTCAGTGTGATTTCAAATGCATAGATAATGCAGTGTTTTCCTACAGTGTACTTTTAGCAGAATCTATGTACAAAAATTTTAAATGTGATGAATGTGAATAGTCCAGAAGTTTAAAAATATGTATGTTTTCTGTATAACAGGTGTTTCTGAAATAAATTGTAAATATAAATATTTTTGTTTGTTATTAAACATTTGGAAAAAAATTATTAGTAATTTTTTTTAAATTCTGCTTTTAAATCAATGCTGTTCTGTTCTAAGGGTGTCCAACTAACTCCCCCAACAGAATCAAGCATTTAATTTTATCAAAATTTCCTGTGGTCATGACATGGAAATGATTAAATAGACTTATTTTACCGGGCTAAGTCCTTTATGTTATTAAAACTCTTTATGCACATAAGTGTAAGTATTGTTTAAAGATTTTAATTCACGCTTCTCAGCAAGCTAGTGGATGAGGAGTATATATTGTATATACTGTATATACTTTAGGAGGTAGACTCATTTAAAGCGATGTACTCATTTATTTATGGACACAAAGTAAGTTTTTATGTCTTTTAGCCATGAGATGCCAAAATTGTGTCCATTAATGTACAGTACATGGGCCCATATCTTAATATTTTGTGAAATGTCACACATGACCTCCTGTTATTTTACTGATCTTGCACCACCAGTTACGGGGTTTAATTTCCACCTCAGGTCTTCGTGCTTGGAGTTTGCATGTTCTTGCATGTTCTCCTCCCACATCCCAAAAGCAGATTAGGCTAATTTGTAATCCCAAATGACTGTGAGTGTTTGTGCCCTGCGATGGATTGGCTTCCCGTGCAAGGGTGCACGCCGGTATGTGCCCCAAGTCTCCTGGGATATACTATAATAATTGGACATTGGTGGCTCAGTGGTAAGTTTCTCACCTGTCATGCGGAAGGCCCGAAGTCAATTCCCACCTAATGCACAAACCCCAGCTGCAGGATGCACTGCTGGTCCCAAGCCTGTATAAATTGGGACATTGGCATGAGGAAGGTGCCAAATTGTGTGAGGATATAGAATATAGTGCCTCAGCATCATAGCCTCTGGGGTGCTTTGGTGTCTGGCAACAAGATGTTGGTAGTGGATCCTGGGTGGCAGGATGGGGCCTCCGTGGATTGGACGTGTTTACAGTAAATGGTGCATCCCAAATTGGTTCATGATCAACATTAACCTGAGATTTGGGAGGCCAGGTTGCGGGCTTGGGCTATACAGTATGCCTGCTGGGTGCCCTGGGTGTTCTGTACCTTCTTATCATGGCCAGCAATAACATTTTTAGGCAAATTGGACTGCACTGGTTTTTCTGTGGGTTTGTACCGGACAAGCTGGCCTTTGCAATACCACAGCCTTGGGTGTCCATTATCCTGTCACCAATTTACTTGTGTATCGGTAGTGATCAGTGTTGTTCAGTTCACCCATCAGTGCTCATAATGCTATGGCGGTGTTAATTAAAATAATAAACCACCCTTTCTGGTATTTTTTTTTTTTTTGCGTGGTACTTCAGTATTATGTTTAGGTTGCAAGATTAGTCAAATCCATTTGATAAAATAAATGCTATTAATAAGTGTTGTTTTGAAGTATTTGCAACATTCTACTGAGGTCATCGGTTCAACATCATCCTAATGTAATGCAGGCAACATGACAGGAATCATTTCACCAAAATAATTCTAACTTTTAGAAACAAGCTGATATTAACAGTGTTTCAGTGTTTATAATGTGCCACATTTACAGTACATCTCTGCAGTGCTTTGAAAGTCAAAAATTTATCCTGGGGTAGATAGTTCAAAATAATAGCAGTATGTTGAAAAAAGTGAGTAAAGCTCCATATACATATAATAACTTTTAATTTAAATCACACAAATGCATTGGACACCCTGCACATTCTATTCTGAATCACTGCCATAGACTGTGAAATAGACTATTGAAATGATTAAATAGTAGAAACAAACAGTCCTCTGGGCCAAGTTTTTTGTGTATTTTGAAATGCTTTTTATATGATATGTGTTACGATGTGAGTCTACTCTGATGTCTGTCTTTCCCTTGGTACCGTTCTGTCTAACTGTCAGGGACTGTTGCCACATCTGGCACTACTCAGTCAGATACTTTATATATATATATATATATATATATATATATTATATATATATATATATATATATATATATATATATATATATATATATACAAATTATATGACAGATCAGTTCCTGCGATCTGATATCACAAAAATGCGGACGAATTCCCTATTGAGTCTGGTTCCTCTAAAGATTCCTTCGTATTGTCATCTCAAGGGGTTTTTCCTGTCCGCTGTTGCCCTCGCTTGCTCGTCAGGGACAAATTGGAAATTACAATTTATACATATTTCCTCACACTTTTAAAACTAATTTCACTTTTTAAAAATTTATCTGTAAAGCTGCTTTGCGGCAGTGATTATTATTAAACATGCTATATAAATAAAACTAAAAGAAATGGCTTTTACCTGTTTTTCCACTTTGTTGTTGACTAGTCTCTGTATCTTTAAATTACATGTTTGTCATGAATACACTGATCAGACATAGCATTACAGTGCAAAAACATTATAGCCGGTATTCTGTGGTTTCAGCTTGTGCTAACCAGGGCAGCTTTACCCCCTCGGGGCATGGCTCCATAGGGCCTTTGGAGGATGTGCTATTGTGTTCAAAATTTCACAGGTGGCCTAGAGTCTATCACAGGAGAATTAGGGCCTGAGGCAATGTACACCCTGGATGGGGTGTTAATCCATCACAGGGCACACACACTCAAGGTCATACACACACTACGGGTAATTTGGGAACACCAATTAGCCTAATCGACAGCTATGGCCAAAAGTTTTAAGAATAACAAAAATAGTATTTTTTTTAAATAAAAATCTATTGTCTGCTGAGTGTTATGAAGAGTGATCAGATGAATTGCAATTAATTGCAAAGTCCATCTTGCTATGAAAAAAGACCAGGTGACTTCATGTCAGTGATTCTATGGTTAACACAGGTGAGAGTGTTGACAAGGCCAAGGCTGGAGATCACTCGGCCATGTTGACTGAGCTAGAATAATGAATGGAAGCTTTAAAAGAAGGATGGAGCTTGATGTTATCGCTCTTCCTCTGTTAACCATGGTTTCCATGGTTACCTGCAAGGAAACACGTGCTGTCATCATTGCTTTGTACAAAAAAGAGATTTACAGGGAAGGATATTGCCGCTAGTAAAATTGCAGATAATTATTTAGCAAATCATCAAGAATTTGAAGGAAAGATGTTCAATTGTAAAGAAGGCCTCCGGGTGCCAGGGAAACAGGGTTTGACATTAACTTTTTTGCTCACTGGCCAATGTGGCTAGTGGATTTCTGGAGTCACTCGCCATTCAGCCTTTTTACTAGCCAGAATTTTGTTACCAGAAAATCGCAGTTTTTTCTTCACTGTGATACGTTAATGTTTGTTATATCTACAGTAGATTTACTTATAAATGACAGCATACACTGTATCACTATAGTACAGTAGTAGTCAAGTATTCAGTACTGTTAAGATCCCAATATAAAAACATGCAAACATGAACAGTACAGTATATTCTGCTTATTGAACTTAAATTCAAGGCTCTTACCACATGAAATTGGAAAATAACAGATTCAGTACAACTGAACTCATTCTGATATTAAAAATAGAGCAACTCAGAACATTTATCATTTTAGTGTGTTGTGTACTATTATCAGGTATTATTATTCAATAATGGATGAAATAATTATTCAATGCTGGACACAAACAGCAAAAAACATGATGAAAAGCCCTAAGCACTTTCCTTTCAGCGGCGGGGGTGCTCGGGACATGGCATCTGGACCCAGATTTAAGCAGTCCTTGACGACTCGTTCTACCCTGGAACCTCTCCTCACCAGCTGTTCTCCAGTATTCGCCCCACTAGCTCTTCCTCTGAGATATCAGGCTTTCACTTTAGACAGAGGGCCCGGTAGTCATAGGCGAAGTCCCTCAGGCATTGTCCCGGCTGCTGTACCAGAGACCTTAAGTTGTCTTCAACTTCTGTGAGGTTGTCATCCAGTAAGAAAGCCACCATGAACGCCTGTTTAAAAGACTTCCAATCCTTCACCTTGCCTTTCTCCGCCTTCCACCAACTCAGAGCACTCTGATCTCCCGATACTTCTCGGCCTGTTCAATGAAGTTGAGCACATCAGCTGTCTCTGACGCGTCGCCAAAGGTTGAAACTCCACGCAGATGGGTGGTCGAGCATAAAGAGAAGAAGAAGAGGGTGAGACTGAGGAGGTGGGCTGAGCAGAGGAGTGTACTGGGACACAAGGAGGAATGGTGTAGATATCCTGACTGCTTGGTTGCTTTACATTGGCCGTAGCTGTAGTGGTTGAAGTGCTGGGAGGATGTTGAGCATGAGATGGTGGAGATGCAGGGGTACAGGCCTGTAACCTGTGGGCGGTGGGCGCACTAGTGAGACGCAGTTTCTTCATCCGGTTCTCCCAGATGACGTCACGTTGCAGAAAACAGTCGAGGATGGCTCTCTCCATTTTCTCGAGAGCCTCCTGGCAGTAGCGCTTCAGCCCTTCCAAGCTTGCATCCACTGCATCACAAAGACTGATTTCTCGGTTGAGACTGCTGTCTACGGATTGTCTAAAATCCTGCTCCACGGAGCTCACTTTATCTGTAAGCGCCTCCATGTCCACCTTGCATTGTATTAGTTAATTTTGTAGTGTGCACAACATCAATATCAGTCACATGAACCATAATATCATCATCATCATCATTATTATCATGTTTATCCGGTATATATAGAGAACTAATCAATGATGTTATTTCAACTGTAGGGTTACGGCGTGTTACAAATGCATCTTCTACATCCTCTAGCACATTATTAGCTACAGCAAAGTCAGCCCTCATAGCACCACTAGCATTAGCATTAGCGTTGTTATCTTGTTCAGCCATCTTGTTCAGCCACGACACACAAAACCGGAAAATACCCAACAATACAGATTCCCCGAACGTTCGGGCCACCACTATGTAACTCTTGGATTTGAATTAAATCGCTAGTTACTTTATCACGGATTCGGGAATCAAAATATGGGCTTGTAAACGACACTTCCGGTATTGCGCAACCGAGGCGGGACAATATAAGACGCGACACAAAAACAATTACCCAACCAATCCAAAGTGTATTGCACAAAACAAATAAATAAATAAACAAACACGATTCACCACAAACCAATTGTTACGACCCGCTCGTTTGAGGTCACAACATAAAAAGAGGGATCAAAGGAAAATATATAATCAATAATGATTATTTATTTACTTGTATGAGTTCAACAGCAAAAATATTAAACTAGGGATAAATAAGCAGCAATCACAACCAAACTTAATCTACATGTTATGAAAATGCACAAGAGAAACAAGTTTAAAGAGTCAGCAAAAGGTTACATATTACACACAACAGAACCACTCCTGAGACTCCCTCCCCACAGAGTCTAACCCCAATTAACACCCAGAGTCTTATATAGGCTACCAATTAGCAACTAATTATAGAATAGGCCAATCAGGATCAGCCACACTCTCGCCAGTAGGGTCTGGAGAAACCTCAGGATCGTCACACCAATATATACAAAATATGTACAAATATAAACAAAGTGTGTGGTGTGTGTGTGAGTGTGTGTATGTTAGTCCAGTGTGTTATTGTAATGATGAAATGATATACGGGAGAGATTAGTCTCGGCTTCACCAGGATAGATGACAAATCTGGTAGCTCGAGTAACGGAACGAGATGTGACTTGTGAATGTCCATGTGGAATATCCGACCAGGGAAAAGTACTCCTTCTGTAGCATCAAACAAACTCTATCTCAAAAAGCAGCGCGCTGTGGTAAATCTCTCCGTGTCGCACACGTGACCCGACGCACTTCCGGGTTCCCTCGCGTTGCGATCGCGCATGCGTGCGAGACCTTAGCCCGTGACCAACACTGTCAATGGGGACAAATAAAACCGAATAGGGCCCGTTTCCTGGCGCAGGTGAGCAGCATTAGCTCTTTATCATTCCCCTGCTATTTAAACTGCCCTTTTATGTGGCCGCGCTACAAACCGAGGCTGGTGTATGTAGCTGTATCCAGGAGGTCTAGCTTCATTTAAAGATACATACTCGTCCTGTTTAATCCATCCATCCATCCATCCATTTTCTTCCGCTTATCCGAGGTCGGGTTGCGGGGGCAGCAGCTTCCGGGGGGATACCAAGGTGTTCCCAGGCCAGCCGAGAGACATAGTCCCTCCAGCGTGTCCTGGGTCTTCCCCGGGGTCTCTTTCCGGTGGGGCGTGTCCGGAACACCTCACAAGGGAGGCATCCAGGGGGCATCCTAAATAGATGCCCAAGCCACCTCATCTGGCTCCTCTAGATGCGGAGGAGCAGCGGCTCTACTCTAAGCCCCTCCTGGATGACTGAGCTTCTCACCCTATCTCTAAGGGAGAGGCCAGACACCCTCTGGAGGAAACTAATTTCGGCCGCTTGTATTCGCGATCTTGCTCTTTCGGTCACTACCCACAGCTCATGACCATAGGTGAGGGTAGGAACGTAGATCGACAGGTAAATTGAGAGCTTTGCCTTTTGGCTCAGCTTCTTCTTCACCACGACGGACCGATACAGAGCCTGCATCACTGCAGACGCTGCCCCGATCCGCCTTTCGATCTCCCGTTCCATTTTACCCTCACTCGTGAACAAGACCCCAAGATACTTAAACTCCTCCATTCGGGGCAGGATCTCACTCCCAACCCTGAGAGGGCACTCCACCCTTTTCCAGTTGAGGACCATGGCCTCAGATTTGGAAGTGCTGATTCTCATCCCAGCCGCTTCACACTCGGCTGCAAACCGATCCAGTGAGAGCTGTAGGTCGCAGGATGATGAGGCCAACAGAACAATGTCATCTGCAAAAAGCAGTGACCCAATCCTGAGCCCACCAAACTGTACCCCCTCAACGCCCTGGCTGCACCTAGAAATCCCGTCCATAAAAATTATCGGTGACAAAGGGCAGCACTGTCGGAGTCCTACTCTCACCAGAAACAGGTCCGACTTACTACCGGCAATGCGGACCAAGCTCCGACACCGGTTGTACAGGGACCGGACAGCCCTTAACAGGGAATCCGATATCCCATACTCCCGGAGTACCCCCCACAGAACTCCCCGAGGGACACGGTCAAATGCCTTCTCCAGGTCCACAAAGCACATGTAGACTGGTTGGGCAAACTCCCATGCCCCCTCCAGGACCCTGCTAAGGGTGTAGAGCTGGTCCACTGTTCCGCGACCTGGACGAAAACCACACTGCTCCTCCTGAATCCGAGGTTCGACTATCCGACGGACCCTCCTTTCCAGGACCCCTGAATAGACTTTCCCGGGGAGGCTGAGGAGTGTGATCCCTCTGTAGTTGGAACACACTCTCCGGTCCCCCTTCTTGAAGAGGGGGACCACCACCCCGGTTTGCCAGTCTAGAGGCACTGTTCATGCATTGTTGCAGAGACGTGTCAACCATGACAGCCCTATAACATCCAGAGCCTTGAGGAACTCCGGGCAGATCTCATCCACCCCCGGGGGTCCGCCACCATGGAGCTTTTTGATCACCTCTGCGACCTTGGCCCCAGAGATGGAAGAGTCCACCTCTATGACCCCAGACTCTGCTTCCTCATCGGAAGGCATGTTGGAGGAATTAAGGAGGTCTTCGAAGTACTCCCCCCACCGACCCACAACGTCTCGAGTCGAGGTCAGCAGCACAGCATCCCCACTATACACTGTGTTGACCGTGCACTGCTTTCCCCTCCTGAGATGCCGGATGGTGGACCAGAATCTCTTCGAAGCCGTCTGGAAGTCATTCTCCATGGCCTCCCCAAACTCCTCCCACGCCCGGGTTTTTGCTTCAGCAACCACCGAAGCTGCACTCCGCTTGGCCTGCCGGTACCTATCAGCTGCCTCCGGAGTGCCACCAGCCAAAAAGGCCCGGTAAGACTCCTTATTCAGCTTGATGGCATCCCTCACCGCCGGTGTCCACCAACTGGTTCTTGGGTTGCCACCGCGACAGGCACCGACCACCTTACGGCCACAGCTCCGGTCAGCCGCCTCGACAATGGAGGCGCGGAACATAGTCCATTCGGACTCAATGTCCCCCACCTCCCCCAGGACGTGGTTGAAGCTTTGCCGGAGGTGGGAGTTGAAGCTCGTCCTGACAGGGGACTCTGCCAGACGTTCCCAGCAGACACTCACAATACGTTTGGGTCTACCAGGCCTGACTGGCATCCTACCCTGCCAACGAAGCCAACCCACCACCAGGTGGTGATCAGTTGACAGCTCCGCCCCTCTCTTCACCTGAGTGTCCAAGACATGTGGCCGCAAGTCCGACGACACGACCACAAAGTCGATCATCGAACTGTGGCCTAGGGTGTCCTGGTGCCAGGTGCACATACGGACACCCTTATGCCTGAACATGGTGTTCGTTATGGACAATCCATGATGAGCACAGAAGTCCAATAACAAAACACCGCTCTGGTTCAGATCGGGGGGGGCGTTCATCCCAATCACGCCCTTCCAGGTCTCACTGAAGTCCCCCAACAGAACGATGGAGTCCCCAGGAGGGACGTTCTCTAGCGCCCCCTCCAGAGACCCCAAAAATGTGGGTACTCCAAACTGCTGTTCGGCGCATAAGCGCAAACAACAGTAAGGATCCGTCCCCCCACCCGAAGGCGAAGGGAGGCTACCCTCTCGTCCACTGCGGTGAACCCCAATGTACAGGCCCCAAGCCGGGGGGCAAGAAGTATGCCCACACCTGCTCGTCACCTCTCACCGGTGGCAACTCCAGAGTAGAAGAGAGTCCAGCCCCTCTCAAGGAGACTTGTTCCAGAGTCCAAGCTGTGCGTCGAGGTGAGTCCAACTATATCTAGCCAGAACTTCTCAACCTCACGCACTAGCTCAGGCTCCTTCCCCGCCATAGAGGTGACATTCCACGTCTCTAGAGCCAGCTTCTGCAGCCGAGGATCAGACCGCCAAGACCCCTGTCTTCGGCCACCGCCCAGCTCACACTGCACCCGATCTCTTTGGCCCCTCCTACAGGTGGTGAGCCCCTGGGATGGGGGTCCCACGTTGCCTCTTCGGGCGCTCGCCATCGGGCCCCACCTCCAGGCCTGGCTCCAGAGGGAGGCCCAGGTGACCCACGTCCGGGCTTGGGAAAACATTTTCCAAGGGTTTAATTCATCATAAGAGGTCTTCTGAACTACTCTTCCCTCACCTAGGACCAGATTGCCATGGGTGACCCTGCCAGGGGCATGAAGCCCCAGACAACATAGCTCCTAGGATCATTGGGACACGCAAACCCCTCCACCATGATAAGGTGGTGGTTCAAGGAGGGGCTGTTTAATCCAGGTTTCAGTTAAACAGAGTATATCAAACTCCTGATCCGTGATAATTTCATTAACAATAACTGCTTTTGATACGAGAGATCTAATATTTAACAGTCCTAACTTCAGATCAGAGTTGCCGGCTGCGCATTCAGTATGATCCGACTTTGTGGTCTTTATGTTAATTAAATTATTAAAACAGACTTTCTGAATCTTTCTACATATTTGTTTAGCTCAGGGAACAGACACAGTCTCAATATGATGAACCCTGAGTGACGACTCTATGCAGCTAGCAGACAGTTGGATTAGCCTGTCTGTCTGTCTGCTCCCTGGCCTGGGCTCTCGATTGTCACCGATTAACTAGACCTCAACTGAGACTATGAGCTATACTACAGGAAATGAGAGCAGCACCTTCCCGAGTGGGATGGACACCGTCCCGCCCTAACAGGTCAGTTTTGCCCTCAAAGATCTGCCAGTTGTCTATGAAGCCCACATTATTTTCGGAGCACCACCTGGACATCCAGCGGTTCAGCGACCATAACCTGCTGTAAGCTATGTCGCCACGTCTCATTGGCATGGGACCAGAGCATACTACAGTAGGTGGACAACCAGACTGCTCATTACCGTCGCACTCACCGCTGTGGAAACGCGGCAGCGGCCAAAATAAACCAGTAGCATTTCAAAATAATTTGTAAAATGACCGCCAGGTGGCGCAAATTGACATTTTCCGTCGTCTCGGTTTTTAAATATATTCAGAGCTTAAGTCATAATACAGTCATAAGAATATGTTGTAGCGAAGAAATACTACAATTACTGTATGATAATTTACACATCCAAGTACTTTATCCAACAAACATGAAAAACTATAAATATAAAAAATATGAGTTAGAAAGCATTTTTCAGAGATTTGTGCAAAATAATATTTATGCAATATAATTACAGGCAGGCGGCGCGGTGGTGTAGTGGTTAGCACTGTCGCCTTGCACCTCCAGGGTCTGGGTTCGATTCCCCGGCCAGGCTCGATTCCCATCTCTGTGTGCATGGAGTTTGCATGTTCTCCCCGTGCTTGGTGGGTTTCCTCCGGGTACTCCGGTTTCCTCCCACAGTCCAAAGATATGCAGGTTAGGCTAATTGGCGTTCCCAAATTGCCCGGAGTGTGTGATTGGGTGTGTGAGTGTGTGTATGTGTGTGTGCCCTGCGATGGATTGGCACGCTGTCCAGGGTGTACCCCGCCTAGTGCCCGAAGACTCCTGGGATAGGCTCCAGGTCCCCCGCGACCCTGAACACAGGATTAAGCGGTATAGAAGATGAATGAATGAATGAATAATTACAGGCTCTGGATTCGTTTTTCGTTTGCAGTATGAAACCAAAATACATCTTACTATTTTTGAGAGATTTGTTTAAAAAGAAAATAAATAAAAAAATTTAAAATTCAGATATTTGTCTGTACAAAATAATATTTATGCAATATAATCACAGGCTCTTGATTCGTTATTCGTTTGCAATATAAACCAAAATACATTAACCATATAATATAAACCAAAATATAAACCAAAATATTTAATTTGTTGTATTAAATATTTATGCTGTCTCATCAAGGATCCAAAGATTTCGTTGTACTAAATAATATTTTTGCTGATTTTTTTCTGCGATTCAGTTGTACTGAATGATGCTTATGTTTATATTTAAAAAATATGAGTTAGAAAACATGGGTTTCATTTTGTTTAGACAGACTCTCTGTTTTTATCTGTTTAGTGTTATTATTAAAGAAAACAGCACAAACAACAGCACTAGGGCTTTTTAAAAAAAATTATTTCGACAATACTTACAGTTGTTAGAGTTTAAGACATCAAGATTTAAATATAGAAATAACTAAAACAAATTGAGCAAACTTCCAGAATAGATAATTAAAAAAATTTATCAATAAAAAAGATGTATTCAGTATAATCGGGGCCTCTCATTACATTATTTGCTCGCACTTCGTCTGGCACTGAACCAAAATATATTGTCTTACATTTGTGAATAAAATATCATCAGAGATTTATTTGTGCAAAATAATATTTATGCAATATAATTACAGGCCCTGGATTCGTTTTTCGTTTGCAGTATAAAACCAAAATACATCTTACTATTTTTGAGAGATTTGTGGTAAAAAAAAATCAGTTTTTTTCAGACATTTGTCTGTACAAAATAATATTTATGTAATATAATCACAGGCTCTTAATTCGTTATTCGTTTGCAATATAAACCAAAATACATTAATCATATACTGTAATATAAACCAGAATATAAACCAAAATATTTAATTTGTTGTATTAAATATTTATGCCGTCTCATAAAGGATCCAGAGATTTCGTTGTACTAAATAATATTTTTGCTGTATAACCATCTTAATTCGTTGACCGTAGATTTTTTTCTGCGATTCAGTTGTACTGAATGATGTTTATGCAGTATAATCAAGCTCTCTTATTTCGTTATTTGTTCGCATTTGCTGCATTGCACACTACTGAGCATCCAAGCGTGGCAACGCATGCTTGGTTTAAGTTGGACATTGACGCACATATTGAAAATGTAAACATGAGATCTAAACTAAAAACTGTGCTCCCTGTTGGTTGGTTGGAAGCACGTTTGAAGGAGAAGATAATGGCACATCCGCCAACAGAAGATCAGTCTACGTCCACAGACATTCCGGTCGATGTTCCTCTACTGATGCCAACGCAACAGTCGTCTGAAAATTGCATTCAGATCTACAACATTGCTGGAGACCATTCCACATCAACCATTGGACACTTGGACGATGTCGACTTTGGCTTTCCACCAGCCGTCTCAACACCCCTGACTGACTGTACCAGAATGCACCAAAATGTTGCGTCACTGGGTTCAACACATCATTTACGACCTTCAAACTACCAACTGGCAACTGGTTCAATACTCGACTTTCACAGTTCACCAGTTCAAATTCAAATTCAAATTTTATTAGTCACATACACAATCATACACAGTATAATATGCAGTGAAATGCTTTATACGACCGCCAGTGACCTTAAAAAAAGAAAAGAAAAGCTTGTACGTAAAATAAATAATCAATAAAAAGGAAATAAAGAAATAATTTTAACTAGTAAAATTAACTGTACAATAAGGGCATAATAAAAATATTGCAAAAATATAGAAATATAGGGTAGATAGAGTATATATGTATATAGAATTAAAGTGTCAGTGGTTGTGCAAATATGCATGAAAGGTGACATGTGCAATTGTCCAGATGTATGAGTATTTAGTGCAAGTGTGTATGAATGTGTCCATGATTGTCCAGTCAGTGTTGTGAGCTTAAAAGATGTTATTAGTCCTGTGTGGAGGTGTGATTGAGAGACCTTATCGCCTGCGGGAAGAAGCTCCTCCTCAGTCTCTCTGTGTTGGCCTTTAGGGAGCGGAATCTCTTCCCAGACCGCAACAAAGAGAACAGTCCATTACTGGGGTGACTGAGGCCCTTCATGAACTTCCTGGCCTTAGTCCAGCACCGCTTGCTGTAGATGGAGTGCAGGTCAGGGAGCTCAGTGCGGATGATGCGCTCGGCTGATCGCACCACCCTCTGTAGAGCTCGTCAGTCCTGCATGGTGCTGTTCCCGAACCAGGTCGTGATGTTTCCCGTCAGGATGCTCTCTATGGTGCAGGAGTAGAAGTTCCTGAGCACCTTGGAGGGCAGTCTAAAGTCTCTCAAGCGTCTGAGGTGGTAGAGACGCTGCCGGGCTTTTTTCACCACGGTGTTGATGTGACAGGACCATGACAGGTCCTGCGTGATGTGAACACCGAGGTATCTGAAGCTGTCCACTCTCTCCACTGGGCTCCTGTTGATGATGGGGTCTGGTAGTTCCTCTCCTGCTTTGTACTAAAGTCCACTATCAGCTCCTTTGTCTTACTGACGTTCAGGAGGAGATTGTTCCTCTGGCACCAGTTCTCCAGATTTCCAATCTCCTCTAGGTAGTCCGACTCATCATTGTTGGTGATCAGTCCGACCACGACGGTGTCGTCAGCAAACTTGATGATGGAGGTGGAGTTGGTAGTGGCCACGCAGTCGTGGGTGTACAAAGAGTACAGCAGGGGGCTCAGAACACAACCCTGGGGGGCTCCAGTGCTGAGAGTGAGTGTAGCTGAGACATGTCCGCCCATCCTTACTGCCTGTGGTCTGCGAGTCAGAAAATTGGAGATCCACTGACATATAGATGAGCTCAGACCCAGGTGCTCCAGCTTGTTGGTGAGTGTGGAGGGAATTATGGTATTAAAAGCAGAGCTGTAGTCGATGAAGAGCATTTTAACATAATTCCCTTTCCTAGTGTCCAGGTGAGTGAGTGATGTGTGGAGGAGATGAGAGATTGCATCGTCTGTGGAGCGGTTCTGACGGTATGCAAACTGTAGTATGTCCAGTGTGTCGGGTAGTGAAGAAATGATGAAGTCTCTGATAAGGCGTTCAAAGCACTTCATCACTACTGAGGTGAGGGCTACAGGGCGATAGTCATTGAGGGAAGCAGGGTGTGGTTTCTTCGGGACAGGAACAATGATGGACTCTTTGAAGCATGTGGGGATCACCGACTGAGATAAAGAGATGTTGAATATCTCAGTGAACACAGGTGCTAGCTGGTCTGCGCAGGCTCTGAGAATACGACCTGAGATGCCGTCTGGTCCTGCTGCTTTCCTGGTGTTCACTCTCTTGAAGGCTCTCCTCACGTCGTGCTCGGAGATGATGAGCGCGTTCCCGGTGCTGGCTGTGTCTTCCTGTCTGCAGCCGTTAGCGCCGCTAGCATTAGCGCCGTTAGCATTAGCGCCGTTAGCATTAGCGCCGTTAGCATTAGCATCGCTAGCGTCTTTAGCTGCAGCCTCGAAGCGAGCATAGAAGGTGTTGAGCTCGTCTGCCAGAGTCACGTCCGCGTTCGTCATACCGGATGCTGGTGCTTTATAGTCCGTTATTGTTCTCAGTCCCTGCCACAGGCTCCTAGAGTCACTCTGTTGAAGCTGTGACTCTAGTTTTCTCCCGTAGCGCTGCTTCGCCTCTTTCACCGCCTTCCGGACGTTGTATGACGCAGCCTTGTACGGTTCCATGTCCCCCGACGCAAGTCCCGTGTTGTAGGCAGCTGTGCGAGATCTCAGAGCGTCGGAGAAAACAGTCAGTGACAGCTCTTTCCAGCTTCTCTAGGGCCTCTTGGCAGTAGCGCTCCAGCCCTTCTAAGCCGGCGTCCACTGCCTCACGGAAACTGGTTTCTCTGTTTAGACTGCTGTTTACGGATTGTCTAAAATCCTGCTCCAACTTGCTCACTTTGTTTGTGAGCGCCTCCACATCCGCCTTGCATTGAGTTAGTTCATTGTTTATTGTTTGCACAACATTAATATCAGACACATGAGCAATAACATCATCATCGTCATCATCATGTCTATCAGATATATACAGTGAACTAATCAATGATGTTATTTCAGCAGTAGGGTTACGGCGTGTTACAAATGCATCTTCTCTCTCCATCACATTACTATCTATAGCAAAGTCGGCCTTCACAGCACCACTAGCGTTAGCATTAGCGTTAGCATTAGCATTAGCATTAGCGTCCATCTTGTTCAGCCACGTCACACAAAACCGGAAAATATCCAAAATATAGATTCCCCGTACGGGCCACCACTATGTAACGTTTGGATTATTATGAAACCTTTGGTTACAAAAATACAGATTCGGGAATCTAGGAATGAGCTGGTAAACACCACTTCCGGTATTGCGCAACCGCGGCGGGACAATAATAGACGCAACACAAGAGCAAGTAGTGAAATAAGCCAAAGTGTATTATACAAAACAAACCAATAACCAAACAAACACGGTGCACCGAAACAATATATACAAATATAATACAGAAATAAACAAAGTGTATGGTGTATGCAGGGGTGTGTGTGTGTGTATGAGTGGAAGTCCAGACTGTAGTGTATTGTGGATATGAAAATATGAATTGGAGAGATTGTTCTCGGCCTCACCAGGATAGATGTCACCACTGGGAGCTCGAGTAACGGAATGAGAGGTGAAAAGTGAGTGTCCAACGAGATAAATCCAATCAATGATCATCCGTGTGGAAGCAACAAACTGACTCTCTCTCAAAAACAAAACAGCGCGCTGGGGTAATCTCTCCGTGCCGGCTACCTCGCCGGTTCCGGCTTTATGCCGGCACACGTGATCAGTTGCATCCGGGTTCCCTCGTGTCGCGATCGCGCATGCGCGTGGGAGCGTGCCCGGTGACCAACACTGTCATAGGGGAAAATATAAAACCATTCGGGCACATCTTAGGCTACAGGTGAGCAGCATTAGCTCTTCAATTATTTGCCTGTATATAAAATGTCCCTTTATGTTTTTTTCCCTTCAGCTAGTCCAGAATGCAGCAGCGAGAGTCCTCACTAGAACCAGAAGATATGAGCACATCACCCCTACCCTATCTTCACTGCATTGGCTCCCTGTGAAATTTCGCATTGATTTTAAAATACTACTCTTGACATATAAGGCATTAAATGGTCTCGCCCCGCAGTATCTGAGCGAACTGCTAGTGTCTTACGATCCGCCACGCCTACTTCGGTCAAAGGATGCAGGCTGCTTATCGGTACCGCGTATTATGAAAACTACAGCTGGGGGCAGAGCTTTTTCTTACAAAGCCCCAAAATTATGGAATAGTCTTCCAAATAGTGTTCGGGACTCAGACACAGTCTCAGTGTTTAAGTCTAGGCTAAAAACCTATTTATTTAGCCAAGCATTTTTATAAATAGATTTGCCATAAGGTAAAGGAGCAGATCTGGGGGACTCATGGACGTAGAGTATTATGGTGAACTGGTATGTTTTAGATGCTGTCTTCCTCAGTCTCATTTGATCACTCAGGTTTGTTGACGGTGAGGTGATTGTTTGCTTTACATCTCAGGGAGCCCTCATGTTTGTGTTTCCTTCTGGCTCTCCCTTTTAGTTATGCTGTCATAGTTAGTCCTGCCGGAGTCCCTGCTTGCACTCTACAGTAAATATACATTCACATTAGACATTGTGACTGTGACCATACCTAATTGCAATCTCTCCTCCTCTTCTCTTCCTCCCCCTCTTTCTCTTTCCTCTCTCCCCCTGTCTCCCCCTTTTCACTTTACACCTCCGCTGATGACCAAGGGAACAAAGATCAGACTGACCAGGGGCATCAGGAGCCAGACCTTCTGGAGAGCGAAGTAGAGTGGGCGATGCAACAGCTACCAAGCAACAAGGCGCCTGGCATCGACGGGATTCCAGCCGAGCTGCTCAGACCAATTCCAAGAGCTGCCTTGATGGCTCTTTGCCAGCAGATATGGAGATCCTGCACATGGCCGACTGACTGGAAGCGGTCAGTTTTCATCCCCATACTGAAAAAGGGAGACACAAGAGACTGCGTCAACTACCGCACAATCGCCCTCATACCACACGCCAGTAAGATTCTACTGAAGGTCATCCAGAAGCGCCTGGGCAGTGTTATTGATTGCGAATTACCAGACGTCCAAGCCGGTTTTAGACAGGGCCGAGGCACCCGTGATCATATTGCGAATCTTAGGTGGATCATGGAGAAAGCCAGAGAATACCAAAAGGAGCTTTACATGTGCTTCATTGATTACACAAAGGCATTCGATTGTGTGGAACATGACAAGCTTTGGGTCGCCCTGCGGGAACTGGGAGTGACGGAACACCTGATCAGACTGATCAGGTCACTCTACCAGGATCAGGAAGCTACTGTCAGAACCAGATATGGGGATACAGGCTGGTTCAAAATCAAGAAAGGCACCAGACAGGGCTGCATCCTCTCCCCATTTCTCTTCAATCTATACGCGGAAGTAATCATGCGGAAATTAGACCTGGACGAATTTGAAGTGGGGGTGAAAATTGGAGGCCGGACAATAAGCAACCTCAGGTATGCCGATGACACGACCTTGCTGGCGGAAAGTGAGAAAGACCTGAGGACAATGATCATGAAGCTTAAAAGTGAAAGCGAGAAGATGGGACTTCATTTGAATATCAAGAAAACGAAAATCATGACCACAGCTGCTAAGGAAGTTCATATAAAGATCAACAACGAGGAAGTCGAGGTGGTCGACAGTTTCGTCTTCCTGGGCTCCATGATCAACCAAAGTGGTGATGGAGGTCCTGAAATAAAGCGCAGAATCGCCCTGGGCCGCACAGCAATGGTTAGCATGAACCCAATTTGGAAGTGCAAGGACACCTCAATCACTACCAAGCGCAGACTGGTCACTGCCATTGTGTTCCCCATTGCGACTTTTGGGTGTGAGACTCTAACAAAGGCAGACAGGAAAAGAATTGATGCATTCGAGATGTGGTGCTGGAGAAGGCTCCTGAGGATCCCCTGGACAGCGAGAGAAACCAACAAGTCAGTCTTGGAACGTATCAATCCCGATTTTTCCCTGGAAGGCAAGATCACCAGGCAGAAACTGACGTATTTTGGTCATGTGATGAGAGCCAATTCACTGGAGAAGGATGTGATGCTGGGGATGGTGAGTGGAAGTAGACCAAAGGGAAGACCAAAAACCCGATGGCTGGACACAATCATGAAGGACACGGGCAAGAATATCAGTGAACTGAAGGAATTGGTCAGGGAAAGGAAGACATGGCGAGACATGGCCCATAGAATAGCCAAGAATCGGATGCGATTGAATGGTTAATGATGATGTTGTTCTCAATATACATGCTTCCCTTGGATAACATCATTAGAAGACATGGGATTAGTTTCCATTGTTTTGCTGACGATACCCAATTATATATCTCAACTAAACCAGACGAAATACCTAAGTTGTCTAGATTAACTGAGTGTGTCCAGGACATAAAAGATTGGATGACCAATAACTTTCTTTTATTAAATTCAGATAAGACAGAGATATTACTTATTGGCCCAAAAACCAGCACACAACAGCTTTCACAATTCAGCTTGCGCTTAGAAGGATGTACTGTTATTACCAGCTCAGCAGTAAAAGATCTGGGAGTAATATTAGACAGTAACTTGTCTTTTGAAAACCACATTTCAAATATCACAAAAACAGCCTTTTTCCATCTTCGAAATATTGCTAAACTTAGGAACATCTTATCCGTATCTGATGCAGAAAAACTAGTTCATGCATTCATGACCTCCAGACTGGACTATTGTAATGCATTACTAGGTGGTTGTCCTGCATCCTCAATAAACAAGCTTCAGTTAATCCAAAATGCAGCTGCCAGGGTTCTCACTAGATCCAGAAAATATGATCATATAACCCCAATATTATCATCCCTGCACTGGCTACCTGTTCAGTTTAGAATAAATTACAAAATAGTATTACTTACATACAAGGCCTTAAATGGTTTAGCTCCCACATACCTAACCAGTCTTCTGATGCGCTACAATCCACCACGCGCCTTAAGATCACAAAGCTCCGGACTTCTGGTAGTTCCCAGAATTTCAAAATCTACAAAAGGGGGTAGGGCTTTTTCATATTTAGCTCCAAAGCTTTGGAATAGCCTTCCAGACAGTGTTCGGGGAGCAGACACGGTTTCTCAGTTCAAAAGTAGACTCAAGACGCATCTTTTTAATCTGGCATACACATAACTAATTCCTATTATTCAATTCAATTCAATTCAGTTTTATTTGTATAGCGCTTTTAACAATTGACATTGTCTCAAAACAGCTTTACACAATCAAAAGAATTATTTAAGTTTGTATGGAATGTGAATGTGTATGAATCAAAATGTTCAGATATTCCCTGGCGAGCAAGCCCGAGGGCGACAGTGGCAAGGAAAAACTCCCTGAGACGGTAATAGGAAGAAACCTTGAGAGGAACCAGACTCGACAGGGAACCCATCCTCATCTGGGTGAAACAGATAGCAGGAAATGATCTGCATTTATACAGTGTTAAGTGTTAGGTTCAGCTATAATAGTTGATGTTAATTGATGTTATAATACTTGATGTAAAATGGAGTCCAGTAGTTATTCGAGACTCAGATAGACTTGTAGAAAGTTCCAGTCCTGAACTATCGAATTGTCAAGTCCTCAGAGAAACAGCTGACCACACCAGTCGAGGCCAGAACCATCTTCTAAGTATAGAGAATCATCCCCAGACACATCCTAAAGAGACACACGGGGCATCCATGCGACGAGACCTCCAACCAGAAACCGGGCACCAGGATGGATCAGACAGGTCCGGAGGGCAGAGGGAGTCTAGATCACTGGCAGCTCAGGAACCACATGTGTAGCTCGACAGAGAGAGAGAGAGAGAAAGAGTGAAAGGGGGAGACAGGGGGAGAGAGGAAAGAGAAAGAGGGGGAGGAAGAGAAGAGGAGGAGAGATTGCAATTAGGTATGGTCACAGTCACAATGTCTAATGTGAATGTATATTTACTGTAGAGTGCAAGCAGGGACTCCGGCAGGACTAACTATGACAGCATAACTAAAAGGGAGAGCCAGAAGGAAACACAAACATGAGGGCTCCCTGAGATGTAAAGCAAACAATCACCTCACCGTCAACAAACCTGAGTGATCAAATGAGACTGAGGAAGACAGCATCTAAACATACCAGTTCACCATAATACTCTACGGCCATGAGTCCCCCAGATCTGCTCCTTTACCTAAGGCTAATCTATTTATGAAAATGCTTGGTTAAATAAATAGGTTTTTAGCCTAGACTTAAACACTGAGACTGTGTCTGAGTCCCGAACACTATTTGGAAGACTATTCCATAATTTTGGGGCTTTGTAAGAAAAAGCTCTGCCCCCAGCTGTAGTTTTCATAATACGCGGTACTGATAAGCAGCCTGCATCCTTTGACCGAAGTAGGCGTGGCGGATCGTAAGACACTAGCAGTTCGCTCAGATACTGCGGCGCGAGACCATTTAATGCCTTATATGTCAAGAGTAGTATTTTAAAATCAATGCGAAATTTCACAGGGAGCCAATGCAGTGAAGATAGGATAGGGGTGATGTGCTCATATCTTCTGGTTCTAGTGAGGACTCTCGCTGCTGCATTTTGGACTAGCTGAAGCTTGTTTATGCACCTAACTGAACAACCAGACAGTAAGGCATTACAATAGTCCAACCTAGAAGTGATAAAAGCATGAACTAGTTTTTCTGCATCATTTAGCGACAATATATTTCTTATTTTGGCGATATTTCTAAGGTGAAAGAATGCTATCCTGGTGATATTATCTACATGAGCTTCAAATGAAAGGCTGGAATCTATAATCACGCCGAGGTCTTTTACTGTTGCACTTGACGGAACAGAAAGGCCATCTAAAGTTACGGTGTGATCTAAGATTTTACTTCTAGCTGTATGCGGTCCTATGACTAGAACTTCTGTCTTATCCGGATTAAGCAGAAGGAAGTTAATTAGCATCCAATTTCTTATGTCCTGAACACATTGCTCAACTTTAGTAAGATGGTTTTTCTCATCAGGTTTTGTTGAGACGTATAGCTGTGTGTCGTCAGCATAACAATGAAAACTAATACCATGCTTACGGATTATGTTGCCCAGAGGAAGCATGTAAAGGGAAAAAAGCAGTGGGCCTAAAACTGAACCCTGCGGAACGCCAAACTCCACTAGAGAACATGCAGAATAATCACCAATTAAGTCTACATACTGATAACGATCGGTCAAATAGGATCTGAGCCAGGAGAGGGTTGTACCCTTAATTCCTACTAAATTTTCTAATCTGTGAAGAAGAATAGCATGATCAATAGTGTCAAAAGCTGCACTGAGGTCGAGTAATACAAGCATAGTTACACAACCCTGATCAGAGGCCAATAGGAGGTCATTTACTACTTTAACGAGTGCTGTTTCTGTGCTGTGATGAGGCCTAAATCCTGACTGATACAGTTCATGTATGCCATTTCTATGTAGATATGAGCATAGCTGCTCCGCTACTATCTTTTCCAGAATCTTAGAGATAAAGGGGAGGTTTGATATTGGCCTGTAATTGGACAGCTGACAGGGGTCGAGGTCAGGTTTCTTAATTATTGGTTTAATAACTGCTACTTTAAAAGATTTTGGAACATAACCAATGCTGAGTGAGGAATTAATTATTCTCAACATCGGTTCTGTTATTACTGGTACTATCTGTTTAAGAAAATGTGTCGGTATAGGATCTAATATACAGGTTGATGAATTTGCAGAAGAGATGAGTGAAATTAGTTCATTCTCTTCAAGAGGAGTAAAGTATTCTAGGTTTGAATCTGACATGGCTAGGTTAACATCAGTATCAATTACATTGATTGGTTTCAAAGCCTCAATTTTATGCCTGATATTTACAATTTTATTATTAAAAAAGTTCATGAAGTCCTCACTATTGCATGATGTTGTTGTGGAGATTTCTGTAGTGGTCTTATTTCTGGTTAATTTGGCTACAGTATTAAATAAAAATCTAGGATTATTTTTATTTTCTTCTATAAGAGTGGAGAGATACGTTGATCTAGCTACACTAAGAGCTTTCCTATAGTTCAGGATGCTCTCTTTCCATGCTATTTGAAATGCCAACAATTTAGTTTGACGCCATTTACGCTCTAATTTCCGAGCTGTCTGTTTTAAAGTGCGCGTGTGATCGTTATACCAGGGAGCGAGTTTCTTATCTCTAATAATTTTTCTTTTAGCTGGAGCTACATTATCTAAGGTACAACGAAGTGTCGACTCTAAATATTCAGTCGCCTGATCAAGTTCTGTGGGGTCAGACGGTGGCCTAATCGAAGTTGGTAACTCTGGGAGATTACTGATAAAACTCTGTGTGGTAGTTGATGTGAATGTACGTTTAATACGGTAGCGCGGTGCTGTGCGTACATTATCACTGTGACACACTTGAATGGAGACAAGATAGTGATCTGAGATAATTTCCGACAGTGGAATTGTGAATACATTTCTTATAATTAATCCGAAGAATATTACTAAATCTAAAGTGTGACCTGCTTTATGAGTGGGTCCTACTACACACTGATTTACACCAACGGAGTCCAGTATGGACATAAATGCTGTTCTCAGAGGGTCTTCTGGATTCTCAAAATGAATGTTAAAATCTCCAGCAATTAACACTTTGTCTACAGAAATGACCAGGTCTGAGATGAAATCTGCAAATTCACTAAGAAATTCAGAATACGGCCCTGGAGGTCTGTAAATTATAATTAGTGGAATCGACTGAGCTGATTTAATATACTTAAATACACTTATGTTACTATAGAGAATTTCAAATGAGTTAAATTTGTGTCGGTGTTTTTGTACGATAGACAGATTATCATTATGAATAACTGCGACGCCTCCTCCTCTACCAGTTAACCGAGGCTGGTGTATGTAGCTGTATCCAGGAGGACTAGCTTCATTTAGAGCTACATACTCGTCCTGTTTAACCCATGTTTCAGTTAAACAGAGTATATCAAACGCCTGATCTGTGATAATTTCATTAACAATAACTGCTTTTGATGTGAGAGATCTAATATTTAACAATCCTAGCTTCAGATCAGAGGTGCCGGCTGCGCATTCAGTATGATCGGAGTTTGTGGACTTTATGTTAATTAGATTATTGAAACAGACTTTCTGGGTCTTTCTACATTTTTGCTTAGATCGGGGAACAGACACAGTCTCAATATGGTGAACCCTGAGTGACGACTCTATGCAGCTAGCAGACGGTTGGTTTAGCCTGTCTGTCTGCTCCCTGGCCTGGGCTCTGGATTGTCACCGATTAACTAGACCTCTACTGAGACTATGAGCTATACTACAGGAAATGAGAGCAGCACCTTCCCGAGTGGGATGGACACCGTCCCGCCCTAACAGGCCAGCTTTGCCCTCAAAGGTCTTCCAATTATCTATGTAGCCCACATTATTTTCGGAGCACCACCTGGACATCCAGCGGTTCAGCGACCATAACCTGCTGTAAGCTATGTCGCCACGTCTCATTGGGATGGGACCAGAGCATATTACTTCATCGGACATCGCCTTCGCTAATTTAAACACCTCTGTAAAGTTACTCTTACTAACCTCTGACTGACGAAGGCGTATATCATTAGCTCCAGCATGTACCACTATCTTAGAGAACCTGTGCTGTCCTAGAGCCCTAAGATTACCTGCTATGTCCGGTGCTCTGGCTCCCGGGATACACCTAACCACTGCCGCTGGCGCCCCTAAAGGTCTAGCTAATGTCACGTGTCTCAGTATAGAGTCTCCTATAACC
The DNA here is from genome assembly GCA_030522415.1 of Channallabes apus. Taxonomy (NCBI): domain Eukaryota; kingdom Metazoa; phylum Chordata; class Actinopteri; order Siluriformes; family Clariidae; genus Channallabes; species Channallabes apus. Next base: position 36,206,068 of record CM060118.1, read on the forward strand.
AGAGCTCTTTCAGGTTTCTCAGCGGGTGCAGCACTGAGGAGAGCAAACCTGTTGGACACGTGAGGCGCAGAGGAGGTGTGCTCCGGTGGGCTAGCCTTAGCGTTAGCTTTGGCTGAACGAGTATGCCGCCGAGTCGTCACCCACTCGCCCCGCTGTGAGGGCTCTAATGCCGCAGTCGGGGGCTGTTTATCTCCGCCTGTGGCACCCAGACTGTCCGCTACAGGAATAACGCTGCTCTCACACTGTCTAACACTCTCTAAAGTCTGGATGCGCTCCTCTAATGCTGATATCTTCTCCGTCAGAGTGCTCACTAACACACACCTACCACAAATAAAATTATCACTAATGACGGAGGAAGAATGTCTAAACATCCTGCACTCTACACACTGAACAAGCTGAACGGTAGACATTATAACGTACCCTCTGTGTCGGAGTTTTAGTTGTTTAGTTGAGGAAATTCGCGCGTTGCGAAACTATTACCATCTCAGGGAGTTTTTCCTTGCCACTGTCGCCCTCGGGCTTGCTCACCAGGGAATATCTGAAAATTTTGATTCATACACATTCACATTCCATACAAACTTAAATAATTCTTTTGATTGTGTAAAGCTGTTTTGAGACAATGTCAATTGTTAAAAGCGCTATACAAATAAAACTGAATTGAATTGAATTGAATGTGGCCGCGCTACACGCAGACAACGACAACACTTGGTTAGCTCGACGACGCGCAAGGGTAAGCATCTAAAAAAAGCACATCAATAGTTAACTTTTATCAATGTTGCAAAGTATATAATGAACTTAACTGCCAGTGTCACATTAAAATGCAGACTCTGTATATTACAGATCTGCCACATTTTGCAAAAAAGTCGTCGCAACAGACCATCTGTTTGGACATTTTACCGTGCTTCAGAGTGATGGGATGTGATTGTTTCCGGTTTTACAAATACTCAGTGGCTGGAGAACTTTAGAATGTCTGAAGAAACATTCATCCACTTATGCAACAAACTGCGTCCAGCGATGGAGAGACGGGACACAAACTTCCGCGTGTGTGTAACTTTAAAGAAAAGAATAGCCATCGCACTGTGGAAGCTTGCAACCGGTGCTGAGTACAGAAGTGTTGGACATCTTTTTGGTGTGTTCAGGAGTTCTGTGCAGCAGCAGAAACCCTGTTGGTACCAGAGCTAATTCGTTATCCAGATCAGGAGTTTAAAGAAATGGCTGCCTACATTGAGAACAGGTGGGGGCTCCCACACTGTATTGGTGCTATTGATGGATCACACATCCCCATCATAGCACCAGAGGAATATCACTGTGACTATTTCAACCATAAAGGCTGGCACTCCATCATCCTTCAAGGTGTTGTGGATGGAAAGGGACTTTTCTGGAATGTTTTCACAGGACTGCCTGGAAGCCTGCATGATGATCGGGTTTTGAGACTGTCAACACTGGGAGTTGGCAAGCCGTGGAAACCACATACCAGCTACAGATGTCGCCATTAAAAACGCGCGTTTCGAGAAAAGGGATCCTGTGACTTGCCGCAGCTTTGCGCGGCTGCGTGCGGGAAGCTGTGAACATGCCCTTCATTACCTGTAGGGGGCAGTCGTGTTTCAGTCTGAAGTATTGTGTGTCTACTGAAGCCGAAAATGTGTGCAAATTAAACTGCGCATGCGTGTTTGGAGACGCTGTGCCCGCGCTGTGTATCAGTCGGTTGGGAATCATCATGGAGGTACAACACGGCGTGGGTGGAGCTGGAGTTTGTCGTGTTCGAGGTAAGTTTAGCTTTCTTTTTTGGATGTGATTCTCGCTTTCATGACTCCCAATTAATGTTCATCTTAATCTCAGGACGTACAATTAGCAATTTCAGTTTTTAATAGTGTGGAGATTCACAAAACACCGTTTTCGTGTAAAAACCTGAACCTACGGAGCCCCCCAGGGGTCCTGTGGTAAATAAATAAATAAATAAAATAATAACGAACCGAGCGCGCGGATTAATACACCGAGATGTGTGTTTCTTACCCCCACACCTCGTGAAAACGGCGTGTTCAGACAAAGGCTCGCCAGTGAGATTCCATTTCTGAACAAACTGAGTCGTGTGTGTTAAAGCATTAAATGGTAAAAGAGCACTAACAATAAACGTTTTTTTTTCTGAAGCCGAACTTTATTAATGAGTTACGAGTAAAGAACCTGTACATATGTTCATACAGTATTGACAGCAGCTCTAATTTGTCTAAATCGCATTGCAGACAATAAAAATAAGTCGAGTCATCCTGTGACCCTGCATGCTTAATCTTTCCACACATGATTCTTGCTTCTCACTTTTTCCTTAATCCCTCGCTGATCTATCTTGTATTTTTCTAACAGTGTCAGAAACTTTGTGTTAGTAGCACTGCTTGACATGCTTGATGCCTTCCTCTTTTGTAATTTGCTTTGGATAAAGGCAAACTTACAAAAGATGAAGAAATGCCTAAATGTAGTTGTACGAATAAAAGATTATGTAATGATACAATGTAAATATTTTCACAGAAACAAAGCGTAAAGATGAGACATGAATCTGAAGAGGATCTCTTTGATGATTGCCTGGTAAAGCTATGTAATCTATGGAGTGTAGCCATCTCATGCCATGTTTTACAATGTTTTAGTGATGCAAGATTATTGCTAAAGCAATTTAACCCAAGTTGTATATGAAGTGATGGTCATTTTTTATTATCAATTATTTTTATTTTTTCCTCTGTGAAATGAAGTCAGCACAGGTTGAAGCAATTCAGATTTTTTTTTTTTGTTTCTCAAAATAAATTATTTATTTTCTTGTACATTTTATGCAGGGGGACAGACGAAGTGATGCCAGTATGCACCTTCTTAAAATCCTTGTCGTCTGTGCTGTTGAAGGGGAAGAACCGGTTGGTGTATCCATAATCCTTGAAGGAGAGGAAATTTTGCAAGAATATGGCAATAGCTCCGAGCACTGCGCTACACATTTGAGCTATTTTCAGAAAGTTCTTCTAGAACTTGATGGGATTAAGCTATCACCAAAAGTGCAAGCTTTAAAGATGAAGCTATCTTAAAACATTTGATTTGGCTTGACTACAAGTCTTTACATGTTGTGTTTACATGTTCAGCTTAATGTTTTAATGCGTTATGGTTTCAATGGCATACTTTTAAGTGCACTAGTCCAGAGTGCTGATTTGAATGTTGCAACTTCACTGCTTCCGAGGGCTATTAACTTTTAACGTTTATTCTACAGTTTGTTTAATGTATTTTCTGCTGTATTTTATTTCTAAATGAATGCTGTATTTTATTTATTTATTATTATTTTACACAATTTTGTTTAAAACAAGTATTTCAGGCCCTGGTGCCGTGCAGTTTTTTCTATGGATGCAAAATTTAGCTGAATGCACTTTTATTAAAAAGACAACTTGGATCTAGACTGTGAACGTCACAAATATTTGGTAATGTTGGTGAATAAACTGTTTAATTATATTTTAGTTGTGTGATTTATGAAAGATATAGATGAAATAATTACTTAAGTTTCTTTCCAAAACATAAATTAGCAATGTTTACATTATTATAGGGAGTAATATAAATTGATAAAACCAAGTTAAGGGAAAATCTCACAAAACAAAATGATAGTAATTTCATAAAATTAAGGTTCCTGCTGATACAATAATGAATTAACTTTACTTGATTATTTTAAATAAATCTAATTTGTGCATTAAATATAATTATGTAACTTTTACTTGATTTCTTTTATTGTTAATTTAATTAAGTAAATTTTACCTGACAATTACGGGTGAGTTTTACTTAGGCTGAATCACAATTCTATTTTCTTCCCCTTGTCCCTTGAAACGAAGTGGAAAGGGGAAGGGTATAAATATTTCCCCTAAGAAATGGGACAACACTGTTATACGTCATCATACGTTGTCGCTGGTTCCTAATGTTATGTCAGAGGACATGCGCCGATGTTTATCACACATTCCAATAAGAGAGATTACTCACTCCCAAAGGTTTTTTGTGCCGTATTTAGATTTTTAAAAAAGTTGCTCATTTTCACCACGAACACGGATGAGTCTTCGGGTGTCCTCAGCCGTCCATATACAGAATATAAATTACAAAACTGTGGTCATGTTGCAATAAGTAAGAATAGTGTAAGCACCGTTCATTTACATGTACACATATGGCCGTAAGCAAAACAAACAATGCGTTATCAAATGCTCGGCAAACTGCCGTGCTACTGAACTTTCATATTTGTTTGTAGCATGCAGTAAAGTGTATGTGACATAAAAATATATATTTGTAATATTGTGCAATATGTGCTATCTGCTAGCAAACTTTAGCGATTTTTTTTGCAAACGTTTCTTTACAGAACATCACCATAAACACAAACACAAGACTAAAGGTAATATACATATAATGAAAACTTGTCATAAAAATCTTTATTAATGGCAAAAATAACTTAACATTTATGGGTCTGCTTGCTCGAGTGAGCAGCCATGTTGAAAACTTCGCTTAGCCCTTCGTTTGAAGTGAGGTCCTGAAAAATCTTCGTTCGGAGGGCTATCTGGCCTTTCCCCCTACCCCTACCCCTCCAACCAAAAGAGAAATGAGACACCTCTACCCCTGCACGTGAACGCGCCAAATGGAAGGGTAGAGGGAAGGGGTAGAAATGGTATTCAGCCTTAATATTGGAGCAATAAAATTTACTTAAAATCTATGTGTCCAAATTGTTATGAGGATTTTATCAAGTAAATCTTACTAGTTCTTTTTTTCAGTGCATGGGTGAACACGATGTTTTAAGAATTTAATTATATATATATATATATATATATATATATATATATATATATATATATATATATATTGTGTGTGTGTGCGTGTGTGTGTGTGACCGGTGCAACTCACACGTCCTATTCCATTGTCACTCATACTGCCGTAGTTTTTAGAGCCCTAAAAAAGCATTCGCTAGTAAGTAAGTAAATAAAAGACAAATGAATAAATAGTTTTAAATTATATATATACAGGGGCGTAGATTTAGGGTGGACGGAGGGGATGTGTCCCCACCAATATCCTCCGACCATTGAAATGTCCCCACCAATAATTTAATCCACTTTTTTTTTAATCGTTCTGTCAACATTAACCTAGACACACAGAAAGGGATAAATCACGTTCTCTCCTTGAGTCATCCCGCCCCCAAAACAAATATGAACATTTTGATTGGCTGTGCCTTTCCCTGCCATCATGTGATAGACTATTGGCTGCGTTCAGACACAAGCAGCGCCAAATGCAGTGGACTCACATTCATTACAGCAGGCCAGGATATAGTCTGTGAATACGGACTTAAAACTAACAGCAGATTAAACAGCTAAATGTAAAAGTATAAATATGATCCCTGTCAGTCTCCTAATCTAATGACTGTTTGTCAGAAATCAGTATTGTGAAAGAAATTGATAAGCTAATATACTAATATTGCCATATGGCTAGAATTTTGTTGACACCAATAGACAATCCACTTCAGAAAAATAGTTTTTTAAATGCATTCACTTACTTGGCGAACATTAATGATTTGATTCGAGGTTTGCACACTAAGACTCAGAAAAAGTGAAATAAAATGATTGCTGTTTAAATGGCATGTGTTTATCCTGTTTTGTCAGGTGACAGAACCTAAACACCTGTGCTGTATATCAGACAGCGATGGAGAGAGTGTAGATTACACACAGGTGCTCTATAGTCATTAGCACTCATCAGGCAATGTCTATGGGCAACTGACTGCACTCAGACCAAAGGGGGCTGAATAATTACACACACCCCACTTTTCAGTTATTTATTTGTAAAAAAAATTTTGAAATCATGTATGATTTTCGTTCCACTTCTCGCGTGTACACCACTTTGTATTGGTCTTTCACGTGTAATTCCAATAAAATTGATTCATGTTTGTGGCTGTAATGTGACAGCGAATACTTTTGCAAGCCACTGTAGTTGTCCTGAGATTTAACATTGTTACCAATAATAGGCTGAGGCATTCTCTGTCCATGCTCATAAGGAATCCCTCAATGTTTTTCAATTAGGGGACAGAAGCAGATCAGCCATGCTGTAGTTCAGGTGAAGAGGCGAGGTCACAGGAGGTCAATCTGAATGTTGATTATATATATAACATATAATATGTGTGCGTGTATTATACATGTTGATTATACTAATATTTAGCATTATGAGGCGTGATAGGCTGAGGATGTAAGTGATTCATTAGTGTTTTGGCAAAAGTTTTGAACTGACATTTCACTTTTTTGTCATGCTATTTCATCAGGTGGCAATGCTGTCCGGTCCTAGTGCAGTCAGAGGGGAAGAGTTAGGGTCAAAGCCATTGTTCACCCCCAAAAAAACTTTACTCACTATTTACTCCTTAAGTGTTTATTTCTGTTAACGAGAGGCGAAGGCATGTTTTTGTCTCCTTCATATAGGAGCAATAGGCATTGAGCTGTTGTGTGGTACTCTACCTAGTAGTTCATGTTTAGATCTAATCTACTTTTATATATACAGTGGTGTGAAAAACTATTTGCCCCCTTCCTGATTTCTTATTCTTTTGCATGTTTGTCACACTTAAATGTTTCTGCTCATCAAAAACCGTTAACTATTAGTCAAAGATAACATAATTGAACACAAAATGCAGTTTTTAAATGAAGGTTTACGTTATTAAGGGAGAAAAAAAACTCAAAATCTACATGGCCCTGTGTGAAAAAGTGATTGCCCCCCTTGTTAAAAAATAACTTAAACTGTGGTTTATCACACCTGAGTCCAATTTCTGTAGTCACCCCCAGGCCTGATTACTGCCACACCTGTTTCAATCAAGAAATCACTTAAATAGGAGCTACCTGACACAGAGAAGTAGACCAAAAGCACCTCAAAAGCTAGACATCATGCCAAGATCCAAATAAATTCAGGAACAAATGAGAACAAAAGTAATTGAGATCTATCAGTCTGGTAAAGGTTATAAAGCCATTTCTAAAGCTTTGGGACTCCAGCGAACCACAGTGAGAGCCATTATCCACAAATGGCAAAAACATGGAACAGTGGTGAACCTTCCCAGGAGTGGCCGGCCGACCAAAATTACCCCAAGAGCGCAGAGACAACTCATCCGAGAGGCCACAAAAGACCCCAGGACAACATCTAAAGAACTGCAGGCCTCACTTGCCTCAATTAAGGTCAGTGTTCACGACTCCACCATAAGAAAGAGACTGGGCAAAAACGGCCTGCATGGCAGATTTCCAAGGCGCAAACCACTTTTAAGCAAAAAGAACATTAAGGCTCATCTCAATTTTGCTAAAAAACATCTCAATGATTGCCAAGACTTTTGGGAAAATACCTTGTGGACCGACGAGACAAAAGTTGAATTTTTTGAAAGGTACGTGTCCCGTTACATCTGGCGTAAAAGTAACACAGCATTTCAGAAAAAGAACATCATACCAACAGTAAAATATGGTGGTGGTAGTGTGATGGTCTGGGGTTGTTTTGCTGCTTCAGGACCTGGAAGGCTTGCTGTGATAGATGGAACCATGAATTCTACTGTCTACCAAAAAATCCTGAAGGAGAATGTCCGGCCATCTGTTCGTCAACTCAAGCTGAAGCGATCTTGGGTGCTGCAGCAGGAAAATGCCCCAAAACACACCAGCAAATCCACCTCTGAATGGCTGAAGAAAAACAAAATGAAGACTTTGGAGTGGCCTAGTCAAAGTCCTGACCTGAATCCTATTGAGATGTTGTGGCATGACCTTAAAAAGGCGGTTCATGCTAGAAAACACTCAAATAAAGCTGAATTACAACAATTCTGCAAAGATAAGTGGGCCAAAATTCCTCCAGAGCGCTGTAAAAGACTCGTTGCAAGTTATCGCAAACGCTTGATTGCAGTTATTGCTGCTAAGGGTGGCCCAACCAGTTATTAGGTTCAGGGGGCAATTACTTTTTCACACAGGGCCATGTGGGTTTGGATTTTTTTTTCTCCCTAAATAATAAAACCCCTCATTTAAAAACTGCATTTTGTGTTTACTTGTGTTATTTTTGACTAACAGTTAAATGTGTTTGATGATCAGAAACAATTTGTGTGACAAACATGCAAAAGAATAAGAAATCAGGAGGGGGGCAAATAGTTTTTCACACCACTGTATACAGATGATTGAGATGTTTCATTTGCACTAGGGCTCAATAAAGAATAGTTTTTATTTTATTAAAGACTATCTTTTTGTCAGTTATGAAACATTCCTTTAACTTTACACTATTCCTTAATTTAACTTAATGAATTGCATTTCGAGTGGATTAATATCAAAAAAAGCATTGCTTTTTTCTCACGATGGCGCGGCCACGTCCAGACGCCTTCCTGATCGCTCCGTACAAACTGTGCGTTTTTTTCCTTCTTTCTTTATTTATTTTACTTTCATTCGCTAAGAGTACTTCAGGTTTAGTGACCTATGACAGTAGAACACTACTGGATATAGGAATTCAGATTTCGGCGCTTACTTATACCACCTTTAAGCCTGACCCGTCGTGGCCCTCTGAGATACTACGCTGCTCAGACGACAACAACAATGGACGGGACGCTAACCCGCGGCGAAGAACAAAGAAGCGTCGAGGGAAACGCGGCGGCGTCCGTAACAGAATGAGAGAACAAGCTCATCGCACCCCTCTGCCGAGTATCCTGCTGGCTAATGTACAGTCACTGGAGAATAAGCTTGATGACCTCAGAGCCAGAGTTACTTTCCAGCGAGATATCAGGGATTGTAATCTTCTGTGCTTTACAGAAACATGGCTGACCCCCATTGTGCCGGACCGAGTCGTAACCCCATCGGACTCATTCTCTGTGTTCCGCATGGACAGGACGGCAGAGTCTAACAAAGCTAAAGGTGGAGGTGTGTGCTTCATGGTCAACAAGAAGTGGTGCGATGCCAGGAGTGTTTCCATTCTCTCCAGTAGCTGCTCGCCTCATTTGGAATATCTGAGTGTTAAATGTCGTCCTTTCTACCTGCCTCGCGAGTTCACCTCGGTCATTGCCACGGCGGTCTACATCCCACCCCACGCGGACACAGGCACTGCTCTGTCTGAACTACATGATGTGCTGAGTGAGTTCCAAAACAAACACCCGGACGCAGCGCACATTGTAGCAGGTGACTTTAATAAAGCGAACCTCAGACAGGTTATGCCAAACTTTCACCAACATGTTACATGTCCGACAAGGGGACTCAACATTCTGGACCACTGTTACACACCATACAAGCGGGGCTACAAAGCTGTTTCACATCCAGCATTCGGGAAATCAGACCACAACGCCATTTTCCTCATACCGGAATATCAACAAAGCTTTCGTCGTGAAGCTCCGGTCATGAGGGAGGTGCAACGCTGGTCTGCCCAATCAGAAGCTACGCTACAGGACGCGCTCGATGACGTAGATTGGGACATGTTCCGAGCCTGCGCAGTAGACATCAACGAGTTTGCGGATGTAGCAGTTAGCTTCGTTAGCACGCTCGTAAATGAAGTTGTCCCGACAGTGAGGTTCAAATCGTTTCCGAACCAGAAGCCTTGGGTAGACCGATCGATCCGCGATGCTGTGAATGCCCGGACCGCTGCTTATAATGCCGCACTCATTAGCGGCGATATGAGCGCATACAAAGCGGCTTCTTATAGCGTCAGGCGAGCGGTGAGGGAAGCTAAGGGGCGGTTCCGACAGCGAACTGAATCACACTTCCATCAGGGTGACACACGCCGCATGTGGCACGGATTACGCACAATCACGGACTACAAGGTTGCCAAAGACACCACGACGATCGTCGCCGACTCTGCATTCGCCAACGAGCTGAACGCATTCTTTGCCCGGTTCGAGGTTAGCCAGGCGGCTAATGCTAGCAGCCTGCTGACTGAGAGTGATGACGTCATCAGCGAGGATTGCGTCATCAGCATCGCAGAGCACGACGTTCGCACGGCGCTGAGGAGGGTGAACACCAGGAAAGCGGCGGGTCCAGATGGCATCTCTGGGCGCCTGCTGCGCTGTTGCGCTGACCAACTGTCAGGTGTGTTCACCTGTATCTTTAATGAGTCCCTGGCGAAGTCTGTGGTCCCGGCGTGTTTCAAGAGATCCACCATTGTCCCCGTGCCCAAGACCAACAAACCCTCATGCCTGAATGACTACCGGCCTGTTGCACTGACATCGATGGTCATGAAGGTATTTGAGGGTCTGCTAAAAAACATCATCTCCTCCTCCATCCCCAGCTCCATAGATCCACTTCAGTTCGCCTACCGACCCAACAGATCCACAGAGGATGCCATCTCCCATGTTCTGCACACCACTCTCAGCCACGTGGACAAGATGCAAGGTAACTATGTGAGATTTGCTTTTTATAGATTACAGCTCTGCCTTCAACACAATAGTGCCTAACAGACTGTTCACAAAGCTGAGAGATCTAGGACTTAACAAACGCTTGTGTGCCTGGGTGTTGGACTTCCTCTCGGACAGATCTCAAGCGGTGAGAGTGGGCAAGTGCTTCTCCAGCAGCATCACCATCAACACAGGTGCTCCACAGGGATGTGTTCTCTCTCCACTGCTATACTCTCTCTACACTTCAGACTGTGTGGCCATGTTCGACTCCAACACCATCGTTAAGTTTGCTGACGATACGGTGGTGCTGGGCTTCATCTCCAACAACGATGAGTCGGCCTACATACAGTGGTGTGAAAAACTATTTGCCCCCTTCCTGATTTCTTCTTCTTTTGCATGTTTGTCACACTTAAATGTTTCTGCTCATCAAAAACCATTAACTATTAGTCAAAGATAACATAATTGAACACAAAATGCAGTTTTTAAATGAAGGTTTACGTTATTAAGGGAGAAAAAAACCTCCAAATCTACATGGCCCTGTGTGAAAAAGTGATTGCCCCCCTTGTTAAAAAATAACTTAACTGTGGTTTATCACACCTGAGTTCAATTTCTGTAGTCACCCCCAGGCCTGATTACTGCCACACCTGTTTCAATCAAGAAATCACTTAAATAGGAGCTACCTGACACAGAGAAGTAGACCAAAAGCACCTCAAAAGCTAGACATCATGCCAAGATCCAAAGAAATTCAGGAACAAATGAGAACAAAAGTAATTGAGATCTACCAGTCTGGTAAAGGTTATAAAGCCATTTCTAAAGCTTTGGGACTCCAGCGAACCACAGTGAGAGCCATTATCCACAAATGGCAAAAACATGGAACAGTGGTGAACCTTCCCAGGAGTGGCCGGCCGACCAAAATTACCCCAAGAGCGCAGAGACAACTCATCCGAGAGGCCACAAAAGACCCCAGGACAACATCTAAAGAACTGCAGGCCTCACTTGCCTCAATTAAGGTCAGTGTTCACGACTCCACCATAAGAAAGAGACTGGGCAAAAACGGCCTGCATGGCAGATTTCCAAGGCGCAAACCACTTTTAAGCAAAAAGAACATTAAGGCTCGTCTCAATTTTGCTAAGAAACATCTCAATGATTGCCAAGACTTTTGGGAAAATACCTTGTAGACCGACGAGACAAAAGATGAACTTTTTGGAAGGTGCGTGTCCCATTACATCTGGCGTAAAAGTAACACAGCATTTCAGAAAAAGAACATCATACCAACAGTAAAATATGGTGGTGGTAGTGTGATGGTCTGGGGTTATTTTGCTGCTTCAGGACCTGGAAGGCTTGCTGTGATCGATGGAACCATGAATTCTACTGTCTACCAAAAAATCCTGAAGGAGAATGTCCGGCCATCTGTTCGTCAACTCAAGCTGAAGCGATCTTGGGTGCTGCAGCAGGACAATGACCCAAAACACACCAGCAAATCCACCTCTGAATGGCTGAAGAAAAACAAAATGAAGACTTTGGAGTGGCCTAGTCAAAGTCCTGACCTGAATCCTATTGAGATGTTGTGGCATGACCTTAAAAAGGCGGTTCATGCTAGAAAATCCTCAAATAAAGCTGAATTACAACAATTCTGCAAAGATGAGTGGGCCAAAATTCCTCCAGAGCGCTGTAAAAGACTTGTTGCAAGTTATCGCAAATGCTTGATTGCAGTTATTGCTGCTAAGGGTGGCCCAACCAGTTATTAGGTTCAGGGGGCAATTACTTTTTCACACAGGGCCATGTAGGTTTGGATTTTTTTTTCTCCCTAAATAGTAAAACCCCTCATTTAAAAACTGCATTTTGTGTTTACTTGTGTTATCTTTGACTAATAGTTAAATGTGTTTGATGATCAGAAACATTTTGTGTGACAAACATGCAAAAGAATAAGAAATCAGGAAGGGGGCAAATAGTTTTTCACACCACTGTAGATGAAGTGGAGAACCTGGCACTATGGTGTGAAGAAAACTGCCTCCGACTGAACGTCAGTAAGACGAAGGAGCTGGTGGTGGACTTCAGAAGGGGACAACTGGACCACAAACCCCTCATCATCAATGGAGCTCCAGTGGAGAGAGTGAGCAGCTTCAAGTACTTGGGCGTCCACATCTCCGAGGATCTGACATGGACTGAGCATATCTGTGCTCAGACGAAAAGGGCAAAGCAGCGTCTGTACCACCTGAGGCAGTTGAGGAAGTTTGGGGTTTCCCCTGCTGTCCTTAAGGCTTTCTACTCGGGTGCTGTTGAGAGCATCCTAACACAGAACATTTCATCCTGGTTTGGGAATAGCTGTGTACAGGACAGGAAAGCCCTCCAGAGAGTGATCCGGGCAGCTGAACGCTGCTGCAGGTTAACTCTCCCCTCCATGCAGGACATCTACACCAGGAGATGTAAAACCAGGGCAGCTCGTATCATTAAGGACTTGTCGCACCCCAATAACGGACTGTTCAAACTTCTGCATTCAGGCAGAAGGTTCCGGGTCATTATGGCCAAAACGGAGAGACTCAGGAGGAGTTTTTATCCACAGGCGATTAGACTCCTCAACCATGATGGGCCACTCTCCCATTCATAGGACTGGTAACAGTTCACCCACACACTGCTGTGCTGACATTCCACACTGCACACTGCACTTTAGTCTGGACTGTAAGCATCACTTGCACTAACATCTTTATCCTGCTCAGATACACACTTTATTATTATTATTATGTTTACATTTGCACCTTTTTTTTTTTTTTTAAATTTCAATTTCTATTTCTATTTATAGATTATTTCTTTTGTTTCTTGTTATTTGCACAAAGTAGGAGCGGTTCAGGATACATTTCACTGCGTGTTGTACTTGTATAGCTATGCATGTGACAAATAAAGAATCTTGAATCTTGAATCTTGAATCTTGCTAGTATTAATGTAAAGTGATTTCGCACCATATTAAGAAAAACATGTATTCAATGGACATAGTTGGGGTGGGAGGTTGGTAGGTGGGGCAGGGGGTTGGTGGGTGGAAACCTACGCCCTTGTGTGTGTATATATATATATATATATATATATATATATATATATATATATATATATATATATATATATATATATATAATATTTTCGTGTTTAATTACAAAAAAAAAACATTTTAATGGTCAGTGATTGTTGCAGACATTTACACTATTTTTGAGAACTATTAAGTTCTCCTTCAATGTGTCATAGCCGATAACTGCCCCTTTGATCTGCTGGGTACGGCGGGGTGTCAACTGCTGATCAGTGTGTGTAAAGTACGCTACTTTACACCGATCAGCCGTCGACGCCCCGCCATACCCAGCACATCAAAGGGGCACACTCATAAACTCTCCGTGCACACACATAAACTCTCCGTACACACACACACACACACACACACACGATTTATAGATAAAATGCAGACATAAAAACGCCCCCCCCCCCCCCCAGGAAAACAACAAACACAAATATATAGACTACAGTACTCGCTCCGTGCGCGCTCCGATGTGAGCCGATTTATTCAAGCCATAATTAGAGAATAGAGAGATTAATAACAGAGGAAGACCGAAGAGGAGATTTATGGCTGCAGTGAGAGAGGACATGAAGTTAGTTGGTGTGAGAGAAGAGGATGCAGAGAATAGGGTTAGATAGAGGCAGATGATTCGCTGTGGCGACCCCTGAAAGGGAACAGCCGAAAGACAAAGAAGAAGAAGAAGAGATTAATAACAGAGAAAGCATAATAAGATGTCTATACAGTAAATAAAAAGAAAAGTATCAAATCCAACTATTAAAGTCTGATTTTATTGCTATCATTAACCATTTATGTTATATATTTATTTATTTTATATTATTTTATTTTACTTTATGTTTTATATATTATATTTACACAATGCTTGCTCTGAAGGACTTTATCTAAAAGCCAGACTGACCAAGTTTCTAATTCACTGCTGAAGTAGTTAAATATGCTTATTCTGTAGATACGTTTATAGGTTACATTTTAAAAGTACAATCGCAAGTAAATTACAAACTGAATGTAATGTAAAATATGAATAAACCAGTATTAGACACAGATATACGATATGGTAGTATATACAATGAAAAAGCTATTTACACGAGTCCTCAAATGTAAAGCAAACGCAATTATTAATTTATTGTGTATATTTAACTTCATTCAGCCATTTAAGTTATATGAAGAATAACGTTCCTAACCCACTATTATTTTAATCTTAAATAAAGTTGGCCTAATACAATATTGTTTCCAATGCTGAAGCAAACATGATTTTGTTTTAGTCTATTCGCTGAATACAACGCGACCCACATCACCTCTTGGTGAAGACGCACAGAAACCGTTACTGTAATCCCCCTTCTCACCTACTGTATCCTTGGTGTGAAGTTATCAAACCGGTTTCGCTGATGGGGTAATTCTGCTTCAAGCACTTTCCGATGCTGTTGCTAGGAAATTCCACCCCACAGCCCACAACATCAAGCAAATAAGAGACATAATTAACGAACTTCTTAGAAAGAAAAGATTGAGTTTTCCTCTTTTCTAAAAAAAAAAAAATTAATGAATACTCTTACTTTTGTAAAGATTTTGAGTGACCATTTGCCATATACAGTACTGCCTGCTTTAATATAAATTTAATAAAACTTTATTGCAACTAAATTGTGTGTGTGTGCCTTATTGAATATTTAATAATGCTTCCGGAACATTGTTGTCCATACGTTTTACAGTATGTACAGTATATTGAAAACAGTGAAGCATAAAACACAAACCGAAAGGACAAATTAAGGAATGTACGAAACATTAACACCTTTACCGTGTTCAAATTAATACTGTAGAGTTACTGCATTATGTTTCAAGACATCCTTAATTAAAAAAAAAAATTCCCTAATTATATGTCCACAAATACTTTGACAACATACACTTATGAACTTATCCACATAAACTTATCCACACAAACTCTCCGTGCACGCACACACAATCTCTAAAAAAATGAATATTAATAACATACATATACAAATAAACAAAAATATAAACGTCTATATTGAAGTCTACGGTGAACGCAGAGTCGGCTAAGCAGACGTGATGACGCGCGCGCCCTCACCTCTGTTACGGCTGCCTACAGTATTTGGCCAAAAGAATTATAATAATTGAACGTTATGCCTCGTCCTGGAAAGAGACATCAACAGTCCGGCGCTGAGAAACGAAAGAACCGAAAGAAAAAAAAGGCCTAAGATGAAGCCCGTGCATCAATTCCAGAAATAAATGAGTTGGCTATATTACTTAATGTAAATATTCTACTAAATCTAACCTGAAATTATAAACTTGATATAAACCACTTTTGAATGGTTGAGCAAATTACCTTTTTTTAAGTTGCATCAAAAAGATTTAAGGCATTCATAATTTAAATATAAAAGCATAAAAAACTTAATTACATATTGATTTACACTCAAAACACATTTCTTTATATAAACATTTACTGTATTGTGGAATGAACATATTTTCATCCAAAATGTTAACAATAAGATTTTTTTTTTCAAAATGTATAAACACGAACAGTCATTCAACACTGTTAACTGAATTTGAAATTGAGAGGGGAAAAAAAGATGTCTGCATTTATCCACAAATTTAATTTTGCAATGGGTACATTTTGTCCTTGTCAAACCTGCTGAAGAAGAACCAAACTAAATACTCTGCGACTAAAATAAATTACTCCATAAATGTATGTGTGTGCCCTGCGATGGATTGGCACCCTGTCCAGGGTGTACGCCTAGTGCCCGAAGTCTCCTGGGATAGGCTCCAGGTCCCCCGCGACCCTGAACACAGGATTAAGCGGTATAGAAAATGAATGAATGAATAAAATTACAAATAGTAACACTCAACTTTGCAACATACATTTATTAATTGGACTGAAAAGAAAATTAGAAAATGTTCCTGAAACAAAATCAGCAGAGGTAAAACATGGAACATTCATGTGCGACTGATGGAAACTCAATAAGTCACAATCCCGATTTCCTGTGGAGGCTGAAGACAGTCCTCTTCCTACCTGAGGACAAACAGGGCCATTGTGCACCTCAAAAGTTCTGCCTGAGCTTCATCTTTCTGAACAACCTAATAAAAGAAAGGACATTTGTTAGACAATTGCTCTATTTGGCAAAATAGTGTCTAATGTATGCATGTAAAATCACTTAATGCTCCCTATGAGTGAAAAAAACACCTAGGATTATGGTGCAGCATGATAAATGTAATTAGCTCAATGAATACGCCAAAATAACTGACATACATATACACACATTATGTATTAATGATAAAGTTTATCATTTTAAGTATTAATTTCAGGAGGTAATCACCTCCAGGCTCTAGGGACATAAAAACAAACATAGTATTGTTGGTTATGTTAGGCTTGTAAAGCGTGAAAAAATGAACATGGCAGACATTGAAACCTGTATTCAGACAGCATACACTAACCTGTGAACAAGTTAAACTAAAGTTTTATTCTGCTAGTTATGTATGATGCTAGTTATGTTTGATGTAGCCAACTTGATGTGGATGCCTTGCTCAGGTCCTGTGGCTTCCATTCACAAGATTACATTTGACACCAAGCTAATTTCTGCTTTTTTGAGCGAGTACATACCAGATCAAGAACTTGAAGATGAAGATTATATCTCTAGTCTTCTCTCTGATGGGTTCCTCCCCAGTTTCTGATGATCTCAATTAGTTTGTAGTGTTGCTTGTCCAAGGAAACCAGTAATCTTGCTTGAAGTGGAGCAGATATAATTCTCAGAAACTCATTACTGATCTTAAAAAAAAGAAAAAAAAGGTAAAAACAAAAATTGGACTGGATCAAGTTCTTATGTTAGCAAATCTTAATTACAGTGTGTATAAAGTATAGAAAGCAGTATGGGTAAAATAATGCCCTTTCAGAAAAGCTAACAGACCTGTAAACACAAAAGTGCATCAAGTTTATGTTTACTTTTAAAGTTATTTCATGACATCGTAATGGCTAAAATGTACTTGAAGTAATGTTAAATCAACATGTCAAATTTATGCCAATATTTATATACTGATACGGTTAAAAACGTGTCATAAAGTGTGACCAGTATGTCAGGAACATGTGCTAAAGCCCCGTTTCATACGAGGGAATATAGTTTTAGTGATATTACATTACTTACACATTAGTAAGTCCAGAAGGTTTTAAGAATAACTATAAATACACTACAAACAGCACTCACTCCAAATTAGCTTGTTCTATGTTTACGTCACTTTCCTATTAATTTTTACATTGTTAACCAACGGTACTTTAATATAATTATTTTCATGTTATTCGGCGCCGCTGACTTACTGTAGAAACTCCAGTGTTTTTGAAAATCACCACGTTAGTTAGCTAATGCTAATGCAGGTAATATACAGGTAGGTGGTTTTAGCTACAGTAGCAAACACGGACACAAAACTCAATCTACAAAGTAGTTGTTCCTGACATAAATCATGAATTTGCTCATATAAGAGACACATTTAACATAGAAATGACACGAGTTTGCTTTCTTACCTGGTTTAAAGGAGTTTTCTTTGGGAAACTCCGCCCGCAGCAGAAGGTGATTCAGTCCGTGATAATGCTGCGTCATGAGGTCATGTGACACGGCGAACTTTGGTTTGAAGCAGAAATGTCCTTTGTGAATGGATTAGATTTAAGTTTAATCAGGGGCTTTAACTAACAGTAACTGAAATACTGTCAGAGATGAACTAACCTGAGGTGACCAGAAGACGTAGCTTTAGCGGTTAGCCCAATGTAGCGTGGATGGTAAACCCAAACGCGGAGTAACGGCGAGTAGGCAGGATAACCACGCGATTTACTTTAAGGACTCTCACAAAAGTGGAGCAAGGGAAAAACACAAATTTAACCCGCGTCCTATAAATACACACACAACGGCAAGAAGCGATAACCAAAACACAGTGAGTACTCACGGTTTGAAGTAAGCCAACGTTAACCGACATGGGCCGAACTCAATGACTGAGCGGTAAGCCACCGTTTGTTTACTCCTCTTATACTTCCTGGTAGGCGGCCGACTTACTTCCGGGTCCTAGTGCCGGCCGCAGATTGTGTGTGCATGACAGTACCCCCCTGTCCAGGACCGACTCCCGACGGTCCTGGGGTGGAGGATACCCTACGACGGTAGTCTTGGATTAGTTCGGGGTCGAGAATGAACCGGGCCGGAATCCAAGACCGCTCCTCGGGACCGTAACCCTCCCAATCAACCAGGTACTGCGTACCTCTGCCCCGAGGGCGCGAATCGAGGATCCGGCGCACGGTGTAGGCGAGACCACCGTCGATGATCCGGGGAGGAGGAGCAGGGGGGGAGGGTGGAATCATGGGTGATGTGATGAAGGGCTTTAATTGTGAGATGTGGAAGACTGGGTGGATCCGGAGCGCCGCAGGCAGCTGGAGCCGGTAGGTGACAGGGTTTATCCGGTGGGTGATGCGGTATGGGCCGATGAATCTAGGTAACAGTTTCTTTGACTCAGTGTGGAGGTGAAGATTTTGGGTGGAAAGCCATACCTTGTCACCTACGTGGAACAATCGTCCCGGGGGGTGTCGACGGCGATGTTGAATGGTGTAGCGGGCGTTGGCCTGTTGGATGGCTCGGTTGGCTTGTGTCCACAGCCGTCGACACCTGCGGACCAACTGTTGGGCTGACGGCACATCAACCTCCGGTTCCTGATGGTTGAACATCGAGGGTTGGAAGCCGTGGCATACCTCAAATGGGCTTAGCTTCGTGGCTGATGAGACATGGAGGTTGTGGGAAAGTTCTGCCCAGATGAGGTAGCGAGCCCAGGAGCGCTGACGATCGGTAATAAAGCATCTTAAGTAGCGCTCCAGTTGTTGGTTGGTCCGCTCCGTCTGACCGTTAGTCTGTGGGTGGTATCCAGATGAGAGACTGCAGGTTGAATTGATCAGACGGCAGAAGGCTTTCCAGAACCTGGCTGTGAACTGGGGCCCTCTGTCCGAGACGATGTCCTTGGGGAACCCATGCAGACGGACTACGTGCTCTAATATCAGCTCTGCTGTTTCCTTGGCTGACGGGAGTCCGGCAAGGGCTACCAAGTGCACGGCCTTAGAGAACCGATCTACGATGGTCATGATGGTGTTCTTTCCGTCCGAGACCGGCAGGCCCACGACAAAGTCGACGGCAATGTGCGTCCAGGGCCGACGAGGAACCGGGAGAGGTTGAAGATCTCCGGAGGGGGGCTGGTTGAGGTTCTTGGCCCGGGCGCACACTGGACACGCCTGAACGAACTCTTTGACGTTCTTCGCCATTGATGGCCACCAGAAGTCCCGTTGGAGGAACCGTAGGGTGCGCTGTGTGCCTTGGTGTCCTGCGATGGTGGACGAATGGCCCCACTGAAGAACCTCGGACTTCATGGCGTTGGGCACATAGAGTCGTCCAGGCGGCACACCTGCCGGCTCGGTCTCTAAGGTCTGCGCCTGGCGGACCCTTGTTTCCAGATCCAGGTGAAGTGGTGCGATGATTCTGGAGGAGGGTAGGACAGGCGCGGGGTCCGCCCGGGGTGGCTCCATCTCGAGTTGTCGTGAGAGGGCATCTGCCTTGGTGTTTTTTGACCCCGGGCGGTATGAAAGGTGGAAGTTATAATGTTCGAAGAACAATGCCCATCGCGCCTGTCTGGGGTTGAGCTGTTTCAAACTTCTGATGGTGATGAGGTTTTGATGATCCGTCCAGATGATGAATGGCTCCCTGGCGCCCTGGAGCCAGTGACGCCATTCCTCCAAAGCCCACTTTATGGCCAGCAGCTCGCGGTCCCCTACCCCGTATCGCTGCTGAGTGGTGTCAAATTTTTTGGAGAAGAAACTACATGGGTGTAGTTTCTGATCTGGACCTCGTTGAGAGAGAACGGCTCCAGCGCCCACATCTGAAGCGTCCACCTCAACAACGAATGGTTTATTGGTGTCAGGATGGAGGAGGATGGGAGCGGTGGTAAAGCGGTCACAGAGTCTGTTGAAGGCGGAGATGGCAGTAGAGTTGAGGCGGAAAGGGAGAGAGGAGGGACGAGTCAGAGCGGTTAGGGGGGCGGCAACCGTACTGTAGTCCCGGATAAAGCGACGGTAGAAATTCGCAAACCCGAGAAACCGTTGAAGTTGCTTGAGGGTCTTGGGTAGGGGCCAATGACGCACAACTTCCAGCTTCTGCGGGTCCATGGCCACACCCTGGGGCGAGATGACAAAACCCAGGAACGTGGTGGAGCGCTCGTGAAAAGCGCACTTTTCCAACTTACAGTACAGCTGATGGGCGAGTAATCTCTTTAGAACCGCCCTGACATGCTGGGTATGTTCCTCAGCGGTACGGGAGTAAATGAGGATGTCATCCAGATACGCAAACGCCCACCGCCCTAGCATGTCTCGAAGAACATCATTTATCAGGTGTTGGAAGGCGGCGGGGGCGTTGCACAGTCCAAAGGGGATTACGAGGCTTTCGTAATGTCCAGTCGGGGTGATGAAGGCCGTCTTCCACTCATCGCCCTCTCTAATGCGCACCAAGTTGTAGGCGCTCCGGAGGTCCAACTTAGTAAAGATGGTGGCACCAGAGAGGGCGTCCAGGGCAGAGTTGGTAAGAGGCAGAGGGTGTCGGTTTTTTATAGTGATGTTGTTAAGCCCCCGATAGTCGACACATGGACGAAGTTCACCCCCTCTCTTCTTTACGAAGAAGAACCCCGCGGCAGCAGGTGAGGAGGAGGGCCTGATGGTCCCCTGGCGGAGGGCGTTGGTTATATATTCCTCCATCGCCTGCGTCTCTGTTGATGTTAAAGAGTAGAGGTGGCCGCGGGGTGGGACTGCGCCTGGTTGTAGATCGATGGCGAGGTCATAAGGGCGGTGTGGAGGAAGATGGATGGCCCGCCGCTTGCAAAAAACTTCTGCCAGGTCCCTATAGGACTCGGGAATGGCGTTGGTGTCGACGTCGGGGGCCTCGGACTCCCTAGAGCACGTCCCAGCCGGCGCCCCTAGGCATAGTTCGGTGCAGGTCGCGCCCCATTGTAGAATCCTGTGTTGTGTCCAGGAAATGAGAGGATCGTGTTGCAGGAGCCACGGGTGTCCCAGGATGATAGGAGGAGATGAGATGGAGGTGACGTGAAATCTGATCTGTTCGTGGTGTTGATCGATGAGGAGGGTGATGGGTTGAGTCTGGGTGGTGATTGGGCTGGTAGATAGGGGGCGACCGTCGACGGAGGTGATCCGAACGGGCTGGGATAACGCCTCAAATTTTACCCCCAATTTTTTGGCATAAGAAGAGTCAATGAAGTTACCTGCTGCCCCGGAGTCGATGAACGCAGTACTTCGGACCCGTTTGTGGCCAATCTGGAGGGATACCTGAACCGTAAGGCGAGATGAGGTGGCGTCGGTAGTGGTGGAGATCAGGAGTGGGCCCGGTGAGTCTCTCCCTTCGCTCACCGGGGATGGGCGTTTCCCGGGCGCAGTGGACAGATCGCCCGATGATGTTCTGCAGACCCACAATACGCGCACAGGCCCTCTCTAAACCGGCGTGCACGTTCGGCTACGGTCAGGGAGGGGCGCCCTAATTGCATGGGTTCCCCGGCTCCGGTGTCAACCACGGCAGGAGGTGGAGATCCGACAGTTCCAGTATTGGGGTTGGTGAAGGTTGCTGATGGTCGTGGGGTGGTGTAGGAGAAGACGGGTGCAGGCGGCAGGGTTCTCGGGGCTGGCTTCGGACGAGACAAAAGGCGCTGATCGATCCGCAGGGCCAGTTGGATCAGCCCCTCGAGTGTGGCGGGAAGTTCTCGCCCGGCGAGCTCGTCTTTAATGCGGGAGGCCAGTCCCTCGTAGAAGGACGTCCGGAGCGCGGCGTCTCCCCAGTTTGTCTGCACGGCGAGGGTCCGGAATTCCGCTGTGTACCGGCTCACGGACGATCCTCCCTGCCGCAGGTGGTATAGTTTAGTGTCGGTCTCCACCTCGCCCGCTGGGTGTTCGAAAGTCAATCTGAGCTGGCGGGTGAATTCATTGTAAGAATGGGCGGTATCAGAATCGGATTTAAGCACTGCCGTGGCCCACTCAGCTGCCTGCCCTGTTAGCAACGAGACCAGGAGAGCGATGCGTAGCCGATCGGTGGAGTACTTGGTGGCATTGAACTCGAACACCAGATCAAGCGCTGTCAAAAACACATCACATCTCCCGTCCGTGCCATTCCATTTTTCTGGAAGTGCAAGAAAAACATCAGTAGGGGGGGGGGGGGTTGGTGCGGCGCCGCGGCCGCTGCGACGGGAGGCCTGCTAGCCGCGCCCTCAACGGCCGCCCGCAGATCCGCGTTCTCCCGCCTGAGCTCCGCAACCTCGCGGCGCAAGGCCGCGATGTCTTGGACACTCTGGCGCAGAGTAGCGAGCTCTGCGGTTAGACCGTTAATGATCAAGGCATGCTGATCTACCACGCCGCATAGACGCGCATGCTCCGCTGGGTTTACCGTTTTAGGCTCAGTCATTCTGTCAGAGATGAACTAACCTGAGGTGACCAGAAGACGTAGCTTTAGCGGTTAGCCCAATGTAGCGTGGATGGTAAACCCAAACGCGGAGTAACGGCGAGTAGGCAGGATAACCACGCGATTTACTTTAAGGACTCTCACAAAAGTGGAGCAAGGGAAAAACACAAATTTAACCCGCGTCCTATAAATACACACACAACGGCAAGAAGCGATAACCAAAACACAGTGAGTACTCACGGTTTGAAGTAAGCCAACGTTAACCGACATGGGCCGAACTCAATGACTGAGCGGTAAGCCACCGTTTGTTTACTCCTCTTATACTTCCTGGTAGGCGGCCGACTTACTTCCGGGTCCTAGTGCCGGCCGCAGATTGTGTGTGCATGACAAATACAGGTTCTGATATCCTTCCTTACTTGTTTCAACGTCATGCTCCGGTTTGAGGCAGAAATAAAATTATACCGGCAAAACTATGGTCTAAAGACTAAATTTAGACCATAGTTCGCTAGCATGCGCAAATCACACTCAACCTACAGTAATAAGAGTACCTTGATCAAAATGAAATATTTCACTGCTGTAAACAGAATTATACTAAAGTAAAAAAAAAAAAAAGATTCACCCATAAGCATAAATTAGACACTTTAGTTAAAAAGAGCAAATTATTTTTTTTACTAATGGAATGAGGAAAAAAAACACATTAAACGAACGATAGCTAGGTTTACTTTTTTCAGAGGATCCCTCAATAATTTCTGTCTCCTTTGCCTGTGTTTGATAATGTGAAGCACATATACACTCATTCATCATGAAAGATCTATTATAAAACAAAATAAAATTCATGTTCGCTTCAGCACTGTTCATCCGCGTCCTTACATTCATTGTTGTACTTGGTCCGGCTTTTAGATAAAGTCCTTCCATGCGCCATCTGGCGGATATTCAGTGAAGCGCAACACATTTATTTAAAATTCCCGAATGTTGCCTCCGGCAAGTCGCGGCACGCCGCGCGCTAAATTGCGGCATCCCGCGGGAAAACACGCGCAGTCTTAAAGGCGACATCTGTATCACCAGAAACATAGGTGGGGTGATTGCTGGCTACTACATTCTAGGAGACTCTGCCTATCCCTTGCAGAACTGGCTCTTAAAACCATTCATTGACACTGGACACCTGACAGCAGAACAGCAGGTCTACAACATGAAAATCTGCAGAGCAAACGTAGTTGTTGAAAATGCCTTTGGTCGATTAAAAGGAAGATGGCAATGCATTATGAAAAGAAATGACTGTGCTGTCAACCTTGTGAAGTCCATGGTGCTGACATGTTGTGCTCTACATAACCTTTGTGAGAGTCATGGTGAGGCCTATGAGAATGCTTGGGATTTACCCCCAGCAGCAGAGATTGTGGTGGCAGTGCCACAGGCTGTAGAGGAGGAGGGCAGGGATGTCCGTGCAGGTCTGATGCATTACTTGAATAGCTAACTATTCACATAGCATGTTCTGTAAAGTGTATTTGTTAAGTTTTAAATGATGAAGTGTCCGAGCTAAGTTTTAAGCTAAGAGAAGAAGAGTTATTTCTTGTTGTGTCCGCTGCACCTTGATACACTTACTGTACCGGTCCGGGCCCGATCGACCGGGAGAGACAAACACACACACACACGCAGGCATGATGTCTGAAGATCTCTGTTTATTCTCAGCAAAGGGAGCACATTTAAACGGTGCTACATCCCGAACATCAAAAGAACCAGTCATTAACATGTCAGTCATAGAGGGACCCGGAGACAGACAGGTGTGAGGAGATACATTTACATTCAACAAAAGGGTTCTAGCAGACAAGAGCCATTTGGATGTATCCTCGTCTATATACAGGATATAGAAGGTGTTACCACAGAAGGCAGGAGGAAGCACAGTGAGGGGTCTGTTCTCAAGGGACAGGAATCTTCTAATTAGATTACAGTGTCTTACAATATAAACCTATAAAAATAAAACCTTACAGTGCCCCCTTAAATTCTAACAAAATTTACTACAATTTGTCAATAACATGACAATAAATGAACAGTCAGGCATTGGCATAGAGGAGATTTACAAAATCAAATTTCAACAAATGTCAATAATCAAAACCCTGTGCCAGTGTAAAGAATGAGAAGATATGCCCCCTTTTGTGGTGTCTTCATGACATCTGTGGTTCTATTAAGCTACAGGAATTGATAATGAACTTCCTCTCTGTGAGTGTAATATTTAACTCTAGAAACTGAGCCCTGAACTTCAAACCTCCGTTTAAGAATTCAGCAGGCCATCTCCAGTCCTTCTGGTCTCTTATCAATAGATTCCATTCAAAACCAGTTCCCCAGACCATGAAGCCAAACATCTCTCTCCCCAATTGACTATGAAAGAGTAAATGACTTCAAGTCTGACTAATCTACCTGTACATCAGATATAACATGTGAAGGTGCCAATCATAACTTCATACATCATACAGCCTATAATGTGTGTACAATTCTGCCATATGTGTTTTCAGAATAATACAGTAGTGTTCACTATATGTGTATGGGGTAAGGTGAGGAAAAATCAGTGTCCAAAACATCCAAGTCATGTTCCAAGGTGATCTCTTCTTCAACCCAGATACTTTACGTATAGTAAAGAGTCAGTTGGAGCCCAGAAGAGAGGTTACTAGCACTTCATTATGGGCCCGTGCCTTCAAGCCTTCACTACAGAAGATACGTATCAGCATAT
Organism: Channallabes apus; assembly: GCA_030522415.1. Lineage (NCBI taxonomy): Eukaryota > Metazoa > Chordata > Actinopteri > Siluriformes > Clariidae > Channallabes > Channallabes apus. The sequence continues at coordinate 36,231,657 of CM060118.1, forward strand.
GAATAAGTCTGATCTCAGATTATTTTACTTCCAGTGTACTTTTGTTCTGTTGAGGAAATTAGGATTAAATTTTGCTGCTGCTGTTTTTCTGTAAAAGCAATATAGTTATGGGTAAACAGAAGTACAGTCACATACAACATGGAAGACATGAATCTTTGTCACATACAATCTGTACAATTGTTTGTCATGTCAGGTGTGTTAGTTTGAATATTAGTTGAAGTCAGTCAGTTCTTTGTCTGTGTCAGGAGTGCATGTCGCTCGGTCACGAGCTCCCAAGCCGAGGCTTGTACTTAATTTGGAGCAGCGGAGCTCAACGCTGCATAATTTGGGATCCAACTTGTGCCAATAGTTGGTTATTTCTCAGTCAAGAATTAATCTATTTGCTTACTTATTTTTGTTACTGCAGTCATTACATTGTGTGCATAAATGTAATAATTTCATAAGCATGCTTTGATTGTTGGTAAATTGTAGTGCATCAAAGGTAGGCGGACACCTCAAGATGGTTAGTTTAATTATGGACACTTTAAGCTCATTTCATTTAATTATTCCAGAATATATACTTTTAAAAAAAAATATTTATTAATTTTTCTTACGGGTAGTGTGACGTTCGAACAGAGTGTACAAGTATATATTGTAATTTATAAGTGTATTATCAAAAATGTGCAATATCACTACCAGGAATATGGATTCTATTTCAAATCTCACATGCCTCTACATCTTTGGAGATTATTCACACACTTATCAAATACCACGATAGTAAATTAATAAGTATATATTTATAACTGAAGAATACTGTAATTTAAAAGTGTATTATCAAAAATGTGTAATATTTCCGCGTTCCTGATAACACTACCAGGAATATGGATTCTATTTCAAATCTCACGTGCCTCTACACCTTTGGAGATTATTCACACATTTATCAAATACCAATATAGTGAATTAATAAGGCATTCGGCCAAACTACCCTGTTTCTGAGAACACTCTCAGAAAAATGGACCTCAGGTGCGCCGGGCTGAGTCCACACGGCCCTACGTCAGGGAGACAATAAAACTCATGCACCCCCCACGTGTATAACTGCAACTGCACACCGCACCCTGTTCCAAAGAACATTCTAAGGAATATGGCTATAACCAATTAATTTATTCATTTTCTAGCCACGCACCTCTACGCCAGGGCCAGCTTATACACAAAGTGCATGCTACAAATGCCTTACTAAATTACAAATATTGAAAATGCATAAATTATGTAAACAACAGAATTTAGCGAACGTATAACTCCTAAAACACACCTGAAGGAGCGCGTCTCCTCTAACGGGACGCGGTTTTGATGACGTAGGTACTCGCGACGAGAGCGCTATGTATGTTTTTAGCTTAATGCTAACAACACTGGTTCAGTTTTAGTTAAAAAACTTAGTTTCATAATTAATCACAATCGCTACAGTCGCTTTAATTGTAATCAACAAATCAACGCAAGTAATGTCAAACAACGCGAAACAAAAAACTAATTAAAATGCATAAAGTTTCTTTTTTTTTTTTTTTTTTCAAAAAAATATACCTCAAATATATGCCAATTTACTATTGGACGAGCCCCCTCCTATCTTTCCAGTCAGGAAGCCCAACTCAGACAAATGGACTCGTACATGATTTACGAGCCATAAATCAAATTGTAGAGGCAGAGTTGCCTATAGTGCCTGATCCTCACACTCTGTTGTCCAGTATACCAGAAGACACACAGTGGTATACAGTCATAGACTTATGTTCAGCTTTCTTTTGCATTCCACTGCATCCAGCATCACAACACTTGTTTGCCTTCACCTACAACAATATACGTATAATCGCTTACCACAGGGCTACTGTGAGTCCCCATCTATACTTAATCGAGTGCTAACGCAAGAGCTGGCTGCGATAAACATTAAGAGCACTTTAATTCAATATTGTGATGATCTTCTAATTTGCAGCCCAACCAGAAAACAATGTGAAGCAGACTCGATCCGTGTGTTGACCGTATTAGCTGAAAATGGCCACAAAGTAGGTAGAGACAAATTGCAATTCTGCAGACAGGAGGTAGAGTACTTAGGCAGGGTTCTGAAAGGAACATCTAAGCACATATCTCCCGAACATGTAGAAGCAATACTGAAAGCCCCCAAACCGCGTTCTATAAAAGAGATGTTATCGTTCCTAGGCATGGTGGGCTTTAGTAGAGATTGGATTTGTTATTTTGCATTATAAACAGCACCCCTGAGGGCGCTAATCAAGGCAGTTGGACAAACCAAAAATAGTGCACTACTAGAGTTGACGCCCGAAGCATTTGAAGCCTTTGAACAGTTAAAAAGAGAACTCTGCAGGCACCAGTGTTGGCCAGTCCAGAGTATAACAAGCCATTCCACCTGTATGTCTCAGAGCGTGGCGGCTTTGCCACAGGGGTTCTGACTCAACAGCAAGGGCCCAGTAAACAACCAATAGCCTACTACTGTACAGCGCTTGATAATATTGAAAAAAGCATGCCACACTGCTATCGAGAAGTGGCAGCAGTCCATTGTTTGTAATTACAAATGCTAGAAGAACAGGATATGATGTAATACTTTCTGTACCTGAGTTGACCATACGGAGGTGTCAGACAGTTAACCCAGCAGATCGTGTAATGACTCTAGCAGAAGGAGAACCACATGACTGCCATCTAGTGTCAGCAGAACACTTAAAGACACGACAAGACCTAGAGAATCAACCTCTGTCACAATCAGACGGTATATTCTTTGTAGATGGGTCATGTTTCAGAGACGAGGATAGCAATAAAGCAGGCTATGCTATAGTGACACCGACTCCGGATGGGGAGACTTTCAAAATTGCGCAAGCAGAGCATGTGCCGCAGCCCTGCTCCACCCAATTAGCTGAGTCACTTGCTCTGATAGGCACTTGTAAACTTGCGAAAAGAAAGGCGTGTAACATATATACTGACTCAGCTTATGCATATGGAATATGCCATCTGTATGGCCCCACATGGGCACAGAGAGGGTATAAAAAAGCAGATGGAACATCAGTAGTACATGGAGAAGCAATAGCAGAACTACTAAGAGCAATTAAATTACCGTTAAAGATAGCCATAGTCAAGTGTGCACACAAAAAGGACGGTACATTCATTTGTAATGAAAATGAAGCAGCTGATGATGCAGCCAAGAAAGCAGCAGTAAGACGGATAAACATGATGCCTGAATCAGCTGCACAAGTGAAACCTGATCCACAGGTAGAGCTTAACGCACAGATAGACCCTAATCCACAGATAGAACCTAATCCACAGGCAGAACTCAATCCACAGGCAGAGCATGAGCCGCAGGCAGACGGAGGGTCAAGCTCCGGCGTTGGCTCTGGTTCAGGCTCCAACTCCAGCTCTAGCTCTAGTTCGAGCTCAGGCTCCCCAGTCGCGAGCCCCGCTAGGCCAAATGTAGACCCGGATGTGGAAGAGAGAATAATACTCAGGCCTGAAGACTATGACCCCCACCAGACCTAACTCACCTAGCAGACATGCAGGTGACAGCCTCAGGTGAAGAAATTCGAAAATGGGTAACTAGGGGAGCAAAGAAAGATAACGACACCAATGTTTGGCGCAGTATGGATGGGCGGCTGGTAGCATCGCAAAGCTTTCTCACAACATTGATAAGACAAGCCCATGGTGATGACTATGTAGCAAAAGGAGAGGTAATAAGGAGAATCCAAAAAGTATGGTGGTCACCCTATTTAGGCCCTATGGTTCATCGAACGTTGTCTCAATTTTGTGACATATGTGCTAGATTCAACAATAGAAAGCATTTCACCCATAGGACACATCCCAGAACCAGAGAGACCGTTTAGACACATAATGTGTGATTTTGTAGATATGGGTGAGCCTAGGTTCCAAGGGAAATGATACATCCTAGTAGTTGTCGATAGATTCAGCAGGTGGGTCGAAGCTGTAGCAACATCTAAGGAGGATGCAACTGCTGTAGCAAAATTCTTGTGTAGAGAAGTCATACGAAGATTTGGAATCCCGGACACCCTTAGCTCAGAAACCACTTTGCAAACAAGGTAATACAGAAAGTAACTCAGTGGTTAAACATCAAGCATACATTCGGATGTGTCTACCACCCCCAATCGCAAGGGATGGTGGAAAGGGTGAATGGAGTACATAAAATGAATCTGTGCAGACACAAACATGAACTGGCTAGAAGCTTTACCGCTAGCTTTAATGTGCATGAGATCGCAAACTAACCGGAACATGCATTTAACACCGCATGAAATGCTTACTGGCAGACCAATGTTGACGTCCTTTGTTCGAGGACCCTATAAAGATTCGACTCTTGAACAGTTACAAAGTGAACTTGATCATTATGTGAAACACTTATCTGAAATACACAAAGTTATTTTCCAACAGGTTAAGGGAGCGACAATACTTGACGACAACAGGCAGAGACCAGCTAACGAAGACAGGGAAGAAGCAGATGACAGAACAGTATTGCCTGGTGACTGGGTATTCATTCGAGTGTTCAGAAGAAGGTGGAACCTAGGGGGGAAGGGCCATCCAAAGTAGTATTGGCAACTCCAACCACCGTAAAAGTACAAGGAAAAGATGTGTGGTATCATCTGAACCACTGCTGCAAAGCGCCAAACCCAGACCAGGTAAGAGACAGGTTTCCCCCAGAGGTCCCTGAGGAATCTCCAAGAGCAGGACCATCCGGACTACAAGCAGAGAGACCCAGACGACAAGCACCAGACCCATACGAACATACTGAAGGATTGCCATGGATCGAACCAGAAGAACAAGAACAAGAAGAACAAGGTTATTGGCCAGAGTGGCCCCAAGATGACATAGGAGAGTGGGAAGCAGAACTCATTGAGGAAGAGGCTGCAGCAGATCAAGCTGGACCAGCCCAGAGAACAAGAGCCCGAGGCAAACAACGACAGGAAAAACGCGCAAGACTTGAAGAGGCACGGCAACAGCTAGAACCTGACACTGGATCAGATAGTGATTAAAATAGTTAAAGTGACATCAATAGTAAAGTCATATCCAACAAAAAACACACCAAGACATATATTGTGTAGATTATTTGGCCATAGCACTATGTGCCGACTTTGTGATCCAAATGGAGAAACCACTCCATTACTACCCCCGAAATAATCTTAAATTTATGCTTATAATCATAACAACTATTCTACTGCCAGATCTAACTGATGGCAGAGCCACTTTGAGTAATGACACCAGCCCAGGCTGGGACCCTAAGGAAAGACAAATGTGTTGCGCATTAGCCTCAATAACTAGGGCAAGAAGAAAGGCTAGAATGTCCATGGTAGACAGATCAGGAGATTGGATGGCAATGTTTCAAATAAAGGTGGACAAGACACGAAAGCCAGAAAAACAAGTGCGCATTCACATAGAACTAGATGCGAAAAATATGATGGATCAGATGTCTAGGACAGAAGGAGCGATTGAAGCAAAACCACTGCCTAATAACTGGTGCATTCAATAAATCAGCAAAAGGGAAGATACGAGGAGCATGTTTAATTATGACAGATTGGCAGGGATGTAACGCAAGAGCAGACAAGCAGATTCGAATCTCAGATGAAGAATCAGCATCATATGTAACGATCATTCCACAGATTCCACACCACCCGAGAACCTAACAGAAACTGATACAACATGGAAAACTGACATGTTCTTCCAATGGCTGAAATTCACAGCAGACTCACTGACCTCAAGAGATTGCATTGTGTGTTATGATAGAAGTAATTAGACCCCTACATTCCCTCTCAAGGTATGAAGGAGTGCACAGACAACCCAACATACAGTACATTAGAATTATGCCCAATTAGCTGTCTTTTGCACTCAGTTGCAGTACATTATGGCCCAGAATGGATGCAGAACACAAGCAAATGTACCTATCGTCCTGTGATCACATTAGATGCTGTCCAGCGAGAAGTAACGCCAATCCAACAAATCTATCCCCTATGTATCTGTTTGAATGCGACAGAAGAAATAGGAGATCTATCCTCAGGCTGCAACGAAACACAACCAGCAGCAGGTTTCTCCATAGAAATGAGATATCTGTGACAGTAAAACCGACAACATATCATGCAGTGAGATGGTAAAAATACGGCAACCCGACTTAAGTGTAGGTACCACACCCTTGGCAGACATATTATGGTACTGCGATGGAACTACTGTCAGACAAACGTTACCAAAGAATTGGGGAGGATGCTGTGCTCCCATACTACTAGGAGGAGACTTAGTCGTGGTAGGCTTGCGACATGAGAACGACCACCAAGACACACGCAACACAAAGTTCACGGAGAGAATTGGTAAAGAAGAATAAAGGGGGTGGAACGAATTTGACAGAGAGGGAGGAATATCAGTAACATGGGATTGCATCCCAATAGGCGTACCTACCGAACACAAAGTTATAAACAGGGTAGCAGGAGCATTTATGACTTTCTTCCTCCCATGGGGACAGATTGATAAAAACGCAAGATGGATAAATCTGTTATGGTACAATCAACAGAGATTCTGGAATCACACACTAAGTGTTCTAGGATTGGTACAAGAACAATTAGATAGGACAACAGTAATGACCATGCAGAACAGATTTGTCCTAGACACAATGCTAGCACCCCAACAGGGAGTATGCTACCTTGATTGGAGAAGAATGCTGCACGTACATTCCGAGACACCAGAGGGTAACATAACCAAAATTTTGAAAGCTATGCGACAGTTGAGAGATGAACATGTCAGAGTCACCCAAGAAGTTCAGAAGACTATAGCATGGACTTCCTGGTTTGACTGGCTCAACCCTTCCAACTGGTATGGACTACTAGTAAAGATGGGAACAATTGTCCTGATTGTACTAGGTACCTTGCTCATCCTATCATGCTGTGTCATCCCAATGGCAAGAGCAAGTATCAGACGAATGGTAGGACAGTATTCTGTTGTCGTGGAATATCACAGGACCTATGATGAGGACGACGGAGATGAATCAATCTACATGCAAATGGTTGGACAATGACCAACCATCTGCGCATTGGACCATGAACTATATCCTTATTAATTACATATATAGAGAAATTTTAATCATCTAACCAATTAACCTATACTAAGTGATTATATAACAATAGAAAATAGAACTATTGTCAGTAGAAGTGTATTGTTGTTCTGCTATACGTATATGTGTTACAGAATGGACCCTATAGAACCAGTGCCGGAGGGGGAAGCAAGGCCATATCCACGGTGGAAAATCTCCTGTACAATCTGCACCCTGATCTGGAAGCAGACTATGGCACGGACCCCCAGGAAAAGATGGGACGAAATACGACATGACCTGGTCGACTGGTATCCACACTATCCAACGTGGCCTACAAAATTCATCACCATGGCAGACGTAGTGATTCAGGACCTCAAATGGAGAACAAGAGATAGTTTTCATTGATGAGAACCAAGGACTTCTAGAAACAACGACCTACCAACTAGGAAGATACCTTGAGCTTGGACTCTGCACGACCGCCAATGCTGAGGAACATGAGGAAAGGAATGGCATTTGTGGAACGATTGTATTTGAACATGTCTATCTAAGAGCAACAAAAGTCGTTACTAAGGTACGTTTGGGAGAGGATGTTTTGTGGACTGAAACTCCTATCGCTACACAATGAGCAGTGGACGCCCTGCACACACCAGGACACTGGTTAGATTCTCTTTGTCAGAACGCAGACAGACCCTTTGTTAGGCCGTTATCATCCATCCTGACCTGTACAGACTTACACATCCTTTATTACTCTGAGGAGGACCGCAAACTAATGATGGAAGAAGGAAGTGAAAATCTGGACTCTTTGACATTGTTCTACAGGGACTCATTGTTTGACTGATCTTAATGATTCAAATCAATCTATGTATACACATGCATGACTATATATATATATATATATATATATATATATATATATATATATATATATATATATACAGTGCTGTGAAAAGCTATTTGCCCCCTTCCTGATTTCTTATTCTTTTGCATGTTTGTCACACTTAAATGTTTCTGCTCATCAAAAACCGTTAACTATTAGTCAAAGATAACACAAGTAAACACAAAATGCAGTTTTTAAATGAGGGGTTTTATTATTTAGGGAGAAAAAAAACTCCAAATCTACATGGCCCTTTTAAATCAGGTTTAAATCAGTTTGAGTACCCACACTTACTTTAAAACTAGGCTACCTGTTAGAGGGAGCGGGAGTGCTGGACTCGGGCCTCACTGGCTGAAAAGAACTGAGAGGACTCTCAAAATCCAAAAGCCATCTCTTAGAAGGAGCAGGCTTAGACTCATCCTTTTTAAAATAAGTAAGCCTTTTATTTCGTAGATACTGCATCAAAGATCCAGACAACTCAGAATCAGATCGGACCTGTTATGGATCACGGAGGCCGGATCCATAACAGGCTCAGTCGGGTTGTAGTCCTCAGAAGGAGCACGATCTGAACTGCTCTGGCTGTCGAAGTCATCCAAAGGGATGAAATCATCAAGGGAGAAGTTGTCGTTAGCTATGAAATAAAATAAATGTTTAAAAAACATTGAATTGGGTAAAATAAGCAATCTAAATAAAATAAGGCAAGGGAGATGCTTACCCATGGCTGGTCTTTTGAGGAATAAACCAACGACAAACAAAGAAAAAGCCTCAAAAACAAGTGCCACCCCTATATTTTTTATAAAAAAGGTACGAAAAGTGTAAAGATAATGGAAAATAATCATTCATGAAAATGAAAAATTAATAAGCATATAGGAGGAGTCAGATGTGCGCAGGGAGGAGTCAGATACAGTACGCGCAGGAAGGAGTTAAATAATGAGGTGTAATTATAATGGGCTAGGGGGTAGGTCAGTGGTTAAGGCATTGGACTACGGTTCAGAAGATCCCAGGTTCAAACCCCACAACCACCAAGTTGCCACCAAGTGCCCTTGAGCAAGGCCCTTAACCCTCAACTGCTCAGATGAATAATGAGATAAAAATGCCAAATGCCTAAATATTTAATGGAAAAATTAATTAATAGAATCTGGATTATAATGGAATTAAATTTTGCTGTGGTCAACAGATGAAATGTACAGGGGAGGAGACTGGGAATTTCCCCAGGACTTCCCCCTCCTTTCTTGAACTGTCTAAAAGGTGCGTGGTTTTCGCTATGAAAGTCAGTCCGACTTTGGCACTGCTTGTGATTTGATCTAAAGCATTGCTAGGCCTGGCTCACCTGGGTTCTTATTGCTGCAATAAAAGCCTGACTTACTTCCTTTCTTCATCCAGCTCTGTGTGGCATCTGAAATCTTCTTTAATTCTTCTTTAAAATTCTCTTTGTAAGTAATTTGTACTGTTTGATATTTTTAATTCGAGGCAACTTCAACAGGTGGAAGAATTATCTCCCACAGATGGGAAGTTCGAATCATTTTAGTGACTCGGTCCTTTGAATCTTGTTCATCAAAATGAACAAATCTTTTTTTGAGTCATTTCGTTCATTTGTTCAGAAATAAATTAAAATGTTGCGTTTTCAATAAAAATACCCCAAATACTTCTACATACACAAATTTTGGCTATAGTTCCAGTTATGAAAATATTACAATGCAACTAAGGACATATTATAATAAACAGAATGGGTAACTCACCATCATATCTTCCAGTTATTCGTTCTTTTGAATCTATTGCACCTATAGCGTCTATAGGAGTCACGTGACAAAAGAACGAACGACTCGAGGTTTTGCAATGTTTTGTGTATGCCCGCCCAATAGAAAATGAACGCATCACTCTCCGAGATACTTGTTCATCTGAGTCATGTTAAAGAGTCGTTCAAAAATAACGAATCGTTCATAAACGACCCGTGTGTGCAAAATGCATGTGTAGAGAGAGACATTAAATGTCCTCTTTACATTCATGCGCGTTTTATGCGCGTAATATTATGTTGCAATGCGTTTATTATATCGGATGCCTTTAGAGAAAACTACAACAAAAATATATTGTCATACCAAAGAATAAACTACCCGCCAAAGTGACTAGTGAGACTAAAGTTATTACCCGCCAAAGTCGAATTTTATCCGCATTTGGCGGGTGCCAATGTCAAACCCTTCCAAGAAAGTCCAGCAAGTGATAGGACCGTGTCCTAAAGTTGATTCAGCTGTAGAATCAGGGGACTACCAGTGCAGAGTTTGCTTACAAATGGCAGTAGGCAGGTGTGAGTGCCTCCACTTCTCTCCAGAAAAAAACATCAATGACAGTCTAATGTTCTATAAAAGGTACAGATGTCGCCTTTAAGACTGCGCGTGTTTTCCCGCGAGAGGCCGCAATTTAGCGCGCGGCATGCCACGACTTGCCGGAGGCAACATTCGGGAATTTAAAATGAATGTGTTGTGCATGGAAGGACTTTATCTAAAAGCCGGTGGTCCGGGAAAGTCAGTTTCCCTATGTTTCCCCGGTGGCGCGCAGATTCAAATCATGACGTCACTCGCAACCTAACGCTGAGAAGGCGAACGAGGATTTTAACAGATTTTCTCTCGTTTTAAAGTGTTTTTACGAACTTTTTGAATTAAACAAATAACCTATGCAAAATAATCGAGTGTCTTTTGGCTTTTTTTTGTATATTTGAAGATAATTCATACGTTTTAAGCTGCTGCAAAAGGCTGGTTTGCTGGGCGAGTACTGACATCACGACTACTTTTATTACACGTACATTTGTTTATTTGTATATGTATGTTATTAAAATTTATTTTTTAGAGATTGTGTGTGCGTGCACGGAGAGTTTGTGTTGATAAGTGTATGTGGATAAGTTGATAAGTGTATCAGAAAGCATTAAAATGTTCATTTCAATTAAAATGACACACACACGTCTGTATATACAGTATATCAATTACATATATATTAATTATATCAATTTCACTGAAGCCTATCCCTCGCCATATGACAATTCGCCATTCATTCTCGCATTGATAATCAGCGATATTTTATAAGGAGATTTAGGGATTTAGCTCTACTTAATTTTCTAACGTTTTAAGAAAATTCATTAGTTCGTTCATTCTATTTGAAGCTTCGGATGTTTTTTTTTTTTTTTAGATTAGTTCTGAACTCGCTTCCGTGAAACTATCGCTAAAACAATGTACTGAGCCCTCCTGAGGATATAAAGCTTTATTATTGTGTTTGAATAAATATTCAGATCTACCACAGCAGGTAATAAACTATGCCATGTCATAACCGAAGCAAACACCACGATTATGCCTCGTTTCGTTCGACGGGAACGTGGTTCACACTGAAAAAAGTAAACCATAGCTGTCATTCGTTTAATGTGTTTTTTCTCATTCCATTAGTTAAAAAATTATTAATTTGCTCTTTTAAACTAAGGTGTCTAATTTATGCTTGTGGGTGAATCTTTTTTTTTACTTTAGTATAATGCTAATAACAGCAGGGAACCAAAGTGAAATATTTAAGTTTAATCAAGGCACTTTTATTAGGTTGAGTGTGATTTGCGCATGCGCAGTCTTTAAACCGTAGTTTTGGCGGTAAAATTTCCGCCTCAAACCGGTCATCCTTGACTGGAAATAATTTTCAGCCCCTGCGTGGAAAGCAAGTTAGAAAACGGAGAGAGCGGGACCCGAAGAGAGTAGCTGCTTCTACAGAAAGGTAAGGTGTAAACTTACTTATATTATTATTTACTTATATATATTATTTTATTATAAATGTCAGACATATATTTATGATAGAACATAGATTCATTAATTATTTCAACGATGCGTCAGCGCGGCCGCCATTTTGTGTCGGGGGAAGCCGCATCTACTCTGCATTAGTTAACATTGGCAGAGAACTTTCAACGGTTAAAATCACCTTAATTTGCTTGATTTTCAACCGATTTTCAAGCCGTTTGGTTTATTATAAATGTCAGACATATATTTATGATAGAACATAGATTGATTAATTACTTTACTTATATCATAAAAGGGAAATAATTAAAATAAATAACTGTTCTATCATAAATATGTGATATATCATATACAATACAATACTTAGACACACCTACATAACTAATTAATTTGTTCTACAATGCACAAAACAATTACAAATGCTGATAGTGATGTGAAAAAAACATGAAACAATATAAAATAAAGTATAAATAAATAGATAAATAATAGAGCAAAATTTTAATTAACAAAGTCATGAGTTAAACTAGCAAAATGGGAAAAAAACCAATTATGGACCCAAGATGGCGGCGATGTTGACGTATGCTTAGAGGCCCAAGGCGACATCTAGTCAGTATATATATCTATGGAGAATGTCTCGGTAAAAACTGTGTGAAACAATGCGCTAATCGTTTAAAAAAAAAAAAATATATATATATATATATATATATATATATATATATATATATATATATATACACACACACACGTACGTGAATTTCAGGGTACTCATGAATATTGTACAATATATATACTGTTATACTGTATCTCTATACAGTGTATATACATTTTATTTAATTGGTACAGTCATTCTAGTGATTCTAGTCATTCGTTTTCCTTTTTACTTCAGGAAAGCGTCCACCAGATACATTGTATTTCTGCCGTACAACCTATTTTGGAGTCAATTTGTGGTAAGTTCTGTGTACAATGTCATTTGTGATCATTACAGTATATCACTCTCAGATAACCCTGTTCTCCTTACACATCACCCCCTATATTTTCCTCAGTTATCCATGTGGAAATGTAAAGACTATGACCATTCATATTCAAGAAGATCTGAACTTCTAAAACATTACAAACTTGATCATCAACATTATGGGCTCAGCCATGCTTATCCCTGCACTTATGAGAATTGCCCATGCACATGCAAGACATGGAAAGCTTTGCTGACCCATTTATGCAAATCCCATCCTGCTCCAAAATCCACACAGAAAGAGGCTATTTCACTATTCAAGTGCCACATCTGTGACAACGATCAACTTTCCAATGAAACAGACTATTTTCAGCACATTGGAACACATCTGAAAAATTGTCAATCTGTCAATTGCATGTTTGTTGATTGTTCATATAAAACAAATCATTATGGTGCTTTCAGAACTCACAAATGGAGAAATCATACCCCCCATACAATTCACGATTTTAAGCCAGGAATTGTTGGTGGACCTGTTGTAGAATCATTTGAATGCGGCGCTACTGAGCAGTCAGATGATGAGTTACCATCAGAAGAATATCCTGATGAACAATCAACTGATTTGCCAAAAGTTATTGAAATAAAATTAGCTTCAGTCTTACTTAAGTTGGAACACTCTTTTTTGGTGCCAAGTGCAGCTTTGAATGAACTACTTGAAGAGTTGCAATATTTAATTGGAACTGCCTCTGTGCCAGTTACCCAAAATACAATATTCAACTTCTTACAAGAGAACAGTTGCAGAGCTGATGAATCTGTTGTGAAAGAGTTAGCCACTGTACTTTGCTCTTCAAATCCCATTCAATCTGCAATAGGAAACCATGGCCCACTGTCAACTGCTTGGAAACGGAAGTTGTACTACAGAAAAAACTTCAATGTTGTGGAACCTGTTGAATATGTATTAGGCCGAAAGAATAGAAAATCTTTTCAGTATGTTCCGTTACTAAAATCCTTACAGCAACCTTTGTGATGTGAAATGTGAAACTATACTAAATAAGGCTATACATTTAAATGAAATATATCATCCAGTGAAGAGTGATAAACAGGTATACAGATCATTTTGGGATGGACGTCACCTTAAAAGAAATGCTATTCTCTCAAAAGAATGTGCTCTTTCTTTGATTTTGTATATTGATGACTTTGAAATATGTAACCCCCTTGGTACGTCACGTAAAAAACACAAAATTTGTGCCTTGTATTGGGTTTTAGGCAATCTGACACCTGGTTGTCACTCCTCGTTGTCCTCTATCCATTTGGCTGCATTGATCAAAAGCAATGATGTCAAGGTTTATGGTTTTGAAAAAGTGTTAGAGCCTTTGATTACTGATCTCATAACATTGGAACAACATGGGATTTATGTGGATAAGTTGGGGAAAACTTTGAAGGGGACATTGCAGTGTGTTGTTGCAGACAACCTTGGCGCACACAGTATTGCTGGTTTTGTGGAGAGTTTTTCTAGCAAACATGTCTGCAGGTTTTCTACGGCAGATAGGTTAGAAATTCAAGACAAGGAAGTTGGAGCTGGAAGTTTTTCTCTGAGAACTGAGGAGATTCACACAAATCACCTTAAAATTCTTGAGGAAAATTCTGTGCATAACTGTTGTGGTGTTAAGAGTAAATGTGTTCTGTCAGAAAAACTCACAAATTTCAATGTGACTAGTGGTTTCCCTCCAGACATTGTTCATGATTTATTTGAGGGAATAATTCCTGTTGAAATATCTCTCTGTCTGACTTTATTCATTTCCAAAAGGTATTTTACTTTGGACACTTTGAACAAGGTGATTGAAGATTTTCCCTATAAATGGACTGATAAGACAAATCGGCCCCACTCTGTTCCACTGACCCATGCATCCAGGAAAACAATTGGTGGAAACGCACATGAAAACTGGAATTTATTAAGATTTTTCCCTCTACTACTTGGACAGAAAGTGCCCACTGATGAGCCAGCCTGGAAACTCCTTCTTGACTTGAAGGACATTGTGGAAGTTGTTGTTTCTCCAGTTCAGACTGCAGAATCAATTGCATATTTGAACTTTAAGATATCTGAGCACAGGGTTAGGTTTAAAGAAGTTTTCCCAAAGTCAACATTTCTGCCAAAACATAATTTTTTAGAACATTATCCCGAGTTAATCTGTGACTTTGGACCATTAGTTGCATTATGGACCATGCGCTTCGAAGCGAAGCACAGCTTCTTCAAAAGAGTTGTGCGGCATACAACCTGCTTTAAGAATGTGCTTCTGTCCTTAGCACAAAGACATCAGTTTCTCATGGCACATCACCTTCACACATGGAGCTTTCCTAAACCCTCCCTGGAGGTAACAAATGTTTCAACTCTTCCCATTGATGTATTAAAAGAGGATATTGGATGTTTTCTTAAGCAGAGGCACCCAGAGTTGCATGCTGTTTCCTTGACTAAAAATGCAACTTACAGTGGCCTAAACTACAGGAATGGAATGATCCTTGCTCATGGCTCATTGGCAGGGCTACCTGAATTTGTGGAAATAATCCAGATGATCGTCATCAAGGATAAACTGCTTTTCATCATCAGAAAGCTGAGCGCATGGTATTGGGAACATTACAGAGCCTATGAACTGAAAATATGTCCTACAAAGGAGGTTGAACTGGTTGACCCAAACAACCTAGCAGATCCATATCCGTTGGCTGACTACACAGTTGGGGGAATGTGGCTGATAACTCTGAAAAGATTTATACACGTGTAAGGTCAGTCTTAGAGTGTAACACAACACACATTCATTTAAAACATTTAAAGGTCCCATAGTATACTTATTTCAAGTCTACATCGTATTCTCAGCTTCTATGTATCTTTTCATGATTAAGATGGTCTTAATTGTCTCTGAACATGAGATGACATAAAATTGTGATGTTTCCTTAAGCTAACAACAGATTTTAACAACTCTCTCTTTCTCAGAGCGCCATGGCAGACCTGACACCTGTTCGATTACTGGTCATTTTGAATGAAGACAACAGCATAAGAATGGAGCTACACAAAGGGATTCCAAACTCACTGGAAGAGCTTATCGATGAGGTCAAGAATGCATGTGGATTAGAGGGATTCATAAGGCTGCAGTACAAGGACACAGATTTTGGGAACATGTTCGTGAATCTGACCTCTGGACTTCCGGTTAGCAGCCACATGGAGTAGGACGTGTTGGTTAGGTGCTCCGACAGTTTCGAATTTCTTCACTCCCTTATTCGTCTCTAAATGTTAAATTTAAATCTTAGTTGACAATAACTTTGTACTCTACCCCACGGTTATATGTTTTTTCATTTGCGATGGCTACCAGGAGTGTTAAAGCCGTGAAAAAGGACGACACTGCGACCCCTCTAACAGTCGAGGCTATCTCTGCGCTGTTAGAGCAACACCGTGATGCGTTAGCGGCGGAGTTTAAATCATCGTTTAGTTTATTAGAAATTAAACTGGATCAGATTCAGGCCCAAGTAGCGGACCATGGACAGCGCTTACCGTCATTAGAACTCGCTACAGACGACCTGAGTCAGCGTGTGACGGAGCTGGAGAACATCTGCTCCGGACTTCGGGAAAACAACTTAAAGTTAACGTCCAGGGTTGTAGACTTAGAAGGCCGGAGCAGGAGACAAAACCTGCGTGTTCTGGGTCTCCCGGAAGGTACTGAAGGTGGACTCCCTACCGAGTTCTTCTCCAAGTTTCTGTGCGAGGTGTTTGGGACTGAAACGCTTCCTTCCCCGCCGGAGATTGACCGAGCCCACCGAATACCTGCATCCAAACCCGCTTCAGGACAGAGACCTCGGCCCGTCATTCTCCGCGTGCACCGGTACCAGGTGAAAGACCTTCTGATTCGGGAGACTCGGCGGAGAGGGAAGTTGGAATACCGCGGTCAGCAGCTCCGCATAGTGGAAGACTACACTCCCGAAGTTTTAAACCAGCGAGCCGAGTATAGAGGAGTGATGAGTGAGTTATACAGCCGTGGTCTCCGGCCTTCTCTGCTGTATCCAGCGCGGCTCCGGATCACTCTGTCTACCGGACAGAAGAAGTGGCTCCGCTCGGTAGAAGAGGCGCAGAAACACATAGACAGTCTGCCGAAAACTGCGTAGTGCACTGTATTATTATTATTATTATTATTTTAATACGCGATACTACAGTTCTCAGGAAAGTACCATTTTTAACCTAAAATCTGGCCACGTTTACGTCTTTCCCGGTAAGAGTGTTGTGTTAAACTTGTGAAGGGGTTATTATTATTATTTTTATATTACTATTTTTTCTATTTTTAATCACGTGTGATTTACGTTTGTATATTTAGAGTTACAATGTGACGTGGGGGGAGGGGTGGTGGTGGTGTGTTTTTCTCTCATTGAGAGATTTCAGTATTGGAGTGTGGAAATGTTTTATTTATATATTTAATTATTAGTTTCTGTAAGTTGTGTCGGAGCAGAAGATGGGGTGGTTAGCGGCAGGAGGATTTGTTGGGTGGAAGATGGAGGAATGGAAGAGCTTGCTGCTGTGTTTGTTAGCAGCTATCTTTGTTTGTTGGGGGGCAGTGGGGTGCGGGGGGCAGGGGTGGGGGATCTCCAAAGCCAGTATTGTGTTAGTTCTTTGTATACTGTGTATTTTTAACACGTTGTTCTGTGTTTTACACTTTAAGGCTGACGTTAGGCATCTTATTCATGTTTATCTACCTGCATTTTCTCTCAGGGAGAATGAATAGTTCTTTAAACTTTGTGAGCTGGAATGTTAAGGGTTTAAACCATCCGGTGAAGAGAAGGAAGGCGCTCTCACACCTTAAACAACTTAACACTGCAATCGCATTTTTACAAGAAACTCACATTCGCAGTTCTGATAATTCTCGCCTTATGTCACGTTGGGGTGGGCAGCACTACCACTCAACCTTTCAGGCCAAAGCTAGGGGTGTCTCAATTCTCATTAACCCAAACATCTCTTTTGAGCATCATAATGTTATTACGGATATACAAGGTCGTTATATCATTGTTTCAGGGAAGTTATTTAATACTAATGTAGTGTTGGCTAATTTATATGCCCCTAATTATGACGATGTCTCCTTCTTTGAACATTTTTTCTCTCTTCTGCCTGATCTGAGCTCATACTCTCTCATATTAGGGGGAGACTTTAACTGCTGTTTAGATCCATCACTTGACAGGTCATCTCCCAATCCTATTCCTCTGAGTAAATCCGCCACGCTACTTCAGTCCTATCTCTGCAGCTTTGGTATCTCTGACATATGGCGCTTCCTTAATCCAAAAAAGAAAGAATACTCCTTTTTCTCACATGTTCACCATACTTTCTCCAGAATTGATTATTTCTTTATAGATAATCAATTGATCCCAATGGTTACTTCTTGTGCTTATCAGAGCATTGTGATATCAGATCATGCTCCAGTTGTTATGTCTATAAAACTTCCAGATCTCCCTCAAGTTACTAAACATTGGCGCTTTAATTCATCGTTGCTGATGGAGGACGATTTTGTAAAATTGATGGAAGACCAGATCGTTTTTTTCTTCACCACAAATGAAACACCTGAAGTGTCACGTTTGGTTGTTTGGGATGCTCTGAAAGCCTACCTCAGGGGACAGATAATTTCATACACTGCAAATATGAAAAGGAAGGCATATAAAGAACGAAAAGATTTGACCAACCAAATTAAAGAAATTGACCAGCAGTATGCTCTATTTAAAAACCCTGATCTGTATAAAAAACGCGTAGAAGTGCAAACTAAGTTTGAACTTATTTCAACGCATGTAATTGAACGGCAATTATTAAAGAGTAGGAGCCAATTTTACATTCATGGTGACAAATCTGGGAAACTTTTAGCTAATCAGTTAAAAGGATTTAGAGCACAGCAACAAATTACGAAAATTCGGATGGAGGATGGTACCATCACTACGGACCATTCTAAAATTAATGATGCATTCAGGAATTTTTATTCTCGATTATATACTTCTGAGTTCCCAAAGGACCATAGTGCAGTTGAGAATTTCTTGACTCAACTAAATATCCCAACACTGTCCCCTGATTCTAGATTAAGGTTAGAAGAGCCCATATCACAAGAGGAAATCAGTTTAGCTATCTCCTCATTGCAATCTGGTAAGTCCCCGGGTCCTGACGGGTTCCCTGCAGAGTTTTTTAAATCATTCTCCTCATACCTTGCACCACAACTAGCTTTGGTTCTATCTGAATCTTTCAAGCAAGGTAAGATGCCTGCGTCATTTAATGAGGCTCGCATCACCCTCATAGCAAAGAAGGATAAGGACCCAACAGAGTGCTCCTCATATAGACCAATCTCTCTTCTTAATGTGGATGTTAAAATCCTTGCTAAAGTCTTGGCTCGTAGATTAGAGAATGTTCTACCCTCTATTATATCTGAGGACCAGACCGGTTTTGTTAAAAATCGTTACTCTTACTTTAACATTCGACGCCTTATGGATATCTTGTACACACCATCAGAGGAGACCCCTGAGTGTGTCCTTTCTTTGGATGCTGAAAAGGCTTTTGATCGTGTGGAATGGGAGTATTTATTCAGGGCTTTAGAAAAATTTAATTTTGGTCCAAGTTTTATCACTTGGGTTAAATTATTATATTCAAGCCCCACTGCCTCAGTTCTGACAAATGCTCAGCAGTCTCAACCATTCAGTCTTCAGCGGGGAACTCGTCAGGGATGTCCCCTTAGCCCATTGCTCTTTAACCTCGCCATTGAGCCACTAGCAGTTGCATTCCGAAGCTGTAGAGATATATCTGGGATTTGGAGGCAGGGAGAAGAACATAAAGTTTCCCTTTATGCGGATGATCTTCTACTTTTTTTATCGAATCCAGTCTCCTCTCTGCCACCTGTGCTGTCATTGCTCAGGGAATTTAGCTATTTTTCAGGATATAAATTAAATTTGCACAAAAGTGAACTTTTTCTGCTAGATAATACAGCAGTAACAACTGGTATGCACAATTTTCCATTCAACATTGTGAAAAATCAGTTTACCTATCTTGGTATTACAATCACAAGGAAACATAAACACCTCTTTAAAGAAAATTTTATTAGGTTGTTGAACCAAACAAGAAAGGACTTGGGACGATGGTCACCACTGTCCATGTCCCTGGTGGGCTGCATTAATGCCATTAAAATGAGTATTCTCCCTAAATTTTTATATCTCTTTCAGTCTGTACCTGTTTTTATTCCCAAATCTTACTTTGGCGCTTTAGACTCAATTATATCTTCTTACCTTTGGAAAGGTAAACATCCACGATTGAATAAGTCCCTACTTCAAAGATCTAAAAGAGACGGTGGCATGGCTCTACCTAATTTTCGTTTCTACTACTGGGCAGCAAACATTCGATCTGTCATCTTTTGGTCATATTTTCATAACCAACCTAATCGGCCTGCCTGGGTGGAAATGGAGATAAAGTCTGTCAAAAATCTCTCTGTCTCTGCACTCCTTGGATCTGCTCTCCCCATCCCCTCAATTAAATTAATCAATAACTCAGTAGTGGTGCATACCTTGAGAGTATGGGCTCAGTTCAGAAAGCACAGCGGTCTTCTAGGCTTCTCTCTGTCCAGTCCTATCGTCTCTAACCATCTCTTCCAGCCTTCTTTACATGACTCAGTGTTTCAGGAATGGTACAATAAGGGCATCAAGCTTTGCAAAGACCTGTTCGTTGACCATAAGTTTGCATCATTTGAACAGCTTTCCGAGAGGTTTAACTTACCCAATTCTCATTTTTTCAGATATCTGCAAGTAAGACACTTCATTCGCTCTTTAATACCAAATTTCCCTGAGGCTCCTGCTGCAAACATTCTAGATAACCTCCTCTGTTTGTCTCCGCTGCGTAAAGGCCTAATATCCACTATTTATGGTGGATTGATGGCTTCGAGTCACACCCCTCTGTGTAAAATTAAAACTGCTTGGGAGAAGGATTTAAATTTGTCACTATCAGATGATACTTGGAATTCAATTCTTAAACTTATCAACTCAACCTCCTTATGTGCCCGCCACTCTTTATTACAGTTTAAGGTTGTACACAGGGCTCATTTCTCCAAACTTAAACTCTCCCGTTTCTACCCAGACATTGATCCTTGCTGTAATAAATGTAAAAGTGGAGAGGCGTCTCTTATTCATATGTACTGGACATGCCCGAATTTGGAAAAATTCTGGAGGGATGTTTTTAAGACCCTGTCCTTCATATTGAATTGCAATCTTGAACCAGACCCTCTGATTGCTCTTTTTGGTGTCACTGGAGAAGAGGGTAAGAGTCTAAGTCCAGCCAAAAAGAGATTGTTATCTTTTGCGACACTCCTGGCCAGGCGTTCTCTTTTATTCAAGTGGAAGGATGCCACGTCACCCACTCACGCCCAGTGGCTCAGAGATATCATGTCCTGTCTGTCCCTGGAGAAGATTCACTATTCAATTCATTACCCAGACTTTAAATTTCAACAGGTGTGGGGGCCCTTCCTTCACTTTTTTCATATACATTTATAGTTTGATTCCTGTCTTATTTAATTACTTGTTTGTTTGCTTTCTTTCCCCTTTTTATTCCTCTTTATTTATTTATTTTTTGCACGTAGAACCAAAAAACTTCCAGCTCCATATTCTTTTTTCTTTTTTGGTTTCTCTCAATGCCTGGCGTTTAGCCTTTCATATGCTTGTAAAACTGGCTTGGAGTCGGGGAGGGACGGGGTGGGAGCTATAGGGTTTATAAGGGGATTATAAAACCTGCATTAAAATATTACATGTTTACCCTGTTTTATCCCTGTTAAAATCAATAAAAATATTGTTGAAAGTGAATCTGACCTCTACAACTGTGATTAGGGATCTTACAATTCTCAAAGTAATTCAGTTAGACCCTGATACCACAACTGTTGTCTTGTAACAAGTTGATCCCACAGTAAGTAGCAACACTTCATTTGGTCTAGACAGTGACGACTCCTCAGTGTCTGCACATACAGATGACACAATACTATTTAAGAGCCCTTCATCAGACTCACTAAGAACACAGCAGTGGCCACAAGTGTTCCAAATCCCAAACTTCTCCTATGACACAGAATGCCAACTGCAGAGGGCAAATGTGGAGTACATGAAAAGCCAAACTAAACTGACACCTAGTTCAAAAATGCTGTCAGACATATTAGAGAAATTAGCTGAAAGTATTTATGCATACACACCTTATCCAGAAGATTGTCACTACAGCGATGTTGCTGAGGCCCTCACAAGTAAGCACCCCTGTCTTAGAGAACCAGGGTCTTTCAATCAGAGCTATGGGTGGAAACAAAGGCTCAAGGTAAAAATGGCCAACTACCGGACCCAACTAAAGGCACATGGCACATCTGCTGAGCTCACAGTGAATTCTTTAAAATCAAAGACTCTAGAGGATGCCCACCCAGCAAAGAATGTGAAGAGACCTAGACGAGCCGAGGTCAACCATTTTCCATCTTTGCCAAGTGGTGAGACTACAGAAAGCCTGGGACAAGAAAGGATTTCCCTTTTGGCTGAAATGCAGATAAGAAATAACCGACAAACGGTAAAAGAAAAGATGGCTAAGACGTTTGGATACCGTAGACAGGAGATAGTACATAAGCAGCCAACCACTGAAGACATCTTGGCGAGATGGCCAGCACTTTTCCTGATGGAAGAGGTAATGTCTTTGTCAGTTCCCCTCAGACCTACCTGACACTCATTCTTTCATGTACCAATGTTCTACTGTAGGAATGAAGATAAGATTTTTGAGAGGAGAGGAATTTATTAGTATTACACATTCACAAAAGCTGATCTTAAGGAGTCTTATCAAATCTGCAGATATTTTTGAAAGACATTTCAGTTCTTTCTGCATGTTCTTGTTTTTATTTTGCAGATCAATGCTGAGTTCTTGCGAGTTACAACAGTTCCTTTGGAGGCAAAGTTTTTGGCGCAGTTGGACAAATATTCCACCAAACTGCTAGAGGTCATCAGAAGCAAGGGAGGACGTGTGAGAGAGCAGACCACCAGGACTTTGCAAGTTTTAGATGAGGTATCTGTATGAAAAGTCTATCAATGATATTCATAGCTGAATAGTTGTTTTGTGTAGGTGTGAGTGAGATTTTAATTAATATAAATTGTTTTTACTCAGACTGTTGACATCACCATCAGAAGGGAAACTATCCTCAAATCTCTGATGATCTACTTGGGTGAACCTGTTGAGCACCTTATTAAAGAATACCAGGTAAGGTGATCTCTCTCTCACTAACACAAGCAACAACTACAGACCCTTTTTGGTGGGTGTTGAGATGCAACATAGCACTGGATATAATTTTTTTTTCTGGCAATAAACTCTTATTTTTGTCTATTGTATTTTTTTCAGGCAAAAAAAACATGTCAGAGTCGGGGGGGAAATATTTTTTTTATGACTCTTTGATCTTTATTGTGACACCTACTGTACATCAATCGAAACTAAGACACCTTGTTGTGATATATCCAGTAAACTGTCCAGAATTTCCGAAAGTAAAGACATTTTTATATTTAGGCAGTTGTACTTTGGCAGAGGTCTGCGTTCTTTTAGTTGTCCTCATTTGTTTCTCTTTTGCTGTGTCTGCAAGATATGCAAGAAAATTACGTAATGCAGCTGGAAACCATGGCAATCTTTGTCACTGGGAGAGAGGATCCTTTCCAACCACCCAAAGACATCAAGATTGTCATTGATGGAACACAGGTCCTGAATGAAGTGCCTTCTGTTGTGACAGCTGTTGCCATGTTCTTCGGACTCATATACGCACTCAACCTAAAATATCCAACAAAACTACAGTACACTCTTGAATTTGTTCAAAAAGTCCTGATGGAGCTTGGTGGGAAAAAGATGTCCCGAAGAGTTCATAGGCTGAGCACCCAGCTTTATAGCTGTTAAATTCCACTGACTCACCTTTTTATTTTTCCATTGGTGCTTCTACAACCAAAACTTTGGATCCTTTTATGAGGTTTGCGTTCAGAGTTTGCACTTGAACAACTGTCCATGTTTAGAAGTGTTTGTTTTTCAGGCCAAGAAATGGGCAGGACCCTCCCCACCCACGGTTGAAAGTTATCTAATTCTTATTTAAATAGTGCTCTTTATTTTTGAGTATTCATTTTACTTTGACCATTTTGAAAAGGGGACGTTTGTTGATGTTATGTTCAAAAATATGTTCAATAAACAATGTTTATATAAAGAAATGCGTTCTGAGTTTTTTTAAAATGCTTTTATATTTAAATTATGAATGCCTTAAATCTTTATTTGATGCAACTTAAAAAAGGTAATTTGCTCAAACATTCAAAAGTGGTTTATATCAAGTTTAAAATTTCAGGTTAGATTTAGTAGAATATTTACATTAAGTAATATAGCCAATTTATTTATTTAGATTTAGAACAACTTTTAAATATTTGGTTTGTTTCACCTTCAGAAATTAGTTTACATGAACGTAAAAATTTTTAATTAGAGTAAATGGTTTATTTACTGTAAGGTTTTATAATATTGTAAGACAGTGTAATCTAATAAGAAGATTCCTGTGCCTTGAGAACAGACCCCTCACCGTGCTTCCTCATGCCTTCTGTGGTAACACCTTGTATATCCTGTATTCAGACAAGGATACATCCAAATGGCTCCTGTCTGCTAGAACCCTTTTGTTTAATCAGGAGAATGCAAATGTATCTCCTCACACCTGTCTGTCTCCGGGTCCCTCTAATGGTGCTTTTCCACTGCATAGTATGACACGACACGGCTCAGTTCTACTCACTTTTGGGGGGTTTTCCACTGGGACCAGTACATAGTACCTGGTCCTTTTTTCAGTACCACCTCGGCCGAGGTTCCAAGCGCGCCGAACCGTTCCCAAAACGTGACGTGTAAACACGCTGGTCACTGATTAGCCAGAGAAAATCGTCATTACTGCGTCACCGAACTTGCGACACGAGACACAACAGAACCGATATATTTAGAACAGCCAGAGAAGGATCGCACGCACCTTTTTGTATTAACCGTCGGCCTCTTTTGAAACAAACTCCTTCGTCTCGCTGTTAAAAACATCCACATGCCGAGAATGAAGAACACCATGCCGTCGATATGCTCCATTGTTGTGTGTGTGTTTGTGGCGCGTTTACGATGACGTCACGGCAGTAGCGGCGCCGCGCGTGTGAGTAATCCCGCCCACGCTAAAGTGTTACTACACTGCAGTGGAAGCGCAAACCGAGCCAAACTGCGCCGAACCGAAGTGAGTTGAACTGAACCGTGTCGTGCCGTTCTATGCAGTGGAAAAGAGGCCTATGACTGACATGTTAATGACTGGTTCTTTTGATGTTCGGGACGTAGCAGCGTTTAAATGTGCTCTCTTTGCTGAGAATAAACAGAGATCTTCAGACATCATGCCGGGGTGTGTGTGTGTTTGTCTCTCCCGGTCGATCGGGCCCGGAGGACCCGAGTGTATCAAGTTGCAGCGGACAAAACAAGAAATAACTCTTCTACTCTTAGCTTAAAACTTAGCTCGGACACTTCTTCTACATTTTAAACTTAACAATTTGGGGGCTCAGTCCGGTCTTCCCTCTCAGAGGAAAAAGTAAGTGTTTATTTTGCTCTTTCGGATTTTTCCTCGGTCAGGGGAGATTTTGTTCTCGTGTGATCTGGTTAAAATAAAGTTTAATTCACGTTTTGTTTTCTAAATAAGTTTTGTTCACCATAATTAATTCTAAGAGGTTTTGTTTTCCGGAGCAAGTTTTTATATAGCTTTTCGTCATGTTTAAAGAAATATCCGCGGTGTTTTGAATGTAAAAGCTTGGTTGTGGTGTCAGTACCGCCGTGTTTTAGAGAACCATTGTTTATTTATTTAACTAAATTCGTTCCGCGTTTCGAGTCGCGCTTTAAATAACTCGTTAATTCATCTGGTAAACAACTGAAATGGGTATGATTGTTTAATCATTGTGCAGGTATTTATGCCAAGCGTGCGAAATATACTGTTATTTACAACAGCTCAGTACTTAGTGAAATAGAAACATTACAACGCTTCTGTGCCTAAATAACTACGTCATCGACTCGCGTCCACGGTTGCCATGGGTTACTAGACGCGGGCGCTGACCCGCTGTCTGCTCGCTTTAACTGTGAAGGGGTCAGAAAGCCGAAATTGGCAAATATACATTTTCCTTTAAATATTAATAACTGTTGGCCTACTTGTAGTTAGCTTTGCTATTATTCCATGTAGATTTTTTTTCCATCAGGCACTGATTGCAACATTTGGATCTATTGTAGTATTATTTAATTGTGGTGTTGTATTACTGACAGTAAGTGTGCTTGTATTGTTTTGTCGCCATGCAATGTCAATGCTGGAGCAACATATGTCTGTTAAAAGTATAATCTACAAGTGTGCATATACTACATACAAGTTAAGTGCTTAAAAATTTTTAAGTTTTTAAACAATGGTCATCACCAGGGACTGTAAATGCAGAGTGTGTGGATTGTCACTTTGCCAGTTGTTTGGCTGGTTATTTCTGGAGGGCTTCGCTCATTGATACTTGTAACCAGTAGATGGCAGTGTTCCAGTGTGGTGCTTTGTTCCTGGTACTAACTTGGCCTAGGTAATGTTGCGCAATTTTGTCACTTGTTTGGAATGTTACAAACTGAAAATCTGGAGTGCCTGAATTTAACAAATATTGAGGGAAGTTTTTGTGTGAATATGAGAGTCCAAGCAGAGAACAGTTACAGGAATTATCTGTGCCAGAATGTATAAGCAAGTACGAAAAGAAAGGTTTATAGAATTGTGGTGAAACCAGCAGTGTTGTATGGTCTGTAGACATTGGTGCTGATGACAAGAAAGGAAACAGGGCTGTAGGGGTGGAGCTAAAGATGGTGCAATTTGCTTTGAGAGTGAGAAGAATGGACAGGATTTGGAATGTGTATATTGGAGGAACAGTGCAAGTAGGGAAATTGGGAAAGAAAGTTAGAGAGGCCAGATTAAGATGCTGGGGACATGTGCATAGAAGGAATAAGGACTTTATCCAGAAGTAACTGTTAGAGGTGGAGTACAGGCAGAAAGATGATTTACAACAGTTTTGTGTATATTTCAACAGTTTTTAAACAAGTTCTCCATCACACAAATAAAATGTAGCCACGGAACATTTTAATTTGTTTTCAGGTTCAATAGATTCTGATCGTCAATAATAAATAAATAAACATGACAACGAATAAATACATTACACTGATAATAATAATAATAATAATAATAATAATAATAAATTAATACTGATAGATAAATATTTTTGTTCACCTGCTATACCTGAAATTAAAGAAGTTGCATTTATTAGTTTCCGTTCCATTTTTATAGAAAAGTCAAATTAATTAAAATTCCCTTCGGTAATTTAAGGGGGCTCGTCCAATAGTAAATTGGCATATATTTGAGGTATATTTTGAAAAAAAAAAAAAGAAACTTTATGCATTTTAATTAGTTTTTTGTCTCGCGTTGTGTTTGACATTACTCGCGTTGATTGATTGATTACAATTACAGTGACTGTAGCGATTGTGATTAATTATGAAACTAAATTTTTTAACTAAAACTGAACCAGTGTTGTTAGCAATAAGCTAAAAACATACATAGCGCTCTCGTCGCGAGTACCTACGTCATCAAAACCGCGTCCCGTTAGAGGAGACGCGCTCCTTCGGGTGTGTTTTAAGAGTTATACGTTCGCTAAATTCTGTTGTTTACGTAATTTATGCACTTTCAATATTTGTAATTTAGTGAGGCATTTGTAGCATGCACTTTGTGTAAAAGCTGGCCCTGGCGTAGAGGTGCGTGGCTAGAAAATGAATAAATTAATTGGTTATAGCCATATTCCTTAGAGTGTTCTTTGGAACAGGGAGCGGCGTGCAGTTGCAGTTATACACGTGGGGGGTGCATGAGTTTTATTGTCTCCCTGACGTAGAGGCGTGGGGACTCAGCCCGGCGCACCTGAGCTCCATTTTTCTGAGAGTGTTCTCAGAAACAGGGTAGATTGGCCGAATGCCTTACTAATTCACTATATTGGTATTTGATAAATGTGTGAATAATCTCCAAAGGTGTAGAGGCACGTGAGATTTGAAATAGAATCCATATTCCTGGTAGTGTTATCAGGAACGCGGAGATATTACACATTTTTGATAATACACTTATAAATTTCAGTATATACTTGTACACTCTGTTCGAACGTCACACTACCTGTAAGAAAAATTTATAAGTAATATTTTTTAAAAAGTATATATTCTGGAATAATTCAATGAAACGAGCTTAAAGTGTCCATAATTAAACTGACCATCTTGAGGTGCCCGCCTAACTCTGATACACTACAATTTACCAACAATCAAAGCATGCTTATGAAATTATTACATTTGTGCACACAATGTAACGACTGCAGTAAAAAATAATAATAAGTAAGCAAATAGATTAATTCTTGATTGAGAACTAACCAACTATTGGCACAAGTTGGATCCCAAATTATGCAGCGTTGAGCTCCGCTGCTCCAAATTAAGCACAAGCCTCGGCTTGGGAGCTCGTGACCGAGCGACATGCACTCCTGACACAGACAAAGAACTGACTGACTTCAACTAATATTCAAACTAACACACCTGACATGACAAACAATTGTACAGATTGTATGTGACAAAGATTCATGTCTTTCATGTTGTATGTGACTGTACTTCTGTTTACCTATAACTATATTGCTTTTACAGAAAAACAGCAACGGCAAGATTTAATCATAATTTCCTCAACAGAACAAAAGTACACTGGAAGGAAGCAGCCGCATAACAAATCGTGACCATGTGTGATGCCATTAAACAACCTTCTCTTTTATTTTAGATACAGAAATTCCATTGGATCAGCTGTTTGGTGACTTTACTGTGACCAATGAAATTTATGAATGTTGTTTTATCTAACCAAAGGCTTTCTCACAGCAGCATCAGACAAGGAGGAATTCTGGAACAATTATTCAGAGATATCGCTAAATCATGTAACTCTAATCTGAGATCTGACTTATTCATATGCTGATACATATCTTCTGTAGTGAAAGCTTGACGGCACGGGCTCATAATGAAGTGCTAGTAACCTCTCTTCTGGACTCCAACTGACTCTACTATACGTAAAGTATCTGGGTTGAAGAAGAGATCAGCTTGGAAGATGACTTGGATGTTTTGGACACTGATTTTTCCTCACCTTACCCCATACACATATAGTGAACACTACTGTATTAGTCTGAAAACACCCATGGCAGAATTGTACACACATTATAGACTGTATGAAGTTATGATTGGCACCATCACATGTTATATCTGATGTATGAAGTTATGATTGGCACCTTCACGTTATATCTGATGTACAGGTAGATTAGTCAGACTTGAAGTCTTTTACTCTTTCCTAGTCAATTGGGGAGAGAGATGTTTGGCTTCATGGTCTGGGGAACTGGTTTTGAATTGAATCTATTGATAAGAGACCAGAAGGACTGGAGTTGGCCTGCTGAATTCTTAAACGGAGGTTTGGAGTTCAGGGCTTGAGCTCTTTAGAGTTAAATATTACACTCACAGAGAGGAAGTTCATTATCAGTTCCTGTAGCTTAATAGGACCACAGGCGTCATGAAGACACCACAAAAGGGGGCATATCTTCTCATTTTTTTGCACAGGGTTTGGATTAGTTACATTTTTTATTTGATTTTGTAAATCATTTCTATGCCAATGCCTGACAGTTCATTTATTGTCATGTTATTGACAAATTGTAGTAAATTCTGTTAGAATTTAAGGGGGCATTGTAAGGTTTTATAATATTGTAAGACAGTGTAATCTAATAAGAAGATTCCTGTGCCTTGAGAACAGACCCCTCACTGTGCTTCCTCATGCCTTCTGTGGTAACACCTTGTATATCCTGTATTCAGACAAGGATACATCCAAATGGCTCCTGTCTGCTAGAACCCTTTTGTTTAATCAGGAGAATGCAAATGTATCTCCTCACACCTGTCTGTCTCCGGGTCCCTCTATGACTGACATGTTAATGACTGGTTCTTTTGATGTTCGGGACGTAGCAGCGTTTAAATGTGCTCTCTTTGCTGAGAATAAACAGAGATCTTCAGACATCATGCCGGCATGTGTGTGTGTTTGTCTCTCCCGGTCGATCGGGCCCGGACCGGTAAGTGTATCAAGGTGCAGCGGACACAACAAGAAATAACTCTTCTACTCTTAGCTTAAAACTTAGCTCGGACACTTCTTCTACATTTTAAACTTAACATTTACATTACATCAATGCTAAAATATTAGGTGTGACAGATTACTAAAAAATTTTTAAGTTGAGCCAGTGCTATATTTTTTTCAGTGCACTTGGCCGCGGTGTATTATAACCCTGTGGAATGTTTCACTGTTTATGCTCACATAAGAGTAATAAAAGCGAGTGAAATGTGGAAATGATGTGTGGCAACTCAATGAGAACTAAACCAAAGATTTCGGTAACTCCACTGAGTGTAACATCTGCATAGTGACACTGAACATCTTCACTTTTCCGTTTACCTCTGAAAAAAAAAGCTGTATTTTGTTTGTTTATATTTAGAGTTTTTAGAACAGTAGAACAGTGTTGCCGCGAAAGTTACGCAACGCGCGAGTTTCCTCATCTCCAAACAACTAAAATTCCGACACAGAGGTACGTTATCATGTCTACCGTTCAGCTTGTTCAGTGTGTAGAGTGCAGGATGTTTAGACATTCTTCCTCCGTCATTAGTGATAACTTTATTTGTGATAGGTGTGTGTTAGTGAGCACTCTGACGGAGAAGATTTCAGCGTTAGAGGAGCGCATCCAGACTTTAGAGAGGGTTAGACAGTGTGAGAGCAGCGTTATTCCTGTAGCGGACAGTCTGGGTG
Source organism: Channallabes apus (assembly GCA_030522415.1). Taxonomy (NCBI): domain Eukaryota; kingdom Metazoa; phylum Chordata; class Actinopteri; order Siluriformes; family Clariidae; genus Channallabes; species Channallabes apus. The sequence goes on from CM060118.1 coordinate 36,262,186, forward strand.
CCACAGGCGGAGATAAACAGCCCCCGACTCCGGCATTAGAGCCCTCACAGCGGGGCGAGTGGGTGACGACTCGGCGGCATACTCGTTCAGCCAAAGCTAACGCTAAGGCTAGCCCACCGGAGCACACCTCCTCTGCGCGTCACGTGTCCAACAGGTTTGCTCTCCTCAGTGATGCACCCGCTGAGAAACCTGAAAGAGCTCTGGTTATAGGAGACTCTATACTGAGGCACGTGACATTAGCTAGACCTTTAGGGGCGCCAGCGGCAGTGGTTAGGTGTATCCCGGGAGCCAGAGCACCGGACATAGCAGGTAATCTTAGGGCTCTAGGACAGCACAGGTTCTCTAAGATAGTGGTACATGCTGGAGCTAATGATATACGCCTTCGTCAGTCAGAGGTTAGTAAGAGTAACTTCACAGAGGTGTTTAAATTAGCGAAGGCGATGTCCGATGAAGTAATATGCTCTGGTCCCATCCCAATGAGACGTGGCGACATAGCTTACAGCAGGTTATGGTCGCTGAACCGCTGGATGTCCAGGTGGTGCTCCAAAAATAATGTGGGCTACATAGATAATTGGAAGACCTTTGAGGGCAAAGCTGGCCTGTTAGAGCGGGACGGTGTCCATCCCACTCGGGAAGGTGCTGCTCTCATTTCCTGTAGTATAGCTCATAGTCTCAGTAGAGGTCTAGTTAATCGGTGACAATCCAGAGCCCAGGCCAGGGAGCAGACAGACAGGCTAAACCAACCGTCTGCTAGCTGCATAGAGTCGTCACTCAGGGTTCACCTTATTGAGACTGTGTCTGTTCCCCGATCTAAGCAAAAATGTAGAAAGACTCAGAAAGTCTGTTTCAATAATTTAATTAACATAAAGACCACAAACTCAGATCATACTGAATGCGTAGCCGGCACCTCTGATCTGAAGATAGGATTGTTAAATATTAGATCTCTCGCATCAAAAGCAGTTATTGTTAATGAAATTATCACAGATCAGGCGTTTGATATACTCTGTTTAACTGAAACGTGGGTTAAACAGGATGAGTATGTAGCTCTAAATGAAGCTAGTCCTCCTGGATACAGCTACATACACCAGCCTCGGTTAACTGGTAGAGGAGGAGGCGTCGCAGCTATTCATAATGATAATCTGTCTATCGTACAAAAACACGGACACAAATTTAACTCATTTGAAATTCTCTATAGTAACATAAGTCTATTTAAGTATATTAAATCAGCTCAGTCAATTCCACTAATTATAATTTACAGACCTCCAGGGCCGTATTCTGAATTTCTTAGTGAATTTGCGGATTTCATCTCAGACCTGGTCGTTTCTGTAGACAAAGTGTTAATTGCTGGAGATTTTAACATTCATTTTGAGAATCCAGAAGACCCTCTGAGAACAGCATTTATATCCATACTGGACTCCGTAGGCGTAAATCAGTGTGTAGTAGGACCCACTCATAAAGCAGGTCACACTTTAGATTTAGTAATATTCTTCGGATTAAGTATAAGAAATGTATTCACAATTCCACTGTCTGAAATTATCTCAGATCACTATCTTGTCTCCATTCAAGTGTGTCACAGTGATAATGTACGCACAGCACCGCGCTACCGTATTAAACGTACATTCACATCAACTACCACACAGAGTTTTATCAGTAATCTCCCACAGTTACCAACTTCGATTAGGCCACCGTCTGACCCCACAGAACTTGATCAGGCGACTGAATATTTAGAGTCGACACTTCGTTGTACCTTAGATAATGTAGCTCCAGCTAAAAGAAAAATTATTAGAGATAAGAAACTCGCTCCCAGGTATAACGATCACACGCGCACTTTAAAACAGACTGCTCGGAAATTAGAGCGTAAATGGCGTCAAACTAAATTATTGGTATTTCAAATAGCATGGAAAGAGAGCATCCTGAACTATAGGAAAGCTCTTAGTGTAGCTAGATCAACGTATCTCTCCACTCTTATAGAAGAAAATAAAAATAATCCTAGATTTTTATTTAATACCGTAGCCAAATTAACCAGAAATAAGACCACTACAGAAATCTCCACAACAACATCATGCAATAGTGAGGACTTCATGAATTTTTTTAATAATAAAATTGTAAATATTAGGCATAAAATTGAGACTTTGAAACCAAACAATTTAATTGATACAGATGTTAACCTAGCCATGTCAGATTCAAACCTAGAAGACTTTACTCCTCTTGAAGAGAATGAACTAATTTCACTCATCTCTTCTGCAAATTCATCAACCTGTATATTAGATCCTATACCGACACATTTTCTTAAACAGATAGTACCAGTAATAACAGAACCGCTGTTGAGAATAATTAATTCCTCACTCAGCATTGGTTATGTTCCAAAATCTTTTAAAGTAGCAGTTATTAAACCAATAATTAAGAAACCTGACCTCGACCCCTGTCAGCTGTCCAATTACAGGCCAATATCAAACCTCCCCTTTATCTCTAAGATTCTGGAAAAGATAGTAGCGGAGCAGCTATGCTCATATCTACATAGAAATGGCATACATGAACTGTATCAGTCAGGATTTAGGCCTCATCACAGCACAGAAACAGCACTCGTTAAAGTAGTAAATGACCTCCTATTGGCCTCTGATCAGGGTTGTGTAACTATGCTTGTATTACTCGACCTCAGTGCAGCTTTTGACACTATTGATCATGCTATTCTTCTTCACAGATTAGAAAATGTAGTAGGAATTAAGGGTACAGCCCTCTCCTGGCTCAGATCCTATTTGACCGATCGTTATCAGTATGTAGACTTAAATGGTGATTATTCTGCATGTTCTCTAGTGGAGTTTGGCGTTCCGCAGGGTTCAGTTTTAGGCCCACTGCTTTTTTCCCTTTACATGCTTCCTCTGGGCAACATAATCCGTAAGCATGGTATTAGTTTTCATTGTTATGCTGACGACACACAGCTATACGTCTCAACAAAACCTGATGAGAAAAACCATCTTAATAAAGTTGAGCAATGTGTGCAGGACATAAGAAATTGGATGCTAATTAACTTCCTTCTGCTTAATCCGGATAAGACAGAAGTTCTAGTCATAGGACCGCATACAGCTAGAAGTAAAATCTTAGATCACACCGTAACTTTAGATGGCCTTTCTGTTCCGTCAAGTGCAACAGTAAAAGACCTCGGCGTGATTATAGATTCCAGCCTTTCATTTGAAGCTCATGTAGATAATATCACCAGGATAGCATTCTTTCACCTCAGAAATATCGCCAAAATAAGAAATATATTGTCGCTAAACGATGCAGAAAAACTAGTTCATGCTTTTATCACTTCTAGGTTGGACTATTGTAATGCCTTACTGTCTGGTTGTTCAGTTAGGTGCATAAACAAGCTTCAGCTAGTCCAGAATGCAGCAGCGAGAGTCCTCACTAGAACCAGAAGATATGAGCACATCACCCCTATCCTATCTTCACTGCATTGGCTCCCTGTGAAATTTCGCATTGATTTTAAAATACTACTCTTGACATATAAAGCATTAAATGGTCTCGCCCCGCAGTATCTGAGCGAACTGCTAGTGTCTTACGATCCGCCACGCCTACTTCGGTCAAAGGATGCAGGCTGCTTATCAGTACCGCGTATTATGAAAACTACAGCTGGGGGCAGAGCTTTTTATTACAAAGCCCCAAAATTATGGAATAGTCTTCCAAATAGTGTTCGGGACTCAGACACAGTCTCAGTGTTTAAGTCTAGGCTAAAAACCTATTTATTTAGCCAAGCATTTTTATAAATAGATTTGCCATAAGGTAAAGGAGCAGATCTGGGGGACTCATGGACGTAGAGTATTATGGTGAACTGGTATGTTTTAGATGCTGTCTTCCTCAGTCTCATTTGATCACTCAGGTTTGTTGACGGTGAGGTGATTGTTTGCTTTACATCTCAGGGAGCCCTCATGTTTGTGTTTCCTTCTGGCTCTCCCTTTAGTTATGCTGTCATAGTTAGTCCTGCCGGAGTCCCTGCTTGCACTCTACAGTAAATATACATTCACATTAGACATTGTGACTGTGACCATACCTAATTGCAATTTCTCCTCCTCTTCTCTTCCTCCCCCTCTTTCTCTTTCCTCTCTCCCCCTGTCTCCCCCTTTCACTCTTTCTCTCTCTCTCTCTGTCGAGCTACACATGTGGTTCCTGAGCTGCCAGTGATCCAGACTCCCTCTGCCCTCCGGACCTGTCTGGTCCATCCTGGTGCCCGGTTTCTGGTTGGAGGTCTCATCGCATGGATGCCCCGTGTGTCTCTTTAGGATGTGCCTGGTGTCTGGGGATGATTCTATCTACTTAGAAGATGGTTCTGGCCTCGACTGGTGTTGTCAGCTGTTTCTCTGAGGACTTGACAATTCGATAGTTCAGGACTGGAACTTTCTACAAGTCTATCTGAGTCTCGAATAATTACTGGACTCCATTTTACATCAACTATTATAACATCAATTAACATCAACTATTATAGCTGAACCTAACACTTAACACAGTATAAATGCAGATCATTTCCTGCTATCTGTTTCACCCAGATGAGGATGGGTTCCCTGTCGAGTCTGGTTCCACTCAAGGTTTCTTCCTATTACCATCTCAGGGAGTTTTTCCTTGCCACTGTCGCCCTCGGGCTTGCTCACCAGGGACTATCTGAACATTTTGATTCATACACATTCACATTCCATACAAACTTAAATAATTCTTTTGATTGTGTAAAGCTGTTTTGAGACAATGTCAATTGTTAAAAGCGCTATACAAATAAAACTGAATTGAATTGAATTGAACAGTAGAAGAAGTACGTACGCGCACGCACACACATAGACACACACACACACACACACACACACTCCCCTGAGCCCTTGGGAAACATCCAATCACCGTCGGTATACAAATGAGTCAAGACGTAGCCTAACGTGGTGTCGTGTCGGATTTCAGCGGTCACGGAGCGGGAAGACTTTGAAGAAGCTGCAGTGACAGTAAACAGCTGAACAACTTCACTTTTCCGTTTACCTCTGAGGAAAAAAAGCTGTATTTTGTTTGTTTATATTTAGGATTTTTATAGTAGTAAGAGAGAGTTACAGTTTGTGGTCTGTGTACTGTAGTTTGCACCCTTGTAGAGAATAAATAAATGAATAACACCTTCATATCCCCTCTCAAGAGAGTGCCATAGTCCATTGTTAGTTTTAATGATTTGGCTGAAACTAATTATCACTACATAAGTACCCTAACACCATTGATCATGAGTCTCAGCTGAACCTAATTCTATACTTGTAACAGAAAATGTAGATGCAGATTTCAAATGTGTATTTATATTATAGATAGATAGATAGATAGATAGATAGATAGATAGATAGATAGATAGATAGATAGATAGGTGTGTGTGTGTGTGTGTGTGTGTGTGTAGGCTCTAAGCAGGGGCAAGAGAGGGCAGCGCACCCTCAAATAAATGTCTGCACATGTTAATATATTCCTAAAATGTATATATTACAAGTTGATAAACTGATCTGTGGTAGCGGAAAAATCCGCTGAAAAAAGGACAGGCTGCAGCGCACACGCACACACACACATACACACGCGCACACATACACACACAGACACACCTCCCTTGAGCCCTGCGTCTGTCGGATTTCAGCGGTCACGGGGTGGAAAGACTTTGAAGCAGTTTATATATGAATCTAAGCTTGAACTTATCAGCATTGTAAATATATAATACTTTTCAAATAAAATCGATATTACTTTGACCCTGAAGTTTAGTTTAGCACACACACAAAACAGAAAAGTCATTTCTGGTATCGGAATGTGTAGTTTATTTACAGTAATTCATTAAAAAATGAATATACATACAGTACACGGTAAACACGGGAAAGATTACAAAATGAAAAAACAAACAGTATCTACTTTATAAACAGCTTAGTATGTGCGTCGAGATGCTGAAATCCCTTGCATGTTTTTGCTTCCAAGTGGAGAGATATTTGACCGATAGCCTAGAACAAAAGATCTATAGGTGTGATCACAACCCCCTCCGACCAACCGTGCCATCAATCACTGACCACCTCAGAAGTTCCCTCCAATGTATGGCTGCAATACTTGTTTTGCAAGTATTTTTAACACCATTCAAAGGCTTACAAGTTCCATTCAACATATAATGATGTCTGCAAATGTTAATATATTCCTAAAATGTATATTGTAGCGTTTTTCGACGCTAGCAGGGATCTTGGAGGACGAGTGAGCTTACTTGCTCCCCAATGCAAATGGCTGGGGAGTAGTTTATTACTCTCAGCACAAGCACACATACACAGGTCAAGCGCACACACATACACGCACCCAACTTGGCCGAAGCCACTAACCTAAACACCCTTCTCTCTCATGGTAGAGACAGAGAAAACCCCCCCAAAGCATGACGGTCTTCAGCTGCCGGCCCGCCCACGCCACACTGCCCCCACCCGAGCTGTGACCGTCCCCGGTCACCATGACTCTCAGTCTTGGAGGCGTGATGGCGGTCGGCGTGGTTCTTTTGTGGAGAAGCACATTGTCCCGGAGGCGGTCCGGCCTCCGCAGAGTTCGATGTTTCGCCGGTGTGCAGCTGGTAAGGCGCAAGACGGTCTCGGTGGAGCAACACTCGCGCCCGCCCCGCCAACCGCACCCGGTAGATGAACTCGGCGAGCTGAGCAATTACCGTACAGGGGCCCACCCAGTGAGACATGAGCTTGGGTGAACGCCCTCTCTTCCTTGCGGAACCCACCCACACCTGCTCACCAGCAGCAAAGCCTCGCCCCTGGCTGTGAGTGTGTCCACGCCCACACGCTCCACAGGTGCCCCCACCCGAAAGTCCTGCAGCGGTGCGCTGGGTGGGGCCCTTCTTTACCAGCGGCGGCGCAGGTGAAACGACTTTGGGCGATGCTCTCGGTGAGGGAGTAACTCGGCACACGCGCTCTTCACCTCGCTCGCAGTACCAACGACGCGCTTTGCTGCCCGGATGTTCACCTGGCACGACCACTGGCGCTCGTCCAACGGCTACTGGGGTACGCTATCCCTCTGACCTAGGAACGTTGCCTCGGCATCGCCGCGAAACCCCAGAGACTTTTCCGTTGTCTAGCCGAGACGGGTAGCCCTGTCCCCGGCTAGATTCACCTACCGAGTGCCCCCGAGCTTTCGCTGTGATGCACCGCAGTTGTGGGTTCAGCGCGCTATGCTGCGCGTAGCGCCTCGGTGAGGGAAGCTGGTGCTGCTAACCTGATGTCCTCACGGAGCCGCGGCGGTCGGAGTCCTCGAAGAAAAGCCCGATATGCTAGCTCTTCCTGTTTATTGGGCTCGCATTTTGGATAGCCCCGCTATGCACCGCCAGCTCCTCGCACGCTGCTTCTTGACGGTCGCCGGCGCCGAACCGGAGGTGAAGCGACTCTCGGAGCTTTGCCCAGTCCTTCCGCTCATCGGCCCGGAGGTCTTCCAGTGCCCGGAGCGCGGCGCCCTTCAGCGAGAGTGCAACCCTTACGGCCGTTTCCGCCGGAGACCAGCCTGCGAAGTCGGCGGCTAGCTCCACTTGGTCGAAGAACGCGTAGGGTTCGACGGCGCCGTTGTAGGAGGGAAGGCGCAGCTGCAGCGCACATCGCCGGCACGGAGCTGTAGCTTGCTCAGCGTCAACGTTGGGCTCCGCTCCGAGATCCAGTGCCGGGATCCTCATCTTGCCGCTCTGCTTTCGTCGTGCCGCTTTGCTGGCACTGGTTCCATCCGGGAGATGCTTCTTCATCCGGAGTTGTGCTGCAACTCGGCGGCCCTCCTGAATCTTTCGCAGGTCCTCCGCCGTTCGCTCCAACTCGAAAGCCTCCATCCCACTTCTGACACCAATGTATCATTTTTCACACACACACAGACACACACACAGACACACCTCCCTTGAGCCCTCGGTAAACATCCAAGCATTGAGGCACGCAAACCCCCTGACCACAATAAGGTGGCAATCCCTCAGGGGGGAAGATGAAAAATACAAATTAAATAAATAAAACAAAATAAAATATCCTTAATCCAGATTTTATCAATCAACGACATAATATTGATCTTAGCTGGATGGTCTAATTCTCAAAACCGTGAGAATTTGCGTGCTCGTACCCGGCTCGTAACGAGCGCGCTCTGCCCTCAAGGGCAAGCATTGGTTAATGGCAGGCATGTGACTGATGCAAGCCAGATCCTTTTATTTAGCAAAATTGAGATTAATAGTTACATTTTATTGTTGAGAGGCAAAGACAGGGCTCCATACGCACATACACAGAAAAAAGGCCACTTGAGGCCAGGGGCGTAAATTCCGGGGGTAAATCCCGGGCGTAAATACCGCCCCTCCCAAAAAAATAAATAAAAACGCATTCTCTATTGTGAAAATGTATGTAGACCTAAGATAATTGTGTAAGTAGGAAAAAAACCCCGCAAAAAATTCATTTAGAAACAGTTGGGTTCCCCCTCCGCTTCCTCACAGTGGTTTGGCCCACTGCCAGCTTTCCCAGTTCAAGTCGGGTATTTTATTCACTGTAAATAAAGCGATTCTCTTTAATATATTTGATGCAGACTCATTCATAAATTAGTTGCGGCAAAAATGCTGATTACCGACGTAATTTTCCATGAATCTGCTATATTAGCGATTAAATTATTACTTATCTAGTTAACGTTATCTTGTTTACAATGGCTTGTTGCATAGTGCACTGCAACTAACACGACAAACACCGTTTCCCATGCAGTGTTTTATTTGTGACGACTTGGCATAATGTTAACTTAACATTAACGGCCACAATTAGCATATTGTTTAGCTGTACATTTACTAAATGAGCACTGTGCCTAGTCCGAATTGTATATTTTTGTATAATCAATATCCATTCTGTTCTAAGTGTCTTAATTAATTTTAAATACAATTTTGAACCTTTTTTTATTCCTTGTTTTTATTGTTGTGATTATTTTTTGATAGTTTTACTTTCTTTATGTAAAGCAATTTGAATGACCATTGTGTATGAAATGTGCTACAGTATAAATAAACTTGCCTTGCAGTGTCCTAGATAAATGGACATAAGATAATTTTTCAGTGACTTAAACGCCAAGTAAGTACAAGTTCACATATTAAGGAAATTTGGCTTTAAGAATGGGTGCTTATGAAAATACTAATGTCACAATATCAATCACAGGCAAAGGAGACAGAAATTATTGAGGGACAGGTAGACCAGGGTCAATCAGATGTACAGTGTCGGGTAAGTGTGGTGCTTTTATTGAAGGGATAATGACAGATTTTTTAAAATTTTAGGGGCCTGACCAATTTCTTTAATGTTTTTTGAGTTGTGGCTGTTTAGTAGAAAGTAATAGGTTCACCAATTTACAGTATGATCTTTCAATTTAGCAAGTGTAATATAAACAAGTTAGTTATTATGAGTATGGAAAACATCTTTTCCTGAATTTTGTTCTGCTTCAGGAGTCAGAGTCTGTTCTGAGACAGTGAGAGTAGAGCAAGGGGCAGATTCAGGACCAGGAGGGAGCCGGAGACAGCAGAACAATTAGATGATATTGCCAGCACCAGCACAGGGTGCACAGTTTTTAGTTTAGATCTCATGTTTACATTTTATTGTATGTTGATGACTTGACTGTAAACAACATAAACAATGCAATAAATAGTTTTGAAGAAAAATCTGCTTTGTCATTGAACCTGAGAAAAACTTTGAAAATAACCATAATGGTGCAGTCTCCGTGCTACAATAATAATGATAGAAGCAAAGTTTTTCACTGTGGGGACATACTGTATCTTTATAAGTACAATTTGACTGTATTATATGTGTCCCCTTCAAAAATTGCTCATGAGAAATTTAATATTTATTGTCCCCCCTACTGTTAAATGAAATTTACGCCCATGCTTGAGGCATCCTGGAGGCAAGGGGCGGGTGCTCAAGCACCCGCCGCCCTCCCCCCTCTGCACCTGCCTGTATGTGTGTGTGTGTGTGTGTGTGTGTCTTCTCACCTTTGATAGGTGAGAAGTTATCAAACCGGTTTCGGATGGGGGAATTGGCACAATTCAGGGGTTTAAAACTATTTAACAAGACCGAGACGTCTCTGCCTAAAATGTATTTCTCCAGCAAAGCATAGAATAAATAGAAATAAAATGCTTAATATTAATAATATTGATCTTAGCTGGATGGTCTAATTCTCAAAACCGTTTAAGAAAGACTTAACACACTATAACTAGAATATTTACAAAACTGAAAGGTTGTCTTATGAATAATAAACAACAACTCATAACTCGGCGGCGCGGTGGTGTAGTGGTTAGCACTGTCGCCTTGCACCTCCAGGGTCTGGGTTCGATTCCCCGGCCAGGCTCGATTCCAGTCTCTGTGTGCATGGAGTTTGCATGTTCTCCCCGTGCTTGGTGGGTTTCCTCCGGGTACTCCGGTTTCCTCCCACAGTCCAAAGATATGCAGGTTAGGCTAATTGGCGTTCCTAAATTGCCCGTAGTGTGTGATTGGCTGTGTGAGTGTGTGTATGTGTGATTGGCACCCTGTCCAGGGTGTACCCCGCCTAGTGCCCGAAGTCTCCTGGGATATTTGACCACGGCTGGGAATAAGAGCTGGAATGTGATTGTGAATATATATATATATATATATAGAGAGAGAGAGGGAGAGAGAGAGAGGTGTTTTGCTGGCGAAAAATATTTTAGGCAGAGACGTCTACTCGGCCTTGTTAATTGTTTTTAAAACCCCTAATTCTACGAATTCCCCGATCAGCGAAATCATGAATGAAAGGTGAGAAGAGGCATTATAATACAGTGGGGGTTTTGTGGGTCTCCAAACTCAGAAGGCTACGTGTCAGCCGATACCTGCTCCTTTGATCTTCTGGTTACAGCGGGGCGCCGACTGCTGATGAGTAGCCTGTACAAGCCAAGCTCTTCCCCAAAAAATAATGTGAATGTCTGCAACAATCACTAACCATTAAAATGTTTTTTGTAATTAAACACGAATATATAAATTGTATTTTCTTTACACATAATATTTTCATTATATATACACGGGCATCGCTAGGCCATTTTTAGGGGTGCTTTAGCCCATCGTCCCCTTAATATTTATTTAAAGTATTTTTCATATTTTTTATGTCTGCCAGTTTCCAACAAAAAGCAGCAGTATTGTCAAAGAATCAACAGATAAATATTTAATATTATTGGCACCCACACAGTTTATTCGATTGTCCAGCCTCATAGGTGTGTTGTTTATATTGCTAATCAATGTAAGTTTAAAGTTATATGCTGTTTTCTGGTTACATTTTTCTGATTGTACCTGTACATAGAAAAAAGTTTATACGGTAACCACACACATTAATTAAATTCTTAAATCATCGTGTTCACCCATGCACTGAAAAAAAGAACTAGTAAGATTCACTTGATAAAATCCTCTTAACATCTATTTGCACACATAGATTTTAAGTAAATTGTATTGCTCCAATATTAAGTAAAACTCACCCGTAATTGTCAGGTAAAATCTACTTAATTAAATTAACAATCAAAGAAATCAAGTAAAAGTTACATAATTATATTTAATGCACAAATTAGATTTATTTAAAATAGCCAAGTAAAGGTAATTAATTCCCAGATAGCAGACACACTTCGCAGAGATAATGCTCCCTAATGCATGTTACAATGACCAAATATGATAAATAAATAAACCACACTCTCAGCTAATAATAAAACACAGATTCGTTTATTTTTTTTTTAAATAAAAAATACATTTAATAACAAGCAAACATTTGATTAATTTATAGAAAAACGAGAAAACAGTAACTTACAAATGAGGTCTCAATTTGAAAAGATGTACAAAACATAAAACACCACAAATAAGTATTAATCATAGAAACAAAATTAAACACTAACAGAAACGTTTTGTACTTTATGATTTTTAAATATGACCGTTAGATACATTGGTCAGGAAATTCCTGAAGTCAGATGCAGACACACTTTCAGTCACAAACTGCTGTGAAAAAAATAGAGATAGATATTCAATTAAAATTCATGATACTTAATTTAGCAAATGAACAATATTTATACTTTGTTCCTCTCGCTTCATAACTCATGAGAACAGACCGAAACCAGAACCGAACCGGAGATTAAGGAAAAAGTGAAAAGCAAGAATCATGTGTGGAAAGATTAAGCATGCAGGGTCACAGGATGACTCGACTTCTTTTTCTTGTCTGCAATGCGATTTAGACAAATTAGAGCTGCTGTCAATACTGTATGAACATATGTACAGGTTCTTTACAGTTGAAATTTAACTTGTAACTTATTAATAAAATTCGGATTCAGAAAAAAACGTTTATTGCTAGTGCTCTTTTACCATTTAATGCTTTAACACACACGACTCAGTTTGTTCAGAAATGGCATCTAACTGGCGAGCCTTTGTCTGAACACGCCGTTTTCACTCGGGGTGGGGGTAAGAAACACACATCTCGGTGTATTAATCCGCGCGCTCGGTTCGTTATTATTTAATTTATTTATTTATTTACCACAGGACCCCTGGGGGGCTCCATAGGTTCAGGTTTTTACACGAAAACGGTGTTTTGTGAATCTCCACACTATTAAAAACTGAAATATTGCTAATTGTACGTCCTGAGATTAAGATGAACATTAATTGGGAGTCATGAAAGCGAGAATCACATCCAAAAAAGAAAGCTAAACTTACCTCGAACACGACAAACTCCAGCAGCAGCCACACCGTGTTGTACCTCCGTGATGATCCACAACCGACTGATCCACAGCGCGGGCACAGCGACTCCAAACACGCATGCGCAGTTTAATTTGGACACATTTTCGGGCTTCAGTAGACACACAATACTTCAGACTGAAACCTATACTGGTACTTTTGGAACACGTAACAGTACAAAAGACCCATAAATAAAGAATCTTTATTTGAAGCAAACATCATAAACTAGAAAACATGCATGATAAAAAAAAAAAAAAAAATTACATAACAGACAAAATTAAACAAATCTGAAAAGGAAGGATCTAGTAGTATTCCACTGCAAGGTAAAAAAAAATAAAGGAAAAAAAAAATCAACTACACTCTCTAGGAAAAAGTAGTAGAAAAAAATATATATATATTGCACAGAATCAGTCTAACCACTGCATTCGTACCAAATAATCACTTAAATGCAAAATTAAACAGGATTGACATTGACAAGAACAGGGTGTGTAGACAATCCAACTACAATAGATTCAAATTCTTTTAATGCATAACTCTTATCTTAGCATCTCTGCTGTGCTTTTCTCAGGGAAAAAAAAAGTTTTAAGAAAATGGGCAAAATTGTGATTCTTCAAGACCAACTATTCCTATGACTAAATAAACTGTTCATTAATAGTATTTCTTAAACATGTGATTAAAAAAAGAAACGGAGAAATAACGGATAGGGGGAAAAAATCCCAAATTCTTTTTTTTTTAATTGCACAAAGTAATGGAGGAATATTAATGCCATATTGCTCTTTAATGCGATGCACATTTTGCTTCCTGTTAAAGTAGTCCAGCTTAGTGTTCAGTAGTTAACCCCAACTGGGGTTTATACGGTTGCATTTTATTTTGATCATTACCCAGCCATTTAATAAAACATCGTTATACTGTACTTACAAACAAAGCAGAATATTCTGCTCCCACACTGCATTTTCAGAAGCAAAATGATAAATACCATAAAATATAAATACCAAGTATATCAAGAGGAAGCCTGATGAGAATTCCAGAATGAGTTTTCCTGATGAGTTTTCCTAATTAAGACTAAACAAACTGTCTTTGGTCATTCAACATCATGTATTTAAGATATTTGTATTTTATTATTTTTTTTCTACGAAAAAGAAAAAGGGGGGAGAAAAAAAAAACCCAAAAGCAACATTCAAAACCTTAGCCATGAACTGGCTGCCACAAAATGATGAAAATGGGTACAACAAGAAATAAATATAGTATATTTCTTATTTTTAATTCATGATTTTAAAAAAATGTGTGAATAATTTTTTGTACTGTGTGTGTGCGTGTGTGTGTGTTGGGGATGCCATAATCTTTCATCCTGGAAATAAAGGTCATTACAACAGAACTGCTGCTGGACTGTTGCTAGGTGGGTCAGCACACTCCTGTGACTAAAATTATAGTTCCACTTTTCTTCAGATCCACCACCCAACTCTTCACCAGTCTCTGTCTCTTGTCTGTTGTTTTTGTCCTTGTCTCACAGGAAAGGATCTAGTATTGGTACTTGGTGCAGCAGCGCCACTTCTGGTCTCAGAAGGTGGGCTTTAATTTGTGCTTTCACTGCATTTTTGACATCTCATATTTTGTAGTCATGATTTCCTGAAAAGTGAATCATATTGAACAGAATATGTCAATTGCTGTTAAATAAATAATAACTGAAAAATAAATAAATAAAAATCTTATATGTTTGATTTAACAAACCTCATCCGAGTCGAGAAGCACAGGCAGAGCACTGAAACACAAGAAACATATGTGGATGTGGATGAACGCATACAGGGGTCCATACAGTAAGTAAGTGGACCGATAATTTTCACCTTTTTACCTCCGTACACCATCTCAATCGATTTGAAATGAAGCAAACAAGATGCAAGTGTAGCCTTTCCACTTTACTTCAAGGGGTTTAGAAAATGTACTGGATTGGCACTAATATGTTTAGGTGATCTGGGTATCCATCTCTACCGTAAACTTGCAAAGTTTTCATGAACAGCTACCAAATGCAAATTCAACACTTAGAATTAACTATAATCATAATTAAATAACATACAATTACATATTATATAATTATATACCATATAATTATATTATAACTATATAAACATAATTTGGCATGAAATAACTTCACACCTCACCATGAAACTGTTTTATTAGTCAACTATCCAATTACTTTTGAGCCTGTGAACATGGAACAATTTTTTAAAAATCTATTCTAAATCAGATCTCGCATGGGCGCGGCATGATGTCTGCTGGGTATGCAACTGGGGGCGGTTCCACTTGACCATGAAGATGGTCCTGGCACAACTGATGCACAACTGGTGGACTGGCATGAGGAGTAAATTTTACCCCATCTGGAGATCGCTAGTTCAAATCCCGGATGATGCTATAGCCTCTCGCAACCAGAGAGAAAGAGAGAGAGAGAGAGAGAAAGAGCTGACTGGCCGGAGCTCTCTCAGAGAGGTGAGATAGGATACACTTAGCGCTCTCACATCAATCACGTTACTACTGCCAATCATGGGCTTCTGTTAGTTCACGCAAATGGAAGTAGCGGATAATGCTGTCCTCAGAGTGTGATACGCCCCCAACAGTGCATCAGCGAGCATTTGAAAAAGATGCAGTCAAACACTAAGGAAATACATGATAGTCTTTGACCCTTCCTGACTGATAATAGTAGCATTAATGTGGCTACTGGGATGGGGGGAATTGGAAATGACGAAATTATAGAGAAAATCAGGGGGGAAAAAAACTGCTGAAAGAGTTAATGATAGAAAGAAGTCAGAACACACAATGCAGCTTACTGTGTATGAGGCTGTTTAGCCACAGACCAGTGAAGAGTGCCAATGTTTACATTTGTCTACTGCTGAATGGGCATCAGAACTGGGCCACAGACCAATAAGAAAGTGGCCTGGTTTGATAAATGTAAAGGAATCATGTATAATTCCTTTACATGATGTGGATATCTCCGTGTGTTGCATTCCTGGGGAAAGAGATGGCACCAGGATGCACTATGAAAAGGAGGCAAATTGGAAGACAGTGTGATGCTTTTAGCAATGTTCTCAGAGCTGTTTTAGCAGCACAATGCGACATCAACAATATAGCACATGACTTGTATTTTAATGCTATGTCTGATCAGTGTATTCCCATCAGCCAAAATATTGTGTGTTAGAAAAAATGTCCAACATGATAAGTATCTTCCTTTACTATTTTGGCTCCTGTTTCTACACAGCAAGAGAGACTGTAAATTCATAATGAGAAGGTTAATGGTATATTGTAAACATGGGGGGGGGGGTCAAATTAAACATTTAAATAAATTATTTGTAAGATTTTTATAGTAATTTTTATTATATAGGAATCTAATGAAAACCATAAAAGTGCAAACTTAAACAGCAACGAATAAATCTGGACACCTTGTAAGCTAGAACACTTAATATTGCTGCATAATTTTCATTTCAATCTAAGTGCTTTTGTGACACTTATCTGTAATATGCCATGCAAAATAAAACAAAGTTTAACTCACTCTTGCATAATAAGCACAGAATTTAATAAAAAAGCATTTATAAATAAGATACTTACACATCTGTTAAGGAGGAAGGAATGTTGTCTTCTACCCACTTCAAGTCTTCATCCTAATAAAAAATAAAAAAATAAACAAATGCCTACGGTCAGCTTGCATGCTACTCATTTTAAAATACAGTACAAAATTACGGGCACTCCAATTAAGTAGATGTACTTGATGAACTGAAAACGTTTTATTGCATTAAATGAATTCTAGAACATAACATAAAAAAAAAAAACATCAAATGTCTGTGTCAGAATAATTAGGACCTCTGCATTTAGTATGCTGTACATCTTCCCTTTGCCTAAAATAACAGTGCTGAGGTCTCTATTACATTTGCTTAATGAGATACAAAGTCAGGAATTGGAGACCATTTCTAAATATACAAGGTCCTGTTATCCTTTTTTTAGCTCACAGTTCTGCAGTAATGTTTAGGTCATGGGAATGGGATAGCCAAATCCATCTTTACCATAGCTTCCAATAATTTTGCAGTTTTAGTAATTAAATTTCAGTAATTTTTGCACTGTATATGATGATTTTTTTTAAGCTAACACTGACCACACTGGAAGCAGGAGGTTTTGTTGTTCCATTAGTCTCAGGCTTAGCAGCTCTCAGTTTTATCCCATCAGCTAGAAATAACAAAAGACACTGATGAATATTCACATAGTGGAAGTCTTGATGGATATATTTAAGGACAGAATATTTCTCACCAATATTTGCAGAAACCAAGAACTCTTCAATCTCTTCATCATCTGAATCATCAATTAAAGGTGTGAAGGCGTATCTATAGCATTGGATAGGCGAGGGAACAGATTTACTTTCAAGATTTAAAAAATGGTTAGGTTCTGCAGTCATGTGTAAAATTTAGTACCCCTTTTTTAATTCTGTATTTTTTTGTGCAAAAACATATTATTCATCTGATTGTAGCAGGTCTCAGTATCATACAAATACGACCTCAGACGAACAGCAACATGTAACTTTTTTCACCGTATTCACTTTTTAAAATTGGTTTCTCACATCATTGTGGAGGAATTTTGGCCAATTTTTCTTCACAACATGGCTTCAGTCCATTGTTGTTGTTTTTTTTTTTGGGGGGGGGGGGGGGATTCGCATATGCACAGCTCTCTTAAGGTCCCACCACAGCATTTCAGTTGCGTTGAGTTCTGGCTTTGACTAGGTGCCCAGGTCCTGTGGCTGCAAAACAAGCCTGAATTGTCACCCTCCACTGCCGTGTTTAACAGTACTGTAGGTATGAGGTTTTTCTTCGGAAATGCTGCATTTGCTTTTTACCATAGTATTGGGCATTAAGGACAAACAACTTAGGGCTGGGCGCATAATTTCCCCCCATATTGAACGATAACGATATATATTTCGATATAAGCTGTTAATGCTGCCAGCTTTAAAAGAGAATCCCAACAATGACTGAAGCCACAGAAATTAAAGGGTTCATTAAATTACATTTTAAAGTATAGTTTATTAACAAAAACAGATGACAGATTTGGCCTTAAAAATTAAGATACTATAGGCACATGCTCAGAAGATTTTTATTTAAAAAAAATTACTTGTTTGTGATGATGAAAAAAGTATCTTGTGATGATAAATTACAATGTTTTGAGATTTTTAAACAATAATGAGAAACAACATTTAGACCACACACACTAGGGCCGTCTTTTTTTCCAGAGTTAAATGAAGGCTAATAAACGGCCCCAATAAACTGATAATGGCTTAAACATGCAATGACAAGAAAAATGGAATGAATTATGAGAAATTATCACATTATTTATGTAGAACAGATGTGTTACTCACTTTTTAAAACATTAATGCCATGTAACATGCTTAATATATATGTGCATATTTACAGTTATAAATCCTCATAAGCTGTTTTAGCACTGAAAACTTTACCTTTAGTAGATGCTTAACTTACCAATGGCTAGATGCAGCTATCAATCTGGACCAGGACAATTTCACTTTTACTATATAGTTGGTACCTGCTAGGTGTTGTATAGTTCATATTTGCCTGGCCAGAGTGGTTTAAGCCACCAAAATAACATTTTATTGATAAACTGCGCAGCTTTGGCCAGCGTGAACACTCCCGTTAGTAACGAGGCGAATAAGGAGCTAAACTTCAGCCGCAGAATGAGACGCTGCGCAATAAGAAGCCAAACAAATCGGAACCGCGGTGAAGTTGGTTTGACGTTGGATATTCGAGCTCCGGGCTCCAGATTCGTTGATTTGTAGCGGAGATTTATCAATAATTTTTTATAGAATTTTCATTGATTTTACTTCAATAACTTTCAGGTCATGTGGACTATTGCCTCAAAATCTATTCTAAAATGTGTATCCACCTGTCCTGCAGAGGGCACAACCTTTTTTTTCCTCAATATTATCACTTTTCATTTTTATTAATAATTAATATTTAATAATTCTATATTTTACTTAAATAACGTCAAGGTCATGTGATCTATTGCTTCAAAATCTATTCTAAAATGTGTATCCACGTGTTCTGCATAGTGCACAAACTTTTTTTTATTACTTACTAGCACGCTGCATGTTTATTAATACTTTTTAATTAATATTTTAACAATTTTATTTCAATAATTTCCTTGCAATATTAAAGATTTTATTTAAATTAAAATAGGTCATAAAACCATTCTTGAATTTACAATGGCATTCATCTTGGGTCTGAAATGAAAGTAATTTTAAGAAACAAATGAAACATACTGTAGATACATGTACTGTAGATCTATAAAAAATTATTATGGATGCAGTCATTTGGACCACCCTATGTGTTGGCTTGCCTGACACACTCTGTTCATGAGCACTTTCATACTCTTTCTGCCTTCTTTTTTCAGTAGCAGTGATTAACCTTTTCATAGTGATGTGTCCACTCTTTAGGCTATAACAAATGACATCAATCACTTCTTGCACAACTTCTTCAGTAGCAACCAGGGCTGGTTCATCTGTATTATGGAACTTGCAGGCATACAAAACTGAGGTACTGATCAGGTGGTCGGCAGATCAAGCCTCACCTCCACCAGGTTGCCATTGTTGAGTCCTTGAGCTAGGCCCTTAACCCCATCTGCCCCAGGGGTGCCATATCGTGGCTAACACTGCACTCTGATATGCGAAGAAATCTTTTTTGCGCGCAATGTAATGTACAGTATGTGACAAAGGCTTAAGTCAGGGTGTCTCAATGTGTACATCCATGTACTGATTTTTAGGGCCCAAGCACTGACATCAGCCCTATTACATTACAGTGTTTAAAGGGCCCTCTTGTTCCTCTAAAGATTGTTATTAGGAACCAAGCACTATGAACATCAGCCCTGCAGTATGTCGTCATAGTGTGTGAAGGGCCCTTTTGTTCTTCTAAGGATTTTTTAAAATATTGGCTCATTTTGGATTTCATCAGAGCTACATATTCCAAAAAAAGTTGGTACAGGTAGCAATAAGAGGCCGGAAAAGTTAAATGTACATATAAGAATCAGCTGGAGGACCAATTTGCAACTTATTACTTATTACAGGTCAATTGGCAACATGATTGGGTATAAAAAGGATGAAGAACAACTTATGCTCCCATCCAGACGTCGTCTCTTTCAGGGAAGACCTTGCATTTTCCAACATGACAATGCCAGATCACATACTGCATCAATTACAACATCATGGCTGCGTAGGAGAAGGATCCGGGTACTGAAATGGCCAGTCTGCAGTCCAGATCTTTCATCCATAGAAAACCTTTGGTGCATCATAAAGAGTTAATTATTAATAAATATGAAAAGTGATAATATTGAATTTAAAAAAAAGGTTGTGCAGGACAGATGGACAGACATTTTAGAATAGATTTTGAGGCAATAGGTCACATGACCTGGAAGGTATTGAAGTAAAATGCAGAATTATTAAATATTATTTATTAATAAATATAAAAAGTTTAAATATTTAATAAAAAAGGTTGTGCTCTCTGCAGGACAGGTGGACAGATATTTTAGAATAGATTTTGTATGAATAGGTCACATGACCTTGACGGTATTGAAGTAAAATGCAGAATTATTAAATATCAATTATTAATAAATATGCAAAGTGATAATATTGAATTTAAAAAGTTTGTGCCCTCTGCAGGACAGGTGGACACATTTTAGAATAGATATTGAAGCAATAGGTCACATGACATTGACGGTATTGAAGTAAAATGCAGAATTATTAAATGGTAATATTGAATAAAAAAAGGTTGTGTTGTGTCCTCTGCAGGACAGGTGGACACAAATTTTAGAATAGACTTTGAGACAATAGTTTATTTATTTATTTTAAAGATGAATGTTTATAATATTAATATTATCCGTATTTCAGTCAGCTACAAATCCGTACTACAAATCAGCGAATCTCCACTACAAATCATAATCTGGAGCTCAAATATCCAACGTCCAACCAACTTCACCGCGGTCGAATCCGAAGCTGCGAATAAGGAGCTAAACTTCAGCCTCGTGTGCTTAGGGGCATCATATCTTTCACTAGAAAGTTAGAAACGGCCCTGGTTATATCCTTGCTCCTTTTGGACACCTTTCATAAGGTGTAATGGCCACGAAAGACGACACGATCGATATCTGCTTTGGTACGGCCCCACTGCTAGCGCTGCTAGTTGATAGAGTAGCATCGGGCCACATTTTCATGCTCGGTGTGGTCGTGTGGGTGATGCGTTCATATAACGGAGTTCGTGCTACCTTTCTTGTCGACAATTTCAACATCTTTGGATAATAACTCGATGTTAGATTCACTTTCGTCGCTGCTTTCCCAAATGTTTATTTATTTTTTTGTCGTCCTGGTGTTTGCTTCGCAAAGTGCGGTAGGAAATTAACTTTGACGTGCACGGCACGCGCAAGCTGCACGCTGATTGGCTGTTGTCGTATTGTTCTGCTGTGTGATTGGCTCTTAGATTAATCCATATCGAGCAAAAAATGTCTAGAGCTTATCATCAAAATCAAATCATTAAAATCAAACAAATCGCGATTCGATACGATATCGTTTATCGGCCCAGCTCTACAACAACTCCACCTTGTCTCATCTGTTCATAGGACATTGAAGAGATGTGCTTCGTCAGATGAAGTTCTGCAAACCTCAGTCATGCTTTCATGTTCTTTTTAGACAAGAGAACTATCCAATGGCACCCTTTAAAAATAATTACTCAGTCTTCTTCTAATTTTGTTGTCATGGGCATTAACATTTAACATGCTTAGTGACACTTGTGGGGTCTGAAATGCAGATCTTTGGGTTTTTTGTATTTCTCCATGTGCTGGGAAGATTGGCAACGATTTTGAATACTTTACACTTGTGAATGATCTCTCATTGCAGAACACTGAACTCCAAATTGTTTTGGAAATGGTTTTATTACCCTTTCCAGATTGATGTACAGCAACAATTACCTCTCTAAGCGTACTGCTCATGTCTTTACCCCTTGGCATTGCGCTAAAAAATATGTAGTACTAACCTTTACACATGGCTGTATTTATGTTATATGGAACGCTGTCTTCACTTCAAATGGCAAAGCCCTGTTTTAATCGGACTCAATGTACAATGCTTCTGTATAAATGACTTTCAATGTATGATGTCTGAATAGGAGACACAGAAATCATTCTGGTGTCAAAGCTTGCCTTTGGTTATTTACTGATGGTCTCCAAAGAAACATAATGACAAGCAGTATGACAGAGAACAGAAACCTCCAGAAGGCATCATCTACCCAGAGCTCCATCCAGTCCTGCTCAAATAATCAACACAAGTAACAAAAAAAATCATATTTCTCTTAAAAATAATAGATAATGTATATATAAAATTATAGTGCATCAAATACTCACAGCCTGACAGTCTGCTAACCGGAACTTCTTTGTTGTCCATATCATGAAAATGACCGAGGCTAAAAATAAGGCAAATGTAAATACTATGTAAAATAAACAAATCATAGTCAGCAAATTATTGAATGATTATTTTCTCTTATCCACTAAAACTGGGACATCTTGGGATTTGGAGCCTATTCTAAAAACAGGAATTATTTTCCATTGTGATATTTCTTAATTTACTTACCAATCACAGCAAAGACGAGTGTATTGGTAAAGTGTCTGTACAGCGACAACTTTACTGGGTTTCTCCTGAGTTTGAGCATCTTTATGGTTTGTGCAAGACTAACAAATATTTAAGAAGTTGTCAAGGAAATAACAAAACCTCAGGAAAAAAATTACTATAACTTGTAAAAACACGTTGACAAAAACGGAACTATACAATAATCAAATAAGCTGTTTAAAAACTTTATATAAATAAAAAACACTGCTAGTTATAAATGAAAACTACAGAGTAAACGAACCCCACTAATCATTCATGTTAACCATGGTACAACACACTCAGTAAAGCATTATAAACAACATTGAAGTAAGCAGACAGAAATGAAACATGACGACAGAGGAGGGCCTTGTGTATCCACTGATCAACCTAAAAGGATATCCACCAACAAAGAGAGGAGTCGAGCAATGCCAGGGGAATGTTGGCAAGTAAGGCCAGGTCAGAATCTTTGGCCTGAGAAAGACAGAAACGCAAAAGGGAAAAAGAGGTAGAGGAAAAGCAAGTATGAGTGAAGGAGAAAATTCAGTGTAAGGCAAAAACTGAAACTAATTAGGCCTAGTCAAGCAGAAAATGCACTCATTATGACAATGACAATATAGTCATTTCAACGGTTGTAACTACATACATTAAGCCAGTTATATATGAAACCATCAGATACTGTTAAAGCAATTCCATACCATTAATATACCATTTAATATTTTTAAATATATAACATCATATCACCTGTTTTATTGCAGCATATACTATAAGTGAAGTGGTATTAGTCGTAGCCAATTCCTCCCCGTTGCTAGGGGGCTCCCACATTAAGGCTACCACTACCACTCAGTCGGGAGGGCGAAGACTATCCTGTGTTTCCTCTGAACCGCGTGACATCAGCCGACCGCATCTTTTCGAACTGCTTGCTCACGCACCATTAGGGGTGGAATAACACACTCGGAGGAAAGCGCTAGCCACTCCTTCCGCGTGCACGAGCTCACAGACGCCCCTGATTGGCTGTAGTGCCGTGATTAATGTGGGAGCACAAGTACCTCTCATCCCTCCCCCTGAGAGAGTTCGGCCAATCAGCTCTCTCTGTGCCTCCGGCTGTGAGGCAGTGATGTGGTATTCCTGAAGGGAATCAATATAAAGTGGAACCTCGGATTGCAAGTAACCCGGTTTGCAAGCGTTCCGCAAGATGAGCTAATTTTTTTTAATACATTTTGACTTTATAAACGAGCGAGTCTCTGGTGTGTGTGTGTGTGTGTGTGTGTGTGTGTGACACTGGTTTGTGTGTGTGTGTGTGTGTGTGTGTGTGTATGAGACACTGGTTTGTGTGTGTGTGTGTGTGTGTGTGTGTGTGAGACACTGGTTTGTGTGTGTGTGTGTGTGTGTGTGTGACACTGGTTTGTGTGTGTGTGTGTGTGTGTGTGTGTGTGTGTATGAGACACTGGTTTGTGTGTGTGTGTGTGTGACACTGGTTTGTGTGTGTGTGTGTGTGTGTGTGTGTGACACTGGTTTGTGTGTGTGTGTGTGTGTGTGTGTGTGACACTGGTTTGTGTGTGTGTGTGTGTGTGTGTGTGTGTGTGTGTGTGTGTATGAGACACTGGTTTGTGTGTGTGTGTGTGTGACACTGGTTTGTGTGTGTGTGTGACACTGGTTTATGTGTGTGCGCGCGCGTGTGTGACACTGGTTTGTGTGTGTGTGCGCGCATGTGTGACACTGGTTTGTGTGTGTGTGCGCGTGCACATGTGTGTGTGTGTGACACTGGTTTGTGTGTGTGTGTGTGTGTGTGTGTGAGACACTGGTTTGTGTGTGTGTGTGTGTGTGTGTGTGTGAGACACTGGTTTGTGTGTGTGTGTGTGTGTGTGTGAGACACTGGTTTGTGTGTGTGTGTGTGTGTGTGTGTGAGACACTGGTTTGTGTGTGTGTGTGTGACACTGGTTTGTGTGTGTGCGCATGTGTGTGCGCGCGCGCGCGTGTGTGTGTGTGTGACACTGGTTTGTGTGTGTGTGTGTGACACTGGTTTGTGTGTGTGTGTGTGTGTGTGTGTGTGTGAGACACTGGTTTGTGTGGGTTAGGGTTAGCTCACAAACCAGTGTCTCACACACACACACACACACACACACACACACAAACCAGTGTCACACACACTGACCACATTTCTACTGGAGAGTGGACAAATTAGTACGATTCCTCCAGGGAAACTTTTTTTTGCCAGGCAGTGTATACTATTGTTATACAGTTTGCAGAAGGCCCATTTATAGGTGTGGTGTCAGGTGTGACAAGCAATTGGGCGCATATAATATATGCATGAACACAACAATTAAACAATAAGCAACATTTGTGTTTAGTCTACAGTGTGAGGTCTTGAAGCCTCACTGTAGACTGGGTTGGTCTCTTTTGTTTTTTTTTGGTTCTTTGATTAATGATGTAAATAAATGTGTTACAACACTTCATTCTGTGCTGTTTCGTGTTGTGGAAGCTTTTATGGCTAAGTTGTAAAAAGTCATGAAGCTCTACTTTGTTGGTCATATCATATCGTATCATATCATTTACAACTTAACATCCGGCCAAATTACGGATTAAAGGTTTCTACATTTAATATACTGCATAACATTTCTAGGTTCATATCTGAAGAAGTAAAAAAAAACTTTGGAAGGATATGAACCAAATGATGCAGGAGTCAAGCACAGCCAGAACAATGGCAGTGATCAGAGCTGGTACACTGTCCCGGACCTTGCAGATCAACACATAGAACAATTACTCGCAAGAGCAAGAGAAAAATCATTATGTTAATTAAAGGAAAAATCCACCCCAAATGACTTTATATGACTGTATAATACTTTTATTGTAAATTCTGGCTTTAAATGTTTGGTTTTAGCTATTTTGACACTTGACATCTATTGATAATTTGCTCTCATTTCATCTCTGTGTGAAGACTGAAATGACTGAAGCGTCCCTGGATTTCTAATTTATGTGACAATAAACATCACTGAAACCTTATGTTAAACAGAAGCATTGGCAGTTAATGCTATTTACCCCAGTGATCCTCAAAATACCCTCAATGGCAGCAAAGGCAAAATAAAGGACACCCAGACCAACAACTCGGTGCATGACAGTTCCCAACCGAGGCCTGAAAATAACACAATCACAAAACACAACCAATTTAATGGTTGTCACAATCATTGATATCAAGAAAAAAAAAATAGAGGATTTTACCCTCTACTCACTTGACTATACCATAGCCCAGACTGACAATGATGACCAACAGTCGTGCAAGGGTTCTCTTCAGAGCTGACACAAGTTCAGCAAAAATCAGCAAGCCTTGAGCTGTGGAAGTGAGAAGTAACATTATGCATAGCACCGCAATTGAGCAAACAAAACCCTTGAGCTTGAACAAGGCCCTTAACCCTCAACTGCTCAGATGTATAATGAGATAAAACAAAAAAAATAAGTCCCTCTGGATAAGAGCGTCTGCCAAATGCCTAAATGTAAATGTAAATTAGCATAAGGAGTTGATAACTTGTGTATTTGTATTGTTATTCTGTCAAGATAAAACATCACCCACATGAGTCCAGTATTCACGACACTACATTCACTATGTCATACTGGAATGGAGAATACAACAATCATTACCTACACCGTTCAATACAGAGGAAAAAGTTCAGCATGGATGTTAATTAGAGCACCACAGGGGCACTCTAGTTTACCATAACAAAAAGGAGTGCCATCTTGTGGCATCATTTGGTATTACTATATCCACATTGCTAAGGTTTTGATTGTTGCAATGTGCGCATCAGAACATAATTTGTATGAAATGCACAAGAGCTGTGACCAAACAAACAAACAAACAAAAAAAACCGATATCAGAAGTTTAAACATCAGAACCTGTATCCTCCCAGAATTTCACAATGGGTGCATCCTTACTTAAAACTAAGACGCTAAAAAGTTTTTTTTATATATATTGTCTTTTATATATTTTTTGTTTTATCTCATTATACATCTGAGCAGTTGAGGGTTAAGGGCCTTGCTCAAGCCATGTAAAATAAAATGTAATTTAAAAAAATCAGAGCAATATTTCCCAATAGCACCAAATGTGGGGGTTAAACAGAATAAAAAAACGTAAGTGTAAAAATTACCTAACCATAATTTTACTAGATAATTTTACTGAAAATACACCAGTGGCCTTATTTACTGTACACAAGCATATGTTTGCACACAGTATGGTAAACACTGACAGTTTTACAATTCCCAGTATGACATTTTCATGCAATCCATCTTCACTGCCTTAACTAAAAACTAAATATCAGTAAACTGTATTTTTTTGCCACTTACATGCTGAGCCAACAGCATTAGTGTTCTCATATTCGGCACAGAAGACTGCCATCTCTATCATGCCCAGGAAGATCACACCAGCTATCCAGAACTGAATACGCAGAAGGTCTTTCCAGAAGCAAGAGGCCCAGATGAACCAGAGCAGAGCATACAAGATGTAGACAATGCACATCACCATGTAGAACTAAGGGGGTGGACAATGAACAGCACACATTCAGATCATAATTAACCAACACAACACAAATCTTTGCTGATTTTAAAGTTAAATAATGAAGAATGTCAACTAAAACACTCACAATCATAAGAGGCCATTCTGTGACTGAAATGTAACCATGGTCTCCTTTCATTATCACAGTGACTGTAACAAAGAAAAGATGTTCATACTGTAATTAGGAATTCAATAGTAGCAATGTTAACATAAGTTAAAGTTCAAATAATCTTATTTATAGAAAACCGTTAAATTAATAAATACACAATTACACTTACAGGTTAAATTCCAGTTGATGTCCTTTTTATTAGTATTGATCGACACCACTAGTAGATATGGTCCATCTCTCCATGTTGTAGCAATGACATCATCCTTATGAAAAAAAGGACTGCGATAAAAAAACTGCTCAACACCATCACATTCTGCAGACAATAACGTTTTTTGCAAACATCAAGAAATATAAACTTTACCTTTTTTCCTGGTTTATCTACAACTTCTTCTGAAAGCCTCCTGGTGTAGTTGGCGTTCTAACAAGATTAACACAAAAAGTAAGATTTCAATGTAAACACATATTGTGGCAGTCAAACATGCATTATACAGGCTTATACATACATACATGATCTAAACCCTGGTGTTGTGGATCCACTGTTCGTGGCTCTGCTTGAGATTTCTGCAGATAACATAAAAGCACATTTAGAGAACATTGAAGATATTCTGACTGTAGAAAAATGCTTAGTGAAAATAAATATATACATTAATCGAAAAAGTGCTACTGAGCAAAACAACAGGAGATCTGAAAATAGTAATGCGTGTACCAATGGGTATAACATTCTTTTCCTGCCTTGGTCTATACACACTGGGAACTGAATAGAGGTTTCAAAAAACATACTGAAATCCATGCTATGCTACGTTACTTCTGTCCTGGATGTAATTTAATCAAGTAAATGACACAATACACATCTTCAAGTCCTGAGCCCAGTAAAACAAAGGCTATTTAAATGCATGGTTAAAATGCTGCTAGTTAAAAGCTGAGGAAGTGTTTTATCAACTTGGACATAAAGTAATACCTGCTTTACATACATTTAGCATGGGGAAAAACTGCATCCCATTGTTGCAGGTTAATGTTCTGTATTTGTGCTCGATGTACTCTCCTGGTACAAGAGGATTGAGGTCTAGACCTTCTGCTCCAAACTGTGTTCTCATGTCATACATTTCCTGTTCACAAAAACGCAACAGAAACTTTAACATGAAATATTTGATTAATATTTATGCAGCTTCAAAAACATGTGGAACTCCAGTTACCTCTATGTTAGTGAATTCATTGTGACAAGGGTAGAACCTCAAATACCAGCTTACAGTAAACAGGACCTCAACTGGACAGTTAAAGGAAGAGACTGCAAAGAAGAAAAAATTGAATAAAATTATATAGGGATGTAACAGTATACCGCAATAGCACATTTTTTCAATACTACCGTGGTCGCATGACTCAATAAATAAAGGTCTTCTGAGAAAAGTTTGCTCAGGCGAATAGAGCGAACGGGAGGTAGCGGGAACTACAATTCCCATCAGCCCAGGTGTGGCCATCATCCTTTGCGGTCTGTTGTCGCTACAGATCCAGTAATGCGGAAATGGCGGGTGCTGCTATTAGCGCCGAAGGAAAAGAGATGGAAATGGTCGAACCTAAAGCGGGTTTTAAATCGGATGTGTGGAAGCATTTCGGTTTCTCCAGCTGCAATAAGTAGGCTGCTATTTGTTTTCAAGAATACTAAATTGAAACTTAAAATTTTTTGTTATTAAAATTGAAAAATTTAAGTTCCTGTTTCAAAGTTTACAGACAGATGGCTAATTTGTATGCCATTGATATGTTCAGAGTTCATGTAAACTGTTTAATAAACAAGTCTCTTCATTAGTTTTGTTTTTCCTGTAAATGATTCAATAAATACCGTACGGTGCCATTCATACCGAGGTATTACTGTACCGTGAAGTTTTGATACCGTTACATCCCTAATATATAATTTATATATATATATATATATATATATACAGTGGTGTGAAAAACTATTTGCCCCCTTCCTGATTTCTTATTCTTTTGCATGTTTGTCACACTTAAATGTTTCTGCTCATCAAAAACCGTTAACTATTAGTCAAAGATAACATAATTGAACACAAAATGCAGTTTTTAAATGAAGGTTTATGTTATTAAGGGAGAAAAAAAACTCCAAATCTACATGGCCCTGTGTGAAAAAGTGATTGCCCCCCTTGTTAAAAAATAACTTAACTGTGGTTTATCACACCTGAGTTCAATTTCTGTAGTCACCCCAGGCCTGATTACTGCCACACCTGTTTCAATCAAGAAATCACTTAAATAGGAGCTACCTGACACAGAGAAGTAGACCAAAAGCACCTCAAAAGCTAGACATCATGCCAAGATCCAAAGAAATTCAGGAACAAATGAGAACAAAAGTAATTGAGATCTATCAGTCTGGTAAAGGTTATAAAGCCATTTCTAAAGCTTTGGGACTCCAGCGAACCACAGTGAGAGCCATTATCCACAAATGGCAAAAACATGGAACAGTGGTGAACCTTCCCAGGAGTGGCCGACCGACCAAAATTACCCCAAGAGCGCAGAGACGACTCATCCGAGAGGCCACAAAAGACCCCAGGACAACATCTAAAGAACTGCAGGCCTCACTTGCCTCAGTTAAGGTCAGTGTTCACGACTCCACCATAAGAAAGAGACTGGGCAAAAACGGCCTGCATGGCAGATTTCCAAGGTGCAAACAACTTTAAGCAAAAAGAACATTAAGACTCGTCTCAATTTTGCTAAAAAACATCTCAATGATTGCCAAGACTTTTGGGAAAATACCTTGTGGACCGACGAGACAAAAGTTTAACTTTTTGGAAGGTGCGTGTCCCGTTACATCTGGCGTAAAAGTAACACAGCATTTCAGAAAAAGAACATTATACCAACAGTAAAATATGGTGGTGGTAGTGTGATGGTCTGGGGTTGTTTTGCTGCTTCAGGACCTGGAAGGCTTGCTGTGATAGATGGAACCATGAATTCTACTGTCTACCAAAAAAATCCTGAAGGAGAATGTCCGGCCATCTGTTCGTCAACTCAAGCTGAAGCGATCTTGGGTGCTGCAGCAGGACAATGACCCAAAACACACCAGCAAATCCACCTCTGAATGGCTGAAGAAAAACAAAATGAAGACTTTGGAGTGGCCTAGTCAAAGTCCTGACCTGAATCCTATTGAGATGTTGTGGCATGACCTTAAAAAGGCGGTTCATGCTAGAAAACCCTCAAATAAAGCTGAATTACAACAATTCTGCAAAGATGAGTGGGCCAAAATTCCTCCAGAGCGCTGTAAAAGACTTGTTGCAAGTTATCACAAACGCTTGATTGCAGTTATTGCTGCTAAGGGTGGCCCAACCAGTTATTAGGTTCAGGGGGCAATTAATTTTTCACACAGGGCCATGTAGGTTTGGATTTTTTTTCTCCCTAAATAATAAAACCCCTCATTTAAAAACTGCATTTTGTGTTTACTTGTGTTATCTTGACTAATAGTTAAATGTGTTTGATGATTTGAAACACATTTTGTGTGACAAACATGCAAAAGAATAAGAAATCAGGAGGGGGGCAAATAGTTTTTCACACCACTGTATATATATACACACACACACACACACACCACCATTCAAAAGTTTGGGGTCACTTGCAAATTTCTTTGTTTTTGTTTAGTGATTTATTTTCTACATTCTACAACAATACTGGAGATTTCAAAACTATAAAATAACACATATGGAATTAGGTAATTACGTAACAACAACAGAAACACCAGTTAGTTGTTATTGTAAGACACAGAGGTCGGCCTTTCTGTAATAGTTCCTGCAAGAACAGTATTGTGTCAAGTGCATTTGCAAAATCCGTCCAGCACCATAATGAAACTGTCTCTCATGAAGGCCGTCCCAGGAGGACGAGACCAAAACCTACCTCTGCTGCAGACCAGAAGTTCATTTAGAGTTATCAGCCTGAAAAATGACCAATTAACAGCAGCTCAGATTAGAGGCGTTATGAAGTCTTTACAGAGCAGAAGTAGCAGAAACATCTCAATATCAACTGTTCAAAGGAGATTCATGCAGTTTTTGGACGCCTTCAGCAAAACTTTACAATGTAGAAAGAAATAAACATCAGGAACCATCATGGAGTTAGAAATGTTCTAAAACTTTTGAACGGTAGTGTATATATATATATATATATATATATATATATATATGTTACACTACCAGTCAGAAGATTTGTTGTTTTATTTCTTCTACATTATAAAGCAATGATGAAGACATTCAAAATATGCAATAATCTCAGTTGATATTGAGATTTGTCTGCTATTTATGCTCTGTAAAGCCTTCATATTATCTCTAATCTGAGCTGCTGTTAGTTGGTGATTTTAGTGCTTACAGAACAGATACAATTAATAAGCAGTCCAAAAAAGCCACATGGCAGTCTGGCTGTTCATATTATTGTAAAGGATGTAATCCCTACCTTTTAACTGAATGTCAGTTTCCTTGTACATGGACTTTTTTAATAACAAAGGTCTTGATGTCTGTAAAAAGAAAAATAAATAACAGAGGTCATTTCGCAGTCTTAATACTACTGACATTGTAAAAGTATAACAAAGAATCATCATTTTCTAAAGTATATCTAATATGTAGGCCTCAGAACTGATGAATTTATTTACCCTCAGTAGTGCCTAATGCCTCAGTAGTAAGCACCGCAAACAGTGACTGGAGTTAAAAATAATGCAGATGATTGACTAGTTCGATGCACATGCCAAAGAATTGCTATGAAATGTACTTCACTAGCAGTGCCACAACTAGTGGACTCCTGCTCGCTTTCACAAAGGTTTTTGTTTAGGTTGCTCATCAACTTCCTGTATCTCCTGTAAAAGTGATATGCAACAGCGCTAAACAAATTTTATGGTAAAATAAGTAGTATTTGTTTTGCTTTTTTTTTTTAAGTGTTGTGAAGTAAAAGTAGTATTTTACTATTTATGGCAATCACTACATGTAGCTTACATTCACAACCTTTTAAACTACTTTTGTGAGGAGTGATGTAATGTTATTTGACGGCCTAGGCTCTGAATAGCTCTGCGCTGCAAGACTTGTGACTGTACCCTGAGTAAAAGCAGTATTTGAGACAACAGCTCCTTTTGTACATGTGCAATGTGTTAACCATCAGTGCTGAGTTTTCTGGAGTGCTAAAGCTGTGCATTGGTGGACTGTTCACAGTCTAGGAAGCATGTTAAAAATCCAAGCAAAGTTGCTGTGCCTCATACCACAACTTAAACTACAAAAACTAATAGAAGATGGACTAATGCAGTGTGTCTGCTCCAGGAAGGGCCTGCGCGCGCGTGTGTGTGTGTGTTCTGATTCTTGGCTCTTGAATTTCAATAGACTTTCGGATGTGACTTCTGTTTGGTTGGAATAAAAACCTGCACCCACACACAGGCTCTTTCGGGAGAGTATTGGACATCACTGGACTAGAGACAGCTACTGTGATTGAAGTGCAGATTTATGGAAGAAGTAAAAAAAAAATTATAATTAATATAGACAATTAATGGCAATATATGTAGATGTTTGTAAATAGAAAATAAAGTGCCACTTGTGTATAACATGTTATGACAGCAGTCCAACACTAATGGTCTGCTCCTCTGGACTTTCCAGTCACGTTACTGAGACGCAGCATCACCTTTCAAACAGCCACTAGATATCGGCTAGAAACACTGGAACTACCACTAAATATTTAATAATAAACAGGCAAATGTAAGTCAAGAAATGAAAATAAGACTAATCTGAAAAACATTCTTCTATATTAAGGGCCTTCATTTAAAGAAATAATTGTCAGGTAGTTTCTAGGTTCATTCCTTGCTTGTTAGCTGAAACAGACAGCTGTCTGGCTAAATAACCTGATTAGCTACACTAGCTAGCCTACCAGGTCCCTCAGAGACACGCGCACAATGTGACAGTTTTTACTGCACTAAACTAAAGCTGAGGACCTCGGATTAGCCGTGACTCAATGCCACATCAGCTTGCTAGTTAGCTGACCGGCTAGTAGGCTAAGCGTGTGTAAAGCTAGTCTGGTAAGTGTTGTCGCTTCAGAGGATGAATAAAGGTTACACAACCTAAAACCTACGCACTAATGCGATTTACTACAAATAAAATGAAATACAATGAAACCCGTGAGTTCGGTTAGTTTATCCAGTCCTGTCCACCGGCCTGACTCTCCGACTCACACACACACACACACTGCTTGTGTCTACTTACATTGACGACTGTAATAGTCCAGTGTCCGGTCTCCGGCGCGGTATAAACCCCGTTAATGAGCGACAGGATTAAAATGCAAGACAGGAGAAAGGACCAGATGATCTTGTCCAGGGCAGAGGTGCTCATCGTCCACCTTACAACAGTACCGAACATAGCTGATGGGCTGCTGGAGCAGTGTAGTGTAGTGTAGTGTAGTGTAAGAGACTGCCTGCCTCCACAACCCCGACAAACTGCCCCACCTACTGGAGGAGCACAGAGTGAGGGGCAGTGAGGGACCACATCACGTTATAAGACACAAACACACACACACACATTATTTATTATTTCTACCCTTGCTCTCCTTCTTTTATTCAATAGCTCTCACACGTGTGACTTTATCTTTGACTGCAGAGCTCAATGTGTTTACAATATATAATTATTATATTTTATACAATCTCACTCATTCTTCATCTATATCACTTTATCCTGCATACTGTACATTTACTGCATTTGGCAGACACCCTTATCCACAGTAACTTAAAGTTTTATCTCATTATAAAGTTGAGGTTCTTTCTCAAGGGCCCAACATGGGGAAACTTATTCCCGTTTTCACTACCATGGTTGGATCTCTGGTTAATGTTCAAACTCGCATTCACACACACTGGTAATTTGGGAAAGCAAATGAGCCTAATCTGCATGTCTTTGGACTGTTGGGTCATCTTCTTCAATATAAGGAAGGTGGCTCTCTCCTCTTATAGTGGCAATGTGGTGAAGCACAACACAAGCCATTATGATGTCACATGCCCTCTCTGGACTGACCCAGAGCCCATGCAGACACTGAAACCTAGACTTGAGGATCCCTATGGTCATCTCCACATTGGCCTGTGTTCGGCTGTGAGCCAGGTTAAAGCGTGTCCGTGGTCCAGGATCAGGACAAGGGTATCCTCAGTCCCCCAGCAATCTACCGAGCAGGTTATCTTCAGAGAGTAAGTTGCTATGGTTACATACATACCCTGAAAGTTACCTCCGTTTTTGGAACAGAAAGTTGAGGTTATCTACTAACTTACCCTCAAACTTATCCGGGTATGTCACATATCCTGCTTTCTGGAATACCCCCCAGATCGTACCATAACAAACATTATTTGTTTGAATTATCCAGAATGTGCTAGTTCGAAATAGAAATGGAAATGTCTATAAAAGTGAACCAAAATGACATGTACCTGTTATAATCTGCAATTGTTGCTTTGCAGCTTTCACAAAGAAGACAGTTACATCCTCGTAGCTAGGGGGCAGTCATATCATGCGCAGGGCCAGGAACAATTAAATTCAAGGACACCAACAGAATGAAATGGTAAAGTAAGCGAAATCACAAATACTACCCACCCGTGTCATTAGTGGTGTCAAAAGTATTCACATTCATTACGTGAGTAGAAGTACAGTATATATACTAGGGTTTAAAAAGACTTCTTTAGCAATTGAAGTATCAACTCAAGCTTTTTACTGAAGTAAAAGTGTAAAAGTACTGGTTTCAAAACTACTTAAAGTATAAAAGTAAAAGTAACGTGGGGGGGGGGGGGGGAGCATTAAGGATAAAAGATTAGGCTGTGCCACGGGCCTATATACTACTGTACACTAACACCTCATAATAAAAAAAAGAAAAATGTTTTTTTTTTTTTGTATTTTTAACGGCCATAGTGATTTGGGATACTGTATATGGCAATTGAAAAAGAATGCATTTTAGTACAATGCAAATACATTAAAGAACCATATATGTATATTAACAACTGAGCATTAACATTTTTTATGGAGAAGAAGATATGATAACTAGTTGCCTATAAGTATTTTAATGGTGCAAAAAGTCCAACTTCAGAGGCATGTCATCAGTAACCTTTATTGGAATGTAAATCCAAGCTTAGCTGCAGGAATCAGTGAGGCAACATACAAGAAAATTAGTGTACCCAGGGCAGGCTTAGTAACAATTACCCTTGTATGGTTGTCTACAATAAACATTATAGGATTAATCCAAGTGGTTAATCAAAAAAATAAATAAATAAATAAAGATATTTTATATACAGTGGTGTGAAAAACTATTTGCCCCCTTCCTGATTTCTTATTCTTTTGCATGTTTGTCACACTTAAACGTTTCTGCTCATCAAAAACCGTTAACTATTAGTCAAAGATAACATAATTGAACACAAAATGCAGTTTTTAAATGAAGGTTTACGTTATTAAGGGAGAAAAAAAACCCTCCAAATCTACATGGCCCTGTGTGGAAAAAGTGATTGCCCCCCCTTGTTAAAAAATAACTTAACTGTGGTTTATCACACCTGAGTTCAATTTCTGTAGTCACCCCCAGGCCTGATTACTGCCACACCTGTTTCAATCAAGAAATCACTTAAATAGGAGCTACCTGACACAGAGAAGTAGACCAAAAGCACCTCAAAAGCTAGACATCATGCCAAGATCCAAAGAAATTCAGGAACAAATGAGAACAAAAGTAATTGAGATCTATCAGTCTGGTAAAGGTTATAAAGCCATTTCTAAAGCTTTGGGACTCCAGCGAACCACAGTGAGAGCCATTATCCACAAATGGCAAAAACATGGAACAGTGGTGAACCTTCCCAGGAGTGGCCGGCCGACCAAAATGACCCCAAGAGCGCAGAGACGACTCATCCGAGAGGCCACAAAAGACCCCAGGACAACATCTAAAGAACTGCAGGCCTCACTTGCCTCAATTAAGGTCAGTGTTCACGACTCCACCATAAGAAAGAGACTGGGCAAAAACGGCCTGCATGGCAGATTTCCAAGGCCAAACCACTTTTAAGCAAAAAGAACATTAAGGCTCATCTCAATTTTGCTAAAAAACATCTCAATGATTGCCAAGACTTTTGGGAAAATACCTTGTGGACCGATGAGACAAAAGTTGAACTTTTTGGAAGGTGCGTGTCCCGTTACATCTGGCGTAAAAGTAACACAGCATTTCAGAAAAAGAACATCATACCAACAGTAAAATATGGTGGTGGTAGTGTGATGGTCTGGGGTTGTTTTGCTGCTTCAGGACCTGGAAGGCTTGCTGTGATAGATGGAACCATGAATTCTACTGTCTACCAAAAAATCCTGAAGGAGAATGTCCGGCCATCTGTTCGCCAACTCAAGCTGAAGCGATCTTGGGTGCTGCAGCAGGACAATGACCCAAAACACACCAGCAAATCCACCTCTGAATGGCTGAAGAAAAACAAAATGAAGACTTTGGAGTGGCCTAGTCAAAGTCCTGACCTGAATCCTATTGAGATGTTGTGGCATGACCTTAAAAAGGCGGTTCATGCTAGAAAACCCTCAAATAAAGCTGAATTACAACAATTCTGCAAAGATGAGTGGGCCAAAATTCCTCCAGAGCGCTGTAAAAGACTCGTTGCAAGTTATCGCAAACGCTTGATTGCAGTTATTGCTGCTAAGGGTGGCCCAACCAG
The DNA here is from genome assembly GCA_030522415.1 of Channallabes apus. NCBI lineage: Eukaryota > Metazoa > Chordata > Actinopteri > Siluriformes > Clariidae > Channallabes > Channallabes apus. Next base: position 36,298,867 of record CM060118.1, read on the forward strand.
TTATTAGGTTCAGGGGGCAATTACTTTTTCACACAGGGCCATGTAGGTTTGGATTTTTTTTTTCTCCCTAAATAATAAAACCCCTCATTTAAAAACTGTATTTTGTGTTTACTTGTGTTATCTTTGACTAATAGTTAAATGTGTTTGATGATCAGAAACATTTTGTGTGACAAACATGCAAAAGAATAAGAAATCAGGAGGGGGGCAAATAGTTTTTCACACCACTGTATATATATATATATATATACACACACACACACACATTATATATATATATATGTGTGTGTGTGTGTGTGTGTGTGTGTGTGTGTGTGTGTGTGTATACTGTATATATCATTCCTGTTATCCTACTGGTGCTGTTACCTTCCTCGCTGGTGCTTGGTTGTGACATTTCGCTCGAATCTTGAGTCTCTATCACGGACAGCTTTGTCTACTTATCACAACCTTATAAACCGAAAATGCTAATTTATTCAATCGTCCTTGCTGGAGTGTGTAACGTGACGTCATGTGCAGGTGCGATGGATTGGGTACCAACCAACAGCGTGTCGGAATGTTACAGATACTTCTCATCTGTAACGTCCTTCGGTATAGAAGTATAGAACTACGAATTCTGTGATCACATTTTGTGCATAAACTATACTATGATGTGCATTTAGATCAATTGAGAAGTGGGTAAACTCTAATTCTGAAATTTCAGAGGTGGGTAAACCGTGTTTACTTGCGCTTAGCCTCCACTACAGCCCTGGGAGTGATTACACTGGTCAAACTCTTACACTGCTACACTGGCCACTCAGCGGGCAGGTTAACCGCCTCCATCCCACCATGCTACCGCTCCCTAGTCAGCCTTCCGTAAGGCTGTTAACACACCCGCATCCCCTCCCCCCAGAAGCCAGGGGCCCCATGATAGGGGCCCTTGTAATCAGATGGCCCTCTAAAGGTACACTACACCCTCCTCCCTAGGGCCTCCTAGTAGGGCCTTTAAAGTTCTAAAGTTCCTAGCAGGGCCAGGGGCCCTCTGAAAGCACCGAAAGCAGATGGGCTATAGAACAATTCATATTGTGTTTTTATATATATATATTATTTATTTATTTTTATTTCTTTTATAGTAAATGAACAGCTCTCTTCTCTCCAATCCACTCTTGCTACGTCTTGACTCATTTGCATACGAACGGTGATTGGATGTTTACCGAGGGCTCAGGGGAGGAGAGAGTGTGTGTGTGTGTGCGCTGCAGCCTGTGTGCGGAGGGACAGAGACTTGAGGGAAATCTAATACCGTATTGTGTAGTGTCCTTTTTTCGGCTGATTTTTCCGCTACCGCAGATCATTTTATTAACTTGTAATATATTCATTTTGTGAGTATATTAACATGTGCTTTCTGAACATTTCAAAATTTTGATTTGCGAGGCCGGCTCTACGGGGGGGCAAGAGTGTGCAGCGCCCCATCAAATAAATGTCTTGCCCCCCGTACAGCCGGCCTCGACCTGAAATAACCCAGAACTTTGACCCAGCATAAACAACCCAACAATGTGTATACAAAAACAACCCAGAATTTTTTAGAGTTTAGGCACTTCGTGCAAACGAGCTTGTTATAATGTCCTCACTATGATCTACACAATTTAGTAGCATATAAGTGATTTAGATAGCAAAATAGATCATTATAAAACACACAGAGGTGGATGTGTGGATCCCAGTAGTACTCACGAAGAAAGTCCATTTAAGAAGCACAGTTTTATTTAGATACCTATGCATAGAAACAAAAAGAGAGTTTCAATATATTACATGTCCAGGCACTTAACAATTAATGCAGGATTTATGAGGAAAAAGTGAATAAAAGAATAATTTTATTCAGGTTACATTTTTGTTCTCTGTTTAATTCAAACAAGAGCTGTAGCTGTTTTTTTTCTGACAGCCCTATATACAGTACATAAATAAAGCAAGTAGGTTCACATTGGTTTTTCAATGTTTTGCTCTGTATTCTAAAAAACCCAGACATAATCAAGGGTCCAAATCATTTTAAGTAAAGCTATGAACAAAAATAAAATACAGAATCTCATACAAATATATCTAAAACTACGAAGAGCAAATATTTTATATCTAGGCAGTTTTAAGTTTTACTACTTGTTTTTGGACATAATGTTTCATTTTAGCAAAAGTGTATCCTTATTATTCCAGTTTCAAAACAGAACGGAAAGGTCAAAAGCCTATGGAACCTCTACCTTATTAGAATATATAGGGAGAGATCAGCACATGGACCCGTGCGAGGTGTTTAGCCTGGAAGGTGCGATCCATGTACTCAGCCATTTCCACATCCACACTGAGCTCCTGTGGTCCAAGCAGCGGTTGGACCAGGATCAGCTCACCGGTCTGCCGGTCTGAGCGCTGCATGACAAACATGCCTCGAGCATATCCACCCTCCACAATGCTAAAGCGCAGGCTGTCGGGTCCTGGTCGGCCAGGAGCAGTCGCTGTGGCCATGCGGAACAACGTAGCTGGGGTTGACAGGTTCGAAGGCAGAGACAAGTAGTGATACGAAACTGTTTTTGGAGCCATGTGACAAGTGCGGCTCGTCATGGAGCAGGGCTTCCTCTCACATTGACTGCAAGGAGGTAGGACATAACATGATTAACTTACTGTATGGTTTAAAAGGGAAATGTATTTGCATTGCATAAATCATAGAACATATCACTATTATACTATTATCATCTAGCCAGATCAGCATTTCATAAATAATGTTTTGTAATGGATAAAAGTCAATGTAGTTCAAGTATCTTAAAGTATCACATTTAATAAGTAATTAGATACCCATTGTTTCATAATATAATGTATGCACCAATATTAGTTGCCTTTATTATGACTAGCATTTGTTTTCTTCTTTTTAGATTAGAATATACCCATCAAGCTTGCCTAGAAATCACAATTCCAAAGAAGTGTCCTATTTTCAAAGACCCCAAATCAGTTGGTCAATCTGAGGGTAAACTGTCCCAGAGACAAATAGCAAGCAAAAGAATTTTGGAAAAAAGGTTACTTTATGATACACAGACCTAAAATACGTAGACATTAGACAACATATAAATTATACTTTGATTTTGTAATTTATACTAAGGGCTTTTAAAATAACTTCCACATTTGTGAAATCTATATGTAAAATCCAGTCATACATAATTATGAAAATGCCACTGTGCTGCCCAGGGCACACTTTTATAATGGATTATAGAGGTGAATTAAATTGGGTTTTTCGAGTAGCTTGCCTAAACACCAACTCAAAACCTTTTACTGTACATACAGTACATCTTGATCTGGTTTCTAAATACACCAGTTGCATTCTGAACTCATACAGCCATGCAATATTATGCATTATACAACAGTTATATTATGCACAACAGTGCACAACTACTGCATGCCAGGTGTCCTAATTAACCAAAATCACATGAGAGGAAGTGTTGTTGTGCTAGAATATAAATTCAATTCAATTTTTTTGTATAGTGCTTTTAACAATTGTCATTGTCGCAAAGCAGCTTTACACAATCAAATGAAAATTATAGACATTTGTATAAAATGTGAGAAATGTGTATGAATCAAAGTGATCACCCAGAACTAGAACTAGAATTAGAATATCACCTTTGAGATGTTGTGGAATGGGAGATTAATGGATACATGGATGTGTAGCCGATGAATCTGCAGCAACAGTGTGATGCTATCATGTCAGTATTGACTAAAATATCTAAGGAATGTTTCTAGCACCTTGTTGAATCAATGCCATTAAGAATCAAGTCAGTTCTGAAGGCAAAATAGGTCTAACCTAGTACTAGCAAGGTGTACTTAATATAGTGACCGGTGAGTGTATGTACTCCACACATTTGTGTTTGTGTTTATATACAGTATGTTAGATCAAAACTATGTGCGTGTCATCTGAAAAATTTTTTCAGTAGAAGGGATAAATCATGGGATAAAACATTTTAATTATCCTTTTAAATATTTTAAACTCCTTTTAATTCTCACATAACATAAAAATTTCTTTAAAACATTTTGTTTATTTCCAGTTATAAATGAAACACAGCAACACCAGAATTTTATGTCGTCTCAGCTCTTTTGACTGCTGTTGCTGTTGTTGTTATAAATGTCTATGCTGACATCCTACAAAAATGGCTAAAAAAAAAAAAAAGGTAAAAAAGAACGTAGTGTGTTTGGTCTTTGTGGTTGGTTCAGTTGTATGCACTGGCACTCACAGAGGTGACGTCTTGATATAGCTGATATTTCCGTGCAAGTGTGGGCACTCTGCGTTTACACACTGGAAACCTCCTCCGGTGTTGACACAGGTGGTGCCACGGCTGCAGTTATGATGTTGTGTAAGACACTCATCCACATCTGGATCAGCACAGGCATCGAGAAGGGAAAGAAGAGAAAGAGGGAAAAAAAGAGATTGAGTGAGAAAATGTCCTCAACATGAAAAAACAAACCATGTGGTGGTAAGGAACAGGTTTAACAAAGCATGCATGATGTCAAACTGAATACTGTATCTCTTTGTATAAGTCTCTTATTCTCACACACGACAACCTGCAGGATTCACAGACTGTGCCATTCGTCCCATGTCATTTCATAAACAATGCCGCATCACATTATCCCACAAAGACATGCAAACACATACTGGACATATAAAAGGTTTGATTGTGAAAATCATAGTATTAACCCTTCAGATTTTACAGTCAGAGAATTATCTCACCATAAGCTACAGAATGGGAGAGCAGCAATTTAAAATCTTAACTGCAAAAAGAAATAAATTGCATGCAATTAAAGCTCACAAATAATAATGAGGAAAAGTAACTAAAGAAAGGTGGCAGCATTAACATTAGAAATGTACTGTAGATCATACACTACTCACAATAAGTTAGGGATATTGTTATTTACATGAGTGCTTTTCCTATTGGCTCTGAATTTGACCCCAAAAATTTAGACTAACAGGGATAGCCCCAAATAACAAAAATTTACAATGTCAGTAGCGGGTGTTTCCACCATTTTCCAGGTCACGTGGGGGTGGGGTACGATCATCCAGTCTCTGCGTCAACTGATCCCAGACGTGCTCTATGGGGTTCAGGTCAGGGGACATTGATGGCCATACCGTATGAGGCACTCCAACTTCCTGAAGTCGAGCTGTGACAATTCTGCCACGATGTGGTGGAGCATTATTCTCCTGTTGGTGACGTAGCTTCCTGTTTTCGTATCGTTGCCGCGAAAGTTTCGCGTTTGTATCAGCGTTTAAATTACATCGCTTTATACAATAACAATATTAATAACAACTAGCTTTTACATCTCCATACTATTCGGCTTCGCCTTTTTTCTGCGATTTTTGGAGAACGCGCGAGTTTCCTCGTCTAAGAACAACAAACGGAATTCATCTCCAAACAAGTAAAACTCCGACACAGAGGTACGTTATAATGTCTACCGTTCAGCTTGTTCAGTGTGTAGAGTGCAGGATGTTTAGACATTCTTCCTCCGTCATTAGTGATAATTTTACTTGTGATAGGTGTGTTTTAGTGAGCACTCTGACGGAGAAGATATCAGCGTTAGAGGAGCGCATCCAGACTTTAGAGAGTGTTAGACAGTGTGAGAGCAGCATTATTCCTGTAGCGGACAGTCTGGGTGCCACAGGCGGAGATAAACAGCCCCCGACTCCGGCATTAGAGCCCTCACAGCGGGGCGAGTGGGTGACGACTCGGCGGCATACTCGTTCAGCCAAAGCTAACGCTAAGGCTAGCCCACCGGAGCACACCTCCTCTGCGCGTCACGTGTCCAACAGGTTTGCTCTCCTCAGTGCTGCACCCGCTGAGAAACCTGAAAGAGCTCTGGTTATAGGAGACTCTATACTGAGGCACGTGACATTAGCTAGACCTTTAGGGGCGCCAGCGGCAGTGGTTAGGTGTATCCCGGGAGCCAGAGCACCGGACATAGCAGGTAATCTTAGGGCTCTAGGACAGCATAGATTCTCTAAGATAGTGGTACATGCTGGAGCTAATGATATACGCCTTCGTCAGTCAGACGTTAGTAAGAGTAACTTTACAGAGGTGTTTAAATTAGCGAAGGCGATGTCCGATGAAGTAGTATGCTCTGGTCCCATCCCAATGAGACGTGGCGACATAGCTTACAGCAGGTTATGGTCGCTGAACCGCTGGATGTCCAGGTGGTGCTCCGAAAATAATGTGGGCTTCATAGATAATTGGAAGACCTTTGAGGGCAAAGCTGGCCTGTTAGGGCGGGACGGTGTCCATCCCACTCGGGAAGGTGCTGCTCTCATTTCCTGTAGTATAGCTCATAGTCTCAGTAGAGGTCTAGTTAATCGGTGACAATCCAGAGCCCAGGCCAGGGAGCAGACAGACAGGCTAAACCAACCGTCTGCTAGCTGCATAGAGTCGTCACTCAGGGTTCACCATATTGAGACTGTGTCTGTTCCCCGATCTAAGCAAAAATGTAGAAAGACCCAGAAAGTCTGTTTCAATAATCTAATTAACATAAAGACCACAAACTCGGATCATACTGAATGCGCAGCCGGCACCTCTGATCTGAAGCTAGGATTATTAAATATTAGATCTCTCGCATCAAAAGCAGTTAATGTTAATGAAATTATCACAGATCAGGCGTTTGATATACTCTGTTTAACTGAAACATGGGTTAAACAGGACGAGTATGTAGCTCTAAATGAAGCTAGTCCTCCTGGGTACAGCTACATACACCAGCCTCGGTTAACTGGTAGAGGAGGAGGCGTCGCAGTTATTCATAATGATAATCTGTCTATCGTACAAAAACACGGACACAAATTTAACTCATTTGAAATTCTCTATAGTAACATAAGTCTATTTAAGTATATAAAGACCTGGTCGTTTCTGTAGACAAAGCGTTAATTGCTGGAGATTTTAACATTCATTTTGAGAATCCAGAAGACCCTCTGAGAACAGCATTTATATCCATACTGGACTCCGTAGGCGTAAATCAGTGTGCAGTAGGACCCACTCATAAAGCAGGTCACACTTTAGATTTAGTAATATTTTTCGGATTAATTATAAGAAATGTATTCACAATTCCACTGTCTGAAATTATCTCAGATCACTATCTTGTCTCCATTCAAGTGTGTCACAGTGATAATGTACGCACAGCACCGCGCTACCGTATTAAACGTACATTCACATCAACTACCACACAGAGTTTTATCAGTAATCTCCCAGAGTTACCAACTTTGGTTAGATCACCGTCTGACCCCACAGAACTTGATCAGGCGACTGAATATTTAGAGTCGACATTTCGTTGTACCTTAGATAATGTAGCTCCAGCTAAAAGGAAAATTATTAGAGATAAGAAACTCGCTCCCTGGTATAACGATCACATGCGCACTTTAAAACAGACCGCTCAGAAATTAGAGCGTAAATGGCGTCAAACTAAATTGTTGGTATTTCAAATAGCATGGAAAGAGAGCATCCTGAACTATAGGAAAGCTCTTAGTGTAGCTAGATCAACATATCTCTCCACTCTTATAGAAGAAAATAAAAATAATCCTAGATTTTTATTTAATTCCGTAGCCAAATTTACCAGAAATAAGACCACTACAGAAATCTCCACAACAACATCATGCAATAGAGAGGACTTCATGAACTTTTTTAATAATAAAATTGTAAATATCAGGCATAAAATTGAGGCTTTGAAACCAAACAATGTAATTGATACTGATGTTAACCTAGCCATGTCAGATTCAAACCTAGAATACTTTACTCCTCTTGAAGAGAATGAACTAATTTCACTCATCTCTTCTGCAAATTCATCAACCTGTATATTAGATCCTATACCGACACATTTTCTTAAACAGATAGTACCAGTAATAACAGAACCGCTGTTGAGAATAATTAATTCCTCACTCAGTATTGGTTATGTTCCAAAATCTTTTAAATTAGCAGTTATCAAACCAATAATTAAGAAACCTGACCTCGACCCCTGTCAGCTGTCCAATTACAGGCCAATATCAAACCTCCCCTTTATCTCTAAGATTCTGGAAAAAATAGTAGCAGAGCAGCTATTCTCATATCTACATAGAAATGGCATACATGAACTGTATCAGTCAGGATTTAGGCCTCAACACACAACACAGAAACAGCACTTGTTAAAGTAGTAAATGACCTCTTATTGGCCTCTGATCAGGGTTGTGTAACTATGATTGTATTACTCGACCTCAGTGCAGCTTTTGACACCATTGATCATGCTATTCTTCTTCACAGATTAGAAAATGTAGTAGGAATTAAGGGTACAAGGGCCTTCCCTCTTGTCTCTTGACGAAGGCGGTCGCATCTGCTTTCCCTCCCTTATCTCTCCCCGCTTGCTTCTCTTGTCTGTCTTGTGAAATACTATTCAGAGACTCTCCTCGTCTTGCTCTTGAAATAAAAGGAATGGATTTGATCAAGTGGTCTCTGAATGAAATTGACACGATCTTCTCGACGAGAAGTGTGGGTTCTGGGGAACCTACTTGTCCTGCTGGGACGTTTGCTGCTGGATACACGATGGACGGTTGGGAGAAGTGGCGCATTGTGTGCCTGGCCGCACTGTCTCTGGAGGACGTTGAAGATATTTACCTATTCGGAACTCTGATAACTGGGATTCTGCTGATTGGATTAGGTGGATTACTTGGATATCGAAAAATCTTAAAAGCAGTCAGTCTCAACCCCAAGAGACTGGCTGGCTGGGAAATAATGGTGGCGAGAGCTGTCAGTAATCAGACTGTGGTTATGGACCGCAAATTGGATACCATCTTGGGGAGACTGGCAGCTATACAACGGAATTTGGACGGACCTGGAGACCAGTGATGGACATTAAATATCTGTGAAATTGGCAGATATTGATCGAAATTTGGACATTTCTTTTTTTTTTTTTTTCTGCCTTTCTTTCCAGCTACTGCATTTCAAGGCAGTGGCTGGAGACATAACAATTCCCCGAAGACCAAGATAACGAGACGCTCTGGAATCTACCCCCCTCCCCCTTCAAGGTCACCTGGCGCAGACTATTACGGGATGTTACAGGCTTACAAACTGACACGCACGCACTTACACACTCAGAGAACAGCTACAGATAGACACTCTACCTTCCCCATTTCCAACGCCTTCGTGTGCTTATTCCCCTCGGTGTGGGCAGGCGGAATCGGGACCAGCGCTCTTTAGCTGCAGGGACTGGAGCTGTTTGCCTACATTGGACATTCCTATCCCTGTACCCTTAATGTTGCAATGTTGATGTCTTGTGATTACATGTTTTTCTGTGCTTGCTGCTGAGGTAGTTTTTTGTACCCCTGATCCCACACTGCCCTCTCCGAAGGACAGTCTGGGAGGGGATTTTTTTACCCTCGTTATCCTAATGTATCTGATTCCTTGTTTTCTATGATGGCGCCTGGGAAATGGCTGCCGTCGCGACCCTGTGGTCGCAAAAAGCATTTCACTGCATTTAAAAGTGTATGTGACAAATAAAATTTGAATTTGAATTTGAATTTGAATACAGCCCTCTCCTGGCTCAGATCCTATTTGACCGATCGTTATCAGTATGTAGACTTAAATGGTGATTATTCTGCATGTTCTCTAGTGGAGTTTGGCGTTCCGCAGGGTTCAGTTTTAGGCCCACTGCTTTTTTCCCTTTACATGGGAAAATGTAAAAAAAAAAAAAAAAAAACTGCTTTTTTCCCTTTCCCTTTTTTCCCTTCCTCTGGGCAACATAATCCGTAAGCATGGTATTAGTTTTCATTGTTATGCTGACGACACACAGCTATACGTCTCAACAAAACCTAATGAGAAAAATTCAATTCAATTCAATTCAATTTTATTTATATAGCGCTTTTAACAATGGTCATTGTCTCAAAGCAGCTTCACAAAAATTAAAGAAATTTAACCAAAAAAAAAAAAAAAAAAAAAAACTGTATATAGAATAATTATATATAAAATAATAAATAAATAAATAAAATTATAATAGAAAATAAATAAATAAAAACAAATAATAATAATAATTATAGAAAAGAAAATAATTGGAAGTGTGGATGTGTGAGAAAAATGTGCAGATAATAATGAGACGAATGAATGAAATTTCTCTGATGAGCAAGCCAAGGGTGACGGCGACGGTGGCAAGGAAAAACTCCCTGAGATGGCAATAGGAAGAAACCTTGAGAGGAACCAGACTCAACAGGGAACCCATCCTCATTTGGGCGATAACAGATAGAAATAAACATCTTGTGTGTTGTGCAGGTGAAAATTCAATATGACAGAAATTATTTAAATTGACATGAAGACCAGTTCAGCATAGGGACGAGTCAGTAGGTGCAGAGGGCAGATGAGGTCTGGATCACTGGAAGCACAGGAGCAGCATGTGTAGCTCCAACCATCATAAAGCTGAATCCAGCTGGAGCTGGTCCTTCTCTGGACGCCTCAGGAACCTCGCAGGGTCGGCCTTTGTCTACTGAAGCTGGCAAAATCTCCCGATGCCTCGGGATGGGTAGAGAAATACAGAACAGATGGGGAGAATTAGCGTAGTTGCCATTCGGTATAGGTGTACTGGAGTATGAGTACTGGGATGAGTTATGTGTATGCCAGATTAAAAAGATGCGTCTTGAGTCTACTTTTGAACTGAGAAACCGTGTCTGCTCCCCGAACACTGTCTGGAAGGCTATTCCAAAGCTTTGGAGCTAAATATGAAAAAGCCCTACCCCCTTTTGTAGATTTTGAAATTCTGGGAACTACCAGAAGTCCGGAGTTTTGTGATCTTAAGGCGCGTGGTGGATTGTAGCGTATCAGAAGACTGGTTAGGTATGTGGGAGCTAAACCATTTAAGGCCTTGTATGTAAGTAATACTATTTTGTAATTTATTCTAAACTGAACAGGTAGCCAGTGCAGGGATGATAATATTGGGGTTATATGATCATATTTTCTGGATCTAGTGAGAACCCTGGCAGCTGCATTTTGGATTAACTGAAGCTTGTTTATTGAGGATGCAGGACAACCACCTAGTAATGCATTACAATAGTCCAGTCTGGAGGTCATGAATGCATGAACTAGTTTTTCTGCATCAGATACGGATAAGATGTTCCTAAGTTTAGCAATATTTCGAAGATGGAAAAAGGCTGTTTTTGTGATATTTGAAATGTGATTTTCAAAAGACAAGTTACTGTCTAATATTACTCCCAGATCTTTTACTGCTGAGCTGGTAATAACAGTACATCCTTCTAAGCGCAAGCTGAATTGTGAAAGCTGTTGTGTGCTGGTTTTTGGGCCAATAAGTAATATCTCTGTCTTATCTGAATTTAATAAAAGAAAGTTATTGGTCATCCAATCTTTTATGTCCTGGACACACTCAGTTAATCTAGACAGCTTAGGTATTTCGTCTGGTTTAGTTGAGATATATAATTGGGTATCGTCAGCATAACAATGGAAGCTAATCCCATGTCTTCTAATGATGTTACCCAAGGGAAGCATGTATATTGAGAACAACAGAGGTCCTAAAACTGACCCTTGTGGGACCCCATATTTCACTGGCATTATACCAGACGGTTCTCCATTTAGATCTACAAAATGGTAGCGATCAGACAGGTAAGATCTAAACCATTTTAATGCCTGTCCCTGAATACCTATATAATTTTGTAAGCGATCTATGAGAATTTTATGATCTATAGTGTCGAATGCAGCACTAAGATCAAGATCAAGCAGGACTAGCAATGAGATGCAGCCATTGAGCAGCCAGCAGAGAAAAACCATCTTACTAAAGTTGAGCAATGTGTGCAGGACATAAGAAATTGGATGCTAATTAACTTCCTTCTGCTTAATCCGGATAAGACAGAAGTTCTAGTCATAGGACCGCATACAGCTAGAAGTAAAATCTTAGATCACACCGTAACTTTAGATGGCCTTTCTGTTCCATCAAGTGCAACAGTAAAAGACCTCGGCGTGATTATAGATTCCAGCCTTTCATTTGAAGCTCATGTAGATAATATCACCAGGATAGCATTCTTTCACCTCAGAAATATTGCCAAGATAAGAAATATATTGTCACTAAACAATGCAGAAAAACTAGTTCATGCTTTTATCACTTCTAGGTTGGACTATTGTAATGCCTTACTGTCTGGTTGTTCAGTTAGGTGCATAAACAAACTTCAGCTAGTCCAGAATGCAGCAGCGAGAGTCCTCACTAGAACCAGAAGATATGAGCACATCACCCCTATCCTATCTTCACTACATTGGCTCCCTGTGAAATTTCGCATTGATTTTAAAATACTACTCTTGACATATAAAGCATTAAATGGTCTCGCGCCGCAGTATCTGAGCGAACTGCTAGTGTCTTACGATCCGCCACGCCTACTTCCATCAAAGGATGCAGGCTGCTTATCAGTACCACGTATTATGAAAACTACAGCTAGGGGCAGAGCTTTTTCCTACAAAGCCCCAAAATTATGGAATAGTCTTCCAAATAGTGTTCGGGACTCAGTCACAGTCTCAGTGTTTAAGTCTAGGCTCAAAACCTATTTATTTAGCCAAGCATTTTTATAAATAGATTTGCCATAAGGTAAAGGAGCAGATCTGGGGGACTCATGGACGTAGAGTATTATGGTGAACTGGTATGTTTAGATGCTGTCTTCCTCAGTCTCATTTGATCACTCAGGTTTGTTGACGGTGAGGTGATTGTTTGCTTTACATCTCAGTTCCCCCTCATGTTTGTGTTTCCTTCTGGCTCTCCCTTTTATTTATACTGTCATAGTTAGTCCTGCCGGAGTCCCTGCTTGCACTCTACAGTAAATATACATTCACATTATACATTCTCCATTATACATATATCCTCCTCTTCTCTTTCTCCCCCTCTTTCTCTTTCCTCTCTCCCCCTGTCTCCCCCTTTCACTCTTTCTCTCTCTCTCTCTCCCTCTGTCGAGCTACACATGTCGTTCCTGAGCTGCCAGTGATCCAGACTCCCTCTGCCCTCCGGACCTGTCTGATCCATCCTGGTGCCCCGTTTCTGGTTGGAGGTCTCATCGCATGGATGCCCCGTGTGTCTCTTTGGGATGCGTCTGGTGTCTGGGGATGATTCTCTCTACTTAGAAGATGGTTCTGGCCTCGACTGGTGTGGTCAGCTGTCTCTCTGAGGACTTGACAATTCGATAGTTCAGGACTGGAACTTTCTACAAGTCTATCTGAGTCTCCAATAACTACTGGACTCCAACTATTATAACATCAATTAACATCAACTATTATAGCTGAACCTAACACTTAACACTGTATAAATGCAGATCATTTCCTGCTATCTGTTTCACCCAGATGAGGATGGGTTCCCTGTTGAATCTGGTTCCTCTCAAGGTTTCTTCCTATTACCATCTCAGGGAGTTTTTCCTTGCCACTGTCGCCCTCGGGCTTGCTCACCAGGGACTATCTGAACATTTTGATTCATACACATTCACATTCCATACAAACTTAAATAATTCTTTTGATTGTGTAAAGCTGTTTTGAGACAATGTCAATTGTTAAAAGCGCTATACAAATAAAACTGAATTGAATTGAATTGAATTATCATCTATGAGCAGAACGTTGGGGGTGTGCTGGCGGAATTGGGGGATGATGATGGGTTCTATGATGTCCCGGAGGTAAGAACATGCAGTGACTGAGCCATGTACAATAACCAAATCTGTTTTGCGCTGACTGGTGATGCCTGCCCAGACTGTTGCACCTCCTCCACCAAAGCAAACCCTGGGGACCATGTTGACCTCAGCGTATCGCTCACCTCGCCTTCTCCAGCAACGCTGACCCGACACTCATCAGTGAACAGGACGGTAGACCACTTTTGCATTGTCCAGGTCACATGGTCTTGTGCCCACTGCAAACGTTCACGGCGGTGTCTTGGTGTCAGTGGAGGCACCTGCAACGGTCGTCTGGCATTCAATCCAAAGCGGTGGAGTTGGTTGCGATTGGTTTGTCTGGAAACTATAGTACCCCTCGCATCTCGTAAAAAGGGGCCTGCAGCTGAGTGGCAGTTGCATAACGACGTCTGAGTGCATAGGTCCTTAAGTACTGGTCATGGTTGCGGTCTGTCACTCGTGGGGCTCCACTCCTGAGTCTGTCATGAACTCTGCCAGTAGTTCTGTGTCTTGCTGCAAGTCTGCTGATGACACTATGAGACACACCAAGTACACGAGCAACATCTGACTGCCTGCCATCTGACATCTGACATCTGACTGCCTGACTGCCCGACAGCGTGCCATGGCCTGGTCGTGCTGCTCGTCCGTTAAGTGACGTCGTGTGTTCATGGCTGTTTGAATGACGAACTTGGAATGACTTACTGACAATACCAGTTTTTTATACTAACAGAATGTTGAAATTGATGCCACATGAAAAAGGTTGTCTTTTGTGATTGGCCACAATATAAGGCACACCTGTACACAATGAGACCATTACATGGAAAACACAAAATGAGGTGTGTCTACATCCCAATACAATTACCTCCCTATCCCAAAAATGTCTAAAGTGAAACAAACACCTTTTGTATGACATCCACTAAGTCACTCACAATATCCCGAACTTATTGTGAGGAGAGTATATACTGTACAGTATATTGATAGATTTTTTTTTTTGGCGATATTTTTATTGAAGTTTATAGCTAATTCCATACTTAACGACAAGCGATAAAAAGGTTCATCTAAACTCTAAAGTGTATCGTCGTATTTCTGCAAATATCCATACTCACTACTAAATACAAACAAATAATATATATGTATACTTTTTTGCTCCAGAAATTTTATAAAAGGATTCCACGAATTTCAAACTCTGTTGCCTTTCCCCTAACTATGTTTAGTTAGTTATTCTGGTGTCATACAAGTTATCATCTCCCTTCTGTAGCTCATATTTAATTCATAGCATTCATAGCAGCTGTGAACTGTTTTCTGTTATAAAGTTGAAATGATTGCACCACTTTATGGAGTTGAAATGATGCAACTCGATTATATCAATCTGAACCTTGGAAAATCTGATCATTTTGATTTGTACATATTTTGTTACACGTTTCATTCTAATTTCCTTAAATTTCTTTTGATTCTGTAAAGCTGCTTTGCGACAATGATCATTGTTAAATGCACTATACAAATAAAATTGAATATCATTAAGAAACTGAAATCATGTTATGTATTTGGCCAATAATATTTGTACTTGTTCTGCAAATCACATCATCTGTATTAGGGTTTCCTTAATAAGGGTAGCTTGACTTACAGTACATATAGGGAGTGATGTTATGTGCGAAAAATTTTTTCAGTTATTTACTTTATGAATTACTGTAATATGAGAAATATCAATGCATACATGCTACTGTGTTCTTTTTCAATATTCTGGCACAATGCACTAGCTTAAGAGTTGAGCAATAGAAATGAAAACATTTCCCCATACACCTACATCTACTGAACCAATTACTGTAGCACCGTGACTTAAAATACATACTTACTGTATGTAATATTCTAGTCTGTTATTCACGACGAACACTAACTGGTTTCAATAAACATTTCACTTGTTACAAGGGAAAAAAACAGAAAGAGATGTTGCCAGCTATAATGTCTGAACAATTGCATCAGGAACCAACCAGGAACCTCTGCTTTGGGTTGATTGTATCACACTACCCAAGTAAAGTATTTTTATATTCATTGTTTAAAGACGGTTTTAGCACGGAAAGAGATTTCATACACACTTCCTGTGGTGTGTAAAGAAATGCAAGCTCACACTTCTAACGTAACTAGTTATTTATGTTACAAATATGCTACTATATATGACATAATAAAATACTCAAATGTTCCAAATTATTAATTTAATAAAAATGTCAAGGCTTGAAGTCACTGACAATTTATATAATCCATTTTACGGTGTTCGGACAAAAGGTTTGGGAGCTCCTGAACTACAAGGATCAGCCCTAACATTTAAACCACTGGCAGGTAAAATGAATAGAATTGATTATCTTGTCACAGTGGCACCTGTCAAGGGTTGAGATATATTGCGCAGCAAATGAACCTCAACGTTGATGTGTTGAAGGTGCTATATAAAGCTTAGTACCTACCAAAAGTGGTCAGCAATGTACAATACATGTGCATCACTCACTTGAAGAGATGGCACCAGGTACACAATAGGAAGAAGGTAAGCCTGGCAGGGGCAGTGTGATACTCTGGGCAGTGTTCTGCTGGAAAACCTTGGGGTCCTGGCATTCATGTGGATGTTTATTTGTCACATACAACTAAATATTATTGCATACCAACTATACCAAGTATAATTTGCCATGACGGAGAAACATGACGAAGTTCATCTCAATCGAATCTCAATCCAATTAAGCATTTGTGGGATCTCCTGTACAAGCAAGTCTTACTGTATCTATAAAGGCCCCAACTTGCACCTTACAGGACTTAAAGTCCTAACATCTTAATGCCAGACAGCACAGAACACCTTCAAAAGGTCTTGTGGCGTTCATGTCCCACCTGATTCTGGAGGCACTTTGGGGAACCTACACAATATTATGTATGTGCTTTTAATGTCATGGAGTATTCATATACTCTTATGTGTTCCACAGAATAAATTGAATTGATTTAAACCGAACATCTTATTTTCTGTTTTATATACTGTACTGTATGTGCTTGGGGGTGTACAAATTCACACGTGTCACTTACCCTCACAGCTCCTGCCATCTGCAAGCAGCTTGTACCCACTGGGGCAGGAGCAGCGGTACGAGCCTGGAATGTTCACGCACATGTGAGCACAGAGTAATCCGCTGCCAATTTTGTACACCTCACACTCGTTCACATCTACAGAGAGACAAATGATAATATGGTCAAAGTTTTTTCACCCTAAAGGGTCAAAAGAAAAGAGATATAAACTTAGAAAAGCAGTAATAAGTTGAGTGATGGATGACCGAGTCAGTACAAAGAAATGAAGTAGAAAGCCAGAAAAAAAGACAAAAAGAAAACTTGGTTGATTGGACGAGACATCTGTCATTCAAGATATACAGGACGTACAGTAGTAGCGGTAAATTCGTGTGTGTATGAATGTGCAAACATTATTGTGGTTTCAAATATGGCGTTCTTACGGTGGCCTTGAAGTCAATTTTATTCATTTGTTTTGTACTTTACGGCCATCATAGTTTAAAATGAAGCAGAACACACAAGAAACAAAGATGGAGAAACAAGTTCCTACTTCCTGTATATCTTGAGTGACATATATGTCTCGCCCAATCAGCGGTAAGAATTCCCTTCGCAAACTATACCTACCTTTTCCGGTTTGTATCTGACTGGCCGAGAAGTGCAATACAAATTAACAAAACGGAAAACTAAACAACAAATTCAAAACCAAATTAACAAATCCGAAAACAAAACAACAAAAAAATCAAATTAGTTTTGGGTTTTGTTATTTTGTTTTCCGTTTTGTTAATTTGTTTTGCACTTCACGGCCACCGTACTCATCTCATCTAAGAAATATATTTCTTAAACAGAAGGCCAATTTTTTCATCCTGAATATTGTTGGGGTTGACTTGAAACCCGTAAGCAAAAAAGAAGACCGTACCCTGGCAGGTGCTGCTGTAAGAGGTGCCGCTCATATGGAAGCCAGCATCACAACTGCATTGATAAGTTTGGTCCACTTTAGAGCAACGAGGTTTGCGGCTAAATTCCGGATTATTCACCACACTCCACTCTGGAGGGGCTGAAAAGTAGAGGGGAGGTGAAAGGAGATTAGGTTTCAGCCTGTGGCTGGTGGCAAAGAGACTCTGCACCACTGACACACACACACACACACAAGTACACATACAGTGGTGTGAAAAACTATTTGCCCCCTTCCTGATTTCTTATTCTTTTGCATGTTTGTCACACTTAAATGTTTCTGCTCATCAAAAACCGTTAACTATTAGTCAAAGATAACATAATTGAACACAAAATGCAGTTTTTAAATGAAGGTTTACGTTATTAAGGGAGAAAAAAAACTCCAAATCTACATGGCCCTGTGTGAAAAAGCGATTGCCCCCCTTGTTAAAAAATAACTTAACTGTTGTTTATCACACCTGAGTTCAATTTCTGTAGTCACCCCCAGGCCTGATTACTGCCACACCTGTTTCAATCAAGAAATCACTTAAATAGGAGCTACCTGACACAGAGAAGTAGACCAAAAGCACCTCAAAAGCTAGACATCATGCCAAGATCCAAAGAAATTCAGGAACAAATGAGAACAAAAGTAATTGAGATCTATCAGTCTGGTAAAGGTTATACAGCCATTTCTAAAGCTTTGGGACTCCAGCGAACCACAGTGAGAGCCATTATCCACAAATGGCAAAGACATGGAACAGTGGTGAACCTTCTCAGGAGTGGCCGGCCGACCAAAATTACCCCAAGAGCGCAGAGACGACTCATCCGAGAGGCCACAAAAGACCCCAGGACAACATCTAAAGAACTGCAGGCCTCACTTGCCTCAATTAAGGTCAGTGTTCACGACTCCACCATAAGAAAGAGACTGGGCAAAAACGGCCTGCATGGCAGATTTCCAAGGCGCAAACCACTTTTAAGCAAAAAGAACATTAAGGCTCGTCTCAATTTTGCTAAAAAAACATCTCAATGATTGCCAAGACTTTTGGGAAAATACCTTGTGGACCGATGAGACGAAAGTTGAACTTTTTGGAAGGTGCGTGTCCCGTTACATCTGGCGTAAAAGTAACACAGCATTTCAGAAAAAGAACATCATACCAACAGTAACATATGGTGGTGGTAGTGTGATGGTCTGGGGTTGTTTTGCTGCTTCAGGACCTGGAAGGCTTGCTGTGATAGATGGAACCATGAATTCTACTGTCTACCAAAAAATCCTGAAGGAGAATGTCCGGCCATCTGTTCGTCAACTCAAGCTGAAGCGATCTTGGGTGCTGCAGCAGGACAATGACCCCAAACACACCAGCAAATCCACCTCTGAATGGCTGAAGAAAAACAAAATGAAGACTTTGGAGTGGCCTAGTCAAAGTCCTGACCTGAATCCTATTGAGATGTTGTGGCATGACCTTAAAAAGGCGGTTCATGCTAGAAAACCCTCAAATAAAGCTGAATTACAACAATTCTGAAAAGATGAGTGGGCCAAAATTCCTCCAGAGCGCTGTAAAAGACTCGTTGCAAGTTATCGCAAACGCTTGATTGCAGTTATTGCTGCTAAGGGTGGCCCAACCAGTTATTAGGTTCAGGGGGCAATTACTTTTTCACACAGGGCCATGTAGGTTTGGATTTTTTTTCTCCCTAAATAATAAAACCCCTCATTTAAAAACTGCATTTTGTGTTTACTTGTGTTATCTTTGACTAATAGTTAAATGTGTTTGATCATCAGAAACATTTTGTGTGACAAACATGCAAAAGAATAAGAAATCAGGAGGGGGGCAAATAGTTTTTCACACCACTGTATAAACATAGACAAATTCAGACAAACAACATTAATAAAAATCAATGCTTTAGATAAGATGATTTACTAACACCATTTACAGCACTAATAATCAGAGCGGAGTTAAGTGCACGCAGTAAAGATTTTAAACCCAATGGGTTAGAAAAGTTTCTTAGGTTCTGAACTTAGACATGAATGCAATTTTCTTGCATACTATCTATTTGAACAAAGAACAGTATTTACTTCACTGCTATTTAGTACCGCTTTATCCTGTATTCAGGGTCGCGGGGACCTGGAGCCTATCACAGGAGACTTAGGGCACGAGGCATTGTGCACTCTGGACAGGGTGCCAATCCATCGCAGGGCACACACACATACAATCACTAACACACTACGGGCAATTTGGGAACCCCAGTTAGTCTTTGGACTGTGGGAGGAAACCGGAGTACCCGGAGGAAACCCACCAAGCACGGGGAGAACATGCAATCTCCATGCACACAGAGGCGGAAATCGAGCCTGGCCGAGAATTGAACCTGGACCCTTGCGGTGCAAGGCGACACTACACCACCGTCCCGCCTATTAATTAATCAATAAAATAATATTACTTTTAAATTCCAAGTGCAGGTCCATTTTTATTTAAGACATAGCACAAACACATGCACAAACAAAACACAAACTACAGTAGATCACAAGTACAGGGACTACGATAGCAAGCACAGGAACAACAACCATAAACAATCTAATTCAATTCAACTTAATACAATAAAATTTTATTTAGATAACACTGAGCTATAAACACTGCGTTAAATGCTACCGAGCAAGAAACACAACAAACTGAAGAACAAAACAAACCAAAAAGCTAGAACTTAAAATGCAATGTTAAACTGAACATACTGTAAATATGACAAAGATGCAAACATTTTCAGGAACTAAACTCAAAGCATGTGCACATAACCACACCATGTGCTCACCAGTTGCTTTGGGAAGCTGTAGACCAGCGTCTTCCTGACGGTTCCCTGATTCACAAAGGACATCAAAGGACATAGCATTCAATAGATTAATAGCATTTAATGGGGAACTTTCAGAAAGATCAAATTAAGTGAGCCAGACATGTAAAAGAGGAATGCTTGATTAGCTTATCCATCAAAGTTTCTTTACATGTGATCCTGACAAATGAACCAAATAATGTCATTATTTATTGTATTACATTTAACCAGAGGTGGAAAGTAACGAATTACATTTACTCGCGTTACTGTAATTGAGTAGCTTTTTTGTGTATTTCTACTTTTTAAAGTAGTTTTAAAAATCTGTAATTTTACTTTTACTTAAGTACGTTTTGTTTGAAGTATTGTAATTCGCTACATTTTAAATCATATTCGCTACTGAGTAAAAAAATAAATGAATGAAAATGATAAAATAATAAAAATATTATGCTTTGTATAAATGCTCCGTTGCGCCGCGTGTGTGTATCATGTCCTGGTCGTGCGTCGCTCCAGACTCCACTCCAGGTTTTCTGACATCGGCATCTACTTGACCTTCCACACGGTCGCTTCCGCCTTGAGTGACGTCATCGACTAGCGCGACCATATATAAACCGGAGAGAGACGCGGGAAAGAGGAAAGAGGTTGTGATTTTGGCGTTTTGATATTTGGTTGTGTATTCCGGTTTTAACTTCTTGCCTCCAATTGACTTTGATTATTGCTTTGTCCCTTTGGTTTGGTTGGTCTTTGTATATATTTGGATCAGAGGTAAGAGGTCTTACTCTCCTGGGATGGTCTTCATGAGAGCCAGTTTCATCATGGTGCTAGTGTAGCAGGTGTGCTTTTAAAACAATATTTTGTGATTCCATATTTCCATATTTGGATTTCCTGAGTCCTCATGCTGCTTTGGGGAGTTAGCACCCTTAGCTTCTTCCCAGTCTGCATGTGATTTCACAGCATGTGTTGTGCATTGCTGCCACATGCTTATTTGCTGCACAAGTCCTCAGTTTGCCTGTTTGTGTGCTGTCCAGATTCAATAAACGGGGACATGATGGCAAGAGTTTCAGTGTATTGAGGTTCAGTTTATCACACAACACAAGGCAAAATAAGACACTGCTACACTTGATTTGTTTTGCAAATGCAACTGACTGTTGTTACTTACTGTAACTACCTAATGCCGTAGGTTATTTCCTAGTTTTGAAAAACAGCTAGAATGTAGAAAAATAAACCCAAATTTGCATCCAAACTTTTGACTGTAACTAGAGACAGTTCCTCTAGAAATTGTGAAGTACGGGCACAAGGATCCGTCGGTTTTCCTGTGCAAAACTGTGAAACTGGTTCCTGTACTCATACTGTAGATTTACCTGCGAAAGGGGTAAACATTCTCATCCTGTTGAGAAGCAATAGCCCTTTAAGGAAATGATACACACACACCAAACAGGAAGTAAAAATGTGTGTGTATCATTTCCTTAAAGGGCTATTTAAGGATTATTAAGTTCATTATTTTCTGTAATGTACTGATAAACATTAGACTTTCATATATTTTAGATTCATTTCACACAAACTGAAGTAGTTGAAGCCTTTTATTGTTTTAATATTGATGATTGTGGCATACAGCTCATGAAAACCCAAAATCCCTATCTCAAAAAATTAGCATATCATGAAAAGGTTCTCTAAACGAGCTATTAACCTAATCATCTGAATCAACTAATTAACTCTAAACACCTGCAAAAGATTCCTGAGGCTTTTAAAAACTCCCAGCCTGGTTCATTACTCAAAACCGCAATCATGGGTAAGACTGCCGACCTGACTGCTGTCCAGAAGGCCATCATTGACACCCTCAAGCAAGAGGGTAAGACACAGAAAGACATTTCTGAACGAATAGGCTGTTCCCAGAGTGCTGTATCAAGGCACCTCAGTGGGAAGTCTGTGGGAAGGAAAAAGTGTGGCAGAAAACGCTGCACAACGAGAAGAGGTGACCGGGCCCTGAGGAAGATTGTGGAGAAGGACCGATTCCAGACCTTGGGGGACCTGCGGAAGCAGTGGACTGAGTCTGGAGTAGAAACATCCAGAGCCACCGTGTACAGGCGTGTGCAGGAAATGGGCTACAGGTTGCAAATTTTGCATGTCATTGGGAAATCAAGGTGCCAGAGTCTGGAGGAAGACTGGGGAGAGGGAAATGCCAAAATGCCTGAAGTCCAGTGTCAAGTACCCACAGTCAGTGATGGTCTGGGGTGCCATGTCAGCTGCTGGTGTTGGTCCACTGTGTTTTATCAAGGGCAGGGTCAATGCAGCTAGCTATCAGGAGATGTTGGAGCACTTCATGCTTCCATCTGCTGAAAAGCTTTATGGAGATGAAGATTTCATTTTTCAGCACGACCTGGCACCTGCTCACAGTGCCAAAACCACTGGTAAATGGTTTACTGACCATGGTATTACTGTGCTCAATTGGCCTGCCAACTCTCCTGACCTGAACCCCATAGAGAATCTGTGGGATATTGTGAAGAGAAAGTTGAGAGACACAAGACACAAGAATCTGCAAAAGGATTCCCGACCAAGTATTGAGTGCAGAACCGAACATAATTATTTGAAGGTTGACTTTTGTTGTATTAAAAAACTTTTCTTTTATTGGTCGGATGAAATATGCTAATTTTTTGAGATGGGGATTTTGGGTTTTCATGAGCTGTATGCCACAATCATCAATATTTAAACAATAAAAGGCTTGAACTACTTCAGTTGTGTGTAATGAATCTAAAATATATGAAAGTCTAATGTTTATCAGTACATTACAGAAAATAATGAACTTTATCACAATATGCTCATTTTTTGAGAAGGACCTGTATATTTAAGAGCAACAAAAAAAAATAGGTGTTCCGATTCTTTAGTAAAGTAATGCTGAGTCATTCCCATGGGTAGAAGGTTTTGGGCTAAAAAAGGGCGATAACAATAGTCAGGGCACCCTGAGGGCATCTGTAATAATAAACCATATAACCTCCTTAACCAAGTCTAGGCATAAGCATGGCAAATATTTAGTATTTTTTTAAAATTGGTCATTAAAAAATGCTAAATATTACATCCCTGGATTATGAGTAACTTAGTCTGCAGGTTTGTTTCCAAGAGAAATGTTTTTTCTTGACATGAAAGTAGTATATGTACATGCACTTTGTCTGCATAACAGGTGATCACAACTGAGCCAGTAGTTCTTCTCTCTCGCGTGCTGTGGGATTGTGGGTAATCATCTTCCATCTCGGTGTGCGTCCGTGTGTTGTATAGTCAACATCTGTGCGCTTGTGTACTGTTTATTATACAGTAACATTGTGAACACGTGTTTGTGTGCGTAAAGCATTTTTTATATATTTGATGTCAAAATGTAATGACTGTTCTTTAGTAACTGTACTGCAACAAGGGCCCCTGTAAAAGGTTCCTTGTTAAAGATGTTTGCCGACAGAGCAGTGATTCCGTTGTGTTTATGTGTGATGACTTGTGTTGTCCCATTCAGCACGATTGTGCTAAAAGCTTTACCTTTACCTTCTAATACCCTTTAACTAAAAACAAATAGTATTTTCTGGTATATTTCAGAAAAAAAGGTTTGGTAGAGCTATATATATATGATCAAGGACATTAATGTACAGACGTGGCAAAAAAGCCAACAGATTCACCTTTTTGAGTCTGCTGCTGACAGCGGCTCCCACTCCAGTTGCGGGGACAAGTGCACTTGTATTGGTTGAGCCCCTCAGCACAGGTACCACCATTCAGGCATGGGTTACTAGAACACTGATGTGAATCTTCCAATAAAGAAAATTTTAAAATATCAGTGAAGTGTCATGTCTCTCTCCTCTCTTGCCATCTCTCTAAGCATTTGTCAGAAATATCAGTTTCTTAAAGGGGACCTATTAATCAAAATAGACTTTTTCATTCATTCGGTCTCAGTCATTTTTAGACATTTTCAGATGGGTCTCCAATCTGAGGAAACACAATCAATACAAGAAAAAGAAATATCCCCTGCTGTTTGTCTTATTTCCATTTTTTGAGCAGGAGTGAATAGCTGCAAGCTATTCAGACTTTCCCCCTTATGTAACCTCATATACCAAGAGACCCTCCCTTGACTCACTGCTCTGCTCAACTGTGCTCAGTTCTGCCATATATATTTCCCTCTTATTTTGTTGGCCAAAAACTATGGTGGGAAAAGCCTGCAAATAGGTGGGACATGCGTGTTAGGCCCTGGACATGGATGTTTCCATTCTCTGCATCCTGGTTGGTTGGGAAATTGCACATAATTAAAGGTGCTTTCAGAACAGTTAATTTAAATATATAGCCACTAAAACAATGTGTCTGGAAAATAAATAAAATAGAAAAAACTGTTTGGTAACTTATTTAAAAGCAATTTTGCAGTTATACTGGCTATCGGCTTTGCTGTGCTTTGGCAGTAGGACTTTTTATACTGTATATGTTGCTATACTTTGTAAGTATCTCACATAACCTTCCCACCAGTGCAACTGAGAGCCATTTGTTGTCTTCCAAGCTGCATGACTCTTGCCACTTCTATATAAATGTTCTTTAGAAAAGGTAGATCTCATAAAAAGTGTGCAAATAGAATATGTATGCATAGCATAGGATTCATTTGCGTGGCATTTGAAGCTACTCCTATTGTAAAATCATATTAATACAATTCATTTGTGTGTTAGAGAGAAAGAAAGTATATAGCAGAGATTTCACAGTTTTGATTTCTAGGCATGTGTCTAATGTTTAAGTTGCGCATATGATTTCTCAAAATACTTTTAAAGTAGGTACAAGCATTAGCAAATGTAAATCACCCTTTAATAAGTTGTTTCTAATTCATTCACATACATTTTACAGAAAAGTCATAGAAATATGCTTAATTCGACAAATACCTGCTTGCCTGCCCTACTTTTTTTTTTTTCATCTTTTTGTCTTTCTCCCCACTGTCTTATAAACTTGCAGGCCCAGTACGAGTTATGAGTATACGGCCGTTCTGTTTCAGGACATTTAATGCCACATTAATGGGAGCTTCATTCAGTTCAGCTCAGCAACTCAATCCACTACAAAGAATGACTCTTTATTGTGCTTCAGCTTTATCAGGGTGAGTTGTCATTGAGTTCATAGTCATTGTTTAGAAAGCCTGCTTTGGGAATTACACTGATGCAGTAAATGAACTGTCTGCATTTGTTGTCCAGTCTGAGAGCATCTGACCAAGGTGTTCTCAATCCCATTCCAAGTGAACTGTTTTGTGGTTCAAATGCAATCAGAAAGCAATAGAACCCTGATTAGATCCAACTGCAGGAAATGAACTAAACATGCCATGCATTTTTTCTTATGAGAGTGAGTCACAATGTACAACTGCAGAATCTGACCAATAGCCAAAAAAAGAAATAATAATTTTGTTATAAAATTTTTTAAAGTTGAATCTTTGTTTTGATTTGAGTCTCGTCTCCTTCCTGCTTTTTTTATTGGTTTATTTTTTTGTGTTTCCTGGTGTACTCCGTTTTTCTCTTTAGTTTCTTGATCTGTGCTCTTGTTTATGAACATACCTAGACCATATCTGGTTGATGTTGTCTACCTGTGTTTGACCCCTGCTAGGACTTTGATGATGATTGCAGTATTAATAAACCTCAAACTGATTTTAACCACTTTAAAAACAGAGTATTTTATCTGTGTGTGCTCTGATTTGGTCACTGATTCTGCATAGCTATACTTTTATTTCCATAAATGTGCTAATATTATAATGAATGAGGTAATATTAGTATAGACCTTTACAGAGTGCACGGACTCCACTCCAGCTGCCATTCTCCTGGCACACCCGGGTTGCCGAGCCCACCAAATGATAACCTGGAGAACAAGTGAAGTGCATTTCATGTCCAATTAGGTACTTGGAGCCAAACTTCTTCCCATGACTTGGAGCTTCCAGAGCAGAACAAATGGATGAGGCTTCAAATACAAGAAAATGACAGAAAAAGAATTAAAATTAAAGATATGAGGATGGATGGTAAGCTGCAGAACTGTAGATTTTTTTTAGGCTTCATTTCAGCTTTGCATAAAAATCTCAAGAAAAAGCAAGTGCTGTAGATGAAATAAATGTGAAAGTTTCCTAGTCTTGAAAAAACAAGATGAGGTACTGTACATTGTGCAGTGTTGTTATAATTTTAATGAAAAATTAAGGTTTTTCATTTTTTTCCAAAGTTTAATTAAATAAAAAGCTTCTAGTACAAAACAATGCTGACTTCCGGTTCAAATCTGAATTTGAATAAAGACATAACAATTTTAAGCACTGAGCAGACATATAACAATAAGAATTTATGATAGTATACTGTATTATAGTATATTTATTTTAGTGATCTATTACTCCACTATGCGCTATCACTTTCAGATCACATCAACAATGCATACATACGTGAAGACTGGTCTGCTTGGGGAAATTTGGACACAGAATTCTGAAGGCTGGTAAGTTTGGACTTCATAATTCTGAGCCCCTCTGTAAACCGGATCTCCTGTCCTTTTAAAAATTTCTCCATCTGTTGAAGCACACCCATCACCCTCTGCTTATCTATGCAGCCCTGAGACATTAACAACCACATAAATATGATCAGGCAACATATAATCCTCAGGCTGACATTTACGTTAAAGTCAATACTTTAATTAAAGACATCCTTATGACATGGAAGCAGTGGCAAAACCCCCAAAACTCCCAATAAAGTATTGGTTATTTCTGTAACTTAAGAAGCGGCATAAACAGTATGATTGCTTACATTCAGATGTGAATGATTTATTTCTACAATGGCTGAGCAAGATGGCCGTGTGCAGTAAAATAACTTACTTACTGAGCTAACTTACTGAGCATTACATTACCAGTTGCAAATGTTGCTACAGTACATACATGGCCTCTTATTCATTTCTTATTCATCCCTATGGATCTTCACCCGTAAAACTACCATAAACCGTAAAAATTACCATAAACCAGATACTGAAATGATTTATAAATTCAGTATATAAAAGTAAACCCTGACAGTATTAATGGACTGAAATTTAAATGAGTATACTGTAAATAAGAGCCCTGAGCACAGGTAAGTCTGACAGCAGACTTACTGATGTATAATTACAACAGCAGTTCTTCCACCTGAAAATCTACACTATGAGAGATATGGTCTCACATCAAGCTACAGTAGGATCATTCACAGCAGCACAAGAGATTGACCACCAGTACAGAAACCTTAAGCAGGAGGAAAAGCAGCGAGAAGCAGTTACAGTGGTGTGAAAAACTATTTGCCCCCCCTCCTGATTTCTTATTCTTTTGCATGTTTGTCACACAAAATGTTTCTGATCATCAAACACATTTAACTATTAGTCAAAGATAACACAAGTAAACACAAAAGCACATTAATCGAAAGTTATGTGGAAGGGAAAAGTGTGGAAGGAAAAGAAAAAGGTGCACAAGCAGCAAGGATAACCGCAGCCTGGAGAGGATTGTCAGGAAAAGGCCATTCAAAAGTGTTGGGGACTTTCACAAGGAGTGGACTGAGGCTGGAGTCAGTGCATCAAGAGCCACCACACACAGACGGATCCTGGACATGGGCTTCAAATGTCGTATTCCTCTTGTCAACACCTCCTGAACAACAAAAAACATCAGAAGCGTCTTACCTGGGCTAAAGAAAAAAGAACTTGTCTGTTGCTCAGTGGTCCAAAGTCCTCTTTTCTGATGAGAGCAACTTTTGCATCTCATTTGGAAACAAAGGACCCAGAGTCTGGAGGAAGAATGGAGAGGCACACATTGCAAGATGCTTGAAGTCCAGTGTGAAGTTTCCACAGTCTGTTTTGATTTGGGGTGCCATGTCATCTGCTGGTGTTTGTCCACTGTGCTTCAGTCCAGGGGGATTTTGGAGAACTTCATGCTTCCTTCTGCAGACGAGCTTTATGGGGATGCTGACTTAATTTTCCGGCAGGACTTGGCACCTGCCCACACTGGCAAAAGCACCAAAACCTGGTTCAATGACCGTGGGATTACTGTGCTTGATTGACCAGCAAACTTGTCTGACCTGAACCCCACAGAGAATCTATGTGGCATTACCAAGAGAAAAATGAGAGACATGAGACCGAATAATGCAGGAGAGCTGAAGGCTGCTATTGAAGCATCCTGGTCTTCCATAATTCAATTCAATTCAATTTCAATTCAATTTTATTTGTATAGCGCTTTTAACAATTGACATTGTCTCAAAACAGCTTTACACAATCAAAAGAATTATTTAACTTTGTATGGAATGTGAATGTGTATGAATCAAAATGTTCAGATATTCCCTGGTGAGCAAGCCCGAGGGCGACAGTGGCAAGGAAAAACTCCCTGAGACGGTAATAGGAAGAAACCTTGAGAGGAACCAGACTCGACAGGGAACCCATCCTCATCTGGGTGAAACAGATAGCAGGAAATGATCTGCATTTATATAGTGTTAAGTGTTAGGTTCAGCTATAATAGTTGATGTTAATTGATGTTATAATAGTTGATGTAAAATGGAGTCCAGTAGTTATTCGAGACTCAGATAGACTTGTAGAAAGAACACCTCAGCAGTGCCACAGGCTGATATCTTCCATGCCACGCCGGATTGAGGCAGTAATTGCTGGAAAAGGGGCCCAAAACAAATACTGAGTACATACTTATACTTTTCAGAGGTCTGATATGTTCTATGTATAATCCTTGTTTTATTGATTGCATGTAATATTCTAATTTTCTGAGATTGTGGATTTGGGGTTTTCTTCAATTTATGCCATAATCATCTCACTTATGACAACAGTTTGAACTATCTTGCTTTGCATATAATGAGTCTATCTCATATATTACTGTAGTTTCACATTTAAAGTTGCATTACTGAAATTAATGAACTTTTGCATGATATTCTAATTTTTCAGGTTTCACCTGTATATACCGTCATGTGATCACAACTGATCCAATGGTTCTTTTCATCTCATTGCGAGTGCGTCACTCATATAGTCAACATCAGTGCGGTGTGTATTGTTTATTATAGCATTGTGACCACGTGTGTGTGCGCGGGTAAAACAGAATAAAGTGTCATTACAGAGGTTCCTTGTTAAAGATCCAGTTTTCAGAGTCTCTGACTCTCTGTCAGGGGGCAATGATTCCATTAATGTGTGTGTGTGTGTGTGTGTGTGTGTGTGTGTGTGTGTGTGTGTGTGTGTGTGTGTGTGTGTGTGTGTGTGTGTGTGTGTGTGTGTGTGTGAGAGAGTTTCCCTGTTAAAGAAGTTTCCCAACAAGGGCAGAGTTTTCGTTAGTGGGTGTGTGTGTGTCAGAATCTGGCAGAAGAAAAAAAGACCACAAATCTGCACAATAAATTTTATCTTCTGTCAGATCAGACAGACACAATTTTTTTCGGAGACTGTTTTCAGTGTCCAGAGAAAACCTTTCTTTTATATATATATATAATATCTTGCCAAGTCTTAGCAATGAACGCATAAATAAATGAGAATTTAATTTTAGCCACAATGTGAAAATGAATTGTTTAGCCACAGAGTAAAACAAGCATGAAGGCACCCTGGGAAACATTCTGCCACTCTACCATCAACAAACCTGACTGTCTGCATGACCAGTGCCCATGAAACCCCTAGATTTCCACCATTACGTAAGAGGAAGTTCTTTTAACCATATGGCCAATTAAACTACTTTAAACAGCCCTATTTTAGTATAGTTCAAGGCTCACCCTCACTGAAAGATATCAAGTGTGTAATTCCTTTTACCTTAGATGTTAAGCTACTACCTTTACTATAATCTGGAGATAAGGAAGAGATTTGTTTGGGTCAAAGTCAGGCTTTGTAAGTAATGGTTTGATAATGTACATACCGTACTGTAGCTAATGATAAGGGTGGTGTTTAGAGGTGTGTTGGCTTCTGCCAGTTTTAATATTGTATGTAACAGTGACTCTATAAACCCTTTTTTATACAACAGTTAATTCCACCTGAGTAATCTGACTGTACAAGAGGCTTTACACAAGTGGTAAAATAGAGAATAACAGCACTGGGATGTTCAACTATACGTATCACTCTGCATCGCAAGAGTTCTAAAAAGTGTCAGTTGAACACATTGGTGAAGCTTGGTATGGTCCACCTTCCTGAAAAGAGGAGCCTGAAAAAACCCACATTTAAAGCCAGTCATGGAAAATTTTTCAGCAAGAAAACGTGATAATGTGTCATCGTAAACCACAGTTTGTCCCCTGAGTAATGTCTTCTAAGTTTTTTCAAATTGCCTCTGAACCATCGGTGTTGTTCTGTTCTCTGCTAACACAAACTACAAAGCTACTGTAGCTTTTAGCATAAAACTGAATGCCTCCCTAGTCCCTACATTGCGCTTTCCATTTTATGCTATTTGGGATTCAAGTCTGGAACCAAGAAGTTAGCTGATATTCTAAATCAGAATAAGTGTAAATAAAAAGTAAATCTCATAGGTTTCTTAGGAAGTATCGATCGCTAACTGTCAACGTTCAATGCTACATCTGCCAGTTGCGGAGGGATATGTGTAGGCGAAGCAAAATAACTTATTAAATAAACAAACAAATCACAATCTGCTGAAAATATATGCCGTTTGTGGAACTGTTGTATAAAAGCAATGTCACACAAGATGTGTAGTTTTACTTAATATCAGCAGGGCTATGATATCATCGACACTCAGGCTGCATCCTCATGCCTACGACAACCTCACTGCCCCTTGCATAATAGTGATTCATAAAATAATAATGTCATAAGGAACTATCCCCTGAGCATGGATATGAACAATCAGAATTAAAATAGGAAGGGTGCATGTTAGATGGTAAGGTGATTTGTGTTCCTGGGGCTTCATGCCCCAACAGACTGCATCAGGGAGAAACATATTTAGCTAGGTGCTGATTTGAAAATAGTGAAGAGGTCTGTCTGAACCTTGCTAAACCTTCCCAAGTTTTATAATACAGTATTATACCATTCTACATGGATGTCCTGTCTAGGCAGTGTATCTGCTGCACCATTGTTCAGCCCCAGTAAAGGAGTGTCTCTCACTAGGAAGTTGTAACCAAGCAGGTATCTCAAGTTCCTTACTGTCTCTGCCACTCTTTCTCTCTTCCAGAGATGGATGACTGCTAAGCCAAAAGCTGCTGCACAGATGTCTTTAGGAGCTGAAGACGGATTTTTGTATATTTTTCATGGCCAAAAGACACATAGGAAGGCAATGCAATGACTTTAAATTACAATGCATCATTCCTTTTTTTTTTAAATAGAAACATGTGGCATTTAAAGTGAGTGATCACCATTTGGAATTTGAAAAGCTTGCAGGATATACACCTAACCATGGCAAATGCTGAAGCTTCTAGGTTTTAAAACCTTATAATCACATATACTGTATGGTTAGTTAAGTATACTGGTGGCTGTTACACATCCAGTTAGTTATAGATTCATAACAAATGATATACATGAGCGAGAGAGAGAGAGAGATTTTAAAGTTATCACTCTGCTTCATAGAGGGTATTTACCCTCTATGAAGGAGAGTGACAACTTTAAAATCTTGTAATGTAGGATCTGGGAAGTAGTAATATACCTAATGTTTAGCCATTAGCCATTTCTCTCTCTCACTCTCACTCATGTGTATAATTTGTTATGAATCAATAACTAACATTTAAAAAGAACTTAAATGATTTTAGCAAATGGCTGCAATATAACAAAGAGTGGAAAAAATAAGGGGGTCTGAATACTTTTCGTACCCACTGTGTGTGTGTGTGTGTGTGTGTGTGTATATATATATATATTAGGGATGTAACGGTATTGTAAATACCGTCGTACCGCAATAACACTTTATTTCAATAATACCGTGGTCGCATGACGGTTAAATGATAGGTCTTCTGAGAAAAGCATGACCATCATCCTTTGCGGTCTGTTGTCGCTACAGATCCAGTAATGCGCACATACGATTTAAAACCCGCTTACTCCTTAATGATTAATTACACTTTCCATCTCTTTTCCTTCACCGCTAATAGCAGCATTTATAGCCATTTCCGCATTACTGGATCTGTAGCGACAACAGACCGCAAAGGATGATGGTCACTCCTGGGCTGATGGGAATTGTAGTTCCCGCTACCTCCCGTTCGCTCCATTCGCCTGAGCAAACGTTTCTCAGAAGACCTCTAGTTTTATCGAGTCATTTCGGTTTCTCTCTGAAAAGAAACGAGAAAGGAAAAGAAAAATCCTGTCTGTCTGAATAAGTGAGTGAATGAGGTGAGTGTCTCAAATACTCATTCAGCACATGGACCAGCTGCAATAAGTAGGCTGCTATTTTTTTTTTCTGAGTTTTCAAGAATACTAAATTTAAACTTTTTTTTTTTACATGGTTTAATAATTTTTTGTTATTAAAATTTAAACATTTAAGTTTCTGTTTCAAAGTTTACAGATAGATGGCTAATTTGTATGCCATTGATATGTTCAGTGTTCATGTAAACTATTTAATAAACACATCTGGCACTTTTTTCGAGACTCTTCATTAGTTTTGATTTTCCTGTAAATGATTCAATAAATACCGTCCCGTGCCATTTATACCGCGGTATTACTGTACCGTCAAGTTTTGATACCGTTACATCCCTAATATATATAGCTATATATATATAAAATACTGTATACTGTATTTTATATTTAGAAACTATATACATGACACGACACAGTTTTTACAAAGGTTCCAATAAAATCTTCACCTAAACGAGTTGAAGTGTTCAGAATGGTTCGACACAGAACATTTAATAGCTGTATTTAATCATCCAGAAATATGACATAGAATATAACTTTTGCCTAAAGTGGGTAACACACACACACACACACACACACACAGGCGGTCTACAGTATACTGACCTGCATCCCGTCATTAGCACTGTGTAAAGCCAACAGCGACAGAAGCAGAATAACTCGGTACTCCTGTGACAGAGACATTCTCCAAAGTCCACTGCCTGACCTCTTGTCCCGGTCCTAGTAGATTGTTTTCGTGCCAAACCAAGACGATCTGTAATTCACAGCCTCACGCAGCGCTCGGTTTCTCTTTTTTCTCGTTTCCCAGCTGATGCGCAGATGGTGTTCTACTATCACATGTCGGAACAGCAGACACTCGGAGCTCCGCTTTCTCAGCAGCGACACAGAGAAACACAACCTGCTGGAGTTTCAGCAACGTGCACTCAGTCTCTCTCTCTCTCAGTCTGTCTCTCTCTGTCTCTCTCTCTCAGTCTCTCTCTCTCTCTCTCACTCTCTCTCTCTCTCTCTCTCTCAGTCTCTCTCTCTGTCTCTCACTCTCTCTCTCTCTCTCTCTCAGTCTCTCTCTCTCAGTCTCTCTCTCTCTCTCTCACTCTCTCTCTCTCTCTCTCTCTCTCTCAGTCTCTCTCTCTGTCTCTCACTCTCTCTCTCTCTCTCTCTCAGTCTCTCTCTCTCAGTCTCTCTCTCTCTCTCTCAGTCTCTCTCTCTGTCTCTCTCTCTCTCAGTCTCTCTCTCTCTCTCTCTCTCTGTCTCTCTCTCTCAGTCTCTCTCTCTGTCTCTCACTCTCTCTCTCTCTGTCTCTCTCTCTCTCTCTCTCAGTCTCTCTCTCTCTCTCTCTCAGTCTCTCTCTCTCTCAGTCTCTCTCTCTCTCAGTCTCTCTCTCTCTCAGTCTCTCTCTCTGTCTCTCTCTCTCTCACTCTCTCTCTCTCAGTCTCTCTCTCTCTCTCTCTCTCTCTCTCTCCGAGTCGCAGCTCTGAACACCGAGATACATCATAGATCATACGCGCTGCCCGGCATTTTGCTTTGCCTACGGCCATGATATGGTATCAATAAGAACTGCTTATGCAGTGTCAAACATTTATTGCTACCCAGAGTCGCATTAATTCCTCTCCAAAATATTGTATCGATATTAGGAGTGTTGGACCACTGTGTAAAGTTTTCTCCAGCAAATATTCTCAATGGAGTTGAGATCTGGACTCCGTGGTGTCCAATCCATGTGGTGAAAATGATGCCTCATGCTCCCTGTATCACTCTTTCACAATCCTGGCACTGTCATTTTAAAATCCATTGATGGAAAAACCTGGTCATTCAGTGCATTTACGTCTTCAGCTTCCCTCATTTCTTTAGCACATACTGTAATGTTGCAGAACCTAGACCTGACCAACAGACCCCTGATCATAACAGGCTTGTATGTTAGGCACTATGCATGATGGGTGCATCCTTTCATCTGCCTCTCTTTGATGTTCCCATCACACTGGAACATGGTCAATCTGGACTCATCAGACCACATAATTTTTCCCAATGCTGCACAGTCCATTCCTTATGCTCCTTACCAAACGGAAGCCTTTTCCTTGATTAAAGCCTCACTGATTAATATTTGTCTTAAAGTGACACAGCTGTTTAGTC
This sequence comes from Channallabes apus, assembly GCA_030522415.1. Classification (NCBI taxonomy): domain Eukaryota; kingdom Metazoa; phylum Chordata; class Actinopteri; order Siluriformes; family Clariidae; genus Channallabes; species Channallabes apus. The sequence goes on from CM060118.1 coordinate 36,333,650, forward strand.
CAAATCCATTCACCAACAAGTTTTAATAATGGGTTTTTCAGTTCTTAACCAAATTTTAGTCGTTTCAGCAATCTCATTAGTTGTTTTCATTTGTTGATGCAAGACAATAATTTGACCCTTCTGAAACAGAGTAACGTTTGCTAGGACCACATCGTATGTCTTCTGATGTGGTCATTTAAAAATGAGAAGCTTCCAGTCATCCCTGTTGCTTGTGCCTGTTTTCCTAGACTTTTATCTTCCAGTCAACTTTCAATAAATATGCATAATGAATATGCTTCCATAAGTATCCTCCTTATGGAAGAGTGTTGATGACTGACTTCTGGACAACTGTTAAGTCACATTCTTTTTAAAACTGTATAAACAATGATGTCTATTGTGATACATGGGTGGGGAATGAGGAGACAATAATATATCACACAAATAATTGTGTGATATTCACATGTACTCTATATGGAATATCATTTCTCAATATTAAGTGTTTGAAATTCTAAAAAATGTTATTTGTGATACCATACATCATAGTAAATCAACCTGCTATCTAGTTTCACTGTGGCATGAGTAGTAGCAGTAACTCAAAATATTACTGTCATTATGACTTTAATGGCATTAATCTTAAAATATTAAGGAAAATATAGAGCCTAAATTAATTACCTTACACATAATGGCTAGCAAAAAAATAATTCCGCTAAAAACAAAGTAAAATTTAGATCTTTGTTTTTTTTGTTAATGTCTGGATCAACATTATAATTGTACCTTAAATTCACCCCAGCTGAACAATATACAAGGAATGAACTATTCATTAGGTCACTAGTTAAATCATGTTCTGACATTATGTGTAGTGACATACAGTAAGTGAACCACACTTCTATGGACTCGGAGTTATTGGGTCAGTAAAAACATTTTATACTTTCAAACCTTACTTTTTTTTTAATTAATTCTCTACAGTGCATCTTGAAAAATCACAAAAAGTAAATTGTCTTTTGGAATTTAATTTTAAAAAGTGAAACTCATATTCTAGATTTGTTGCAAGTGAAATATTCAAGCCTTTTTTTTGTTTTAATTTCAAAGATTATGGCTTACAGGACATGAAAAGCAAAAATCCAGTAACTCTAAGTATTTAAACATTTACTTTAAAGTTTAAGTAAATTTCTATTCAGTAATTACTGTGCATCTTTTGAACTTGACAGTTGCCCGAGTGATTATCATCGACATGATCCACAAGGGGGGTAATGTCATTGCCGAAGGGGCAGGCTAGAAAGTTGACAGGAGGGTGGGTGGGGGTTATTGTAGTACAATGTGCAGAAGTAGTAGTGATGACTGTAAGAAAATTGTCAAGCAAAGCTGATTGTAGAATTATGGAGAACTTCATTAGGAGTGAGTGAGTGAGTGAGTGAGTGAGTTAGTTAGTTAGCTAGCTAGCTAGTTAGTTAGTTCATACAGAACCAAAACATGCAACAAAAAGAAAACATGTATTGTGTGACAAAACAGAACTTAATAAATATAGAATACAGCTACACATACTGTATGGTTGCAATGAAATAATTTATACATGTTAAGCTACTGTTTATAATATTATCATACGTTCAGTGTACAATCACTTTCTCTATTTTAATTCACCAATCAGACCAATATCATGATTAATGCACCCTTCAAGATTTAATTAATAAATATTGTGTATTTTTTTTAACCACACTTGATTTGATCTCATAATTTAATGATTTGCAGTGATCTATTTAATTAGTGTTTGGCCTTAGTTCTTGAGTTTTTTTTTTTCACTTCTTTTGTTCTGAAAGCATTTCCTTTCTGCCCTTTGTGCTTTATAATCATATAGTTTATATTTTCGCAAAATATAGCAAGTCCTGGATGGGGCTATAACAGTGGATTTGAAAATGGTTGAATAGAGACTTCATCAGTGTGTCATTACTACAAGGCTAATTAGTCTGTGTGATCTGAATCAGAATCTGGTTTTATTTGCCAAGTATGTTGATACACACAAGGAATTTGACTCTGTAACATGGAAGAAGTTTTTTAAAGAAGCATAGTGGTGCTTTATACAGTACAAGATGATTGATTAGTGCAAATGTTTCTGATCATCAAACACATTTAACTGTTAGTCAAAGATAACACAAGTAAACACAAAATGCAGTTTTTAAATGAGGGGTTTTATTATTTAGGGAGAAAAAAAATCCAAACCTACATGGCCCTGTGTGAAAAAGTAATTGCCCCCTGAACCTAATAACTGGTTGGGCCACCCTTAGCAGCAATAACTGCAAGCAAGCGTTTGCGATAACTTGCAACGAGTCTTTTACAGCGCTCTGGAGGAATTTTGGCCCACTCATCTTTGCAGAATTGTTGTAATTCAGCTTTGAGGGTTTTCTAGCATGAACCGCCTTTTTAAGGTCATGCCACAACATCTCAATAGGATTCAGGTCAGGACTTTGACTAGGCCACTCCAAAGTCTTCATTTTGTTTTTCTTCAGCCATTCAGATGTGGATTTGCTGGTGTGTTTTGGGTCATTGTCCTGCTGCAGCAGTTTTTCACACCACTGTACATTTACCTTACACATTGTGTAACTGTAACCATACCTCACTGCCATCTCTCCTTCACTTCTGCTCTCTCCTCCCCTCTCTCTCGCTCTCCTTCTCTCTTTTTTCATCTTCCTGTCTCTCTGTCGAGCTACTCATGTCGCTCCTGAGCTGCCAGTGATCCAGACCTTCTCTGCCCTCTGGACCTGTCTGATGCAGTCAGGTGTCCCGCTTCTGGTTAGAGATCTCGTTGCATGGATGCCCTGTGTGGTCTGCCTGGGATGTGTGTGGTGACTGGGAACAGTTTCACTTTCCCACACTCCTGGCCTCAGCTGATGCTGACAGCTGTTCTTGGAGGACTCGTGACTGTAGTCGCTCGTTGGTTCAGGACTGGAATTTCCTACACGTCTACCTGAGCTTCCAACAACAAACTGGACTCCATATTAACAGAAACACATCTCCTGTTATACTGAACGAACAGCCTCCTAACACACTGTATGACTGCAGATCAATCCCTGCTATCCGTTTAGCTCAAATGAGGATGGGTTCCCTATTGAGTCTGGTTCCCCTCAAGGTTTCTTCCTATTGACATCTCAGGGAGTTTTTCCTTTCCGCTGTCGCCGTCACCCTTATCTTGCTCATCAGAGACAATCTTATCATTTTGATTCATACACATTTCATACAAACTTCCATAATTCTTTTGATTATGTAATGCTGTTTGTAAAAAGCATGTTGCTGCTTTTATACAGCAGACTGCAGTCCAGGTTAACTGTTTATGGTAGTGATTGCCTGAAGAAACAAACCATTCCTATGCCTGGCAGTTTTGGTGTATGGGGTTCTGTAGCGCCTGTCATAGGGAAGGAGATGAAAAAGGTTATGTCCAGGGCATGAAGGGTCTGTAGTGACTTTCCTGGTTCTTGTACCAGTTCTTCCTCCAGAACCTCCATATCTTCTCTATTGCTGTCATGACTAATGTCATTCAGGTCTGTGCTGAAGATGGTGTGGTGATGTTGCTGAAACTTTCAAAAATTAAAAAGTTTCAAACTTGATTTTGAGTATAAAAGTCACAGCATTTGTGAGTTCCACAAAGCCACCATGTCTTTGATAGACATAGAGAGCAACAATGTTTTTTTTTTTATTATTTTTTCTGCCGTTTTTATTATTAGAGCTTAGGGTGGGTGGGTCTTGAATTATGAAACGGGGCTCATATTATAACAGACCAATTAAAACTGTGAAAATGTATTGGAACTACACGTCGTTGTGGCTGGTTTGAAACGGGCGACATCTAGTGTCAAAAAGTAGCGTCACGTCTGATACAATGCAAGCAGTTAAAAACACTTTTTATATTACAATTTAAACTGCAAATATAAAACAACACATTTGAGAGTGCAGTCCAAGAATACAGTTTAAACGGAGGTGAAGACGCTGCTTACAAAATGTCAGCTGCGAACTCATACTGACAGTTTTCTGTTTTAAGGACGAGCTTGTGTTTTTCACAGCCTCTGACCAATACTGTGACATAAAATGGTGACAAACTCGAGGGCGCCAGTGATCTGACCAATCAGCGTAAATGTTCCGGGTGCGCTGCAACACGCGCGGGGAATCCGATTGGTAAAACTTTAAAGTGGGCGGGAACTTTCTTCTTGTTCATCGTCTTCGCAGCCATTTTGCGAAAACTCTTAACGGGCGCCATGTCTGAAGGAGATACTGACTACATCGAAACTCATAACAATCTCTGTTCCACACTCCGTCTGCAGTATCGTACCGAGACAGCTGTCAGCCGACGGGACGTTAACAAACCTGCGGTATCAAAGCTGTGTTTACAGCGTAAAAATATCAGCATTGAAATGAAAGAGGATAATGTCTGTTAACCGTCTCATTGTTGAGACGTGTATCCGTGAGTGTTTTTTTCAGACTAGCTAATACAATCCGTCATCATCTCTCACAACCAGCCAACGTCTCCATGAGTGACTGAATGCATCTCACTCTTGTTGCGGAGAAGGGCAAATCCGTTTCTAACCATCATGGCTTTTGTGAGCCTCTTCTCCTGTCCCCCAAACCCCGTCCTTGACAAAAACATGACAGACTCTGAGCTGGCAGGGGAAGAAAGGTCGAGTAACGTTCTTATCTGCTTCTGTGCAGGAGTTTTATTTGTACAGTTTTTTTTTTTTATTCCAGTGGTTGTTTTCATTTTCCCTTTTATCATTTCACTCGAGTTTTTTTTTCCAACTTTTAGAGCTTTGGCTTGATTTCGTAGCTCATTGCACCAGGCCTGCCCCAGTCCATCTCTTAGTGCATGCACGTTCATTGTCCTCGTACAGCTGTCAACTTCTCAAAGTCAGTTAATTCATGTGTTCCCGCCCTGCTCGTCTCGTCCATGCTTTTCCCCCCTAAAAGTTTCCCCTTATTTATATCTAATGCTTTGTATTAGCAGGTTATTACCTCCAGAACAGGAGCTAACGGACAGTAAGCTGCTCGCTACAGTATATCGCTAAGAGATGGATCTAGGCTGTTTAAATATTTGATGCCGTGATGGCAACCACTCCCACTGACGTCACTTTGGATCGGATTAACCCCGCCCCCTATGATGGGAGTAGTCCTGAAGGGGTTCCCTGTATGGAAGTGAAATGCTGTGTATTTAATTGAAGGGTTTAGTTGTTGAGGGGTTGTTATGTGTCCTTATAGTAATGTTTAGATGCATCATTCACCTCACAAATTCTCTGGCTAATGCTAGACCTATCTATTTATCCATCTGTTAAAGAGTAAATGAACCAAAGTAAGAGTTTTTAAGCTCCTGTTAATATAGGCGTTTCTAAAATACTAGACAAAATGAATTTCCGTTACATACGTGAATGAACGACAAGAAAGCATTGTCACAATATGTATAGTTAAGTCAAATGTATGATTCATAATTTGAATGCTTAATGTTATTAATGTTAACTGATAGCATTGACTGTTCATAGGATACCTTTCGATATGGAGCTTGTGACATGTGCTTAATTGCATGTCTGAATTTCCCTAAAAATCCTCAGAAACTGCTTCTTTAACGAGTCTTTTAAATTCTGGTTATGATTTGGTTTTGGCTTGGTATGAAATACAGCTTTCTGGAGTGTCTCTGAATAACTGAAGGAAAAGTAATTATCATTATTTTGGATTCAATATATTAGGGGCAGTCCTTGAAATCTGTTCTAAGTCACTGGAGAAAACAGCCCAAAAAAGACTTGAGCTTTTGTTTTTTTCCCCTCCCTTTTGGCATCTGTCTATAAAGATTATGTTCTGTAAAGAGCCAGTTTAACTAATGCAGCAGTAAAAACAGTCACCCTGCCCAACTATATCTAAAACCTTACTAGCCAAGCAAAATTTTCTCATAATTTCATCAGATTTTTAATTTCATCAGATTTTTGCGGGCTGTGCAAATTATCATTTCAGCTTGTAATCAGACACCACCTGTCCAACTGCATCATCACATAATCAGTAAAAAAAAATGTAGAAGAAAATATGAGGGTGGTGCTGCCAGTAAGTTCAATTTTATATACAGCAAAACAACTCTGACCCATCAAGGCTTGGACTCCAAAATTTTAGACATTAGAGGTTGAGTTCAAGCCTTTATTCAGGCCTTTATGGATCAAACTTACTTGTCCAGGACATCCCACAGAAGCTTGATCGAATTAAAATCTGCGGAATTAGCCGTTTTTCATGTTTCATAAAACATTCCCAAACGCTTTTGTCAGTGTGGGAGGGAAATTATTCTTGCCATAAAGGAGTGTACTTCGTCTGGAACAGTGAAAATGTATTTATGTCAGCTGTAATGTTTTAAAACCACTGACAAATTAAGAGAATAACCTTCATTATCCCATTACAGTGGCACCTGTCAAGAGGTGGGACTACATTAGGCAACAAGTAAACATTTACATGTCAAAGTCGATGGGTTGAAAGCAGGCAAAATGTGCAAGCGTAAGGATTAAAACAACTTTAACAATTACAAAAATTGTGATGGCTAGACTACTGGGTCAGAACATCTCCAACAGCAAGTCTTGTGGAGTGTTTCCATTATGCAGGGTTTAATACCTACCAGAAGTGTTGATCCAAAGAACGACAACTAGTGAATAGCTGACAGGGTTATATACACCCAATCATGGAAACAGATTTATTATCAAATTAGAAAATTGAAAGAAAATAAATAAATGTTTTTTAAAAATGCCAAAAATTCCATAAAAGAAACAATTTCCTACAGTAAACAAAATAAAATAAAAACCTAGGATTTTTTACTTATACTTTGACACATGAACTTTTAGGAAGATTTGTAATAGTCCTGTTACATACCCACAAATGTCTGCTTTTGGTTAAGTATTTAACAAAGAATAGTATGTTTGCATTTATTGCTTAACCAGTAATGGTTACTTTCTGCTTATAAAAAAAGACACAACAATGAGAAGTGTTTGTTTTGTTTTGCGTCACTGTTTCCTTGTGTCACAGACAAACTAGAGAGGAGTGCTTTAATTTTTTTATATAATCAGGTGAAATAAAATTGTCTAAAAGTCTAAATGCTTTCTCATCTACGGTCTCTAGCTCTGTAAGCTAGTCTTTGGTCCTTTGAGCTGCATCCACATAAATGTACAATATTTGGCCAAAAGTATATAGACACCTGCCCATCATATCTATATGTGGTACTGACTGTTCCCCAGACACTAGTCTCTGATTTCACTAATGTTGTAGCTGAATGGAGAAATCTTCCACAGCCACACTTCAAAATCTACTGAACTATTACAGCAAAGATCATAATTAAACAGTGAAGTAATAATGTAGTATAATAAAAAAAATCTGTATAGAAAACTGTTTTAAAATACCAGTTTGTTATTTTGTTTTGTGTATACGGGCTGGGTTGGCATTTGGTGAGGTGGGATGTTGCAAAGTATGCATGCACATTGATTATTTAAATCTGAACGATAATGGTTGGCAGTATATTTGTTGAAAAACAACAGTTTTTTTTGTTTGTTTGTTTTATGTTTCAGGGAGGACGGTGAATTGGAGGATGGTGAAATTGATGATGAAGGGATTGGGATTGAAGAAGAAAATGAAACAAAGGCAGAGCCTGAAGATTTGGAAAAAGACAAAGAAAAGGAGAAAGTTAGGGAGAAAGATGATAAATCGCATCGGCACGCCCATAAGAGACACAGGAAAATCAAAGAAAAACGAAAGTCAAAAAGAAGACGAAGAGATAGGCAGAAGGTATATTCCCAACTTCGCCCTATAAACACATTGCTTCCTGTATTTGTAAAGGTTCTTCTGGCACTTTTTGATTTCTCATGTTTTATTGCTCTCTCTCTTAGCATCACTCCCCATCTAGTGGTTCTAGCTCTGACAGTTGCAATACTGATCATGAGCATCCAGACAGACACAAGAGCAAAAAGATCAAAAGCGTCTATAGAGACTATGACGGTCGGTTTGCACAGGTAAATTTCAGTTTACTTAGAAGTCACTTATTGCATTCAGATTTACGGGTCAGTTTATGGTTCTACCCCCTGTTTAACCACATGTTGTTGTGTATCTGCTCATGTTTAGCGTGAACATGAACCTAGCGGATGTCATGGAAAACCACCAAGATCAATACAGCGCAAAAACAGTGAAAGTGAGGAGAAATATGATTATGATGACGATCAGGATGACTTCTGTGAGGAGCTTTCCAAATACAAACAAGCCAAAGAGGTCACCACATCCAGCAAAGCAGGCTCATCAAAAGAGCTGGGGACAAAATCCAGCATGAAAGGGCAGCAGTGTATGTGTTAACTGTTCTACTTCTTTTTTTTTTTTCTTTCATTTTTTCATTTTCAGCACTGTATCACTTTCAAATTTAAAAGAGGGTACCTGTCCATTTTAAGGTTGGTGAAGAGTTTGCTTTTATTCAGTGTTTCTCACAGGTCTGAATATATACCTGCGGTGGTAGTCAGCAGAACGTGGTCTACTACGTACAACAAACAACAAATACATTTCACCTTGAAAACTATATTTTGATTTATTTTCTTTTTCTATTAATTTCACGTTTTAGACATCCAATGTCCTATATCTCCCCTCCATTTACACATATGTGAGAGTAGAAGTTGATGAAGTAAAAAAATTAAGATTAAGATAAAACAAAGATTGCGTCCCTGTTAATAAATATATATGGGCTCAGGGAACAGATTTTTTTTAAGCACAGTATTATGAATTTTATCAATAGGCAATATTATGAATTGTATCGTAAATATGAAGTAAGAAAAAAAAACGTCACAGGCATAAGTTTATTATGTCAAATGTCATAAGTTTATTTTGTGAGTTCTACATTCTTGTAACGTCATTCCGATATTCTGTAGCAGTTATTATAACAAGTAATGATAACTTTGGTTCTACATGACATAACCAAAAACCTAATGCACAGTTTGATGTCTGAAGCCTCCCTTCGTTACGCCCTTCTTATTCTTTTTATGACAGCTGGCATCTGCTGCATTTACTGTCTCTCAGTACACCACTTGTAGCAAAATAAACAGGTACAGGAGCTGCACAGCAAGAGGTATCTTTCCACTACTAGTTAATTGATTGCAGATGGCATCGTTCTCCCTGACAGATTTTGGTGGCAAACTATTCTCTATGTATGGAAAACACTTTATCAGTATAAAGGCATCATTATGAGTGGTTGCTGATTATAATGAATGTCTGATAATAGAAAGTCAGTGTCACCTTACTGCCTGTTGTCCATCAGTTCAAATGTCCATTTCTCATTCAACTGTTTCAGTTGGTGGCACATGTGGTCGTGGATATGGTGGAGGAAATTCTGGCAGGGGGCGTGGTGTGTTAAACAAGAAAATGAAGGGCAAAAACTGGGGCCGTGGCCGTGGCAGAGCTGGAGAACTTGGAGAAAGTGGCTGTGGAACAAAAGGGGTTAGGTTCTTTAAAGAAATTTGATAGCATTTTATATTCAGTAACTGTGTTTATATAGCATATTCATAACCTTGCAGGAAGTACAAGGCCAACAGTGTTTCCAGAAAAAACGTCCAATCATGAGCCAAGAGTTTATCAATCAACACACGGTTGAACACAATGGCAGAAACGTCTGTAAATATTTCATCGAGGGAAGATGCATTAAAGTAAGTAAATTAAATTTATTGTGTTTTAATATGTGCATGGCATGTTGCTTGATTTGGCTTTTATATTGACTGTAATTGACTGTGACTGTATTTTCACAGGGGGATCAATGCAAGTTTGAACATGATAATGTAGTCCCAGAGAAGAAGAAAGAACTTTGCAAGTTCTATGTCCAGGGGTACTGCACTAAAGGAGAAAACTGCATCTACATGCACAATATCCTTAAAAAAAACATCAACAGAATTGTTCCTTCGGCTTTACCACACCTAATTTAATTCAGAAAAACCTGTTCATTAGCTGATTAGATAAATAAGGTGTGTCATGAGCATGAGGGTTGATAACAACTGATTTAGCGTGACTTGTGTTAGTGTTGTTGAAATAAACGTAAAAAAAAGTTGTTGTTCCACTTTCCTTGTATGAATCCTTACACAACATTTTACATGAATATCCCTGTAAGTTCTTCCACACTGGTGCAAAGTGCTACCAAGGAGACCACTGCAAATTCTCCCATGATCCTTTAACTGAGGTTAAAAAAGAATTGTTAGACAAGGTAAGAGTTTATGCATCTGATCATTTGTTGATATAATCTGTAAATTTACTGATCTTTCATGTTTGCTGATTTCAGATTTTGAACACAGATGAGGACCATGCCAATGAAGAAGAGCAGGAACTGGAGGACCTGAGGAAGCAGGGCATAGTTCCTTTGCCCAAACCACCTCCTGGTGTAGGGCTTTTACCAACACCAGGCTCAGGGAGTCCCCAGGATGGCAGCAAAAAGATCCCCTCTCTATTTGAAATTAAAGTCCAGCCAACTGTGGATCTGGCACAGAAAATTGCACTAAGGTACGTTGTTTTCTACAGTGGCTTGCAAAAGTATTCGGCCCCCTTGAACTTTTCCACATTTTGTCACATTACAGCCACAAACATGAATCAATTTTATTGGAATTCCACGTGAAAGACCAATACAAAGTGGTGTACACGTGAGAAGTGGAACGAAAATCATACATGATTCCAAACATTGTTTACAAATAAATAACTGCAAAGTGGGGTGTGCGTAATTATTCAGCCCCCTGAGTCAATACTTTGTAGAACCACCTTTTGCTGCAATTACAGCTGCCAGTCTTTTAGGGTACGTCTCTACCAGCTTTGCACATCTAGAGACTGAAATCCTCGTCCATTCTTCTTTGCAAAACAGCTCCAGCTCAGTCAGATTAGATGGACAGCGTTTGTGAAGAGCAGTTTTCAGATCTTGCCACAGATTCTCGATTGGATTTAGATCTGGACTTTGACTGGGCCATTCTAACACATGGATATGTTTTGTTTTAAACCATTCCATTGTTGCCCTGGCTTTATGTTTAGGGTCAAGGAGGCCGAATACTTTTGCAAGCCACTGTACATGTCTGTGATAATTTAGAACTAGATGTAATTCCTGAAGAAATGCACACAGGTGCATCACTTTTCCTGGCCATATTGCCCAAAACCATGAAAGTGAAAAAGTGAAAAAAGTGAAAGTGGAGGGGTGTGGGTTGGCCCTACTGCAGCACCCCTCCCCCTACACAGGATAATCACAGACAGAGAGAATGTAACCTAATATCTTGCATACACTGAAATGGGAACAGCCCCCTGATACCTGACCCTGGAACCCTAGGCTCTAGAGTTTTGGGGTTTCCTGGTTTGAATATAAGATTTTTGTGGGTTTTTGCAAAATTGAGTGAGCACTTTAGAAAAAGGTAGACGGAGGTAGTTCTTTGTTATTCACTGCTTCTCCACTGTAAAATTCAGTTCATTCTCAATGCACCAGATTCAAGGACATATATGAAGGGGTCAATTATTTGATTGATGTGATTTTTCTAAAGTAGTAGAAGTTTTCGTGCCATTCATCGTGATTTATGTTGTTTGCTGACTGGACCAAAAATGAGCAAGGTAGAATTCACAAGAACATTGGGGTTTGACACAGACCTGCGCCAAAAATGGTGCAATTAAGAGCACTTTTGAGAATTTCATGGATGTGTGTGCTAAATTGAGGAACAGACGACCTCTTGAGAAATTTTGAGAAAACCATTGGTCTGATTCCATGGAAAAGTAATAATTCACGTTTCCCTGGTGGGGGTATTAGGTCTTGGGTAACATTCATTTACATTAATTGGCAAATATTTTCTAATGAACTGTTGAGACTTAATAATTGATAATGATGATAATTTTAAAACAGAAAATGTCACACTTATAATATTTTTTGTGTGTATGGTGGTTCTTATTTTCTAGGCCAAATTTCTACAATAGCAGCTCTCCCCCATCCGGACAGTTTCAGGGTAGTGCAGGATCTGCCCAGGAGGACATGGAGACTGAAAGCATGATGTCCCCAGGCCACTGTCATTCTATATTGCCACCTCCAGAGTCCCCTGGAACTATGGGTGGTTCTGCTCTTCACTTTCCAGGCCTTCCCCAGAGTCCAACACAAGAACCGCCTCAGGGATATGGCCAGTGCATTCTCATGCCAGCCACAGGCCTGCAAGGTCAACCCTCAGTCTTCCATCAGAATAAAAATTCTCAGACGAACGAGCAGGGGGCACCATTCAAGACTGGCGGACAGACAGACATACCTTTTCAAGCTATGAGTCAGATGCCATCAGAGTTTTTCAAAAGCTTGTTCAGTGTCCAGCCAGTTGGCTTAACAGGTAGGAATGAAACTTAACATATTTTTCCCCTAATCCTTTAGACAGAAAATGTATTTTACATATTATTCAGCTTAATTAACTTTATTCAGTAGGATTGATATAATGTATCATATTATAATCAGTTAATATTATAATTTTAAGTTATAAAATAGAGACTAGGAACACTTATTTGGAACAAACGTTCAGGACAACAAATGAATATCCTGTAAGTAATTTAATATACGTATAGTATAAGTATGGAAATCTGTCCAAAAAAAACTTCTTAGTTCTGTTATGTGCATTGCAAGTAAACTGTGTTTTCATAATTATAATTTTATTTTTCTGATTGGAAATTTTTACTGAACCCCTGACCTTCTGTGCTTCAAATATTCTTCTTTTCCCAGAAGAAGCCCAGACAGGGTCCATGCAGGACCCACAGCAGCACCAGGAAGGTAGTGCCCAGTCCCTCAGTGGCATAAAGGACATCTTGCCAGCTGTTCAGAAAGCTCTGCTTCTACACCTGAATCAAACTCAACAGGACTCTGACTCCCACAAAACTGAGGGACAGGACTCCGTACCATTAAGCAAAGACAAAGGTGAGGGACAAAATACACTGTATGTAAATATGTTTTGGTCAGGTCCATAGATTTTGGAACAAAGAGTTTTTTTTTGTTTTTTTTGGAATTTGGCTTATTTAAAACACCACACTAAATTTAAAATGAATGAAGTCAAGATTTTCAGCTTCAAGAGGTTTGACAAAAGCATTAACAATTCCGGAATTACAGCCATTTCATACACACGCCTTTTTTAGGGGACTTGTGAATAATGGAACAATAATTACAAAGGATTACATAAGGAATTTTATTACTTTAATACTTGGATGAAAATGCTTTGTAGTCAATGACTGACTGAAGTCTGGAAGATATGCACATGACCAAATGCTGAGTTTCCTCCCTTGTGATGCTTGGCCAGGCCTTTACTGCATCTGCCTTCTGCTGCTGCTTGTTATTGAGTCTTTTCTCATTCAGTCTTCAGCCATGGATAGCTTTATTCATCTGAAATATGAAGCAGCATCCTTTCAGTTTAGCAGCATTTGGCTGAATCTGAGCAGAGAGTGTAGCCCTGTACACAGAATTCATCCTGCTAATTTTATTAAGTGACATAATCAATAAAGACCAGTGACCATTGGCAGCCATACACACTTATGTGAGAAAACTGCCTCCACTCCACATTACTAGAGGTTTGTACCTTGTTGTGGGGCATCTGGTTGGTTTACTTCATAAATACATCTCTTGATGTATTTATCTTATTTATATTATTTCTCATCTCTTGTCAGCTATTTGTTCCATTATTCATGAGGCAAAAAATGGGTGATTGTATCAAAATGCCTCTAATTCCTGACTTGTTAAGACTACAATTTTGTCAAACCCCTAGAATTAAAGTTGAAAGTCTTGACTTTGTTCAAATCTTGAGTATTTTTTTTCTAATTCATTGTGGTGGTGTACATTTTCCAAATAAAAAAAAAAACTTGATAACTATATATACACAATCTCAGCATGTATATTATTGGTAAAAAATGTATTACTTGTTTCAGATGAAACCACAAATTGGTATTCCAGTGATGATGAGGATGGCAGCAGTGTAACAGCTATCTTAAAGACACTAAAAAAGCAGAATGAAATGCTGCAGACACAGCAGTCCCAACAGGCTAAGCTTCAGCAGACTACCATGCCTGCGGCCCACTTGAATGACCCCCGGCTTCATAAGGAAAGGTCTCTGTTTGACCATCGACAGCATGCTCCAGATGCCAGGAGAGAATCTGAAGCTGTAATTGACCCCAGATTAGCCAGGGATAGTCACAAGTCTATAGACACTGTGAACTCCAAGGCGGGTCCTCATCATCATCCCCAAGCTAGCTCCTCTTTGATTCAGAAACATTCTGGTGAGGATGAGGAGGGAGAACGCGAGCTGAGGGAGCGAGCTGCCCTAATCCCGCTTGATCCCAGTCCTGGAGCTATGCTGCGTGACCCTCGCTGCCAAATCAAACAGTTTAGCCACATCCGCGTTGACATTCTCCTTCAGCGACCAGCCTTCTCTCACAGTGTTGTCTGGGCACCTGAGGATCTCATACCACTGCTGATCCCTAAGCAGGAACCCTCTATTAATCTTCCTCTGCCACCACTTATAGCAGATGCCCAATTGAACCGCAACCTCTCCACCACTTCAGACCTTCCATTCTCTGCCGTGACTCCTCCAGACCCACGTCTGGCAGCTGCCCGTCTTAGAGAAGATGTAGATGCCCTGGGCATCCCCCATGGCAGGACACTGCAATCTCGACTTAACTCTGAGAAACCAACAGATCCCCGAACTCATAAAACTGGAGAGGCTAGGATAAATCGGTCTGGGAGCCTGGACTCAAAGCTGCCTATCAAGAGAGAAATTTCCTCTGGTGCAGGGGTTTCAGATCCAAGATTACAGCGAAGTGCATCACGTCAGTCTGCCACTTTGGCTAGACCTGATTCAGAGAAGCTGCCTCCATATGCCCCTCGCTTGGCATCTTCCACAGGTAACAATTTGGAAAGTCCCACAACACTGCTTGGGGGCATTAGCTTGTATGATCCACGTAACAATACGTTGCTTTTACCAAAACCAGAGCCAGAGAAGTCCCTGAAAAATGCAGGCATCTTGAAGCAGGCAGAGAAATGCGAGAGCCTTCCACTGCCACAGGTGCCTGAAAAAAAGAGTAAAGATGTACAAGATGACTTAGAAACCCAGAGCAATGGTTCTCAGCCAGGCCAGACCATGCCAATGGCAGCAGCAGCTCCTTCCTGCTCCCCGGTACGTACAGCAGCACCCGCCATGCACAACCTTCCAATCCAGCAACTGGCAGGACTCATACGTCCAGCTTACACAGACAGCCGACAGAACAGACCTACTGGACAGGCTAGTGGAGCCCAAGAGGAAGACATAGATATGGACAAAGAAGTTGAGAAGAAGGGCAGGCCATTAAGGGATGTATTTAAGACTTTTGACCCCACAGCCTCACCATTCTGTCAGTAAACATTTCTGTGTTGAGACCCCTGTCAGTCTCTTTTAAGAATTCACGTCACTGTATATGTTTCATACCTTATTTATTTTTTTATATACACTTCACCATGTCACATGGCTTGCAAACATGTTATCAACTTATGTTAGCAACAAACATCAAATGTACGACAAATGCTCCTCAAGTGGTCCGTGAGATTTATTTAGAATAAATGTGGTTAGATCATTTGCAGGTGTACAGCTATTCATACGGAGATTGTTGTGGGTAAAATAATGTATAGTGGTACATAAACTATAACAGTTAAATATCTTAGATCTGTGTATTACATAAAAGTGTAAACTTATGCTAAGACGTTTTATGAAGTAATACTGTGCAAAGCTTGTAATTACTGTATTATTTAAAAGTATACGTGAACATGTGGCTAATGTACTGTACTACAGCTAGATTACTTCTCAATCATTTGTGATACTTTGTGCTGAAAAGACAACTCGAGCAAGAAAAGACCAAAATTCATGTAAAGGATTTTATAAAACCTGTAGCACTTTATTTTCTAGACAACATTTCAGTTAATGGTTTTATTGTGTTAGGTGTTTTTCCATATATTTGAACTGAATTGTTTTGGTTACCTGTGTGAGAATGGTTGTCCATCACGTTGCTTTTATATTGTCTTAAATAAACTGCAAATGCTGTGACTTTTCACATAGATGTACACTATTATTATCATCATTTCCTATTTCTGTTAATGAGTTATGTTGTTAAATTATTCATTATGAAAACTTTATTTATATGTTTCGAGCACACTGATGGGAGGTGCAAGGCTTGGTGTTGCATGCTGTAGTGAAGTCTTGCGGAGACCTAGGTCATCTGTCTCAGGGTTCAGTTGTTCTTGTGTCCGGTGGATGAGGAGATTCTTTTTCCACTGTAAGCACAGGGAAGCTGCCTTTGCTGCTTCTGAGTTGGGCTCAGGTTGTCTCAAGCCCTGTCACATTACAAAGAACACTTTACTGTTCACTGGATGAATTCAATGCATACACATGCCAATCATTTCAGTGTGTTTAGTTTTATGTGCTCAGCTTCCACCCCATGAGAAACCTGGACACTTTAACACAGTTATCCAGCCAGTTCGTGTGGCAATAGCACAATGCAGCGAATTATACAGGACAAAAGCTTTAGTTAATGAACATGTTAAACATCAGAATGGGGAAAAATGTGAGCTTGGTGACTGTGCAGTGTTTATTGGTGCCAGATGGGCTTGAGTATTTCAGAAACTGACAATCTCCTGGGAGATAGTTGACGCAAACTTCACTTTTTGAGGGATGTCGAAGGGAAGTCAGTCACCCCATGTGGCAGAAGAATCTAGAAAAACTAGATCCATGGTGGATGTGATGCATATCTGCAGTGTCAGTGCAGGTCCAAGTGGAATCATTGTCGTGAATAAATGTCGTGTTCTATCTGGGACTGATTCAGAGTGATAGAAAGATTATGGTTTGATGTTGAATGTTAATAGTTTTTCGAAACTTTCTGGACCACTCTGTGTAAATTCTAGGGACTGTTGCATACGAACATTGCATGACATCAGTTCTGAAGTGCTCAAACCAACCTGTATACAGACGACTATGGCATAGTGGAAATCACTTTTTTCCCCCATTCTAATGTTTGATGAGAACATTAACTAAAGGTCCTGCCCTGTATCCGCATGATTTTGCCACATGAATGTACAAGTGGTCCGTGTTCACACTACATGCCACATTGCTCAATTCCAAGTTTTGGTCAGATCAGATTTGCATGTCATGATGGCTCACGGTCATAATTACATGTGACAAATCTGACTCTAATGTGAACGTGTCTGTCCTCTGAAATGACACGCATGCACACACTGAGACGTCTTTGCTTGCACCATCTAGTTAAAGCAAATTATATTTGTGCAACAACTTTAAACATTTTAAACAATTAATGTGATTCTAGCAAAAAATCTGCTATGGAGTTTGCTGTGAAGGATGGCCAGCAGTCAGCTGTATTTGTTGAGCTCCAGAAGAAGGAAGTAATCCAGACGCCTTGCTTTAGCTGTTTTAGCAGGTGTTGCCAGCACTGCTATGAAATCCTTATGCTGCCGGTGCTGACTGACATCATTTTATTTAGCAATCTCTTGAAGAAGTGCCTTTCTCTGCATAACACTGGTTCCAGAATGATGAGCACCCTAACCCTGATGGAAGGCCTTGCTTTCTGTAAACACTTGTAGAGAATGACAGTTGATTATATTTTAAACTTATGCACAGTGTATTCTTAGATTTTAACATATATGAGTTGCACTCTTTAATTTAGACCACAGTTGTTAATTACATTTCCCATCTGTAGATATGTATTTGTATTTATGTCATGTAGATATTTATGCACTTTGCTAACCTACGGGCGAAAAGGTTTTGGGATAAAACATCTTAGTACTGAACCCGATACAGCATATTATCGTCCACCTACTTCCTGACAATGACCAACAACCACTGTCTTGTGTGTTCTGCAAGCTCTTTAGTTTTCCCCATGGTGATGGATGCTGGTCAATTTTTATACCCTTTGTAAACAGAACATAGTCAATATCAAATGTACCAAGAGTTTTATAGTTTCTGGAAACTAAGCACAATGTGTCAATAATTATGCAACATGAGGCAACAATTTGAATAGTATTCCAACATTAAAAGGAAATTAATTAAAATGTAATATGAATTGCTAAATATACAGTGCATTTGGGAAGTATTCAGAGCCCCTTCTTTTTACATTTTGTTAGGGTGCAGCCTGATACGACGTTTATTAAAATACTTTTTTCCCTCATTAACCTACACCCAGTACCCATAATGCCAAGGAGAAAAAAGGATTTTAGAAATGTCTGTAAATTTATTAAAAAGAAAAAAAATTAAGTAACGTACTTACTGTATATACAGTGGTGTGAAAAACTATTTGCCCCCTTCCTGATTTCTTATTCTTTTGCATGTTTGTCACACTTAAATGTTTCTGCTCATCAAAAACCGTTAACTATTAGTCAAAGATAACATAATTGAACACAAAATGCAGTTTTTAAATGAAGGTTTACGTTATTATGGGAGAAAAAAAAATCCAAATCTACATGGCCCTGTGTGAAAAAGTGATTGCCCCCCTTGTTAAAAAATAACTTAACTGTGGTTTATCACACCTGAGTTCAATTTCTGTAGTCACCCCCAGGCCTGATTACTGCCACACCTGTTTCAATCAAGAAATCACTTAAATAGGAGCTACCTGACACAGAGAAGTAGACCAAAAGCACCTCAAAAGCTAGACATCATGCCAAGATCCAAAGAAATTCAGGAACAAATGAGAACAAAAGTAATTGAGATCTATCAGTCTGGTAAAGGTTATAAAGCCATTTCTAAAGCTTTGGGACTCCAGCGAACCACAGTGAGAGCCATTATCCACAAATGGCAAAAACATGGAACAGTGGTGAACCTTCCCAGGAGTGGCCGGCCGACCAAAATTACCCCAAGAGCGCAGAGACAACTCATCCGAGAGGCCACAAAAGACCCCAGGACAACATCTAAAGAACTGCAGGCCTCACTTGCCTCAATTAAGGTCAGTGTTCACGACTCCACCATAAGAAAGAGACGGGGCAAAAACGGCCTGCATGGCAGATTTCCAAGGCGCAAACCACTTTTAAGCAAAATGAACATTAAGGCTCGTCTCAATTTTGCTAAAAAACATCTCAATGATTGCCAAGACTTTTGGGAAAATACCTTGTGGACCGACGAGACAAAAGTTGAACTTTTTGGAAGGTGCGTGTCCCGTTACATCTGGCGTAAAAGTAACACAGCATTTCAGAAAAAGAACATCATACCAACAGTAAAATATGGTGGTGGTAGTGTGATGGTCTGGGGTTGTTTTGCTGCTTCAGGACCTGGAAGGCTTGCTGTGATAGATGGAACCATGAATTCTACTGTCTACCAAAAAATCCTGAAGGAGAATGTCCGGCCATCTGTTCGTCAACTCAAGCTGAAGCGATCTTGGGTGCTGCAGCAGGACAATGACCCAAAACACACCAGCAAATCCACCTCTGAATGGCTGAAGAAAAACAAAATGAAGACTTTGGAGTGGCCTAGTCAAAGTCCTGACCTGAATCCTATTGAGATGTTGTGGCATGACCTTAAAAAGGCGGTTCATGCTAGAAAACCCTCAAATAAAGCTGAATTACAACAATTCTGCAAAGATGAGTGGGCCAAAATTCCTCCAGAGCGCTGCAAAGACTCGTTGAAAGTTATCGCAAACGCTTGATTGCAGTTATTGCTGCTAAGGGTGGCCCGACCAGTTATTAGGTTCAGGGGGCAATTACTTTTTCACGCAGGGCCATGTAGGTTTGGATTTTCTTTTCTCCCTAAATAATAAAACCCCTCATTTAAAAACTGCATTTTGTGTTTACTTGTGTTATCTTTGACTAATAGTTAAATGTGTTTGATGATCAGAAACATTTTGTGTGACAAACATGCAAAAGAATAAGAAATCAGGAGGGGGCAAATAGTTTTTCACACCACTGTATTGTGGTGTGAATACACTGTATTCAGGTATAGTGTATACCTTGAAATTTAGCTCAGGTGCCTCCCATTTCTCTTGATCAGTGCAAAACAAAAGCCCTCTCAGATTCAGCATCAGTACAAAGCACACGAGGAACAAGATGAAAATAAACAGGTTTTAATTCTAAAAGTTATGTTTAAAGGAAAGCAGGCACTGCTCATCACCTGCCCAATACCCTCCCAAAACTAAAGCATGGTGGTGGCAGCATCATGCTGTAGGGGTGTTTTTCAGCAGCAGGAATTGTGAGACCGGCCAGGGTTAAGGGAAGGCTAAAGGTTCACCCTCCAACATGACAAGATGCTAGCTACACAGCAGAGACAACACAGGAGTGGGATAGGGATAATTCTTAATGTCCTAAAGTAGCCAAGCGTGGAATTGAACCCTTTTTGAACATTTTTAGGTAGACTGTGCAAATGAACTCCATCCAACTTGACTGAGCATGAGTGGCAGAAATTCCCCCAATCCTGGTGTACAAAGTTTGTTGTGTTAAACCCAAAAGCACTGAAGACTGTAACTGTGACCAGTGGTGCTTTAGCAAAGTAAAAGTGTAGTGGGTAGTAACAAGTTACAATTACTATGTTACATTTACTTGAGTAACTTAAAAAAAAAAGACTTCAATGAGTAGTTTTAGTGCACCATACTTTTTACTCTTACTTGGGTAGATTTTTTAGCTACTCTACCCACCTCTGAATACAGGTTACAGGAAACAAAACACTTCTATTCAGCTGTTTCACTAGAAGGGTTTTGTGTAATGTTTATAGCACTCTGCCCAATAATGGCTTACAATTTTGGAGTTGAATAAAATTAATATTAAATAAAGTACAAACCGGATTCCAAAAATGTTGGGACACTAAACAAATTGTGAATAAAAACTGAATGCAATGATGTGGAGATGGCAAATGTCAATATTTTATTCAGAATAGAACATAGATGACAGATCAAAAGTTTAATCCGAGAAAATTTATCATTTTAAAGGAAAAATATGTTGATTCCAAATTTCACGGTGTCAACAAATCCCAAAAAAGTTGGCACAAGTAGCAATAAGAGGCTGGAAAAAGAAAATTTGAGCATAACGAAGAGCTGGAAGACCAATTAACAGTAATTAGGTTAATTGGCAACATGATTGGGTATAAAAAGAGCTTCTCAGAGTGGCAGTGTCTCTCAGAAGCCAAGATGGGTAGAGGATCACCAATTCCCACAATGTTGCGCAGAAAGATAGTGGAGCAATATCAGAAAGGTGTTACCCAGCGAAAAATTGCAAAGACTTTGCAGTTATCATCATCAACTGTGCATAATATCATCCGAAGATTCAGAGAATCTGGAACAATCTCTGTGCGTAAGGGTCAAGGGCGTAAAACCATACTGGATGCCCGTGATCTCCGGGCCCTTAAACGACACTGCACCACAAACAGGAATGCTACTGTAAAGGAAATTACAGAATGGGCTCAGGAATACTTCCAGAAACCATCGTCAGTGAACACAATCCACCGTGCCATCCGCCGTCGCCAGCTGAAACTCTACAGTGCAAAGAAGAAGCCATTTCTAAGCAAGATCCTCAAGCACAGGCGTTTTCATTGGGCCAGGGATCATTTAAAATGGAGTGTGGCAAAATGGAAGACTGTTCTGTGGTCAGACGAGTCACGATTCGAAGTTCTTGTTGGAAATGTGGGACGCCATGTCATCCGGACCAAAGAGGACAAGGACAACCCAAGTTGTTATCAACGCTCAGTTCAGAAGCCTGCATCTCTGATGGTATGGGGTTGCATGAGTGCGTGTGGCATGGGCAGCTTGCATGTCTGGAAAGGCACCATCAATGCAGAAACATATATTCAGCTTCTAGAACAACATCTAGTCATCTCTTTCAGGGAAGACCCTGCATTTTTCAACAAGATAATGCCAGACCACATCTGCATCAATCACAACATCATGGCTGCGTAGGAGAAGGATCCGGGTACTGAAATGGCCAGTCTGCAGTCCAGATCTTTCAACTATAGAGAACATTTGGCGCGTTCATAAAGAGGAAGGTGCGACAAAGAATGGGAGAGCATTCCTATTTCTAAACTTGAGAAACTGGTCTCCTCGGTCCCCAGACGTCTGTTGAGTGTTGTAAGAAGAAGGGGAGATGCCACACAGTGGTGAAAATGGCCTTGTCCCAACTTTTTTGGGATTTGTTGACACCATGACATTTTGATTCACCATATTTTTCCCTTAAAATGATACATTTTCTCAGTTTAAACTTTTGTTCCGTGATTTATGTTCTATTCTGAATAAAATATTGACATTTGCCATCTCCACATCATTGCATTCAGTTTTTATTCACAATTTGTTTAGTGTCCCAACTTTTTTGGAATCCGGTTTGTATTAGAGTTCATTACATTTATTTAATTTTACCTTTATGCATGCCGTTTCTGCAGCTCGTATCCCTTGGATGACAGTTTGAAGTAAATTCTGGGCATTTTTCACCAGGATTTCATCAGAGGACTTGCACGCAGGAGTCACTGCATTAACACTGGAGAAACACCATGCACCCCTTGGGTCACATGAGATATTACTTTTAATAATGGTTAATAGCTTATAGAAAGGTATGTGATTGCATTAAAGGTATAAAGTTCCTTAAGTAGTATACAGTTGAGGCCAAGGTTGATATACAGCTAGGTGTAGAGCATTTAAACTTATTTTTTCACAACTTCATACATTTTTTTTTATGTCAGTTTCCAAATAATAGCTAAGGTTTTTTTTTTTTTTTTTTTACTTTTCTTTCTTTCTTTCTTTTTAAGTTTCAATGTGTCAAAACAGCATAGCACAAAGTGGCATTGCCTTTTACTTGTTAACCTGGATTGCCTGGAGTAACATTCCACAAGCTTCTCATAATACAGTATGTGAAGAACTTGTGGAAGTCCACAAATTTTTCCCCTGAGGTCTTTTCTGAGTTATTTAATAATCATTTAATATTATAAAGGACAAAAGGCATTGTCCATAAGCCTGCCAGATTTAATTTAAGCCTTTATTATTTGTCACATAAACGTTAGAGCACAGTGAAATTCCTTTTTCGCATATTCCAGGGTAACTGGGATCAGAGCGCAGAGTCAGCCATGATTCAGCACCCCTGATGCAGATAGGGTTATGGACTTTGCTCAAGGGCCCAACAGTGGCAACCTGGTGGAGCTGGGGATCGAACCCCCGATCTTCCGATCAGTAACTCAGTAACCCTCTGAGCCACCACTGCTATTTACATACGCGATTTGTTTTCTTCTGATTAAATGTATCTTTTTAAAAGAAGAGAGCTATTTCTCCTAACCCCTTTTAACTCATCTTTACGGGATGCCAGTTTTAAGGCATTGCATGATATCTGGTCAGTCAGCAGTGTAATGACTAAATATCCTTAAATCAATTTCTTAAATTTTCTACATATTGAAGAAACTATGAATATGTATGTTAACTTGTGACATAATTCTGATTTAGCAAATTTACTCACTCACTCGCTCGCTCACCATCTATACTGTTTTATTCTGTGTACAGGGTCGCAACCAGCCTGAAGCCTATCCCAGAAGACTTAGAGCATGATGCAGGGTACACCGTGGACCGGGTGCCAGTCCATCACAGTCCAATCCATAGCCTAACCTGCATGTCTTTGGAGTGTGGGAGGGAATGGAGCACCCATAGGAAACCCCCTGAGCACGGGGAGAACATGCAAACTCCATGCACAAAGACCTGAGGCAGGAATCGAAACCTGGACCATGGAGGTGCAAGGCCACCCTACTGGACTTGAAATGGATGATAACGTAAAATGTTGTGGAGTTGTGAAAAACTAAGATTTAATTGAAGTCAGCATTCTGTCATAATGTACCTCACCTGGAAATAATGGTGAGCTGGTTAGTAATGGTGACAATCTGCTCTGCTATGATGCACAGCTCATTAGATGAGTGTTGATCCAGGCAATGGTCAGCTATGACCATCACAAACTGGGTGAC
This sequence comes from Channallabes apus, assembly GCA_030522415.1. NCBI lineage: Eukaryota > Metazoa > Chordata > Actinopteri > Siluriformes > Clariidae > Channallabes > Channallabes apus. The sequence continues at coordinate 36,357,553 of CM060118.1, forward strand.
AGTCTGGCAGCTCAAAACTAAATCTTTAGCTGATGATACAAAGGCATCTTTACTCTGGAAATGAAGTAAAGTATTTAAATAAAATGTAAATATTATCTCAGAAATAATACTTTCTGAAAAAAATTAATCTATTTGTTAATTTTACCTGAATTGGCCCTTTCCTTTTTAAGTACTGAGTCATATCATAGATTTTATCAGCCATTTCTTTGGTCACCTTGACAATCTGATTTCCATGAACATCCCACTTTTCTGCTTCTTGCTTCAGGAAGAGTGAAGTGAAGGTCAGCGTAGGATTCAGAGAGCTGAACGCTGGTACGCTAGTGATACTCCTCTGTGATAGCAGGTCCTATGAAAACATGAATGTTTTAGTTCTACATGAAGTCTGAAAATAGCAATAATCAGTTTGTGATGTCATTTATTTCACTGTTTAATTATATAATTAATGTAATAATGTGTAAATGAATAATTAGTTACCATTTTTGATTCCTGGTGTTTCATAGAAAGAATGTTTACAGGATTTGTGTTTTCAGAGATTTTTTGTCCAAGGGGTTTTGAAACTTTAGTGCTAGAGCTTGGTTTTAAATCAGTTTGTAAATCTCCACTGTACACTTTGCCCTGTAAGCCCAGTTTAATCTGTTCTTTTGTGGCAGGAAAAATTCCTTCTACTTTGGAAAGTTCTTCTACAAGGTAACGTGCTTTTGCTGACCAGCACTGTGTCTGAATGTCAATACTTAAAGTATCAGTGACAGTCTGTGTCTCCATTATTAACTTTGCCCTACTCAGTATTTCTGACATTTGAAATGACAAATGGTCAGAAATGAATCTTAGATTGGACCTCTCTCTCGGGTCTCTAATAAAATTGAAACAATCTTGGACAGAATCAGTGGCAGTTTTAACATTCCTCAGGAGAAATGTTTCAGTTGCCTCAAACTGTGTGTGCATTTCTTCAGCTTTCATAGAACAGTCTTTTACAATTGCTGAACAAGCCAAAGAGACAGCGTTTTCAACTGCAGCTACATACTCCTCATTAACTTTGCTCAAGAGACAACAAAGTGATTTCATCTTAATCTGAAGCTGTCTCTGTAGGAGCTCTGTTCTTGCAAGCCTCAGGACACTTGACCTGGATACACTTATATAATCCTCCATGGCCTGTAAATAGTCTTCACTAAGCACTTTCACGTCATCTCGTTCTTTTAAGAGTTTTGCTTTACAGCTACCTACAGAGTTTAAGGAGGATAGCCTTGCTGCCTCTTGGATTCGAAGTGAGTGCTCAGACATAGTTGCTACCCATTTTTTTGGTGTCATCTGATACTGGGTCACCCGTCCCCTTCCGTGAGTGGTACATTTTCCTAAAATCCGGTCCAGTGAGGACAGGAGAACTTGCATGGACAATGCCCAGAGGATACAAGGTCCATCAAGTTCATCAGGCTGACTTGTTCTGGAGACGAGGAGGTCTGTGAGATTCTTCGTATTAGTTTGGGATTTTTGGAGCTTGCTTAATAGAGATGTTACACTGTCATGACTCTCACCTTTCCTCATTCTAATATCAGTTGACGTCACAAGTTCAACTGTGTCTGCACACAAACACATGACTTCTGTGAGCTCTTGGATGCAGGTGTCCACCGTGTTTGCTGTTTGGTTATCAATCATTGCCTTGACTTCATGGTACCACATGCCAGTTAGTGGCAACAGAACACTGTGTGTGTTTTTGATGAGGTCAGAAATCTGAACACTATGTTTGTAAACAGTATCTATAATCTTCACTGAGCTCATGGCTGTTTCCTGTGCTTCCTGGACAAGCAGTGGTGTCAGTGTGACTAGCTCAGACCGAAGTTTTTCCACTTCCTGATTATCGATTTCCTCTACAATACTAGCGGCCTCCTTTATAGCCTGGGAATAACAACTGGAAAGTTCTACAATCTGTGTGCAAGCTTGGTTTAAAGCTTCAATATTTTTAGCTTTACTCATGTTGACAATTTTGTATAAGAGAGGCAACAAGTCAGTACTGTGTGACATTTGGACAGAGTTTGAGTCCATAGAAACTGACTTCTTTACTTCTCTGGGTTTAGACTGATGCACTGGGGTAAGTTCAGGATTTTCCTTCTCTGAAAGTGTAACTTTAAACGGAACTGCCAAATCTTCCTTTTCATCTTTTTTATCTAGCTCTTCCTGATCATTTGTTGTCTTCTTTGTTTCTTTTTTATAAATGACTGGTGGGATAGTGGCCACTTGCCGAGCCACTTCTCTCAATGGGCTAAGCAGATGTGGGTGCTGTAGACCATCTAAACCTTCATAAAGAACATCAAAATTCTTTATAGCCATTGTGATGCTGTTGGCGAACAAAGGGAATGCTTCCTTTTGAAAATTGGTGTTAAATATGTCTGTGGCATACTCTGTCACTTCAGCTGCAGAATTATCAGCTTGCTTAACAAGTACAAGCAAGCCATTACGGTAAATAGGGTCATCACTCTTATCTACATGTCTTCTCACAAACCGAACTACCTGGCTCATTCGACCAATCAGAAATCTTGTATGTTTGCTCAAAAGTGGGTGGTTATGGCATTTGTGAGCCTCTACACACTTATCCAAATCATGCTTCATCTCCTTAACAATGAGGTATATGAAATCCTTTACATTAATGACATCATAGAATGCATTCAGCAGTTGTTCTGTTTCTTCCCCCCATTTTTGGTGAAAAATGTTCAATTTATGTAGAGCTCCATGGTACTGCACTGAGTCTCCCTCAAGCTCCAGCACAAGTGGTATGATCCCATCCTTAAGTCGCAGAAGGCAATAAATGGAGTTTTCCACACTCTCAAGACAATTTTCATCAATAGCTAAAGCTGAGATGAAGCGGGCTACGTCAGCCATCTTATCTGCATAGGATATAAAAGTCTTAAATACAGTTCGAATTGGACCCATGTTCAAATCATCCTCTATGTCAGTTTCTAAGTGGTTACACTGCTGTACACTGCTTCCCAGCTGCTCCAGAGGACTTGATGATAAGACAAACATGTCTATTACCTGGTACAGAGTTGCTTTTACCACTGCCTCATCCAGTTCATGGATTTGTATCATTAGAGAAACAAACAATTTTTCCTGATGATCCTTTAGCTCATGCTCATCTGTATAATTTTCCTTCATCTGCCTTATCTGCTGTGATATCTCTGACCACTGTTGCAGGACAAGTTTACAATTTGCTGTCACACAAGACATAATTTCATTCCGAGAGCATTTTGCAACAGCCATGCTATGGAACACCAAATCCCACAGCACAACATCAAAATTACTGTCCTTAAACAAAATCAATGATGGATCAGACAGCAGTTTTAATAATCTCATCCGTCTTTCGGTGTAATATCCACATGAACCTTTGGACATGCATTGATAGTTGCCCTTGAGCATTGTAATGATATCATTTATAGTACAGTCCAGTAGTTGGAGGATGTATTTTTTGGAATCTTGTGCTACCTCACTGGTTGGGTGTTTAATTTTGGTGTACATGGCAGTGTGAAGCATTGAGATACATCTTCTCAATACCTCCATAGAGGTTTTCACATAATCTTGCTGCCTCTGATCACATAGGTCTTTTACTCTATTTGTTACCAGGTTGTGAAGCAACAGGAATGCCTTGGAAAATGTCTGGAATGTTTTTAGTAATGATGGCATGTCTGTAGCATCTCCAACATCTCTTAGGCAATTCAGGAGCCAGTGACCAGATGCAGTAATTTTCCTTACAGTCGCATCATCTTCAACTAATAGAACCTGTGTCAATAAAAGATATTTATTTTTGGGTACAAGGGAGAAAAAGGCAAATCAAGTAATACAACCATACCCTATGCATCTTTATCGCTTATTCTCCTCATTTTACCTTCACAACTCCTAGGAGCACGTTCTGTGTGGCTTCAATAAGTTCTTCTCTGTGCTCTCTAGCTTCTGGCTGTATGCTGAGCTTCTGAGTAGCAAGAAGTACATGCTGACCTGCCATCATTAGAGGTTCCAGGAGTGGACCCATTTCCAACCTAATGACATCATCATCTGACTCTGCCATCACTCTGTGGACAGGGAAACAGAGGTATGCTAACAGTAGCTGCGTTCAAAATAATATACAGCTAATATTATTAGAATGAACTTGTTTACATTTTACATGTCTGTTTACAAAGTAATGCAACCACAGAGGGGCACAATCCAGGGTCTTCTTGTGCTGGTCCCAAGTCTGAATAAATGCAGAGGGTTGTGGCAAGAAGGGCATTCGACATAAAACATTGGCCAAATCAATAATGTGTATCATTAACATGACTTCCATACCGGAACGGTTGTAGTCCGGGTTAATGGCCACCACCAGTGCTGTTGACCTACAGGGTGCCGGTGAAAATTACTGTGAGCTATTGTAGGTTGAAGAAGGAGAGAAGGATGGCATGTTTGTAGGCAGACAGAATGTTGGAACTTTGAACATTGGGACTATGACAGGGAAGGCAAGAGAGTTTGTTGACATAATGCAGAGAAGGAAGGTGGATATACAGTACCAGGTGGAAAGGTATTAAGGTTAAAGTTGTTTTACCATGGTGTAGATAGGAAAGGAAATAGGTTAGGACTCATCCTGAAAGAGGAGTTTGTATGGAATGCTCTGGAGATGAAAAGAGTATGAGATGGGGTGATGAGTCTGACGCTGGAAATTGAAGGTGTGATGTTCAATGTTGTTAGTGGTTATGCCCCACAGGTAGTATCTGAGTTAGAAGAGAAGGAAAAATTCTGTAGTGAGTTAGATGAAGTGATGCAGACCATCCCCAGAGGTGAGAGAGTGGTGATTCAAGCAGATTTCAATGGACATGTTCTGAATGGGAACAGAGCTGATGAGAATGTGATGGCCAGATTTGGTTTTCTGTACAGTAATGCAGAAGGACAGATGGTGGTGGACTTTGAGAATGTAAATGCCAGTAGTGAATACTTTTTCAGGAAGAGGCAGGAACATAGGGTGACATATTAGAAGCTCGGCTTCTACAAGGTGGACTACATCTTGTGTCGACGTTGTAACCTGAAAGAGATCAGTGACTGCAAAGTATTGGTAGGGGAGAGTGTAGCCAGAAAATACGGGATAGTGGTGTGTAAAATGACTCCGGTGGTGAGGAAGGTGAAGAGGACAAAAGCGGTGGAAGACGAGAAAAGAAGATGGTGGTCACAACTAAGTTGATCAGGGAGATAGGTAGGAGGGTACTTGGTGTATCATAAGGACAGAGAAAAGGGAACAAGGAGACTTGGTGGTGGAACAAGGAATTGCAGAAATGTATACAGAGAAAGAGGTTAGCTAAGAAGAAGTGGGACACTGAGAGGACTGAAGAGAGTAGACAGGAGTACAGGGAGATGCAGCGTAAGGTGAAGGTAGAAGTGGCAACGGCCAAACAAAGAGCATATGAGGACTTGTATGTCAGGTTGGACAGTAAGGAGGGAGAGGTGGATCTGTATAGGGTGTTGAGGAAGAGAGATAGAGATGGGAAGGATGTGCAGCAGGTTAGAGTGATTAAAGATAGAGATGGAAATGTACTGACAGATGCCAGGAGGGTAATGGGAAGATGGAGGGAGTACTTTGAAAAATTGATGAATAAGAAAAATTAAAGATAACACAGAGTACAAGATGTGACTGTTGTGGAGCAGGAAAGTAGCAAAAATTAGTAAGAGCGAAGTGAAGCAGTTGGTCCTGAAGACATGCCTGTGGATGTATGGAAGTGCTTAGGCGAGGTGCCAGTAGATTTTCTGACTAGTCTGTTCAACAAGACTGGAGAGTGAGAGGATCACAGAGGAATAAAGATGAAGTGTATTGGTGCCGATCTTTAAGAACAAGGGAAATGTGCAGAGCTGTGGCAACTACAGAGGAAAAAAGCTGATGAGCCATACAATGAAGGTTTGGGAAAGAGTAGTGGAAGCTATATTAAGAGCAGAGCACAAGAGATGCAGTATTTGCTTTAAGGATGCTGATGGAGAAGCACAGAGAAGGTAATAGGGTGTGGCAATATATAATAATATAAAAATCTACGCAATCAATAATGCGTAGATTTAGAGAAAGTGTAGGACAGGGTGCAAAGAGAGGAGCTGTGGTATTGTATGAGGAAGAAGGAGTGGCAAAGAAGTAGGTTAGAGTGGTGCAGGACATGTATGAGAGCTGTAAGATAGTGGTGAAATGTGCTGTAGGTGTGACAGAAGAGCTTAAGTTGGAGTTCGGCCTGCATCAAGGATCGGCTCTGAGCCCCTTCTTGTTTGCTCTGGTGATGGTCAGGATGACAGATGAGGTTAGACAGAAGTCTTCATGTTTGCCGATGACATTGTGCTTTGTATCAAGCGCAGGGAACAGGTGGAGGAAAATCTTGGAGGGGAGAGGTGGAGGTATGCCATGGAAAGCAGAGAAATAAAGGTTAGCCGCAGCAAGACGGTGTACATGTGTGTAAATGAGAAGGACCTAAGTGGAACAGTGAGGCTACAGGGAGCAGAGGTAAAGAAGGTGCAGGACTTTAAGTACAGTACTTAGAGTCAACGGTCAGACTGAGGGTGGAACTGCCAGACAGGAGGTCTACAAGAAGACCAAAGAAGAGATTTATGGATGTAGTAAGAGAGGACAGGAAGTTAGTTGGTATGAGAGAAGAGGATGCAGAGGATAGGGTTAGATGGAGGCAGATGGTTTGCTGTGGCGACCCCTGAAAGGGAACAGCCGAAAGACAAAGAAATAGTTCACAAAGTAGAGTTTTGGTTACCTGCAACATATAGATGTAACACACCCCACTGTTTAACTACGGCCTTTAGAGTTACCTTATTCACCACAGTTTTCTTGCTATATAAAATTATATAACATTTATATAAACATGTGACTGTTTTTATTTATCGCCTCAGTCATTTATTGTGGCAATAGTGATGTAGTGGTTGCACTGTGACCTGTTTGATTCCTATCTCCGGTCTGTATGCATGAAGTTTGGATGTTCTCGCTGTACATCCAGCTGGGCCAGGGGTAGCTCAGTGGTTAAGGCATTGGACTACGGTTCGGAAAATCCCAGGTTCAAATCCCACAACCACCAAGTTTCCCCTGTTGGGCCCTTGAGCAAGGCCCTTAACCCTCAACTGCTCAGATGTATAATAAGATAAAACTGTAAGTCGCTCTGGATAAGAGTGTCTGCCAAATGCCTAAATGTAAATGTTCTTGGTGGGTTTCCTCCATGTACTCTGGTTTCCTCCCACAGTCAAAGACATGTAGGCTGTAGGCTAATTGCCATTTCCAATATACTATAGCATGTAGTGTGTGCATGCTTGGATGGTTTGCCACCCTGTCCAAGGTGCATCCGGCCTTGTACTCCGAGTCTCCTAGGCTAGGCTTCAGGGCCGTCCATGACCCTGAACAGGATAACTGGTATAGAGAGAGTGAGAGGTTTTTTTTTATAACATTGATTCCAAAAGTTTTTGGAGTTGACTTTCATGTTCATCAAATATATATCAGCTGCACTTTCCCATTTGACCATATTCCAAAGGTACACTGTTAGATTCTAATTTGGTGAATGGAAAGGCTATTAAAGTACAATAAACCACTTTTCATTTCATTTTCATGGAACTAGCTGGAGACAGCTTCTTTCCTCCTCTACCAGCCGGGTCTCTTGACACAAGGCTGGAGCAGAATTTGAGATTCTTCAGCCCAGAGAAAGTTATTTCCAATATTTAACTGACCGGTTTTTGGTGATCCTGTGGATTCTGGCTTAAGATTCCTGTTCTTGGCTGACAGAACTGGAAACTTTTGTAGTCTGCTACTGTTGCAGCCCATCTGCCTCAAAGCTTTCCTATTAACTTTAACAAAGTTGGTAAATTGCTGAAATCAATTTCTATCCACATCATTAGCTGTAAACTCTAGAAAATTTTACTTTTAAGTCACAGAGATTTTCTATTATCCACAAGTAGCTTGACACCGCTTAGAAAATGGCCAATAAATATATGAATTTTTACATATAAAAATATATGTATTTTCAACACGGCCCTTTTATTAACTGACCTTGTTGCTACATCAGCCATGTTCTTGGAGGCCTTGGCTACAGCACGAGCTGAAGCCTCCAGCTGTATGAACTGTACGGTCTCGCCGTTAGTCTCCGACAGCAGTGCGAGGTAACAAATGTGAGCAGCAATGGGGGCGACAACCTGCTTGATCAAAGTTGTCTTTATCAAACTGTCGTCTATTAGGGATGCCATACCTTTTAAGGAAAAAAAAAATAGTTAGCAGCATATTAAAGCATATTACAATAACACACACACACACACACACACACACACACACACACACACAAAAGCATTTTTGTTCTTCCCCTATAAAGTCTTGAACTATATAACTGGGAAACTGTCCATAATGATAAAAATAACTGTAATTACCTGGTGTTGTAGCAGCTCCTAGTAACCATCAGCAACACAGTAGCAACAAATTATTAATGAAGTTTGCTGGCAAAGCCCTCTGATTGGCTGCCTTGTGTCTAATAGCAACAAGTGTCATCTGAGCCAATTATGAGGTATTGTGTAATTTACTACTGCTCAAAAAAATAAAGGGAAAACTTAGACCCGGTTTGACTTGATATACATATGAGAGGCGTTCAAGTCAAACTGGGACCTGACCTAAAACAAACTGCTTTAGTTACAACCTGGTAAAACCAAATTTTGAATTGAAGTGTAAAGTGTCTTATGACATGAAATGAGTAATAAGTTGATTTTCAGGAGAGGACTTTAGGATTTTACTTTACATGGAACAACTCTACGTAGTAACTATATGTACAAACAATTTCTGTGCATTTACTACAATTTTTGCGCAATAACTAAAACATGTGCATAAATCAGTACTTGTGCAATATAGCTACTAACGGTGTGACAGGGAAGAATTGGAAAACTTTAGAAAAATAAATAAAAAAATCATATTGCAATTACTTTGCATTGTACATTTACATGTGTACTGCAAGCATTAAATGCACTACTTGGTATTTAAATGTACTTATTTATATTTAACAGCAAATAATGTCACAAATGAAATCATTAAGAGGATGGTATGTATTTCTTATGTCAAAAGTATTTTAAAAATAAACAATTATTTTTAATTATTGACAAACAATATAACTTTACCTGACTACCACTCGGTATTACCTGTAATAAGTTGCAGCTTCTTAAAAAATAATTGCATTTCTTAATATTGTGATTTTTATGTGATTAAATGTGAAGCACTAGTGTAAATTATGTTTAATTGTTTACATTTATCAGGCAAAGATGTGGGCATTTGACTCTGTTTGCATGTGCAGTACAATGTCAGATACAACTGCAATGAAATGACAGAAATGAAAACGCTTAAACCTTTAAAAAGTTACATTTTGTACTAAATTTCTTATCATTTCAATTTTGGAGATGTTTCTTCACTACATAAAACCAGAAGGCATTGGCTTATTTAAAAAGCCTTTATGAGAATGATGTCCAGTGCACTTTAAAAAGCACTAGGTGGCGATATTACTACTACAAAAAAATAGCTGGAGGAGTCACACAAAAGATATTAAATTGTGAACTTTAATTATTTAATTTTAAAATGGAAAAAAAAAAAGTCAAATATACAATTTGAACAGCCCTTAACTTGTACAACATAGACTTCACTGCATTTACAAACATGAAAATCTGTGACAGTAGTTTATTTTAAAAATGTGATGGATAATACTGCTGAAACGCTCACAGTTAATATACAACAATTAAATAGCTATTTAATGTCAAGTATTTCTCTCAGATGCACGTCAAAGCAAAACTTGTTTACATGTGCAGAGGAGAAATGTGAATTTACATTTGCCGTGCCAGTGACATAATAACAGATCATTCATACAGCATACAAGCAATTTTATTCACAACAATCTCTCAAATATCAGTACATCAGCAAATGTGAATTACAAGCAATGAAATAACTGGAAAATTTGCCATCTTTGGTATAAATGTTTGGTGAATTATAGAACAAATAAAAAAGTCTCCGATTTAACAAATATTTATAAACATATACTTTTCTCTGTTCAAACAAAAACAAGACATATTACAGGCTGTAGATTCAGTGTATGATAAAGATTATATGTAAGAATTGACAGAAAGTGAGAAATGCTGACAGAAGTTAGCTCAATGGTTTAAGCCGCTCACACCAGAAACCAGAACATAATGATGGATTATAATAGCTTCTACATTCACTGTGTTCTGTTGCACTTTACAATAATGCTTCTTTGTCCAATGATCTTAAAATAAAACTAGGTTTTGAAAGAAGTGACTGCACACCTCTGCATGCAGTGGGGCTTCGCTGATGTGCTCTGAGTTATGACGGAGCCTTGCATTCCAATGTGTTGACATAAAACATTTCCCAAAAAGTTTTGTTCTTTCTCAAAGACTTGAGCGTTGGCTCAGTTGTGAAGTGCAGCACATTCTGACTTGTCTTTAGGTGCAATATTTAACCAGAGGCTAAAAATACTTACGCTACCAAAACAGTGAAATCTTTACAAAAACAGTGGAAGCTTTAAAAAATGTGTGTGCAATGGATGGATTTATAATGACTGCACACAATTTATGCTTTGTTTACTTAAAAAAATCAAGAAGGTACGCTGGGCTAAAGGGTCAGCATGTTATTGTTCATACCATTATAAAATGGAGTATTATCCAGTGCAGTAATATGCAGGATAAAAAAAATAAAAAATTGGCAACTTGCACTGACATGAGCATCTGTTTCTTCTCTAACTGATAAATAACCAAAAGCAAAAACAAAAGCATAGCTTTCTCAAATTGGATGGATGTGAAATGAAAAGAAACAGAAGTTCAACTCTTAATTTACAGGATTTTTCCAACTTATTATACCGTTCTTTCTGGAACATTGATCTTTACATGAAGAGTATCAAGTCTTCAGCATGTATCAGTAATCAGTGCTTTCAAACATCAATATGTAAAATACATGTTTGAAGGCCAAAAATCTACAAGCCCTCCTTAAGCTTTCATTTATATAACAAACATGAATACATGTAAAAAAATAGGTCTTTGCTATTAAACAATGCCCTGAGGGTTTTTTATGGTCTGCTAGTTATGATGCAATATCCATATCCTTTGGTGAAAGTCTTCATTTGTTTCCTTTTGTCTCCGCTCCAGCTGGCAGATGGCCACCTCCGTTGAGATCATATGGTATTCCACAACGAGTCATATTTGGTGAACCATGTTGTCCTGCCAAATATTAATTTTTACCTAAAAAAGTGTCGAGGCTCCGAAAAATTTGGAGAATATTCTTCTCTTCCACATATGGAAGATTGGATGGTATGAGTCGAAGGACATGGCTGTGGTAAGGGTAGCAGCTCAGTGGATCATTAGTAGCACCCCAAAGCTCTCATTCACTCTTCTGAAGCCAATCCCAGCTCTCATCACTGTCTTTTCTGTTCTTTTCTGCCTCTATCATCTCTCGGTAACGCCGCCTGAAAAATCCCATCTGACAAAAAAAAAGCATGCATGTGATAATCCAGTGTACGACGTAGTGTTACATTCTTCAAAATGAGTGTCACTTTGTAATATAAAGCTAATTAATAACTTTTTATTTCCAAACTTTAAATTATCCCGGTCATGAAAAGGACCATGGAGTAACACTGTGTTTACTTAAATTATAGATAAAGATCAATAATGTAGAACTATAAAATTCAGAAATAGTTTTTAACTGAGTGAAACCTCTGACTATAATTAAAATATTTGCCCACCAAAGTAATTTGTCATTTTCTTTTTATCTTTAACCTGACCAGAAAACAAATACTCTCTCTGATAGTTATTATCAATGAAGTCCACTCTCCTGTGACGCCGCATTCATAAGGGCAGCTGGGGCAGAGCTATTGAACAAATAAAAACCGTTATTTGCCATTCATTATACTGTAAGAAAAAAAAGTTGTTAAATTGTGGGGCAGATGTTCACTTACTGTAGCCTCACTTGCCATAGAGTTAATATTAAAGTGGCTAAAAATGGAAACTGTAACAAGTGCTGTTAGGGCTCCCCTGGGGCAGAACATTTTACTGAAACCTGGCAACCCATAATGATGGTTAATGATATTAGCTTTTTTTGTGCCTTGCTGGAAATGGGAAATACACCAGCTGCATCGAACAGAAGTAAAACTGCTCAATATGAGCTGCAAATGTACAGTATTTAAGTCTGAACTGCCTTTTTAATGAATTACTCTTAAAATTCACTACATTTAATGTTTTTTTTGTACAATTATCTAAATTTTGTTTAATAATTATATTATTTATATATTAATTATATAACATTATTCATAACTCTGTTTAACGTTGTTACATGATGGAAAGAAAAAGACAACGGGTTAACTGATAAGAGCAAAGAGCAAAGGTTTCTACTGATAGTTAATCTTTTAAAAAATGTCATTGATTTTTCAATGCAGTCATGTTTGTTGACTCCATGCAGTAGCTCCATATAAAATTGTGTGTATGCTTGCAAAGCTAAAATAAGTGAAATGATGAAGCTGAAGTCATTTGACAAGAACAACTGTGACACGATCAGTGTATGACATTACAGTGTGCATCACGTCACAGTCACTAATGGAGCACAGACTCAACATACAGTACAAGCACCATCTGTGACAGAGAATCAGCATCTCACAGTTTCTACTATGATGTGACTATGATGTAACAGTATACAGTAGGGTGTGTGTGTATATAATCCTGCGTGTAAGAGACTGCAGTCAGTAACATGTGAGACAGGGAAGCGTGTAGGCTGCCGGTCATCTCAGGGACACTCATGTTATGATATAATACCCTCTTTACTTATACGAAGGACTGATCACTTGAATCTGAGTTACTTGATATTTGATTTAATTGCTATTGTGCTCAATACAAGAGACGAAGAGTAATTTATGTTATGATTGTTATTTAAGTTTTTCCATGTAGAACAAAATCTCGGATTGCGAGTAACGCAGTTTGCAAGTGTTCCGCAAGACGAACAAATTTTTTTTTTAATATAAATTTTGACTTGGAAAACGAACAAGTCTTGGTTTACGAGTACCGAGTATCATGTATCATGCATGCGTTCTTGTTTAGATGCCGAGCGTCACATGATCAAAACTGAGCCAATCTCTCTTGCGCTGGGGAGTTGTGGGTACACTACAGGAATCTCCACAACAACATCATGCAATAGTGAGGACTTCATGAACTTTTTTAATAATAAAATTGTAAATATCAGGCATAAAATTGAGGCTTTGAAACCGAACAATGTAATTGATACAGATGTTAACCTAGCCATGTCAGATTCAAACCTAGAATACTTTATAATTGATACAGATGTTAACCTAGCCATGTCAGATTCAAACCTAGAATACTTTACTCCCCTTGAAGAGAATGAACTAATTTCACTCATCTCTTCTGCAAATTCATCAACCTGTATATTAGATCCTATACTGACACATTTTCTTAAACAGATAGTACCAGTTATAACAGAACCGCTGTTGAGAATAATTAATTCCTCACTCAGCATTGGTTATGTTCCAAAATCTTTTAAATTAGCAGTTATCAAACCAATAATTAAGAAACCTGACCTCGACCCCTGTCAGCTGTCCAATTACAGGCCAATATCAAACCTCCCCTTTATCTCTAAGATTCTGGAAAAGATAGTAGCAGAGCAGCTATGCTCATATCAACATAGAAATGGCATACATGAACTGTATCAGTCAGGATTTAGGCCTCATCACAGCACAGAAACAGCACTCGTTAAAGTAGTAAATGACCTCCTATTGGCCTCTGATCAGGGTTGTGTAACTATGCTTGTATTACTCGACCTCAGTGCAGCTTTTGACACCATCGACCATGTTATTCTTCTTCACAGATTAGAAAATGTAGTAGGAATTAAGGGTACAGCCCTCTCCTGGCTCAGATCCTATTTGACCGATTGTTATCAGTATGTAGACTTAAATGGTGATTATTCTGCATGTTCTCTAGTAGAGTTTGGCGTTCCGCAGGGTTCAGTTTTAGGCCCACTGCTTTTTTCCCTTGACATGCTTCCTCTGGGCAACATAATCCGTAAGCATGGTATTAGTTTTCATTGTTATGCTGATGACACACAGCTATACGTCACAACAAAACCTGATGAGAAAAACCATCCTACTAAATTTGAGCAATGTGTGCAGGACATAAGAAATTGGATGCTAATTAACTTCCTTCTGCTTAATCCGGATAAGACAGAAGTTCTAGTCATAGGACCGCATTACGGCTAGAAGTCAAATCTTAGATCACACTGTAACTTTAGATGGCCTTTCTGTTCCATCAAGTGCAACAGTAAAAGACCTCGGCGTGATTATAGATTCCAGCCTTTCATTTGAAGCTCATGTAGATAATATCACCAGGATAGCATTCTTTCACCTCAGAAATATTGCCAAGATAAGAAATATATTGTCGCTAAACGATGCAGAAAAACTAGTTCATGCTTTTATCACTTCTAGGTTGGACTATTGTAATGCCTTACTGTCTGGTTGTTCTGTTAGGTGCATAAACAAGCTTCAGCTAGTCCAGAATGCAGCAGCGAGAGTCCTCACTAGAACCAGAAGATATGAGCACATCACCCCTATCCTATCTTCACTGCATTGGCTCCCTGTGATATTTCGCATTGATTTTAAAATACTACTCTTGACATATAAGGCATTAAATGGTCTCGCGCCGCAGTATCTGAGCGAACTGCTAGTGTCTTACGATCCGCCACGACTACTTCGGTCAAAGGATGCAGGCTGCTTATCAGTACCGCTTATTATGAAAACTACAGCTGGGGGTAGAGCTTTTTCTTACAAAGCCCCAAAATTATGGAATAGTCTTCCAAATAGTGTTCGGGACTCAGACACAGTCTCAGTGTTTAAGTCTAGGCTAAAAACCTATTTATTTAGCCAAGCATGTTTATAAATAGATTTGCCATAAGGTAAAGGAGCAGATCTGGGGGACTCATGGACGTAGAGTATTATGGTGAACTGGTATGTTTAGATGCTGTCTTCCTCACTCTCATTTGATCACTCAGGTTTGTTGACGGTGAGGTGATTGTTTGCTTTACATCTCAGTTCCCCCTCATGTTTGTGTTTCCTTCTGGCTCTCCCTTTTAGTTATGATGTCATAGTTAGTCCTGCCGGAGTCCCTGCTTGCACTCTACAGTAAATATACATTCACATTAGACATTATGTGACTGTGACCATACCTAATTGCCATCTCTCCTCTTCTTCTCTTTCTCCCCCTCTTTCTCTTTCCTCTCTCCCCCTGTCTCCCCCTTTCACTCTCTCTCTCTCTGTCGAGCTACACATGTGGTTCCTGAGCTGCCAGTGATCCAGACTCCCTCTGCCCTCCGGACCTGTCTGATCCATCCTGGTGCCCCGTTTCTGGTTGGAGGTCTCGTCGCATGGATGCCCCGTGTGTCTCTTTGGGATGCGTCTCGTGTCTGGTGATGATTCTCTCTACTTAGAAGATGGTTCTGGCCTCGACTGGTGTTAGCAGCTGTTTCTCTGAGGACTTGACAATTCGATAGTTCAGGACTGGAACTTTCTACAAGTCTATCTGAGTCTCCAATAACTACTGGACTCCATTTTAACATCAACTAACATCAACTATTATAGCTGAACTGCCTGCCACCTAACACACTGTATAAATGCAGATCATTTCCTGCTATCTGTTTCCCCCAGATGAGGATTGGTTTCCTGTTGAGTCTGGTTCCTCTCAAGGTTTCTTCCTATTACCATCTCAGGGAGTTTTTCCTTGCCACTGTCGCCCTCGGGCTTGCTCACCAGGGACTATCTGAACATTTTTGATTCATACACATTCACATTCCATACAAACTTAAATAGTTCTTTTGATTGTGTAAAGCTGTTTTGAGACAATGTCAATTGTTAAAAGCGCTATACAAATAAAACTGAATTGAAAAAATTTGTCTCCCCTGCTGGGTCTTAGTGCCTGTCCCTTACTGGTATAATCAACATCTGTGCACGTATGTACTGTTTACTATAACACTGTGACCACGTGTGTGTGAGTCACATATATAAAACATATTTTATCTTGAGAGAGAGTGTGTGAACCAGCACGGTGTCAAATTACGCGCACACACACACACACCGCATATGCTCCGCAACTCAAGAGAGAGAGAGAAACACACACACACACACACACACACACACACACACACACACACACACACACACACACACACACACACACACACACACACACACACACAGGTTCCACTGTATTCACAAAGAATGTAATATTATGTGTATTACATGTTTGCTAAACGGTTTATGGAATAGTATGTGTTAAGCTTAGTTAAATAATTTTGTTGTATTTGTTTACATTTTATTTAACTAATATTTATTAGAAGTAGTGATTTAACTATTACTTATCAGAAATAGTGATGTACCCTTTTTCTGGTTTTTCATTTAAGGTTATCGACCACTTAGTTGAATCCAGTTTGAATGATTGTTGTGTAACCTGCAAAGCTGTCAGACACAAGAATTAAAAGTGATTCCAGAGTTGATCCTCATGTCCCCTGTAGTTGGCTATGGCTTTTTTCGAGTTTGAAGGAGAAGCTGACGTGCGAATTCCCAGATAACTTGGCAATGCTCAACATTCATCTAGATTAATAAATTATAATTGGTTTAATCCTAATATTTATATAAACAAGTTAAGTCAATATCAAAGCAAAACGACATGTTTCTCATTTTATTAGCCATGCTATGATTGGTCCTCACTATTAATCTCATGAGGGCCCTTTTAAAACCCTGAGAAATGAGAAATAGGACCCTACCCATCAATCATCTGCAAATGATATTTGTGAGATAGCAAGTGTTTCTTAAGGGACAGGTTATGACAGCCTGGTTTCTTTGACGAGAAAGCTCCAGAAAAAACCTTAACGGACACGCCAAGCATGAAGTGCAGTTACAGTTTTTCAGTGTAAAAAGTCAATATTAAACAGATGGAGTGATGGACAGACCTACAGTCTGTATCCTTATACTGTATGATCGTAAGGATAAATAAGCTGCTGTGAAGGTCAGTAACTGTCAGAGTCATAAAAGTTATGTTCCTCTTTGGGTTCCTTAGTGGATTTTTCTTTGCTTCGAATGCTATTTATTGATCTAGACCTCCATTCTCCTCAGGCATTTCCTGAATTTCCTCCATGCTGGATATGTGCAGCTCTTGTAAAAGGGGTTTGTTTTGGCAGATTCAGGGTGTTGGGGAATCTGAGGGAAATGTATCCCAGGACCAACATTCCTATATTTTGTTGTGCATTTTGCCAGTGGAACATGGAAGAAAATAAAACCAAGATTTGTCGCATTTTTTTTTTTTAGAAATGCTGTAAATGATATGAGCAGCTATTATCTATTTGTGGTCACAATTTTAGGAAGGGATCACTCAACTGGCCCCCTAGTCTACTATTCTGTCCAACCAGTCCTCCATAAGACAAGTGAGTGGATGTAGTATTCATTAGACCATTGGGGCATGTGATGCTTATAAAGGGGGAGGAAAGACTCCCACACTGTCTGCTAATAGGATGCAACTGTAGTATGCTGTAAGAATGCCTTTAAATCATCTAAGAGAGAAATATGCAAGTGAGCAGCATGATTTAATACCACTTCATTATTATAACACTATGAAAGCATCTAAGCCCATTGAAATGACTCTTAGCACATATCAGGAAAGGTCATTCAGTACTTTCCCCAGTGAATCTTAAAGCTTCTCCTGCTGCCTTTATTATAGAAATGCAGTTTAATTCGGGGCGAATCCTGAAATGACTGCATCTTGAGTGTACAGTGCAAGGGTAGGTATTCTATGCCCCATTTTACCTGGTTGACGATTAACATTTTTCAGTGACCAATGCGAATCATTTAAACAACCTAGCACTGTAAATATACAGGGTCTGCATGTCAGGAGGTAAAAGGGGTGGGTAGCTAGCAAAATAACCGTGACTACGACTGAAATCCAGCCTCACAAAACTGTTTGCTCTTAGTCAATCATTTGGGTTATTATAGGTTAAAACAATACCTTCCAGAGCAGCACAGCCAGCAGGAGGAAGATAAGGATCCCCACCAGCAAACTGATGGCAATGATCCAGCCCACCACATACCCCCTGGGCTCCTGACTGTGCAGTGCCTCAAACACCAGCTGCAACATAAAGGCAGATTAGATGAAAACCATCACAGACTCTAACACATATTCATTTAATAGACATAGTATATCTAAGAACAATAGCCAATCACAACCTGGGACAGTCACGATTGGTTGTAATTCAGATAAAATGTCTGCAGATTTCATTAAAGGCCAGTTACATATTCAGAATAAAGTGTTGGGATTGTATTGAATGGCTTGCCTGGTTTTAAACATATTTAATGCTTCTACATTATTATAATGCTTTAATAATAATGTATATAAATGTGCACCTCTTCAGCTCAGCAATGAAGCTTTAGCCATTAAGAGGTATGAGAAAAGACACTGTGTTCATAGTGCTTAACTTTGAATAAACATTCATTCATTCATTCATTTTCTATACCGCTTAATCCTGTGTTCAGGGTCGCGGGGGACCTGGAGCCTATCCCAGGAGACTTCGGGCACTAGGCGGGGTACACCCTGGACAGGGTGCCAATCCATAAAGCACTAATAATGAATGGAATTAAATATACTCTATATATTGTACATAATTATTACACTATATGCATTCTCAACTGTATCCAATTATCCACTTAATTCACTGGACAGAGTCATCTCTCTCTCTCTCTCTCTCTCTCTCTCTGCTCAATATTTTACACAATATACGGACTGTGACCTGAAAATGTGGAAGAATTTAACCTGTTGAGCGGGAACATAAATACAGATTTATATTTAAGCCCTAATCACAACACTGCCTACTACATTTGAAAATGATAAGCGAGTACAAAACACTGTTAGCTTGTGAGAACTGGATACAACTAATAAAACTATAGAAATCCTAACAAATGGATTATCTGCACTATTCTAGGCAGAATCTCATTGGTGAAAAGAGCAGGCCTCCACCTTCTTCGTGTGAATTCCCAGCTCTTCCATCTTTCTCCACTGATGATGACTTTTCTGTACCTTTAACTTCCAGTCTCCTCCCTTCTAGCCAACAAATGCTACCTAAAAGTCCTTATTGGGGGTCTGGCTACCTAGCCCGAAGAAAAACAGCCAAAGTTCCACATTCTCAGTCACACTGTCATATAGTTGAGGATGTGGTTGGAACTGACAGTGATATACACTGTACATGTCATTCAAACAAATTTAGTAATTATGTACAACATTACTTACTGTGTTCTGCTCAGTACACACTAAAATAAAACTAAGGTAAACTGTGATTTTTAAAATAACTATTGTGATTGTATTTCTGTTAGAGAGATGAAGAGATGGCCTGGGTGAGTAGCACACAACACAGCTAACGAACGTAAACAATACACATTAGGAAGATGTAATTTAAATCCATTCACTTTAATGAAAAAAATGTGCAGGGATTGAAACTGGCTCAGAAACTCAATCAAAAACTGAATCTTCTGGGAAGTTCTACTGAGATCAGCCTCCAACTAGCAAAAGAGACATTGTGTCTCATTTGTCTCATTGTGTCTCAATCAGTCTCATTGTGCCTAGAGATTTAGATAATGTAGGGGCACCTGGGTCATTAAATTTACCACATCAGCTTTCTCTTCAATTTCATTCAGCAAAAAATTCACCACATGTGCAGAGTATGATATTATTAGACCACCCTGACATAATGCTAGTATATGTACAGTACTGTGGAAAAGTCGTAGGTACAGTATTACAATTAGTACAAATTTTATTATATATGTTTATCATGTCTGCATTATGATGTACACAACCATTAAATTTTCCAAAAATAAATAAATAAATAACATTACAGAAGAATATTTCCATGCCTGTAAAGAAAGTATCATGACATATCAGACTAGTTTTTCCAAAATAAAAAACTAGTTTTGCAAGAAAATAGAAATGTGTGACAAAGTTAGAAGAACTCCAAAGTAACCATATTCTCCAGCACACTCAGTAAAACCTGCCAGTAAAAAGGCACAACTTATTTTTCACAACTTATTATTCTGAAGATATTGTGATTATAGCGCAAAACTAAAAAAAAATTCTTTATAGAAGATCTTTTACATAGAAATGTTTTCAAATACATCTTTGCTTATTAATTTTTTTGTATGCGCCCAAGACTTTTGCACAGGGGAAAAAAACAAACACCACCACCAACAACAAAAAACAGTATCACAGCTACTCACAGAAATGTCCTCTGGTAGACCGCTGGACACCTCCATAGCCCGGCTGTCCACTTGGACATGACTTCGTGTAACAAATTGTATCACTGAGGAACTGTCCTGCATTTAAACAAATTGGGACACATTTACTTCTATTTGAATGGAAACCAGTCTGACCCACTCTAAAGTGAATTCTGACATAGTATTGCTTAAGAATCTCATAGAAAGCTATGATACTTTAGCAACTTTTTGGGTGGTGAACATACTGATTAATATTGGGATAAGATCTTACTTTCTTGAGTGTTTCAGTGTTAAGTAGCACTTGCACATCAATAACTGTAGCTTCATCTTTAGCTTGGGATCCTAGGCTACAGGAAATTGTTAAACAGGCTCTTCCTGGCCGGTCACAGTCCTGTAGACAGAGGACATCATCATGATATTACTGTCTTATACACTCTCATGTATACACCCAACACACATTATGGTACTACAGTATATTATATGGTGGTTTAAAAGTAACAAGGACATGAATTTAAATACATTTCATTGAAAACCATAGATCAGCCTAAATAAATACCTCTAAACACAATTTTACATTTGAAAAACATTAAATAGAACATTGACTTTTCAGGAACAGGAAATGTTATTCTTGGCTTACCAAGACCTTCCTGCCAGACTTGGAAAAAAATGCAAAGATGGCATGGAAAATACTCTCTCTGTCCTGAGGGATGATGCACGGTGTGGGGTTTCTGTGCCATGTACAGTTCCCTTTGCCCTCGGCTACCTGGAGAACACCACAAGAGCCTTTCACAAACGTACACACGATTAACGGCTATTTATCAAGAAAGGGTTATTTCCGAATACAAGTCAAGAGTCCAAAGCCTGACAGAACGGACACAGGAATAGACCTAGTAGAATTCCAGGGAAATTATCTGAAACCTCACAAGTGTAAAAACAATACAGGCAAAGATGATAACATTAGTAAAGAAAAGTGAAGCACAGGAACAAAAATAAGTCCAACTGGACTTTCATATCTTCTTTTTTTTTTTTTTATATCTTTCAAATGTGAATGCCCACACTATGTTTAAGCTGTGTAGTTGTGTATGTGTGCAGTTTTTGAAACAGGACTTTCTTTGTAGCAAACCATTCAGACATTTTTTTTATATTCCATTATTTTACCTCATAATTTAAACATTTTACATCATAAATGGATATATTGAGGTTCACTATACCATACAGTACAAAGGTGCTTTATAAAAATATTTACTATATCCTATTAGTCTGAGTCTTTCCGATTCTATTTGGATGAACTGTGACCTGATCAGGACACTTTAAGACATAAAAGGATGGTCAATCAGTAGGAGTCCAGAGGCTTCTTTTGAACATGTTTCTTCATTTCAAGTTATTTATTACTTAACGTCGCATCAATGAGCCCGGGCAGATCTTCCCCCTCTAGGCTTTATTAACCTCTGTCCTCCCCAGACAGGCAAGAGAATGCTTCCATCTGTGGAAATGTCTAATGGCTTCCCCATTGTTTTGCTCTCACACCACCCACAGTGCCGTGTCACTGTATCCTGCCTTTCCTCAAATGGCAATTCCTCCAATGTCACTCATTCGTTCTATTCCCAGTCCAATATTAAGAAATCTTCAATGAATGGAAACACCACTTCATCAAAAGGCAGGGTTTTTAGGCAAATACTTTTTGGTAACTTTTCTTCTCAGTTGCACACCATCAATTAAAATGCCTAACAGTGTCTAAGTGTCAGTTTGTCCCAGGTTGAGTTAACATTTGGCGAGTTTCCTGGAGGAAAGTTTAGTATTCTTGATTTTTGAGCTATAAATATTTTTTTCAAAAAAGTTATATTATGATTAAATAGTTTGAGCATGTAAGCACACATCTTACTGGATCAGTGTGCACGTACTGTAAGAAATCTTTAGTCCTGCAAACATTTATACAATTATGTGCCGAGTGAAAAGTTTTCTGTGCTCCAATTTAGGTGGGTTCAATAATGGATCCATTTCTTGCCTTGACTTCAAAAGATCATCGAATATTCATATTCTACTTTTAATTATTATTCTTTACTGTGAAAACTGTCGACAGGGAATTTTCCTCAGACAGACACAGATGAACCTTGGGTGTCCATGATCCTGTCACCAGTTTACTGGTATGAATGAATAACGAATGAATGTTATTCAATTCACCTGGTGGTGGAGTAAATGCAATTGCTGATCACACATCAGTCAAAAGTTTGGACATAAACTGGAACCTTGGATTACAAGAAGCGTGTTCTTATATCAAAGCAAATCTCCCCATAAGAAATAATGAAAACTCAGATTTTTCATTCCACAATTAAAAAAAAAATTAATACATAAAAATAATTAATACAAAATATAAAGTAAAAATAAAACAAATTTACCTGCACTTTACCTTTGAAAAAAGTAAAAACAAATCCTGTCAGATAAGTGTTTCCGTGTGCACATGCCAGTTTTATTGCCACTTCATTGTAATTTTTAGTGCTGTGAAACACTTTGGTTCATCTTAGGTGGCTGTAAAGTGCTATATAAATAAATGTTGATTTGATTTGACTCTGTGTGGGACGACTTTCACACACACACACACACTAATGGCAACACTGCGCCATCTGGAAAATTTACAAGAAACATCTCTGACACTTGAGTGCAAGCACGCATTAACGGGCTCACTGCTGTAAAGTAAAAATAAAACAATTCTTTGAAAAGAATCGTGACAGAGCAGTGTCTCCGTTCGTCCCACACAGAGTCAAATCAAATCAACATTTATGTTCGTGTGTGTGAAGGCGAGGGCACGTTAACCTCTCTAATGAGACTTTCTTTTGCTTTACATGCATGCACACGTGTGTTATAATAAACAGTACACTTGTGCTGCACACACACACATACAAACACAAAAAGTAAAAAGAGACTTTACATGCACACATGTGGTCACAGTGTTATAGTAAACAGGAAGCAGGGGAGACGATTACCCACAACTCTGCAGCGCAAGAGAGAGAAAAACCATTGGCTCAGTTGTGATCACGTGATGCTCGACATCAAAACAAGAAGTGCATGTGTGATACATGATACTTGGTACTCGTAAACCAAGACTTGCTCGGTTTTCAAGTCAGATTTATTAAAAACATTTGCTCGTCTTGCGAAACACTCGCAAACCGCGTTACTCGTAATCCGAGGTTCCACTGATTTCTTTCTACATTGTAAAACATAATGGCTCTACAGTAATCTGAAGTGCTGTTAATTGGTAGTTTCTGAGGCCGGTAACTCTAAATGAACTTCTTCTCTGTAGCAGAAGTAAGTTTTGGTCTTGCTTTACTAAGATGGCCTTCATTGCAAATGCACTTTTTCAATTCAATTCAATTCAATTTTATTTATATAGCGCTTTTAACAATGGTCATTGTCTCAAAGCAGCTTCACAAAAATTAAAGAAAACTTGACAATATTGTTCTTGCAGATTGCTATTCCAGAACAGTTGACCTTTGTGTCTTGAAAAAACAACTGTCTGTATTGTTCTATAATGTACGGTAGAAAATAAATCCAACTTTGTGCCCTAATTTTTGACTGGTACTGTATATGAGACACCGATACAGTATAACCCTGCATAGGGACTGGTTCAAAGTTAATCTTAATAATTAAAAGTGCTCTTATGAGATTTACTACTATTATATAGTTTTACTGTACATAAGGTACTTGCTGTTTACTGAGAGTAAACTGTCAGAAACCACCTAGCTCTGCAAAAGTTGCGTGCAAATCATGTCCAGTTTAAGGAACCAAAACATTATTTAGATAAAACTTGCTTATATCTGTATACTTATTTCAAAATAAGCCTGTTGCAATTCACAACTGTCTTTCTTTGACCTTCTGTCCCGTGCACATAGACATGCTCCCAAGTTCCGCAACAGAATAGCATTTCCTTATCAGCCAGAGTTTGAATCCCCATAATGGCACAGCTATCTGTGGCTGAGATCCCAAGAAAGGAAAAATTCCCCTTGCTCACAGAAAGTAAGGAGTGTAAAACTATCTCTCCCTTGCAGAAATGCATGCAGAAAACAGGAGTGGAATATAAAACAAGAGTTGAACAATGGGCTCCGAAGCATTTAACATGTACTGTACCTAAATAACATTTCTCCTGTTTTTCATTTGTTAACACATTTTGCATATTAATCTTTTAAACTGATCTTTAGACTAAAACAGAGGATTGTGAAATTAAATGATGAATCACAATCAGCTTGGAGGATAATTGAATACTTATACATATCTAGGCTCCACTGAGAATCATCACATTTATACACAAAGGCAGGTGTTCAGCGAAATCGGATTTCACTTCCCTGGTTATTTGAAAGTCTAGTGTTAATGAAACAAGCATAACTACCAAGAATTACAGTGCTGAAATTGAGTACAAATTATATCAAATACAATTTCCTTAAATAAATGTGAAATAGTTTTGACACAAATAATTGTTACAGGGTGAAGGATGCACTCACTTGTGTGTCTAGGATGAGGAACATGTCTGCACCATTTCCCAGCAGTCTGTTCGGTAGCCTTATGTCCACAGTGGAACCCGGCAGTCTGCTTGGCCCATTGTTTATCACCTAAAACAACAAGATTGGGTAACTGTTCTTTTCTATCAAGAGCATGAAAAAACAAAAAAAAAACTTTAGGCTTTGCAGTTTCCTGAGTATGTAATAATATAATAAATGGTTGCATACATGAAAGGTAAAGTTGAGCGGTTGGAAGTTGCACTCCAAGTCCTCCAGGTGAACAAAGCGAGAAGAGTCAACTGAATTTCCATACTGGAATGAGGACGGAGTCACCACTCTGTGGAAACAGGTGTACAGATTAGGTTTTGTTTTGATCTAATATTGCAAAGTCAGCATTAACATTTTAAATATAGAAGTGACAACAACAAAAACATTACTGAAACAATGTATTTGGTAATTATATACTAAATGAAAACAGAAGATGCGTATATTTATCTATTTTAATATAACAAAGGTGCTGAACAATTATGTATTATTGCCTCTATAAAAGAGCAAAGTCTTCTAAAAACCTTCACCTAAAATGTTTATCATCACGTTTATGCCTTATATTTGAAGCAGGACTCTGTTTATAAAGTGGAGTGTTTTAAACCTGTTTTGTTTGAAAAGTCCTCACTATTACAAGCAGCTGTGTAATAAAACAGAGCAGCTGCTCAGACAACGCTTCGCTGTATCATATAATCAATATACAATAATCAACACTGAACACTGTGACTGCGCATGATGTTCAAAAGAAAATATAAAGCTTGTCCAGGGACAAAATGATCACAAATGAATATGTAAACGAAAGCATATTTTATACATTTACATTAGAAAATCACCATTTTACATTTTAATTATTGTATTGCAGTCAGGAAGAGACTGTCTTTAAACAGGAATACAGTACAGTACATAGACTATTTATTACTTTATCCATGAAGTTGTGTATTTAATGTGAGCTGTGTTTAACTTGAGCTATGTTGAATATGAAATACATTTTATCTGAGCTGAGTTTAAAGCAAGTTGTGTTTAGACCTCTGAAGGACTGAACTCCTACCCAGTGACAGCGGTGTCCACCTCGTGCATTAGTGGGATGGACAGCTCCAACAGGTTATCATGTAGTTTGTTCTCATGTTCTGGATTGGCACTAAGTTACACAAACAAGATTCACAAACAGTGAGGAACAGGAAAGTCACTGACAACGTTACACACACATATACACTCTATAAAGAAATGATATATATCTATATACACACATTAAATCTTACCTCCTGGCATGCACTAAAAATATCAGTGTTTTATTTTCACCAGACAGATGACTTGTGTCAAATAGTACAGACAGATGGTACTAAAACAGAGAGAAACAAACACATTAAAAAAATTCTACTAAAACAACTATTACATTTAACTCTCTTAAGTGAAACAGTGGATGAAATAAATTGAGATGTAATAAATAAATAGGAATTAAAGGTCGATATACGACCAGTGTGACTGCAAAATTTTGTAAATTTTTGGACTTATTTGGATTTTTGGCAAATTCTTTTCCTCAGGCACATAAATCTATAGCAATAAAAAGAAATCTGGAAATCACTACATATTCTTCTTTAAGACATTTTGAGCTACAGTATAACTGGCACTGGTTTGGATGTATTTGGGAGCCATGATGCATGACTTCATAGTCATAGTTACTGTACGAAAAAAAAAATTAAGCAGACAGAGATGGTGCTTATTGCTTTCTAAACAAGAGATATGAGATACATGTGTTATGGAGGAAGCTGTTGCAGTCATTATGTCTGATTACATTCACTTTTACAGTATTGTGCAAAGGTCTTGAGATATTCCCTCATTTCTTCATATTAAATTCAACTACGTAGATTAAATTAAAGAAATTGGAACAAATGTTTTACTGTGACAAGCTGCAAATTGTTACTCGACAGCAATCTCATGTCCCCTCTAATCACTAGTATATTAACCACCGCCCTGATCATATGTCATCATCTACACCTGTTTCTCACTGGTTCAAACCTTAGGTTAGATGTGTTGGGTTTTTTTGCTTGAATGATTCATAGGTCACTGTGTGGCTTAACAGACAAAACACATTCCTCTGACACTCCTCAGGTGTACTGTAGGCATTAGACTCAAAATGAGAGAGAAAAATCCTTTAATGAAACCTGGAGAACTATTCATCAAGCCTGCATTCAAAATACAAGAAAGTCTGGCTGTGAACAAGCAAAATATGAAGAGTATGCGGTCATATAAGAAGGATGTTATATGGTGCGCAGTGGTATTATCATATGACACTGGCATAAACTAGCAAAGTGAAACTAAAACTGTTAGGAGTAGGCGGACAATGCTGTGAACGGAACTGCTGTGAACTGCATTGTTTTGAATATTTCTCATGATATTTAATAATCTTTGTTATTAAAGGGTTTGTGTGACACAAACCTCAGCACTTTTATCCTTCTGTCAATTGCTGTGACTCTCTTCAAAAATAAATGAAGCATAATTTCGAAGTGTTTCCTCTGAATCACGTGACGCCAGCCAACCGCATCTTTTCGAACTGCTCACTCACGCACCGTTGGGGGCGGAGTAACATACTCGGAGGACAGCGCTATCCACTCCTTTCACTTGCGTGAGCTCACAGACGCCCCTGATTGGCTGTAGAGTCGTGATTAATGTGAAAGCACTAATTACCTCTCATCCCTTCCCGCTGAGCTCGGCCAATCAGCTCTCTCTAGACCTCCGGCTGTGAGAGGTTACAGCATCACCTGGGAATCGAACTAGCGATCTCCGGAAGATAGGGCGAGTGCTTTACCACTGCGCCACTCGTAGGCCGAAGCATACATTTTATATAGTTTTAAATAAAAAAATCAACCAACTTATTACTGACACTAAATTGCATATTTTTTGTGCCAGGAAACACAGCGTCCGGATGATTTATCCATTGTGATAAAATTGTGGGAGGTCATACAGTAGCATGTTGCAAAATCATACAAAATTCACACTGTTATAACCAAAACAATTTAAAATAATATTTTGGCATTTGTTGCATCTTCATAACTCATTTTGCAATCAAACTGATCATACTTTACTTAATAAAACAGGTGCATAAGTCAATCTATTTTACTTAGGTAAAGTGGCTCTTTTGTGTCCACCTTAGTCTGGGCTCTCATGAAAGGAAATCCCACACTGCATCTGAGGAAGTCCAGCTGAATCAGTTCACAGGAAATACCCTTCTCTTCCTGTAGGAGAAATTGACATTAATAAACACTAAAGCAAGATATTAAATTAATGAGGTTTTACTACGAAGCAGCCAATTCAGTTAGACCTGACATATTACAATTCAGCTACTGTGCTTTGTTGAAACAAACCCTTTGTTAAAGGCATGGAGATGTTCTACATCAGGTTATCACAGAGAAATACAACACACCTGTACCCAAACTGTTTAGAATGACATTGGCTTAATAATAATAATGATATTTTAATGATTAAAAACTCATTCATTACATGCTCTTATACTGTTTGCACTTACTGGTCACTTGATGAGGACCTTATTATTCCTATTGTAATTTTGACATACTGTATGCTGAACTCACTGTGACATTCCTTAAACCAGTTTCAGATGACTTGTGGCTCATTATCAGGCTGGAAGGAGCCATTATTAAGGGACCATGTCCTCAGCAACAATACTTGCTGTGGCAACTGGTGCTTGATTGATTTTAAGGGACCCAGTGTGTACCAAAAAAAAAATCCCCGCACCATAACATCTCGGTTTACAGCCTGAATTGCTGACTGAATCCATGGAGGTCTTTTCATGCAAATTTGTGATCCAACTATTTTCCTACTGTTAAAGTCCAAGATTGAGACACGGAAATTAGAAAGATTGAAATTCAAGATGACCAGGTGATATCGTTCCGATCTTCAGTTCCACTTCCTCAGCCAGTGCCAAATGTAGCCTCAGATCTTGACTGACTTGAGTGGAAACCAACGTGGGTTGTAGCCTAAATCCACTTTATACTTTAAACTCATGTGCATTCTGAGGTGCTTGTGAGCTGCAGGGATGTAAAGTGTGATTATTTGAGTATGCTTTTCTGTCAGCTCAAAGCAGTCTAGTTATTCTCAAGTGACTTCTTTCATCTTTAAGATGTTTTTTGACAAAAACTGCCAGTGTCTTAAAGTCATACGTTAATTAACTTCAAAATACTTAAACCAGCACACATAATGATTATCTGAAATTCGTGACCTTTAACTGCTTGATTTTATGTGTTGTGCTGCTGCCACATGGTCGGTTGATTAAATGACAGCAACATAATACCAAGTCATCGAGTATTCTAAATCCAGAGGTCAGCTAGTGAGTGTATATTGATTGAGTCAATCTTGATGATTCCAGCAGCAGTGGCCTTTGTACTGTACTTGTCAAAACATAGAATAACTACATCAGGTGAATTAAAAATATGTAATAATGACTCCAAAGTCTGAACTCTGTTTTAAAAATACGCACTTCAAATAAGCAACTACAGGTCCTTCTCAAAAAATTAGCATATTGTGATAAAGTTCATTATTTTCTGTAATGTACTGATAAACATTAGACTTTCATATATTTTAGATTCATTTCACACAAACTGAAGTAGTTGAAGCCTTTTATTGTTTTAATATTGATGATTGTGGCATACAGCTCATGAAAACCCAAAATCCCTATCTCAAAAAATTAGCATATCATGAAAAGGTTCTCTAAACGAGCTATTAACCTAATCATCTGAATCAACTAATTAACTCTAAACACCTGCAAAAGATTCCTGAGGCTTTTAAAAACTCCCAGCCTGGTTCATTACTCAAAACCGCAATCATGGGTAAGACTGCCGACCTGACTGCTGTCCAGAAGGCCATCATTGACACCCTCAAGCAAGAGGGTAAGACACAGAAAGACATTTCTGAACGAATAGGCTGTTCCCAGAGTGCTGTATCAAGGCACCTCAGTGGGAAGTCTGTGGGAAGGAAAAAGTGTGGCAGAAAACGCTGCACAACGAGAAGAGGTGACCGGGCCCTGAGGAAGATTGTGGAGAAGGACCGATTCCAGACCTTGGGGGACCTGCGGAAGCAGTGGACTGAGTCTGGAGTAGAAACATCCAGAGCCACCGTGTACAGGCGTGTGCAGGAAATGGGCTACAGGTTGCAAATTTTGCATGTCATTGGGAAATCAAGGTGCCAGAGTCTGGAGGAAGACTGGGGAGAGGGAAATGCCAAAATGCCTGAAGTCCAGTGTCAAGTACCCACAGTCAGTGATGGTCTGGGGTGCCATGTCAGCTGCTGGTGTTGGTCCACTGTGTTTTATCAAGGGCAGGGTCAATGCAGCTAGCTATCAGGAGATTTTGGAGCACTTCATGCTTCCATCTGCTGAAAAGCTTTATGGAGATGAAGATTTCATTTTTCAGCACGACCTGGCACCTGCTCACAGTGCCAAACCCACTGGTAAATGGTTTACTGACCATGGTATTACTGTGCTCAATTGGCCTGCCAACTCTCCTGACCTGAACCCCATAGAGAATCTGTGGGATATTGTGAAGAGAAAGTTGAGAGACACAAGACACAAGAATCTGCAA
Source organism: Channallabes apus (assembly GCA_030522415.1). NCBI lineage: Eukaryota > Metazoa > Chordata > Actinopteri > Siluriformes > Clariidae > Channallabes > Channallabes apus. Next base: position 36,387,979 of record CM060118.1, read on the forward strand.
AAGGATTCCCGACCAAGTATTGAGTGCAGAACTGAACATAATTATTTGAAGGTTGACTTTTGTTGTATTAAAAAACTTTTCTTTTATTGGTCGGATGAAATATGCTAATTTTTTGAGATAGGGATTTTGGGTTTTCATGAGCTGTATGCCACAATCATCAATATTTAAACAATAAAAGGCTTGAACTACTTCAGTTGTGTGTAATGAATCTAAAATATATGAAAGTCTAATGTTTATCAGTACATTACAGAAAATAATGAACTTTATCACAATATGCTAATTTTTTGAGAAGGACCTGTATATTAAAATGTGTGTACTGTACATAAAAGTCACAATTATATGTACAACTACAATTCTGATAGAACCATATACAGTAGGAGTTTTGGTCATCGCAAAGTGTTAGAAAACATGCATATAACCGTCACATCGTTCAACAGATTGTCACACTCTCTCTATCTCACTTCCACAAACACCACAATACCTACAACACAGGCTGCACAGGACCGTAACACCCAGCCAGCACGGAGGCTGACACATTAATCTTACTGATCACCAGTGGTGTCAAAAGTATTCACATTCATTACTTGAGTAGAAGTATAGATACCAGGGTTTAAAAAGACTTCTTTAGAAGTTGAAGTATCAACTCAAGCTTTTTACTCAAGTAAAAGTGTAAAAGTACTGGTTTCAAAACTACTTAAAGTATAAAAGTAAAAGTAACGTGAGGGGGAAAAAAGCATTAAGGTCATGTGTTTTGATCATGCGACGGACGGGGGGGGGGGGGGGGGTGCGTTCTTATCATGCGACTGGGGGGGGGTTGCGCGTTCTGATCATGTGACGGGGGAGGGGGTTGCGCGTTCTGATCATAAAAATAGAGTAACGAGGCTATTTTTAAAATGTAAGGAGTAGAAAGTACAGATAATTGCTTAGAAATGTAAGGAGTAGAAGTAAAAAGTTGGCTGAAAAATAATTACTCCAGTAAAGTATAGATACCCAAAATTTCTACTTAAGTAAGGTAACGACGTATTTGTACTTCGTTACTTGACACCTCTGCTGATCACAAACACTTACAGTAGCACTATTACTGTACTTACAGTATCCGCAATATTAAAGGACTCAATACACAAACTTTACATGAATAAACACGGTCCTAGTTACCAGTCTCTAACAAGTCTTGCCTGGTTTTAACCTATTTATTTATTTATTTATTTATTTAGTCAATTGACTCTTGTCTAGTCTTTTTTTTTATTATGAAAAAAACATGACCTTTTTCCTGATTACAATTTTCCTGTAGTTTTGGTTCTGTGTTCTAGCTTTATAATGTTTAGCTTCCTTTCCCTGCACTTGCATCCTTACCAGACAGCTGACAATAAAAAATATAAAAAAATACACAGTTCTGTACAATACAATACAATACGACACAACACAATTCAAAATTGATTGCTAGAGCGTGAACGAGATAAAACTAGCTTGTTTAGTGCTATTGTTTTGGTTATGTGTATGACTTCTTGAATTTCCTGAGAAGGAGGGATTACTAGCTAATGCAGAAGGCTGGACTGCTCAGAATACTAGTGTGGAAATTACAATAACACATGTTTGCAGTTATCTTAAATGTTAAGCTTTAACTTATACTTTGCAGCTAATCTACTGACTTACAGTCATGAATTCATGACAGCCTTATAAAGGAATGAACAATAAAATGCAGCACACACACACACACACACACACAGAACAACATACTAAAAAATGAGCAGTAAAAGTGGAAACCTCTGCACAGTGTGTTTGGAAGCTCGTCCAAACACGGCGTAGATTCTTTGGCTTTTTGTAAACACTGAGGCTTTGACCCTTGCAGGGAATCAACATTCGTGGGTTAGCGAGCTGATCTTCCATCCATGGGAGGCCTAGAGAGACCAACTGGTGCTCATCAAACTTTTTTGAGAAGGAGAAGAGGAGGACTCAGAGACTGCAGAGCAGGACATGATGGATGGTCCTGATGCTCTGACCTCTCACTGAGTTTACAATGGTGCTATTCTTAGCTTGACTAGAGTGCACTTGGAAGAAAATATATCAATAAATAGTCTCTTCAGATAACAGGCGTGGAAATGTTTTTAAAACACACAACGTAACACTATGATACTTTGGCGGAGTATATTTGAGTCACTTTGCAGGTGACTCAGGTTACTAACATCACCACAGGGTTATGAGCTCCATGGGCACCTCGCCTGGTACAGGGGGGGATTTATTTTATTTTTTTTAACATTTACCAAGCGTGCTTGTCTGATGACAGTAATAAGATGACAGTACTGGGAACACTGGGGTGCCAGCATTTCCGTTATATCCTGACTGCACACTGCTGTATCACAAACAAAGGAAGTGAAGACAGTTTGTTTCCTCATTGTCTGTGAGAAAGACCTGACATATGAACACTCTCTCTTTGGACTTGGCTGTCTGTCTTCTCCATGTTTCACATGTTTGTGTCTCACATTTGCTGGGTTTATTAATTTGAATACAAGCTAATGTAAACGCTACATGAATGCTAATAGGAGCTTTTGATTTTTTCCGTAAAAGTCCCTTAAACAGTGAACCGTCAATTTCACAAATCATAGAATGTCAGAAGACAGAATAAGTATAAATAAAAGCTGTGATGTAGCCTCATTATCATTTTAAATTAAATAAAGAGAATATGTGAGTCTAATAAAAGCAGAGTGTGTGTGTGTGTGTGTGTGTGTGTGTGTGTGTGTGTGTGTGTGTGTGTGTGTGTGACTGCACATCAGCTGCCCTCAAAAGATTCTAATTCTGAGAGAGTTTCTGTAATCCATCAGGGGTGCAGCTCAGATCTACAATAAGGTTGTAAAAAACATAAACAATGACGTCTAAAACAAAACAAAACAAAAGAAGTGTATGAGTTCATATGTGGTCCATCAACACGGGAAACAGCACCATGGGAATTGATCTGGCTTGACCTCTGCTCTGCATGGAGTCATCAAAACTGCTGGTTCTTTACTAAGCTGGAGTATTCGGAGTGTTTAAACATACAGTATGTACAGTACAGTAATAGAATAGTCAGAACGCAGAATGCTGATTCGTGTATGAACTGCTCTTTCCAGGTGGGTTGTACATCAAACAATTTTGGTTTTAACAAAAGGAAACACATGGTCAAGACCTTAAACATTTTAACAAAACGTTTCTTAATTATTTTGCTGTGTGGCCTTTAGGGAACCCTGTTACCAATTCCTCATTTGTCCTTATTTGCACTACTTTTGCATAGCTGAAAAACCAACACAATCTGGCCCGTTGTCAAAGTGGCTCAGATCCTTACATGTGCCAGTTACAGTGGTCATACACAAGGTCATTCACTCTACCTGTCAGTGCTTTTTAATGTCATGATTTATTTGGATATATTTTAAAATCACATTTTTTATTACCAAATGGCACTTATCAGATTATTTTTCCCTGTGCCAATGTATTTCTAAAGATGGGTAACAGATGGAAAAAAAAACTAATTGAGGGAATGAAACTAGCAGTCCTCAAAAGTGATGATGCCTGCCAGTCCTACATTTTTTTCCCTCTCTACAGAAAAATCCACACATTGTTTGAGTCTGAGTAAGTCCAGTGTGACCAATATCTCTCATGGCACACATGTGCTTACGACAGAATGTGTTCTGATAACCTCAGCTTGAGTAAAACACATGTTACTAGAGGACAATTTAAAAGATGCTCCTGGAGGCTGAGATATGATGATAACCAGCTGCTTTAGTTATCACCAGCAAATCTGTCACCTCCTGTTTCCTGCACTTCCTCTTCTACAGTTCTCTCTCTCTCTCTCTCTCTCTCTCTCTCTCTGTGTTGTTAGAAATACCAGAATATGCTGTATGTGTCTGTTTTAATGACTCACCCGCTGCAGAAAGTTTATGTAATGAACCTCCCTGGAAAAATTTAGGTAGATGTTGGTGTCATAAGCGTCATCGCCAGCATTTACAATGGTTATATTGAGAGATACGTTTTTCACTCCTCCAAGAGCAAGGTGGGGCCTGACGTGATGTCTGAGCAAAAAACATAAAAGAACAAATAGGGCAACATGAAGCTTTGCATTATTATGATAACAAAACAATATGGAATATGCATGACTTCCTTAAGTTTGTCAGCAAGTGTCTAAGATTCTCTAACGTTGAAACAGACATGACGGATATGTTTCCTATTGCATACACACTTATAGCATATCATCTTTACCGCTTGTTTTGAATCACGAACAAGACAAGTCTCTCTCTCTCTCTCTCTCTCTCTCTCTGTTACACGCGCACTTACACACTCCAGCATTTAAATATTTAAATCAGTCAATTATTGAAAAGCTCACGTGTGACTTTAGCAGTGAGGTTAAGGAAACACTATCACCATTAGGACAAAACAAACAAACAAACAAACAACAACAAAAAACACATTATTACAAAGCTGACTCCTAGACCTCCTTAAAAGATGGACGATGGATGACATCCAGTGGTAGTCAGAGCCAAGCATGTGTCAGAGCCCCAGCATACACACCCACACCGACTCAAACTTTATGACGTCAATCTCCTGCAAGCAGCAGCCAAGTACAAAAGGAGCAACAATGAAGAGAACGGAAGAACAGACAGAAGATTTTACCCTGAAAGCAGCAATTTGCCGTGTAGCTTCAGGTCAGCAGCACAGTCATCAGACAGACAGTTCTTTTCAAACCAAGTCTGCAAACAGACAAAGTACAGGATGTTTACACAAGTTAAATGTCCGTGTGATAAATGGTAAATTGTGTGCTAGAGGGTGCTATTGTGCAAAAATTCAGACATTTGGTTTGGATCCTGCAGACATTTTTCTGATCATGGGTGGCTCAGTGTTCACCTTTAAAGATTCCAAAATCAAGTTACAGTTACAGTCCACTAGAATAAAACAATATTTTTGTTGGAATAATTATAAATTTGGCATCTCTGCTTTTAGAGTACTTGAAGTAGTTTAAAAAAAACTGTGAATTGTTAGAAAGTATACTAATTTCATGATAATTGATTCCTGATGTACTAAAAGATTTTTATTCTAGAGAGTAAAACGCATGGGCTAACAAAAATGTGGGCATTAATGAGCCTGGTATGAGCCTTACACAAATAAAACCATCACGAAAATGAACATTCATTAATCTCTGGGGAATTAAACTTCTGAATCTGAATTCATTAAAAAAGTTTAGCATTTAGCAAAAGAAAAACCCAATCCTTCATTTAATCGTGCTACAGAGAGCCAGTAACAATTTGAAGTGTTCAGCAATTTACTGAATGTCTCTCTTGAATGGTCTATAAAATTTAACCTCATTCCTTGCTGCAATCTTCTCTCCTTTCTTCCAACGCAGTACAGGAGAGAGTGACGCAAGCTCATGTTTGCGATGAACATCCAGCACATGCTTGCCCAGGCTGTAGGATGCCTCAAAAGTGATTGCTGCGAACACGTCCCTAACTTCCTTCTGTGGACACAAAATTACACATGTTTAACGGAACAAATAATCAAATAAAAACATTGTACATGTTCAGTCTTCTTCTAATTGTGCTTGTAATGGACTTTAACATTTGGCATGCTCAGTGAGGCCTGTAGGGTCTAAGATTATTCGTTTATTAGGTTTATTAGTTTTTCTTTGAGCATTGTATAGTCTGAACTTGTGGTGAATGTGCTGGGACATTAACTCCTGGTAAGACTGGCAACTGTCTTAAATCCTTTATTGCTTTAATTTTTTTTTAAACCCTTTACAGATTAATGTGCACTGACAAAACTTCTGCTTTTATAGAGATCTGCACACACAATCAATCAACTAAACAAGGCTTGATGATTGGCTACAGCTTCCCCTCTTAAATCCTGTCAAAGCAGTAAGGGGGTATTTAGTATTGGCCACGCTTTTCTTTTTGTTTTTGGCTTCATTTTTGTGAAATAAATAATATCATAGTAAAAAAAAAGGTATATTTTGCTCATCATTTCTTGTAATTGATTATGATTTCTCACAGTAAATTCATCACACTAACAGTTTGATACCAAACTGAAATAAACACTGTTTTCAGACTTTGACTCATTTTGGCAAATTATTGTCTGCAGGCACAGATGGTTGTCTATAACAAAAATAAAACATTTTTGTTGAAAATCAATATATTGTATATATATATATATACATGAAATACATTTTTGTGTGGAGGAAGCTGTTGCATTCAATAGCTGCAGGGTGATTTATCCATTGTGACAAAACTGTGGCAGTGGTGTTTTGGAAAACATTAAAAAATTCATGTAGATATAACCAACACGACTTGGATATAAAAACTGCCAATTTGTGCTTTTTAATCTGATTCTTTTTATCTTACTGTGACACAGAACTCATTTTTAAAACAATAGAACAAATTAGCGAAGGCGATGTCCGATGAAGTAGTATGCTCTGGTCCCATCCCAATGAAACGTGGCGACATAGCTTACAGCAGGTTATGGTCGCTGAACCGCTGGATGTCCAGGTGGTGCTCCAAAAATAATGTGGGCTACATAGACAATTGGAAGACCTTTGAGGGCAAAGCTGGCCTGTTAGGGCGGGACGGTGTCCATCCCACTCGGGAAGGTGCTGCTCTCATTTCCTGTAGTATAGCTCATAGTCTCAGTAGAGGTCTAGTTAATCGGTGACAATCCAGAGCCCAGGCCAGGGAGCAGACAGACAGGTTAAACCAACCGTCTGCTAGCTGCATAGAGTCGTCACTCAGGGTTCACCTTATTGAGACTGTGTCTGTTCCCCGATCTAAGCAAAAATGTAGAAAGACCCAGAAAGTCTGTTTCAATAATCTAATTAACATAAAGTCCACAAACTCCGATCATACTGAATGCGCAGCCGGCACCTCTGATCTGAAGCTAGGATTGTTAAATATTAGATCTCTCACATCAAAAGCAGTTATTGTTAATGAAATTATCACAGATCAGGCGTTTGATATACTCTGTTTAACTGAAACATGGGTTAAACAGGACGAGTATGTAGCTCTAAATGAAGCTAGTCCTCCTGGGTACAGCTACATACACCAGCCTCGGTTAACTGGTAGAGGAGGAGGCGTCGCAGTTATTCATAATGATAATCTGTCTATCGTACAAAAACACGGACACAAATTTAACTCATTTGAAATTCTCTATAGTAACATAAGTGTATTTAAGTATATTAAATCAGCTCAGTCGATTCCACTAATTATAATTTACAGACCTCCAGGGCCGTATTCTGAATTTCTTAGTGAATTTGCAGATTTCATCTCAGACCTGGTCATTTCTGTAGACAAAGTGTTAATTGCTGGAGATTTTAACATTCATTTTGAGAATCCAGAAGACCCTCTGAGAACAGCATTTATATCCATACTGGACTCCATAGGTGTAAATCAGTGTGTAGTAGGACCCACTCATAAAGCAGGTCACACTTTAGATTTAGTAATATTCTTCGGATTAACTATAAGAAATGTGTTCACAATTCCACTGTCTGAAATTATCTCAGATCACTATCTTGTCTCCATTCAAGTGTCTCACAGTGATAATGTACGCACAGCACCGCGCTACCGTATTAAACGTACATTCACATCAACTACCACACAGAGTTTTATCAGTAATCTCCCAGAGTTACCAACTTCGATTAGGCCACCGTCTGACCCCACAGAACTTGATCAGGCGACTGAATATTTAGAGTCGACACTTCGTTGTACCTTAGATAATGTAGCTCCAGCTAAAAGAAAAATTATTAGAGATAAGAAACTCGCTCCCTGGTATAACGATCACACGCGCACTTTAAAACAGACTGCTCGGAAATTAGAGCGTAAATGGCGTCAAACTAAATTGTTGGTATTTCAAATAGCATGGAAAGAGAGCATCCTGAACTATAGGAAAGCTCTTAATGTAGCTAGATCAACGTATCTCTCCACTCTTATAGACGAAAATAAAAATAATCCTAGATTTTTATTTAATACCGTAGCCAAATTAACCAGAAATAAGACCACTACAGAAATCTCCACAACAACATCATGCAATAGTGAGGACTTCATGAACTTTTTTAATAATAAAATTGTAAATATCAGGCATAAAATTGAGGCTTTGAAACCAAACAATGTAATTGATACTGATGTTAACCTAGCCATGTCAGATTCAAACCTAGAATACTTTACTCCTCTTGAAGAGAATGAACTAATTTCACTCATCTCTTCTGCAAATTCATCAACCTGTATATTAGATCCTATACCGACACATTTTCTTAAACAGATAGCACCAGTAATAACAGAACCGATGTTGAGAATAATTAATTCCTCACTCAGCATTGGTTATGTTCCAAAATCTTTTAAAGTAGCAGTTATTAAACCAATAATTAAGAAACCTGACCTCGACCCCTGTCAGCTGTCCAATTACAGGCCAATATCAAACCTCCCCTTTATCTCTAAGATTCTGGAAAAGATAGTAGCGGAGCAGCTATGCTCATATCTACATAGAAATGGCATACATGAACTGTATCAGTCAGGATTTAGGCCTCATCACAGCACAGAAACAGCACTCGTTAAAGTAGTAAATGACCTCCTATTGGCCTCTGATCAGGGTTGTGTAACTATGCTTGTATTACTCGACCTCAGTGCAGCTTTTGACACTATTGATCATGCTATTCTTCTTCACAGATTAGAAAATTTAGTAGGAATTAAGGGTACAACCCTCTCCTGGCTCAGATCCTATTTGACCGATCGTTATCAGTATGTAGACTTAAATGGTGATTATTCTGCATGTTCTCTAGTGGAGTTTGGTGTTCCACAGGGTTCAGTTTTAGGCCCACTGCTTTTATCCCTTTACATGCTTCCTCTGGGCAACATAATCCGTAAGCATGGTATTAGTTTTCATTGTTATGCTGACGACACACAGTTATATGTCTCAACAAAACCTGATGAGAAAAACCATCTTACTAAAGTTGAGCAATGTGTTCAGGACATAAGAAATTGGATGCTAATTAACTTCCTTCTGCTTAATCCGGATAAGACAGAAGTTCTAGTCATAGGACCGCATACAGCTAGAAGTAAAATCTTAGATCACACCGTAACTTTAGATGGCCTTTCTGTTCCGTCAAGTGCAACAGTAAAAGACCTCGGCGTGATTATAGATTCCAGCCTTTCATTTGAAGCTCATGTAGATAATATCACCAGGATAGCATTCTTTCACCTTAGAAATATCGCCAAAATAAGAAATATATTGTCGCTAAATGATGCAGAAAAACTAGTTCATGCTTTTATCACTTCTAGGTTGGACTATTGTAATGCCTTACTGTCTGGTTGTTCAGTTAGGTGCATAAACAAGCTTCAGCTAGTCCAAAATGCAGCAGCGAGAGTCCTCACTAGAACCAGAAGATATGAGCACATCACCCCTATCCTATCTTCACTGCATTGGCTCCCTGTGAAATTTCGCATTGATTTTAAAATACTACTCTTGACATATAAGGCATTAAATGGTCTCGCGCCGCAGTATCTGAGCGAACTGCTAGTGTCTTACGATCCGCCACGCCTACTTCGGTCAAAGGATGCAGGCTGCTTATCAGTACCGCGTATTATGAAAACTACAGCTGGGGGCAGAGCTTTTTCCTACAAAGCCCCAAAATTATGGAATAGTCTTCCAAATAGTGTTCGGGACTCAGACACAGTCTCAGTGTTTAAGTCTAGGCTAAAAACCTATTTATTTAGCCAAGCATTTTTATAAATAGATTTGCCATAAGGTAAAGGAGCAGATCTGGGGGACTCATGGACGTAGAGTATTATGGTGAACTGGTATGTTTAGATGCTGTCTTCCTCAGTCTCATTTGATCACTCAGGTTTGTTGACGGTGAGGTGATTGTTTGCTTTACATCTCAGGGAGCCCTCATGTTTGTGTTTCCTTCTGGCTCTCCCTTTTAGTTATGCTGTCATAGTTAGTCCTGCCGGAGTCCCTGCTTGCACTCTACAGTAAATATACATTCACATTAGACATTGTGACTGTGACCATACCTAATTGCAATCTCTCCTCCTCTTCTCTTCCTCCCCCTCTTTCTCTTTCCTCTCTCCCCCTGTCTCCCCCTTTCACTCTTTCTCTCTCTCTCTCTCTGTCGAGCTACACATGTGGTTCCTGAGCTGCCAGTGATCCAGACTCCCTCTGCCCTCCGGACCTGTCTGATCCATCCTGGTGCCCGGTTTCTGGTTGGAGGTCTCATCGCATGGATGCCCCGTGTGTCTCTTTAGGATGCGTCTGGTGTCTGGGGATGATTCTATCTACTTAGAAGATGGTTCTGGCCTCGACTGGTGTGGTCAGCTGTTTCTCTGAGGACTTGACAATTCGATAGTTCAGGACTGGAACTTTCTACAAGTCTATCTGAGTCTCGAATAACTACTGGACTCCATTTTACATCAAGTATTATAACATCAATTAACATCAACTATTATAGCTGAACCTAACACTTAACACTGTATAAATGCAGATAATTTCCTGCTATCTGTTTCACCCAGATGAGGATGGGTTCCCTGTCGAGTCTGGTTCCTCTCAACGTTTCTTCCTATTACCGTCTCAGGGAGTTTTTCCTTGCCACTGTCGCCCTCGGGCTTGCTCGCCAGGGAATATCTGAGCATTTTGATTCATACATATTCACATTCCATACAAACTTAAATAATTCTTTTGATTGTGTAAAGCTGTTTTGAGACAATGTCAATTGTTAAAAGCGCTATACAAATAAAACTGAATTGAATTGAATTGAATTGAATTTTTATATCTGAATGCACAAATCTGTTTTTCAAATTGGATCTGGGTCATTTTCTTAAGTGGTTCTAGATCAGATATATATGTGATACACTGTCATGTGGCTTAAATAACAACAGGCAGATCGGACTTTATGCATCTTATTTCCTGTGCGTAGGAAACCCACATGTGCCAAGCAAAGACGTATCGATGTGCGCATGCGTGCCACTACTGTATATGACATGTTAGAGTAACTATGTAACTATATGTAACTATAAATGTGAACCACCATCACATGTGAATCAGATCTGACCAAAAACGGTAACTGTGCCTCAGAGTGGCGCAGTGGTAAAGTGCTCGCCCTAAATTCCGCTGGTTCGATTCTCGGGTGATGCTGTAACCTCTCGCAGCTGGAGGTCTAGAGAGAGCTGATTGACAGAGGGGCGGGATGAGAGGTACTTCGTGCTCCTACATTAATGACGGCTCTACAGTCAATCAGGGGCATCTGTGAGCTCACACAACCAGAAGTAGCGGATAGCGCTGTCCTCCGAATGCGTTACGCCGCCCCCAACTGAGCGGGCAGTTCGAAAAGATGCGGTCGGCTGGCTTCACGTGGTTCGGATTAAACACATGATAGTCTTCGGCCCTCCCGACTGAGTGCTAGTAGTAGCCTTAGTGTGGGAGCCCCCTAGTGACGGGGAGGAATTGGATTCGACTAAATTAGGGAGAAAATTGGAGAAAAAAAATAAAAAATCATAACTGTACAATGTGGCTTGTAATGAAACAATGTAGAAAATATTTTCTAACTGTTTGTATTTTTTGCTTTTTTAAAAAAACTTTTTTTTAAAACTGAGAAAAAATTAAGATATCTCAATTTTGCAGTCAAACTGTTCACATTTTTCAGGTTGGCTTAGAAGTAAAGAAGTGGCATGTGAAATATATCATCTAATTTGGAAGAGCGTATCTGGCTATAACGTCCCTCCTCCTCTATCCTGGCAGTATTCATAACCTGGATCCATAAAAGTAGAATTTCTTTGGCATACAAATTGGAAACACTCAAGCAAAATGCTGAAAATGATTAAAACCCCATGATAGTTAAAGGATGTCAGTGAAAAATGGATAAAATAAGCCTTTAGTGCTTCCTCTTTCCTATCTACATAAAACACCACTCAGTTCTTTGAAGATAGATGTTGGGCTTGGTTTTCATCGGTTTCATTGTCTTTGGCCACACAGAGGAAACAAAAGCAAACTGCCCTCTTAGCAGCTCTGTGCCTCCCGATATAAAACCAGCGATGTCGGATAATGCATACTCTGCAAACTCTTTGTATAACACAGGTCATGTTGCTGCCTGTGTATACCTTCAGTTAATTGCTCTCCCATCCTCCATTTCTATTTGTTCTCCTTGTTTTATCAGTTGCCTTTCCTATAGTTCCCCACCCATTATTTCCTCTGCAGTGTTAAATAAGAGCATTCCTGCATTGAGGCATACTGGGTCTAAAATGTTCCCTACCACTAATCTACAGTACCACTGAGGTGAAAACTTTATATTTCCACTTACCAAAAAATAAAAGGCCAAGGAACCTAATTTAAAAACAAAAATGAGGTTAAAATGTTTTGAGCCTTGCCACCTGCAAATCGGATGTCAAATAACCACTATATGACATGACAGGCTATCCATCTATCCAATGACGGAAACTTCAAAGCAGTTTTTGTAAGTCGCTCTGAATAAGAGCATCTGCCAAATGCCTAAATGTATATGTAAATGTAAGTATGACAGTACCATGTAAAAGTCTTGAGCCACCCCCATTTCTTTATATTAAATGAAATTAAATAACATTATGTAGTTTACCTTTAAAAAATAACTTATGTAATGTTTATGTACCAACCTCAGCAGCAACCTCATTTTCTCTCTTATCTGCTGCAACCACTCAGCATTCACCATAATCACCGACCTGATCATCTGTCATCATCTACACCTGTTTCCAGTTCGTGTCTTACTGTAAGTTAGTGAACTGAGTGAACTGCTAATGTTTTTCTATCCACCACACCTACTTTGATCAAAGGATGCAGGCTGCTTGTCAGTACCCTGTATTATGAAAACTACAGCAGGGGGCAGAACTTTATCTTACAAAGCCTCAAAGTTATGGAATAGCCAATTAATACCTACAGTATATGGTAGAGTGGCCAGAGAGTCTCATCAGACCTGAGAATTTTGTCAAGAGTCCTTCAGATGCCTTTTAGCAAACTCCAGACGGGATGCCATGTGCGTTTTACTAAGGAGTGGCTTCCGTCTGGCCACTCTACCATATAAGCCTGATTGGTGGATTGCTGCAGAGATGGTTGTCCTTCTGGAAGGTTCTCCTCCCTCCACAGAGGACCTCTGGAGCTCTGACAGAGTGACCATCGGGTTCTTAGTCACCTCCCTGACTAAAGCCCTTCTCCATTGATCGCTCAGTTTAGATGGCCGGCCAGCTCTAGGAAGAGTCCTGGTGGTTTCTTCCACTTACGGATGATGGAGGCCACTGTGCTCATTGGGACCTTCAAAGCAGCAGAAAATTTTCTGCAACCTTCCCCAGATTTGTGCCTCGAGACAATTCCTTTGACTTCATGCTTGGTTTGTGTTCTGACATGAACCGTCAACTGTGGGACCTTATATAGACAGGTGTGTGTCTTTCCAAATCATGTCCAATCAACTGAATTAACCAGAAGTGGACTCCAATTAAGCTGCAGAAACATCTCAAGGATGATCAGGAGAAACAGGATGATCAGCATGGGCCAGATGGGAAAATGAGAGTTAAAGACAGACTAAAAGAACTGCTTCCTCATACTACTGTATTTACATAAACTGTAGGATAATTCTCACTGGGACGAATATTATTAGGTATTCAAATGGCATTGTACAGTGGCTGTAGGGCTGCAAAAAAAATAATAAAATCGATAATGAAATTCGTTGTCAACGAATACCATTATCGATTAGTTGGGCTGCTCACGTTACTGAGAAGCGCGACCACAAGATGCACAAATACACACACATGGAGGTTACAGAAGCGTTTGCAGGAAAAAGCGCACGCACCAAGTCCTCCCAGGTATGGGAACAATTTACATTAAACGCCTCTTATCGGGCGTTAAAATCGAGCGTTTTTTAATCGGGCGTTCGTAGTGTCCGGTGAGCGCGGATGAAGCGCTGAGGGTTTTCTACACATAGGAGTCAGTGAGTGTTCTGCGAGCAGAGACACCGCACGCGCAGAATCGCTCGGAATTGTGGTAGGAATTCATTTGACCTTGACCCGTCATTTAATATCGCCCACTCGTCACTTTATGGAAGAAATTAGCGGAGGATAATCAATTAGTTAATCAATTCCTGTGTAGAGTTTAGGGGCCGGTTTGGTGCTTATTTTAGGGCACCAATTTTTTTTCTGTGTTTTTGAACATGAATATGCAAAAAATGCTAAATAAACATTTATATATATATATAAAAAAATTTATATTGTTTATGATGAAAAATTAGATGAAACTAAGTTTATTATAAAAGAAAGAATATAAAAGTATACATGTATAGTATATGAAAAAAATATTAATATTTATATTTTTCAAGTACAACATATTTATTTTCATATTGCTTATTTTATTGTATTGTCTCATGTAATTTTTTATTTGTAAACCATTACTCTATGAATTTATGTTCTAATATAATCTTTGATAGCGATTATGTAGGTGGGGGAGGGTAATCCATGGCAGGGGGGCATTTTAGCGCATAGCACCGGCACGGAACCGGCACGGGAACCAGAGCAGTGCTAAAGGGGTATTACTGACCTGTCTTGGTCTGGCTGTAGCATCTGTAGCATTTACTTCCAGTGATTGTACTACGATTGGCTAATAATGTCAATCTAGACACTGAACATATTGAGAAGAAAATGCTGTATTTTCTTGAATAATACTGAGGGCTTAATGCTAATATGAAAATATCTAAAAAGAGCCACTTGACAATAATGATGATCAGGGTTATACATAGGCTGTTTATATATTTGGGCAACAACTTATGTGTTAAAAGTGCGTCGCGTACATAGTACCCCCACCGCCCTACTCACCTCGGGGGCAAGGAAAAAAAGGGCTCAGGAATTTTTTCCACTATCAGCCCTGCACATGATATACAGAGGGAAGCGGGAAAAGGGCAAAATAAACAGAGTGAACCCAGTAGCGGTGATTTTTTCTCTCTCCCTACGTCGCCGTATTACGAGAATGTCAAGTATACAGTAGCAATATATATATATATATAATTTTATTTTAATTAAATTTTTTTTGACACAACAAAAAAAGGATACACGAGAGGATCAAAATAATGTATAAACCGTGAAAAGGATGTAGCAAGAGACACTTCAATTAAAAATAATATCATAATAATCTAGACGTCTATTATTCTTCTTATTAAGTTGAATTAATTTAAGAGAATTAAAAATTTAGGTCATTCTTAACAACTGAATATGTCAGTGTATTGTTTAACTATATATATATATATATATATATATATATATATATATATATATATATATATATATATATATATATACACGTGTGTGTTGGTTTACATAAAAAAATGCTGATTTACATAAAATAACTTTTAAATGTCAAAATTAAAGATCATTAAACTCTATGTGGCTATTGCATTTATACATAAATAATACCCTGATTTATGGTTTTATATAGTTAAGCAAAACGTTTACACTTAAGCAAAAGCGTTTAGTTTTATCCGATTAATCGATTAATCGAGAGAGAGAAAAATCGACCAACTAATCGATTATCAAAATAATCATTAGTTGCAGCCCTAATAAGCACCACAAAATAACTCCTCCAAGTAAAACAAATACTACAAAATTATAATTTTACAAACCATTAAATTGGGAAGCAGCCAAAAGAAGAAGAAAAAAATTACTTAATGACTTGAGATTTTAAATAGTTTGCAAAACAGTACTTTAGATGCTTAGCACAGCTGTTAGTGTTCATGCTGGGGACATGACGAAAAAAAGTTTAAAGTAACAAAATTCAAACCTAAGGTTGCCTTAGATTTAATGTAAAAAAAAATAAACGAATGTGGTAAATATTTCTCTTTTTTTTAAGGCGACTTCTTGAATAGAGAGTCACTGAAATAGCAGAGGAGATAAACTAAAAAAACCCATCAAGTTAAACATTATACCTGAGTTTATGTAACTTTATTTAACATCTCAAGTGTGGAACACATGGAAATAAAAAGCAGATGAATGCTACCTGGCTTACAATAAATGTTATGTTAGTAAACTAGTAACGTAGTTTGTAGCTTTTTCTAAGTGTTACTCCAAGTTAACCTACATTTCTTCACATTTCTATTCATTTTTTCTGTTAACAATTGATAGTTTTGTTTAGCCTTGTTACTGAATTTATGATGTGAAATCAGGCTGATTTTAAAGACCTGCTGTGGATTAAAATAAACCTCTAAATAAATGTCAGACTACAGTTTTAGAAATTGATGGGCCTTTAAATTATGAAAAGAGAGCAACATAATCTATCATCCACCCAAGTGTAAACAATTAATGCATTGAGAGAGGGACTGATTTCATGAAATAGCTCTAAGATTGATTCAATCACAGCCTGCATATCTTAAACTATGAGGTAAGCTTCGTCTCGACCTACTAAAGTGTTAGTGTAACCAAAAAAACTAAATGGTCTCATTGCACAATTTCTTACTTGATGCTGGCAGTGTGTTTGAGTTACCAAAGGAGGGGGTGGGGTGAGGTCACCCAGGCACACCCAGATCATGCCTGGATACGAGGCTCTATGCTCCCTGTTTACAGTTGGAGAGCATACAGTAGTAAAGCTATTAATCTGTGACTAGAAAATAACATTAATAGCTCTTTCGTAAGACTCAAAATACGTTTCACTATAAAATCCAAGATCCAAATCCAAAACATAACCAAGTGATGCGTCAAGCATTGTTTTAAAGACTTTAAAGTGAAAGATCTGTTTAAACCCCATTAATAAATTTATGATGAAGCAGGAACTGATTTTCCAGAAATAACTCCAAGAAAAATACTCTTGTCCCTAGATCTGTGAATAAATTATTGTGATGAAAAACTCAATTAAACTCATGCACATTCCAAAACCAAGCACCACTACAGTAATACATATATATTTTATGAGATTTTCACCTTTTGAGTCCTTACATGTGAAATTTAATAAATTGTACAAATGTACTAACAATATCAATAACATTCATGACATGTATTGATTTATTGCATATACCTATAATATTATGACAGCACTGCATTATCCTCAGCTCTCAATTCTGGGTTTAAAGCCAGCAAATTCCAAACCAACAGGTAATCCTATCCATGTTTTAGTTTTGGGGAGGGGAACAGCACACTGGTGTAAATTGCTCTCCAAAATACCTAAGCACATCTGAAACTCATGATTAAACACAGATACTCATTCCTTAGTCATTAGCCAGTATACAGAAATGTTTCATTTTCTAAACAAATCAAACTAAAAGCTCTCCAAAAGCTGTTAGTTAAGCAAAGAAGAAGACCTAATGTACAGTACCGTCATACTGTACTGTACAGACCCAGAGAACATTTTCAGCACAGACAGAACAGCATTTTTCCCATGGGAAAGGGTCACTCATGTCCCAGCAGTGGATAAGAGCATCCAGGCCACACAGTGTTTTAGTGTTTAGGCCGATGTCGACACTAATAGGCCGACAACTCTGTGGTGCTGTCCTTTTCCCTCTATTAACTCTACCATATCGCAGACTCTTCATGCAGTAGCATCTTGCATACAGTCTAGGAATCTGCAAATATGGGAATTCGTTTTAGGAATTCTTTTTAAAATTCAAGGAAACATGAAACGAGTAAACAATTTGGAATAAGGACTATATTAACTTCTTTGTACAAAAGGTTAGATTTTCCATAATACTAATTATGTATCATACATCATTAGATGAAAACAAGTAGTTTATTAAACATTTGCTAAGATGCATGTTACTGTACTTTTTTTTAACAGATTTCCTGGTACGGAGTGAAAAATCATGTAACCAAGACCTGGACCAAAAAATACATTCCTTGCACATACTGTACTTAACCAAACAAACATGATTACTCAGATGACTCTTTAAGATAAAAAAAAAAAAGCTTAATAATAACAGCACGTCACAGCAACCTCTGCATTAAGAAGAATTACAAAATACAGAAGCTTTGACTTGCATTATGTTTATAATGCATTATTATTTTCTTTATAAACACATAGTATCACTTTGCTCTGATGTACTGTATGCTAATTAGTGTTCCCCTTAGAAGGTTATGTTTCACTTCCTCCAATAATAAATGTGCCTCGAATATTCCACTTGCACACTGGGCAGGTGGGTTCCCTCAAGTAAAATTAGGCGGCTCACTATACTGTATACTAGTCAATGAAATCCTCTGCTCATCTTAATCCATGTATTCTGATCAATACTCTTTGCTCTTTGAGTAATCTAGTTGTTTTTTCAGTTTGGCTAATCAGCAGACTGCAAACAGAAAACCTACCCAGGAACAACACGTTTGAGGAGGGGGACTGGAATCACGTCCTTTTATGGAAGTAATCTTGAACAAGGTCTAGTGACTGATGGAGGCTGTCAGTACATGATGTTATCAAGCTTAACTCTGTTTTCCCTTTCAATATAAAGAGTGTAAGAAGTACAGTATGTCTAAAACAGGAGTCTTCTGTTCAAACATTCAACCAAGTGTTTCACTTCAAAATTACACGTCCCAATTCCAGGTGTTAATATAAATTAGGAAAACACTTGCTGCTTCCCATTTGTGCAATAAGGATACGATCAAGGCCTGTTTTTCACCATATGGTCATTATGGGTGTTAAATCCATCTAATAGTTTACAGACTCAATCAGCAGGACATCCTCCCTCCTTTTCCTGTAAACAGGAGGATGTCCTGTTATTTTTAAATCTTTCTATACTTGTGAAATACTAAAAATGGTATAAATTTTGCAGTGACTGTAAGAAAGGTCGGGGAGTTCATTACACCATAGTAAAATTAAATAATGAATTTCCTAATGTACAGTATACATCATGAATATTATAATATACAGTATAACATTTAAAAATACAGAAATATCCAATTCTTCACGAATGTACCCACTATTTAAAAGCATTTAATGTACATTTGTCTGTAATGACTATATTTGAATATATCCTTTAGTACAGTACGACCCACTGCTTACTGTGTAGAAAATATAATGAGCTTTACGCATTGCAACATTGCTGGTTTTCACTGTCCACAGGTCTGTATACTGTATATTTGATGTGATTATTTATAGCCAAAACCAAATGAGAGGCTTTAGTCATTATTCTTTTTAAAGTTTAGTCTAAAATGATAATAAAATAGCAAAAAATAATAGATATGAATATCTGTGAATAACAATTAAATAATATATGTGAATTAATATTTAGTGTACAGTATGTACACATTAATTTACAAAAGTGATGCTCAAATATCAAGTTCAAGGTACAGAGGCAGTTAACATTAAGGCTGAATCCCATTTCTATTTTCTACCCCTACCCCTTGCCCCTTCCCCTTGTCCCTTCCCCTTGTCCCTTGAAACGAAGTGGAAAGGGGAAGGGTTTAAATTTTTCCCCTAAGAAATGGGACACCACTACAACACTGTTATACGTCATCATACGTTGTCACTAGTTCCTAATGTTACGTTAAAGGACATGCGCCGATGTTTATCACACATTGCAATAAGAGAGAGATTACTCACTCCCAAAGTTTTTTTGCGCTGTATTTCATCCCTATACATAATATAAATTATAAAAATATATCAAAATAAAATATATATTTGTAATATCGTGCAATCGGTGCTAGCCGCTAGCAAACTTTAGCGATTTTTTTGCAAACATTTCTTTACAGAACATCACCATAAACACAAACACAAGACTAGAGGTAATATACATATAATGAAAACTTGTCATAAAAATCTTTATTTATGGCAAAAATTTACATTTATGGGTCTGTTTGCTCGAGTGAGCAGCCATGTTGAAAATTTCGCTTAGCCCTTCGTTTGAAGTGAGGTCCTGAAAAATCTTCGTTTGGAGGGCTATCTGGCCCTTCCCCTTCCCCCTCCCCCTCCAACCAAAAGAGAAATGAGACACCCCTACCCCTTCACGTGAACGCGCCAAACGGAGGGGTAGGGCTATGTGAAGGGGTAAGGGGTAGAAATGGGATTCAGCCTAAGTCTAGAGCTACATATAGGTTTAAGATGATACAGATTTGGTCTCTTTTAGAGATTTTCTTGCATGTGTGTGTGTAGAGGTGGGCGATGTACCGGTACACACGGTTAACCGCTAGTAATTTGTCAACCGATAGAGATTTTGGTCAATCGTCTTAATCACGGTTGAGATCACATGACGTTGCACGTTAAGTAACCACGCAATACACATTCACTTCTATGGGAAGCCAATCACATCTAAAGTGGGACGAAACCGTGGCACCCGATTGAGTCGGCGTGGGCGGAACAAATATCCAGACCCGGTGGATCATGCAGCGCCGACCAACGTGAGCAGCGCTGCTCGAATCACAAACCTGCGCAACGCTGATGGAAATAGACCACGCCCACCATCAAAATACATTTTACCCCGCTGGGATGTGGACGTACAAACCAGGTATGGCAAGGCAGAAACAATATTAAACAGCCCTGACATTTGAAATAAATTGTTTTTAAATAAAACACAGTGGGTTGCGCAGGTTTGTGATTCGAGCGGCGCTGCTCAAGTTAATAAACCAGATCATCTCTGCGCTATCCAGATAGTCGCGCTGTGCTGTCCACTGGGCCGCGCAGATATTTGGTTCAATCGGGTGTAAAAACAATAAAAACGAGAGCACACAAAATCCTTATCAACTGTTTATTCTCCTTTATTCACAAAAACAAACTGACACTCTAGAGCAGGAAGTGCGCATGCGCCTTTTGCCCTTCTACGGCAAGCCCAGAGGGGATAAAAACCTCACACACACATACTGTATGCACCTCACGAGCGCCTGTGCATCTAACATTAGCACAATATAACAAAATCAAATTAGGTCTGTTACACATCCAAACGAATACGGCCAAAGTAACAAAATGTGGCAAACCTCAACAATTCCCAGTTTAAATACAGTTATATTATGTAAAACAGTTTCTTTGTGTTTGAATTTTTATTTATGTATTTTCAGATACAAATTGCTATATTGTGATGTATATCGTTATCGAGATAGAAAATAGCTTCTACCGTGATAGAAGATTTAGGTTATATCGCCCACCCCTATGTGTGTGTATAATTATACCCTCTACTCAGAAGCGAAACCTAATCCATCTACAAGCGCAACACAAAGTGAACCTTCTAGGAAAGTAGATGCAGTACAATTAAGCAACAAGCAGAGAAAAGACCAGGTTTAATCACTTAACTGAATGACTATGTAATAACAATACAGGGTAACACTACAGACACAGATCAGTTCACAGATCAGTTCGTTCTTCTGTGTTTGCTGGCCAGATCAAATCGACTAACCTTTCAATACAACTTCTGTAGTAAACAAATCAGGATGAATTAATGTATGGGTTCCTTTATCAAGCATGTTAATATATGTTTTGAAGCTGGATATTTATGTACATGTCACGTCCAACATCAGTAGGGACATTAATGGATGATCCATGATGACAGAACATTTGTTTGGAATTGCATATGCTCATTTTAGACTAGAGTTTTTCCGTGGCATTTACTATGGGTAGGGCTGTGCACGTTTCAGTGTTTTTTTCCATCGCAGCGTTTTATAAATAGGTGCTGGAGTGGCAAGCATGTTTAATGGGAGACAGCTGGATATGATTATCTTCGTGCTATGTAGATTCATTGTATCAGCTTTCTTGGCCTGGGGTAAATGAAACCAGTGGAATGGCATTGAGGGAATGGCAGTGTCATGTGGAACTGAAACACGGACAAGCACAAAGCTGACTGGTGGCGGGCGGTCTACTGTAGCACTCTCTCCTGTACAGAGTGAGAACCCTGCATAGCATCTCAACACTAGCATGAGTACGAGTGTGTGTGTGTGCTCGTATGCATTCTATGACAGTCTATAATAGACTTTAATCAAACCCAAATGCAAAAGATTTATCTGAATTCATCTGTAAAACATGTAATTTCATCTGCAACATGACTGATTCTGCAATAATATTATGTTATTGAATCCATTTTAGGTTATCAAAAGTGTTAAACAATCTTACATCAAAGGAAAGTAAACAACTTACTAATTGGTTGCATGTTTCATTCTGACCAGTTGACCACTTACTAAGTGCAAACAATTAGTCAACTGGTCAGAGACCCAGTGACATCACTAAACGTTTCTAATGGTATTCCAGGCTTATAGCACAGCTTCTTCCAGATGTTTTGTTTTGGGGGACTCTTCCTTCAGTTCCCTTCTTCAGGTGGTAAAATGCAAGCTTAACTGGGGCTAACGTTGTGTTTTGGGTCATTTTCTTGTTGCATGATTTTGTTTCTCCCAGTTAGATTGAACAAATTTCCATAGAACTGGTGGAAAATGTTTCTGAACTCATTCTACTGTGATACACGCATGCATGCTCACGCCATGGCACTACCCCGAAGTATGATCAATGAGTTTGTATGTTTTGGATCATGAAGAGATCATTTAGTTCTCCACACCTTTCTATAACTTTAGTACAGTAGATTAATCTTTGTTCCATTGTTTGCTCTTTATCTCTTTGTGACTTGTCATCTTTCCTTCTGATGAAAGTTTGGCATTTTGTGATATGGCCCCTGCATTTCTGCTCTGAAAGTCTTTGAATGGTGGATTGTAATTTCTTCAGCCCAGTCCTGTAGAGGAAGTTGGTGAAGTCACTGACTCTTGCTGTGGAATTTCTTCACAGCACTCGCAAAATGCTTATCATTAACTGCTAATGTATTCCCTGTCCAAAGTTAGGAATTTTATATATTGTAAGCTTGTAAGTTTAAAATTGTTGACTTTTCCTCAAATAGACAGTTTTCTGGTCTTTATGTTGGTTCATCATTTATAACTAGAAATGCACTCTTCATAGTTTTGACTACTTGAAGGGTTCAAGCTAAAGGTGCAATCTTCAGTGTCCAGCACAGTTTTTCTGCTCAAACACAGCTGAACCAATTTATTTGTTAATTGGCAGGTATAATAAGTATGTTTATGCAAATTGTGTATTAAACTGGACACCGGCCCACCAGGACTAAGGTTGTTTACTACATTTAGCCTTAAATATTCTTAATATCTTTTGATTGCAACACCAAATGCCATCACTGTATAACACAACAAGAAACACATGTTGCTCTTCCAATACTTTAGGAAGGGACTAAATGTATTCATAAGCTTTATGGTAAAAATATTAAACAAATATACAAAAAGAGAATGCAATAAGAAGATCTGTGAACAGCTAATTAATTAGAATTTCAGTCACTGACATCATCATTTTTCTTCAGGTTAGTGTTTGTTGCAAGCTGAAGAGTTATTGGTACAATCAGCAATTTGGAAGCTACTGAAGCTCTTATCATTCATCCACTTATCTGGAGCCTATCCTTGAACACTGACCAGAAAGGAAGGGAATTCAGGGTTGCAGGGAATACAGTACACACATACATGCAAGTGAACACACACACACACATGTGCACACAGACACAGAGAGCTTCTCTCCTAGAACCAATTTGTCTCAGCCAATCCACCTGTCTGCTTGGTTTGAGGCATTAGGCGAGAGGAAAATGAAGAACTCAAAGAAAACCATCCAGTAATCAGGGGAACATAAAGTAAGACAGTAAGTGACCTTGAAGAACAGACAACTGCCAAAACTTTAGGAACAGACAATAGGATAAAACCAAGGACACAATGTAACAGTGAAATCATTCGAGGGGTCGCGACAGCGGACCATCCGATCCGCACACAACTTGGCACAGGTTTTACAACGTCTTCCTGACACACAACCCTCCTCGCATTTTATCCAGGCTTGGAACCAGCACTGCATCCAGTGGCTGGGAATTTACTACACTGTCTGGCCTAAAACATTATGTTGTCATTACAGACAACATTCTCAATGGCTTTGTTTTAACAACCATATGTAACATCATAACCTTTATTTCTATCCAGAGCTGAATTAACTTTTGGCTGAGATCTTGTATTAATGACAGGAGTTAAACAACTCTGTGAAGTCTTCTCATGCACATCCCGAGGACTTTCAATGGGGTAAAAGTCAGGACTCTCCAGAGGCTAATTTATGTGTGAAAATCATCCTCATGCTGCCAGAACCACTCTTTCACAATTTGAGCTTGATGCATATTGGCCTTATATTGTTTTTTGACTGAAATGTTCGTGCAGCCACAGGAAGGGGAACTCCATAGATGTTATAACCAGTTAATTCAGGTAGCCAGCTCACTTTTAAACATTTCATTGCCCCATAATGTTACTGAGCCTAGACCTGAGCAACTTAAGCACTCCCAGATCATAATGCTTGAAAGTGCACAGTATGCATAATGGATACATCAGTTCTTACCCTTGGCGCTGGAATAGGGTCAGTCTGGACTCAAATCACATGACATTTTTCCATTGCTCCAATGTCCAATCTTTATGCTCCCTCGCAAACTGAATACTATAACTGTAGCATAGCTTACATGGCCATGAAATACTTTTCTGACATCGCTGTTAAGAGAATGAGAAGCTACTTTGTGCATCAGCTAGTGTTAAAAGAACGTTTCCCAGTAGAAACATACAAGTCGCTGCATTAACTATTCAATTACCTGTAAAGTTACAGTAAATTGCCTATAAATCTAAAGATTCAAATGTACTGTATAAGTACTATGTATATCCAAAACAACTTTTCTGGCCATGCAGTGCACATGTATCCTAAATAGCAAAGTTCAATATTTAATATTATCACATTTTTCTTTCAAGTGCAAGTCCTCAAAATACTGTATTAAGCTAAAAATAACCAAACAAGAAACATCTGGATAGCTGATATGCTATTCCATAGCCGCTGCCAACAGAAACAAGTTCTGATGACCAGCATCAAGCAGTTACATAACGCTTCAATAATTTTCTAGAATGAAAATTACATCTGCGCTTTTAATTTGTGAAAATGTTGTAGCTTTAAGGTTCTGCTGAATGAACTGCTGTGGTAATGGTAAAAACAACGTCCATTAATTATCTGTTAATCTTGTAAAACTGTATATCAAAGCCAAGGTTATCTGAACCAATGTAAAACAACTTATGTTAAATAGTCTGAAATATATTTGCTTATTATTTGGAGCTATGCTTTCTGTATCTGCAAACTAACACTACAGTTCACCTAATATACAAACCTCAAGTGGCAGTGCTTGCTCATACGAATCCATGATAATACATACTAATATATACTGTATATATACATACACACATACTGAAAACATCTGTGAGTACCAAATTTATTGTATAGAAGTTTCTCCACAGGCCATAATCTCTAGATTCCACATCCTATAACACTAAAAGTAAAAAAAACAAAGGTGTTGTTATGCGCACACTCTTTCTCCTCCGCTAACACCACAGTGTATAGAGCAGCACTCACATGATCAGAGGCCAGAGTGTGTGGACTGAGCCTCAAAACCACTCTTTCATCACTAGGAAGTCAACAAAGTTGTCCACATGACACAACACAAACTCCATGAGGCTAGTAGCGGATTAACCACAGTAGTGGGTTTTAGGGAAGAAAACACACACAAACAGAGGAGGGAGTGTGTGTATGTCTGTACAATGCTCTTACTGAGAAGCCTGCAAATCACCAGCTGGTTTCCATTAGCATTATTCGTCTAAGAAAGGAGGGGGCAGGGCTTCATGCGGGAAGACTGTAAGAGGGGATTGGTCGAGCAGACCTGGCCCCAGAAATGTTTGGTGAATAGAGATTCATGAGAGGAGTTTGGATTCTTCTGAACTGCACAAACGTACCTTACACAGGAAGTTATAGCAGAGAAAGTGTCTTCCTGTCAGTTACATTATCATACTGTAGTTGTTAAACAACTTTTTACTCAAAGTACGTTTGAAAGTACTTACGTATTCTCTTCCGACTTGTTTAACGTTTTAGTTACCGGTGCCGTGTCTCTGTAACTTCCTGTCTAAGACCCAGTGTGTGTGTGAAGTAACTCAGCTGTGTACACTAAACTCAAATCAAGTGAATTAAAGCTATTATAAGCTATTATTATAGACACAGAACCAGCACAATAAACACTATAATCTAAATCCAACGCTAAGTACGTCCAGCTTGATCAGTGTAAGCAGAGCTAAGACAAGTAACAACCAGACACTTGTTTTAGACAAGCTTTAAACACTGCTATGCTGCTAGCAAACTAAATTATGAACAACAACAAAAAAAAAACATTACTGGTGCAGTGCAGCAGCTGCCTCAAGACAGATGTTGAGGTTTTTCTTTACATATAGAGTGAACAAAGCTTACATGATAGGTGAGTCCTCCCAGATGTAAAAAAGAAACTCAACTTTAGAACAATCTTTTCAGTTCCATTACAGATAGCCCACAGAGATGTCAGTGCTTTATGACAGACTAGATCACAAGAGAACGGAACATTAATTTACGGAACATTAATTTTTATCTCTCAAGTCACTGTCACACGTTAGTTAGTCTAGAGAAAAGATATATATTTATTTGTATCCCTAGAGAAGCAGACACATCAGCACAGCAGTTGTAAAAAGTCTCTGCAGAGCACATAAGCAGTCACGAGAGTATCATCTGTAAGCAATCTTGACATACAGGATAATCCACACCGAAATGCTGACTGCATATAATGCAAAAGCAGGATTACAAATAATACTTTTCCCTTAAGAACAGTTCCCTTGTTTTCAAACTGATGCTTGTTAGGGATTTAACTGAACAAACTCATTGCACTGAAGTGACCCTGTGTTTTTAAAAAATAAAAAAAATACGAATATAATCATTGAGACTATGTGTTGAGGTTTTTATTTTTTAAAGGAGCCTGGGAGCAGGGTTGCCACTTTTCAGCAAACTTCCCTAAAACATCTCAAAGAACATCACAGCCCAAAAAGTCTGGGTACAGGACATTTACTTTATGTGCGAAGTGAGTTAGCAATAATGCACATGTTTGGTTTATTTACAGTATAGTGCTGTGACTGACTATAGTATAGTATAGTGCTGTGACTATAGTATAGTATAGTGCTGTGACTGTAGTATAGTATAGTGCTGTGACTGTAGTATAGTATAGTGCTGTGACTATAGTATAGTATAGTGCTGTGACTATAGTATATTATAGTGCTGTGACTATAGTATAGTATAGTGCTGTGACTATAGTATATTATAGTGCTGTGACTATAGTATAGTGCTGTGACTATAGTATAGTATAGTGCTGTGACTATAGTATAGTATAGTGCTGTGACTATAGTATAGTGCTGTGACTATAGTATAGTATAGTGCTGTGACTATAGTATAGTATAGTGCTGTGACTGTAGTATAGTATAGTGCTGTGACTGTAGTATAGTATAGTGCTGTGACTGTAGTATAGTATAGTGCTGTGACTGTAGTATAGTATAGTGCTGTGACTATAGTATAGTATAGTGCTGTGACTGTAGTATAGTATAGTGCTGTGACTGTAGTATAGTATAGTGCTGTGACTGTAGTATAGTATAGTGCTGTGACTATAGTATAGTATAGTGCTGTGACTATAGTATAGTATAGTGCTGTGACTATAGTATAGTATAGTGCTGTGACTATAGTATAGTATAGTGCTGTGACTATAGTATAGTGCTGTGACTATAGTATAGTATAGTGCTGTGACTATAGTATAGTATAGTGCTGTGACTATAGTATAGTATAGTGCTGTGACTATAGTATAGTATAGTGCTGTGACTGTAGTATAGTATAGTGCTGTGACTGTAGTATAGTATAGTGCTGTGACTGTAGTATAGTATAGTGCTGTGACTGTAGTATAGTATAGTGCTGTGACTATAGTATAGTATAGTGCTGTGACTATAGTATAGTATAATGCTGTGACTATAGTATAGTATAGTGCTGTGACTATAGTATAGTATAGTGCTGTGACTGTAGTATAGTATAGTGCTGTGACTGTAGTATAGTATAGTGCTGTGACTGTAGTATAGTATAGTGCTGTGACTGTAGTATAGTATAGTGCTGTGACTATAGTATAGTATAGTGCTGTGACTATAGTATATTATAGTGCTGTGACTATAGTATAGTGCTGTGACTATAGTATAGTATAGTGCTGTGACTATAGTATAGTATAGTGCTGTGACTACAGTATAGTATAGTGCTGTGACTATAGTATAGTATAGTGCTGTGACTGTAGTATAGTATAGTGCTGTGACTATAGTATAGTGCTGTGACTATAGTATAGTGCTGTGACTATAGTATAGTATAGTGCTGTGACTATAGTATAGTATAGTGCTGTGACTACAGTATAGTATAGTGCTGTGACTATAGTATAGTATAGTGCTGTGACTATAGTATAGTGCTGTGACTATAGTATAGTGCTGTGACTATAGTATAGTGCTGTGACTATAGTATAGTATAGTGCTGTGACTATAGTATAGTATAGTGCTGTGACTACAGTATAGTATAGTGCTGTGACTATAGTATAGTATAGTGCTGTGACTATAGTATAGTGCTGTGACTATAGTATAGTGCTGTGACTATAGTATAGTATAGTGCTGTGACTATAGTATAGTATAGTATAGTGCTGTGACTGTAGTATAGTATAGTGCTGTGACTATAGTATAGTATAGTGCTGTGACTGTAGTATAGTATAGTGCTGTGACTATAGTATAGTATAGTGCTGTGACTATAGTATAGTGCTGTGACTATAGTATAGTATAGTGCTGTGACTATAGTATAGTATAGTATAGTGCTGTGACTGTAGTATAGTATAGTGCTGTGACTATAGTATAGTATAGTGCTGTGACTGTAGTAT
This sequence comes from Channallabes apus, assembly GCA_030522415.1. Classification (NCBI taxonomy): domain Eukaryota; kingdom Metazoa; phylum Chordata; class Actinopteri; order Siluriformes; family Clariidae; genus Channallabes; species Channallabes apus. The sequence goes on from CM060118.1 coordinate 36,416,714, forward strand.
AGTATAGTGCTGTGACTGTCGTATAGTATAGTGCTGTGACTGTAGTATAGTATAGTGCTGTGACTATAGTATAGTATAGTGCTGTGACTATAGTATAGTATAGTGCTGTGACTGTAGTATAGTATAGTGCTGTGACTGTAGTATAGTATAGTGCTGTGACTATAGTATAGTATAGTGCTGTGACTATAGTATAGTATAGTGCTGTGACTGTAGTATAGTATAGTGCTGTGACTGTAGTATAGTATAGTGCTGTGACTGTAGTATAGTATAGTGCTGTGACTGTAGTATAGTATAGTGCTGTGACTATAGTATAGTATAGTGCTGTGACTATAGTATAGTATAGTGCTGTGACTATAGTATAGTATAGTGCTGTGACTATAGTATAGTATAGTGCTGTGACTATAGTATAGTGCTGTGACTATAGTATAGTATAGTGCTGTGACTATAGTATAGTATAGTGCTGTGACTATAGTATAGTATAGTGCTGTGACTATAGTATAGTATAGTGCTGTGACTGTAGTATAGTATAGTGCTGTGACTGTAGTATAGTATAGTGCTGTGACTGTAGTATAGTATAGTGCTGTGACTGTAGTATAGTATAGTGCTGTGACTATAGTATAGTATAGTGCTGTGACTATAGTATAGTATAATGCTGTGACTATAGTATAGTATAGTGCTGTGACTATAGTATAGTATAGTGCTGTGACTGTAGTATAGTATAGTGCTGTGACTGTAGTATAGTATAGTGCTGTGACTGTAGTATAGTATAGTGCTGTGACTGTAGTATAGTATAGTGCTGTGACTATAGTATAGTATAGTGCTGTGACTATAGTATATTATAGTGCTGTGACTATAGTATAGTGCTGTGACTATAGTATAGTATAGTGCTGTGACTATAGTATAGTATAGTGCTGTGACTACAGTATAGTATAGTGCTGTGACTATAGTATAGTATAGTGCTGTGACTGTAGTATAGTATAGTGCTGTGACTATAGTATAGTGCTGTGACTATAGTATAGTGCTGTGACTATAGTATAGTATAGTGCTGTGACTATAGTATAGTATAGTGCTGTGACTACAGTATAGTATAGTGCTGTGACTATAGTATAGTATAGTGCTGTGACTATAGTATAGTGCTGTGACTATAGTATAGTGCTGTGACTATAGTATAGTGCTGTGACTATAGTATAGTATAGTGCTGTGACTATAGTATAGTATAGTGCTGTGACTACAGTATAGTATAGTGCTGTGACTATAGTATAGTATAGTGCTGTGACTATAGTATAGTGCTGTGACTATAGTATAGTGCTGTGACTATAGTATAGTATAGTGCTGTGACTATAGTATAGTATAGTATAGTGCTGTGACTGTAGTATAGTATAGTGCTGTGACTATAGTATAGTATAGTGCTGTGACTGTAGTATAGTATAGTGCTGTGACTATAGTATAGTATAGTGCTGTGACTATAGTATAGTGCTGTGACTATAGTATAGTATAGTGCTGTGACTATAGTATAGTATAGTATAGTGCTGTGACTGTAGTATAGTATAGTGCTGTGACTATAGTATAGTATAGTGCTGTGACTGTAGTATAGTATAGTGCTGTGACTGTCGTATAGTATAGTGCTGTGACTGTAGTATAGTATAGTGCTGTGACTATAGTATAGTATAGTGCTGTGACTATAGTATAGTATAGTGCTGTGACTGTAGTATAGTATAGTGCTGTGACTGTAGTATAGTATAGTGCTGTGACTATAGTATAGTATAGTGCTGTGACTATAGTATAGTATAGTGCTGTGACTATAGTATAGTATAGTGCTGTGACTATAGTATAGTATAGTGCTGTGACTATAGTATATTATAGTGCTGTGACTATAGTATAGTGCTGTGACTACAGTATAGTATAGTGCTGTGACTATAGTATAGTATAGTGCTGTGACTACAGTATAGTATAGTGCTGTGACTATAGTATAGTATAGTGCTGTGACTGTAGTATAGTATAGTGCTGTGACTATAGTATAGTGCTGTGACTATAGTATAGTGCTGTGACTATAGTATAGTATAGTGCTGTGACTATAGTATAGTATAGTATAGTATAGTGCTGTGACTGTAGTATAGTATAGTGCTGTGACTATAGTATAGTATAGTGCTGTGACTATAGTATAGTATAGTATAGTATAGTGCTGTGACTGTAGTATAGTATAGTGCTGTGACTATAGTATAGTATAGTGCTGTGACTGTAGTATAGTATAGTGCTGTGACTATAGTATAGTATAGTGCTGTGACTATAGTATAGTATAGTGCTGTGACTATAGTATAGTATAGTGCTGTGAGTGCAGTATAGTATAGTGCTGTGACTATAGTATAGTGCTGTGACTATAGTATAGTATAGTGCTGTGACTGTAGTATAGTATAGTATAGTGCTGTGACTATAGTATAGTATAGTGCTGTGACTATAGTATAGTATAGTGCTGTGACTATAGTATAGTATAGTGCTGTGACTATAGTATAGTATAGTGCTGTGACTATAGTATAGTATAGTGCTGTGACTGTAGTATAGTATAGTGCTGTGACTGTAGTATAGTATAGTGCTGTGACTGTAGTATAGTATAGTGCTGTGACTGTAGTATAGTATAGTGCTGTGACTGTAGTATAGTATAGTGCTGTGACTGTAGTATAGTATAGTGCTGTGACTATAGTATAGTATAGTGTATTATAGTGCTGTGACTGTAGTATAGTATAGTGCTGTGACTAAGCTAAAGTAAATCTCCTAAAACTTTACTAGATGATTATTGGTGTCAGTTACAAACAACAGATTCCAGTCCAACATCCAAACTGCTTGGAAACATGGTTAGCTTGCAAACTCAGTCAGATTAGATAAACGATAAAAAAAATTAGAAAAAAGCTGGCAAGAAAGATCCACATGGTGTGCAGTTCAAGAGGTATGTTCTGCAAATTGCCCTTTGTTGTCATAATTCCCAGCAGGCCCGTTTTATTCAGACTTTTCCCATGTTTCTGGACAAAGTAATCCACATAAGGGCCAAAAACAAACAAAGCAAATCAAAACAATAAAAAAAATCTTTCCGGTTAAGACCACACCCCCTTCAGTTTTGAATCTGAACACGAAAACAAAGATATATTTGGAATATTCAATAAATAGAAATTATAATAATAGCATTCTGCAACATCCTTAATAACTGTGTCTGTTATTTAGTTAAGGTGTTTTGGGACCAGTTAAAGTAAGTCCACCTTTTAAAAACTCAATGCAGCATTTGACAAATGTTACAAAATTGTCAAGAACTTCCTTCCAGGTGTGCAAAGAGATCTGTGTTGCTGTGAGGAACAAGCTTTGTTGAGGACTGCTTACTAAAAACTGCCGGACAGCAGATGGTGCGCTTGTTGAGAAAACAAGTGATACAAACTCATAAAGAATACTTGTGCATGTTTTCTTTGAGTCACAATAATAATAAAATGTGCAAAAGCCAGAAGATTACTGTATATCAAAATGATTTAATCAGTGTGAATTCTGTGTGATTTTGCAATTCACCATAATTCCATGTCTCACAGTTGTGTTACTATGGATAAATCGACCTGTGGCTGCATTTGCAATTTAGTATTAATAATCTGTTGGTTTTAATTAAAATTATTAAAGTTATTGTGTTTTTTCGTAGTCCCCGGCAGCAAATTGAAACGAGGCAAAAAGTGTTTTAATTCCAAAGTTACACAGCAAGTATGTTGGATATAAAGCTTGAGTGTCTCCTGAATGTTGTAATTTTATCTCCCTGCTTAATTATCTTTCAAAAATATTACCATTACATGCACCATGGCCATATTCAGAAAAGCCAACTACATTATCCCACAACGCTTTGTTAAGTGTACAGTATGGTACTTGTATAACATCCAAATTGCAAAATGTCCTGTTTAACAGAGCATATCATACATGATCTACACATACTTGTTGGCATAACTGCAATGACAGTGAAAGTGTGTTCATTTTCTTAGCTTCACCATTCTCCAAAAACCCACTGAATGCATTTAACTCTCTCATGGCAGCTGCATTTCTGCCCAGCTAGTAGTTTTGCTACACAGATCATGTGACAGGAAGAAGTGATGCGATTGAGTTATCATGATGTCCTTTCATAATTTGCTGAAAATGTGGAAGCTCAAAGCTTCTAAAAGAATATATGTAGAGGTTTTCAAATTAAAAGCGTTTGGTTAGAGGCAACCTTATGTATCCTGTATATAAACAAACACCACAAATAATTGGACAACAGCATGAGTTTGGCCTGTTTTTCAGCAGAGTGGGAGGAAGTCATGAAAAAAATCTGAGCACAGGAATGGATCACGTTATACAGCGTCAGAAACATTTAATTTTGCACTATCATGGTGAAACACTCCATTTAAGCTACAGGTAATTTTAAGGACAGTTAAACTTTGTAGTTATTCTATGCTGAACAATGGGGTTTGATCCATATGTATTATGATCAATTCAGATCCCTTACATTACTTGAATGGTACGTACGTAAAAACACTACTTTACACGATTAAAGTTATACTACAGTCCTTTTTTCACTGAATAATAGTTTTTTGGGTTGCAAACAATGCAAACAAGTGGGTGATCTACTGTAGGTATCATGCAAAACAAGCTTAAACTTAATAAACCTAATAAACAACATTGCACACTTAATTGAAGCTAGAATACAGAAGGTCTTGATCTCTTTGAACAGGTTTAGACTGAATGAAATTACAGCCTACTCAACCTAAGGAAAGTGTGTCAAACAGACGGTGACACTGTCCAATTATGAAGTAATAAACTTGTGTTACAGGGCAAGGCACACACTACTTAAGGTACACTCACCATGGTAAAGAGTGTAGAGTTGCCTCTAAAATGGACCTACCCGTACATAAGCTGTGTAGTGATGGCACTCCAACTGGTTGATGCTCAGATTGAAGCTGTGACTCACAGCACCAGTCTGCTCTCCTCCATGTGTGAAATAGACCCGGGATGACAAACCTTTGTGTCGCTTATCTGCATCTGCTGTTAGATTGTACAGCAGCTCTGTGGAATGACACATTAGCAGTTAGCTGTAGGATTAGCATTTACACAATCTTACAATACAAATAACAAGCATTTGAGAATATTAAAAAACCTTCATAATCTCTACTAAAATGCTACATTAAATGTCTGCATCACACTGGAGGGCATCAGAATAACAAGGCATCATGGGACTGAAGCCAATTTCTTAGAATTTCTGTTCAAAAACGGCGGATACACACAAACTCACACATAAACCTTTCATTGTTGGTCCTTGTTTAGAAGAATCAGTAAGTAAGCATTATTATTTAGGGAGTAACTCCACTGAAATTGTTTTGGACACACACACACAAACACACACACACACATACACCAACAAACACCCTTTTAGCTGGACCTGTGTAAGGGTCTCTGTCACTGCCCAGCTGTGATGAAGCCATGACCTCACTCAGACACCGGAAGGGAGGGAGTGCTTCACAGTGTAGTTATACAGAGAAGAGGTGAGCTAGCACTTTCCAGTACTAATGCCAAGCAGTGGAAATAGAAGAGCCCTTATTCTTTCCTCACCTGGGAACAGCCAAAATGCATAACAACCCATTTTATATTTCCTGCCTCCTTCACAAGGTTACACCTACTGAGTGATTGCTGATCACACCCTCTGCATGGACGCCCAGTCACAGATAGTTTCTATACTGAATTGCCAACAGTGTAAAAATAACTGTTATGAACCAAGTCAGATGATCATTTAAACAGAAGTGATTTCTTGTGACATAACTGTTTAGACACATAAAACATCTGGAAGCACCGCAGGTCATCTCATTCATTGTCTACTACACCGCTTTATCCTGTATTCAGGGTCGCGGGGGCCTGGAGCCTATCCCAGGAGATTTAGGGCACAAGGTGGGGTACACCCTGGACAGGGTGCCGATCCATCTTAGGACACACACACACACACACACACTACGGGAAATTTGGGAACATCAGTTACTGTAACCTTATCTTCGTGTCTTTGGATTGTGGGAGGAAAGCCTTAACCCTGGAGGTGCGAGGCCACAGTGCTAACCACTACGCCACCATGCCACCTACGATTATAGTCAGAACTAAAAATGTTACAAAGCCACTAAACACAATACACTAAATCAAGGTAAATAAATTGTAATGTGTTCTTAAGGGAAACTGTGCTTATTTATATTTTAAGCAGTTGAATAATAATGCCAACATTTTTGTTAATTAAATGCAAAAAACTTACTTAATTCTTTCTATGAAACTCTCTTCATCAGTTAAGCAATTTATCTAATAAGTTCCTGCATAATTCAATATCACATTTATTTTTATATTTATTTTTAATACTGTCCTTAGCTCGCATTCCATTTACAGCCCAAAACACACATTGCAGAGCAACACATTGTGGTTACTGAACCTCAAACTGTTAGACAGTGAAAATGGACTTATTGTTGATCCTTGCTTGAGCTGACACTGAACAAGAAAATGAGCTTAAGTGTGACGGCGAAATCACGTATAACTGAGAGATGACTGTTAACCCCATGTACTGTATGTAGTCCTCATATACTGTAGTTGTCTGTATACTCATGTACACTATCATAATTATACAGTCCGCACTACATGCACAAAACTCAACTTTGAATGCAGCACCAACTACAAGAATAAATCTTATTGTCTTAATTGAGAAATTTGAGGTTTTTATTAATTAAAAAAAAAAAAAATCATGTAACCAAATGCATGTGATGAAATCAATTAAATTTGTCAGTTAAGCACATTTCATGTACTTCGATTACAGTTGAGTGGAACACAAACGCCTAGAGTAATAAATAATAGTAAATGCTTATTTTAGAATTTGCAGTAAGAAATGTTAAACTGTTAAAAAAAGTCTGGTTCTCATGGCACAAACCTGATTACTAGTTTGCAGCTCTAAACTGATCAAAACTAAGAGAGAACCTCAGCAATGCGATACAAAATATTCTTCAATATTTAAGACGTGTGTCTGGCATTTAAAACAGCTGATCAACTCACCTATCTGTCCCGGCACAATTTTCCCACGGAAGCGCATGCAAACTGTGACATTAAAACAGTTGAGATGCTGTGGACCTTCATGACACTGAGGTACAGTGATGTTTATGGAGGCCGGCAGAAAGATGGTCGTATCCACGGTGATCACAGATTTAGACCTGATCACACAGAAAAAATGACAGCCATGAGGAAGTGGCCAGATTTTCTTTTTTTTTACAAATACATACTTCTATACGTTTAAGCACATGCTAGATCAGGAGAACGTTTCTCACCTTAATAACACCACAGTGTCAGCCATAAATGCACCAATGGTCACATCTATATTGGAACAAGGACATTATTTAATCAATTTACAGACCTTTCCTTTATTTCAGGTTAGAGAGTCAACATTCCAAGTTGCACTATAAAATAAAAACATTTCAGAGACTTAAGTAAGGACTATATTTATTGCTGTAAAGAACACTACTGTATATACAGTACAGTATATCATTATTCTTAGATATCTTTTTATTCCTCACAATAAAGTAAAATGACATGACAATAGAAGACATTGTTTGTGAAAGCCTGGTGCAGTGCATGGTTATATATCTTAGCATGTATTTTTATTATTCACATGATTCTTTTGATGATATTATACACTGCCTGGTAAAAATAATGTACAGTAACTGTTTCATAAGGGTCAAATTACTGGCATGCACGAGCAAAGAAAAGAGCCAACAAGATGTGAAATTACTGAAACTGGTTTAAGAATTGTTTAACAAATGATTTAAATGACTGTCAACTTAACAGGAACAAATGTGGTTGAAAAAAAACATCATAAATTGAAAACACTTGAAAATATTTGGTGAATTTGCAATGTAAAAACTCAAAAGTAAAAAAAAAAACCTTTAGTTGGCTAGTGAGCATAAAGATTGGTCTTCGGACCATTAGAACAAAGGCTTGAGTCCAGATTGCCCGATTCTAGCAAAATTGACTAAAAAAAGATTAGGGAATGTCAAGTGCAATAAAATGAAGTTAGATGGTGACTTGAATCTACTGAATGATAAATGATATTCCAGGACTCAAACTGTGGTTCTGTGAGCATGAGGAATCACTTTCACATGTAAATTCTCCACCACATTCAACTGCATAATTAATGCTAAAGGTGGTGGAATGAAATAAAAAATAGTGCCTGTTTTCTGGTTAGGCACTTTATATATAATTTTTTTTTTTTTTTACAATAAATTACTTTTATCATAAAGCAAATATATAATATATTGTATGTGTATATATTTTTATTTGCTTCTTGATTTCCTGGCATTTATTCTAGTTTAATGTGTTGTGAATTAATTTTAAATATTAACGCTGTTGAAATTTAAAATTTGTGTAGTCAAACCTGGATATTGATTTCCGTCCATGTCCACGTTGCCAGATATTGACTGACCGAACATTTGGATTGTTGGATTGATGCTTCGCCCAGACAATCTCTGCAGTCAGAGAACAAAAGTACAGTCACTCTAGTCCAGCCAAAACCATCTTAACATTTAAAATGTACCTTTTAATCTGATGTTTTCAGCTAAATATATTTATTTTTAACCATCACAACAACTGCTGCAAGTCCATATTTTTTAACCACAAAACAATAGAAGCAGTATGGACAACACAGTGTTTTAAAACTCTTTTGTTTAATATGAATCTACACACTTGGACTGTTGTAGAGATACGTAGCTCCTATGGGTCATAATCACTTGCTAACCTCGTAATGTGTTTGGCAACAGTTTAACAAAAAATTTAAATAAAATAAATCATAACATAATAATGTTAACATGTGGTACAGTAACATAATTACCACAAAGAGGCTGTAAAACTGGGTAATTTTTACGGTATGCTTTGATGTGTCTCTTCAGGTTTGTGGTATTTTTCCCAGCAATTGTGTTTCCCACACTGTTTCCCCTCCAATATCACTACATTTTTTTCCTCAGTTCAATATATCAGCTCTTCTCATTCACCAGAGTAATACTGCTGCTCATGATGAAGAGCTCGTAAACATCCCGTCACTGCCACACACCGTGAACCGGGAAATACTGCTGCTCATGCATGAATGAACGCATCATTGTATCACAGCCGACTGGAATGAAATGATATGTTGACGAAAATAAAGACAGATTTTTTTATTAGTTAAAATTTTTTAAAACCACATTTTATTCTTGTCTTTTTCCATCAACAATACTGCGTGCTGATTTTATCACTGTTCATCGATATCACTGACGTCTCGTCATCGTCTTAGTCACACAAACAAGGCATTAACATTAGATTAACACTAGATATTGTTTGATAATGAGTACATCGCTCATCTGATTCAGGTCCATCAGGCCTTCCACCTCCGTCGTTAAGTACAGGTGGCTTTCATATTGATTTGTAATGTACCCAAGTACATACAGTATTCAGGTGGTACAGAGTGTTCACATTATGTAAACGTACCTGACACTGTGGTCACGTGTACTTGCACCTGTACCTCGTGTAAAAGCATTCTGATTCAGAATATAACTTTTCTGACATGTGTAAAGTGTTTCCATCAGTTGTGACATGTAATCTGCTGTAAATTGAACAGAAAAAGGATATTTTTCCTCCATTACTTAGACCAAGTGTCATTTTTCTACCAACTGTACTACTTTTTATCATCTTGGGCTGGAAAAATGTGTCGTGGGCAGGTAATAAAAACAAGGGTTATTTTTGTGGAACAAAGTACACTATGTGCATATACAGTATAACTGAGCTACAATATGAATGTTTGTACTGATATTATTATTACTATTATTATTTATTATTTATGTTTTTTTTTTAATAGGAGTGTATAGGTGAGGATTTACAGTAGCACTGTCTAGATGAGATTTTGTCTCCAGTATGTGATCTGGCAACCAAAACTGAGAAAATTGAGTTTGTAAATGGCCCCACGCAAGCGTATAACAGGGTTCCTATTGGATGAGGAAGACAGGAGTGGCAGAAAGGATGTAAAAGTGGTGCAAGATATGAATAAGGACAGTTTTGCAGCCGTGAGGTGTGCCGTAGGTAAGACTGACTGATTTAAGGTGAAGGTGGGACTGCACCAGAGATCTGCTCTTGGTTGCAGTGGTGAGGAACAGGCGGACAGATGAGGTTAGACAAGAGTCCCAATGCAATATGATGTTTGCGGGTGATATTGTGATCAGCAGAGAGAGTAAGGAGCAGGTCCAGGTGAGTCTAGAGGGGTGGAGAAAAGCACTGGAGAAAAGAGGCATGAAGATCAGTAGGAGCAAGACGGAATACATGTGTGTAAATGAGAGAGAGTGTGGGGGAAAGATGTGGCTCCAAGGAGTAGAGGTAGGGAAGGTAGAGAAGTTTAAATATTTAGGCTCAACTGTTCAAAGCAATGCGGAGCGTGGCGGAGAAATGAAGAGAGAGTGCAGACGGGTGGATGGCTGGAGTCGAGTGGCAGAAGTGAGGGATCTGTGACAGAAAGCTATCTGCAAGGATGAAAGGAAAAATTTACAGGATAGTAGTGAGACCAGCAAGTTGTATAGTTTGGAGACGCTGCTGAAGACAAAAAGACAGGAAGCAGAGCTTTAGGTGAAAATGCTGAGATTTGCTTTGGGGCTGATAAGAATGGACTGGAGAACGTTAGAGATGGAGCTGCCAGGCAGAAAGGAAAGAGGAAGACCCAAGAGGAGGTTTCTGACTGTGGTGAGGGAGAACACGCATGAGGTGAAAGTGACAAGGGAAGATGTGGTAGACAGAGTTAGATGGAGACAAATGGTCTGTTGTGGCAACCCCTAACGGGACCTGCCAAAAAAAGAAGAAGAAAGATGGACACATATCGTGCCATGGGTACAATATTTTTATTACTGTTATTATTTTTTCTAATTAAACAGTACATATTTATTTTTAAGAAGGACATATGTGAGAATCTGTCCCATAAAGAGAGAAGCAATCTGATTAAGTGTCCAATAAGGCTAATATTTTCATACTGAAAGAATTGTGCAATATTTACACCATCACTCTCATTCCGATTAAAGATCTCATCAAACCGGCCGACATTTTTCCAGGCTGTTTCCGGCTGATATGGTTACATGACGCATTTTAGTTTTGTTTGGGCTATTATTAGTATTTCAATTATTAGTGGAATATTAGGGTCCATGTAATACACCACCAAACTATCGTACACACCAACCTGTAAATGCTATTTTGCACAATATTCATTACTGGATTACTTTTTGCATTAACTTCTTAATTCTTGCTGCTACGCTAAGGAACGTTTACTGGTTTTCCACCACAGAGTGTTATGTTATGTTATGTTATGTCGTGTCACTTTGTTGCTCTTCTTTGCACATTTGCACGCGCACTTTATGATGAAATAAATTTAAAAAAACATAGATAGTCCTCCTCTCTGGGTTAGCCAGTTAGTTTTTGTTAATTAATGTTGTAATTTATATTAGGTCTATCTGTCTTGTCTCCGCTAGCCAGATAACTAGGCCTCTTAGTTAGCGAGTTTAGTGTTTTCTGTTAGTTTATGTTGTAAATGTATGCTGTATGTAGCACTTTGGTCCTGGTTGTTTCGTTTCACTGTGTACTAACTGTATATGGTTGAAGTGACAATAAAGCCGACTTGAACTTGAACTTGAATAATAAAAGGAGTACCAGACTAGCAAATGACTTGCAGATTTCTAATGAAAGCCACTAAAGAAAACTGTCATATTCTAGGGTTAGATTGACTGATGACTGATTTGATTGCATATATAAAATAAATGTTAATTTCATTATCAAGAGAACCATAACAGGATGCAAACTTTATTAACTGTAGTGAAGTGATGGTTACCATTGAGTACTTGCTGACTATTCCATTAGCATCACCATGGTAGATGTACACTACACCCGCAAAGTCATCCTCTTTAGGAGCTCCTATCGCCACATCTACAAAACATCAAAACATGCAGACGTGAGTGAAGAAGAAGAGGAAATAAACACAGGGAGGAAGTGTGTGTGTGTGTGTGTGTGTGTGTGTGTGTGTGTTTGTGTGAATGTGTGCAAGAGAGTTCACAGCTGTAAAACTTTGCTTGCTTTAATGCCGCACTATTTTAAACCACCTATTGAATGATTAAGTGCCTGAGCAACTCAATAACACTTCATAAGAGATGAATTCCACAAAATAACCACAATGTGTCACTTGTTTTCAGCATGAGTTGAACTTAAAGACAAGCATTCAGGAAACCAAAAGAAGAAAATATAAAATAGCGCGGTGCCATTTGGGGTGAATAAAGTCTTTAACAAATACACAAAACTCTGTTTCTTGTTTTTAATGGGTTGCTACCTGACAACATACTGGTACGCAGGTCAGATGGGTAAAATTGCCCCTACAGATGAATAAAAGGGTAAAGTTGTATGTGCATGCTCGCTTGTGATGGACTGATGCCCCATCAGGTGAACAGTGACTCACAGCCAGTGTTTCCAGATTTGACTGGATTAACTGGGACCCTGACCAGGATAAAACACGTACTGTAAATTAAGGAATAAAAAATAGAATGAATCTCATACAAGAACTGTGTTTATTGTCTATTAGAACTGCCTTCACAAAAAAGTTAAAACTTGTCTACTGTATATTTTATTTTTCACTTTAACTTATATAAGTATATAATTACTGTATATACACCTTAATAATCTATATTTTATTATATTTCTATATTCCTATTTTTATTCTATTATTTTATTTTTAATTTTATTATTTGTACATCATGTAAATTTAAATGTCTTTTCCAGCTAAAGTTTTTTCCCCCCATATTTTTCTATATTTCTCATTTGTAAAATATCTCTTATTTTCTTTTCTAAAATTTTTTTTTTTTCATTTTTTGTAAATTTTCTTTCATTTTTGTGAAGCTGCTTTGAGACAATGACCATTGTTAAAAGCGCTATATAAATAAAATTGAATTGAATTGAATTGAATTATTTCATACAGAAACTTTTCTTTTTGATTTTTAGGTCATTAGCAGCCGTATAAACATTTCACTTCATATCATACTGTGTATGACTGTGTATGTGACAAATAAAATTTTAATTTGAAGTAGCTTAAATGAACTGAGTAAGTACAAACTGACCTTGGTACCCGTCATCATCGATGTCCCCAATAGCACTGATACACTCTCCGAAATGTGCATTGTAGGCATTGTCACCATTTAAAAATCCTGCCTCCTCCATCACTCCCTGCACATTAAGCACAATTCTAAGTGAGTTTTAAGATCATACACAAACAAAAAGAATCATCACATTTCTAGTAAGTAACATTACCTTACACACAATTAGAAGAACAGAAAAAGGTTTAGTTTACAGCATCTGAGAGCGCTTCAAAGGCAGCTTAATACTGTTTATCAGAACTTTTAACAGTGTATCTACTGTATACAATTATGTCACCTTAGGAAGGAATGAACTCACATTGCCCCTGCTGATGTAAACGGACACCTGGCCTTCATCCCGAACCTCACTAAACATCGGCGCCCCGACCAGCAGGTCTGAGAGTCCGTCCGCATTTAGGTCAACTGCACATAGTGAGGAGCCAAAGTAAGAGCCCATCTGCAATCAAGCCAAGACACAGAGCAAAACAGCACTAATTAGAATCTCATGTCAGCATCGAGGGAAACTTCTCCATGCACTCTTCATCGGTGAACCTAGAATACTGTAGTAGAGTAGTACTGTATCATACCTTATCCAAAATAATGTAACACAACAGATCAGAAACAGATCAGTAAGACATCCTGCATATTAAGAAAAAGTATTTAAGTAAAAATATATGTAATGTACATTATCAATCTCATTCTCAGGTAACAGTGGCAAAAGTTCCACTTAATGGACTTAATTGTAGCATGTGATTGAACTGTCATCTTTTTGTGTAAAAGTATCTTTCATGACTTTATCTTTTAAGCACTCATCCAACATAAAAATAAAAGCTTATTTACGCTGTTCTCTCTACCAGTCATTGCCTTAGTTTCTGTCTTTGCTCATCTGTTATCGATCTGAAGTCTAAACTAGTCGATCTGTGTCTGTTTCTGTGTCTTTTTTGAAACATACAGTAACAACATCTTGTTCCACACTGCATGCGTAGCTCTTGTCTCTTCTACACAAAGCGCTCATGCACACTGAGTTTATTTAGTATGTTTAGTGTCATCTACTCGACTTGTTTATTTTCTTTTGAAATTATTATCATAAATTGCATTGTGGCAGCAAATTCAATACTACTGATAGCAGCAACAAGCAGCAATGAAGATATATTAACTTGGAATTAAAACAAAAGGTTTTTACAACCTTGCATGAGGGTTAAAAATCTGAGAATGATACTGCTCATGATTTACTGTATGTTACACTGACGAGCTGAAAATACTGAATGAACAGGTTTTTTTTTCTTATCTGATAGAATGAGCTTTTTCCAAAATTAGGATGCCAGGATTTTCTGGCCTTAAATTGTGAAAGAGTGGTTCAGGGAGCATGAGACGTCGTTTTCACACAAGGCTTCGACACCACAGAGTCCAGACCTTAACCCTTTTGAGAATATTTGGCACGTGCTGGAGAAGGCTATACTCAGGGGTCCGACACACACATCATCAATGCAAGATCTAGGAGAGATGTTAATTTGCATTCAATTAAATATTAGGTTTTATTATTATTTTTTGCCCGGGCAGTGTATAATGATGAACTGCCATGATTGTTGGTACTTCTTTTTGCTACATTAATAATTTTTGCGCACTACACTGCAATAACAGTGTCCAATTATTCCCACCCAAAGCTCAAACCCCAGCCACTGGATGCAGTGCCAGTCCCAAGCCCAGGTAAAATAAGAGGGTTGTGTCAGGAAGGGGATTCGGCGTAAAACCTGTGCCAAGTTTGTGCGGATCAGATGGTCTGCTTTGGCGATCCCGCTACGGGAACAACAACTGAAATAACGGGATTATAAAATGCACCTACTCTTAATAAATATTGATGATTGGATTAAAAAAGAATATAATAATAAATAAAAGTTGTTTTGATGGGTTCAATCATATATCCATTCATTCATTCATTGATCTTCTATACCGCTTTATCCTGTATTTAGGGTTGCGGGGACCTGGAGCCTATCCCAGTTTAGGAACGCCAATTAGCCTAATCTGCATGTCTTTGGACTGTGGGAGGAAACCGGAGTACCCGGAGGAAACCCACCAAGCACGAGGAGAACATGCAAACTCCATGCACACAGAGACGGGAATCGAACCTGGCCGGGGAATCGAACCCAGACCCTGTAGGTGCAAGGCGACAGTGCTAACCACTACACCACCGCGCCGCCTTAATCAAATATAATAAATAAAATTAACATTTTGGAAAAGCAATAAGGTATAAAGTACAGGTTATTATTGTTGTTTTATTGTATTATTATATATATTTGTTATTATTATTATTATTATTATTATGTTTTATTTCTACAGTATTGAATATACAATACAGTACAGTATATAATGTACAAACATGCAAAAAATGTTTCACCCCTGTGTATATTAGACATGAATTTATTTTATTATCTATAAATGTTTTCCTGAGATTAGATTTTTACATAAAAATAAGAAAATGGTTTTACACAGAGTTACCGCAGTCAATATTATACCAACCATTTTCCCTGAAGCTTGAAAGACCTTCACAAGAGAAATACCATCGATTCTAAAGACGTAAACCTACAAAAGAAAGATATGAAAGTGTTAGACTGAACAAGAGAAAGGTTTCCGTTAATGCAAACCATGTTTGGTATAAATGTCAAATGTGGACATGTAAAGAAAACAGATCCAAATTACTTTTCCTCCACCACCATCCTGAGGTGCACCAGCAGCAACATCAACAGCAGTAGGTGAGGAGAAGTGGCCAGCTGTCACTGCATAGCCTGAATGCAAAGCAAAGACGAGCTTTAATTACAGTCCTTACAGATTCATATTGGCACAATTCACTTGTTTTTTATGATAAATTAAGTTAATACTCACCCAGGTAACTATATCTTTGAGAACTCAACTGTTTTTTGTTAAGGCTGTATTGTGTATTAGAGGAAATGTTGAACACTTTCACTGTTCCGGTCCAGTAGTATGATCCAGGTGCACCCATAACCACTAGCTCCTGGAACATAAACAAAAAAGTAATAATAACATTATGTACCTAGTATTTGACAAAATGCAGTTTTCACTGAGTAACATCTGTCACTGATTGGATTCTAATAAAATATCTTTCACAATGTATCAAACCAGTTAAACCAGGAATGATGTAATTTCTTGTGAATGAAGGTGTACAACCAACTGACATTTCCAAAAATACTCCAGCACAGTACAACGACGAGATCCTTAGCTGCTGAAAAACATGTGAAGTAAAGAGTTTAAAGAAGACCATACTGTAGGTCTATTAATGGCAATCCTGGCAGAGGAGCTCAATGCAATTGTTCACTTCAACATTCAGGTTTGCCTGATCCATGAAAATTACTAACTGTGGACAATCAAAAGTCCTGGTTTTGGGAGAGAGACTTGTCTCACTTTTCTTCTTAATGAACAGAGGACCTACAGTAGGCTCAGTGGAACTAAGCTGAAGTTTTTCCAATCATCAGCTTTCCAGTTTTGTGAGTATCTTCCTGCTGTTCGAGCCCATCTGCCTCAAGGTTGGACATCTTGTCTGAAACGCGTTTCATGGTAACAAAAAGTGGCTGCTTGAGTTCATGAAGCCATTAAGCTCACCATTTCCTTGTTTCACTAAAGACTCCTGTGTGCAAAATTCTAAGTTCCTGAAACATTCACCACCAACAAACCAACAAACATGTCATGCTAAAAGTTTATACAGTTACATTTTTCTCCATTAACAGTATGAATGCAAGAAGTGTGATAGGCACAATAGTGTGTTCTTTAGATATTTTAACAAGAACAAGAACAACAATAATAATAATAATAATAATAATAATAATAATAATAATAATTAAAAGCTGGTGCTATTTGAACAGGTGGGAAATATGAACAATAAAGCCAGATTTAACACAAAAACTTTCCCTACAGGTGACAAAAATTGGCATCCATATCGGACTCTTTGTTAAAAAAAAAAAAAAAAAAAAAACCTTAACCAATTTCAGCCAAGAAGGTAGAATACATTTAGCACAATAATGAATTAATTATGTGAAGAATTCAGCCTGCTCTGGGGAAAACAGGTCTCCCTGGTAAATACACCAATATTAGTATTTTTGCCAAACACTACACAACATAATTTATAATGGCCTAAAAAACTATTTATCTTTATACACTCATCCTTTTACACCACAGTACTGCTGCTGGGTTGTGGCCAATATGTTTGTCTAAAGTAACCCAAACAAGGTCCAGTTTTCCAATCTAATCTCAGGGGGGGGAATTACTTCTTATTCATAAAATATTCATAATCTGATTTTTTTAATAAAGAATGTTGTCTCACATGACAAAACTGTGACGATTCTATGATTATTCTATGAGTAATTAGGGCTTCATTACTACATCAAACACTTTAAAACACATTTAATTGAAAACACAAACATAATAAAGGCCTGAGGATTTATTCCCACTGTGTGATGTTTGTGATACCACTAATAGTTACTCAGTGTCTCAAAAGAAAAAGACACAACTGGCATTTGTCATGAAGGTCTTTTTTGCCAATGCAGCATTAGCATTCAAAATGGCTGAGTGACATCTAGACATCTGGTTAAGATACTAAAGGCTTGATGGATAGGCAAGATGCTAGTACAAGGCCTACAGTACTAATGATGAGGTCCAACAGCAACACATCTGTGAAACACACAGACAGCAGACACCGAAGGAATGCAACTGTTCTGGGTTAAGAATTTCACACACTACAAAAATGTTAATGCTTAACAAGTGAATACATGCTTTTCAATACAATATAGTCAAACTGATCTTGTATTGTTCATTAAATAATTAATTTACTGTAAACCAAATCCAATATTTATATAATAAATTTGTACAATATATCTTTTACAAATATACTTTAAATGTTCATATTCTCAAACATTTTATTTAAATTTTTTACAAATAAACTGAATTGAAGACATTTAGACATTGAGACACAAATTGTATACCCTCATAGTTATCTCAATGCAGTGCTAATTTGTAGATTAGATTAGATTACAAACCGGATTCCAAAAAAGTTGGGACACTAAACAAATTGTGAATAAAAACTGAATGCAATGATGTGAAGATGGCAAATGTCAATATTTTATTCAGAATAGAACATAGATGACAGATCAAAAGTTTAAACTGAGAAAATGTATAATTTTAAAGGAAAAATATGTTGATTCCAAATTTCACGGTGTCAACAAATCCCAAAAAAGTTGGGACAAGTAGCAATAAGAGGCTGGAAAAAGTACATTTGAGCATAACGAAGAGCTGGAAGACCAATTAACAGTAATTAGGTTAATTGGCAACATGATTGGGTATAAAAAGAGCTTCTCAGAGTGGCAGTGTCTCTCAGAAGCCAAGATGGGTAGAGGATCACCAATTCCCACAATGTTGCGCAGAAAGATAGTGGAGCAATATCAGAAAGGTGTTACCCAGCGAAAAATTGCGAAGACTTTGCAGTTATCATCATCAACTGTGCATAATATCATCCGAAGATTCAGAGAATCTGGAACAATCTCTGTGCGTAAGGGTCAAGGGCGTAAAACCATACTGGATGCCCGTGATCTCCGGGCCCTTAAACGACACTGCACCACAAACAGGAATGCTACTGTAAAAGAAATCACAGAATGGGCTCAGGAATACTTCCAGAAACCATCGTCAGTGAACACAATCCACCGTGCCATCCGCCGTCGCCAGCTGAAACTCTACAGTGCAAAGAAGAAGCCATTTCTAAGCAAGATCCACAAGCACAGGCGTTTTCATTGGGCCAGGGATCATTTAAAATGGAGTGTGGCAAAATGGAAGACTGTTCTGTGGTCAGACGAGTCACGATTCGAAGTTCTTGTTGGAAATGTGGGACGCCATGTCATCCGGACCAAAGAGGACAAGGACAACCCAAGTTGTTATCAACGCTCAGTTCAGAAGCCTGCATCTCTGATGGTATGGGGTTGCATGAGTGCGTGTGGCATGGGCAGCTTGCATGTCTGGAAAGGCACCATCAATGCAGAAAAATATATTCAGCTTCTAGAACAACATCTAGTCATCTCTTTCAGGGAAGACCCTGCATTTTTCAACAAGATAATGCCAGAGCACATTCTGCATCAATCACAACATCATGGCTGCGTAGGAGAAGGATCCGGGTACTGAAATGGCCAGTCTGCAGTCCAGATCTTTCCCCTATAGAGAACATTTGGCGCATCATAAAGAGGAAGGTGCGACAAAGAAGGCCCAAGACGATTGAACAGTTAGAGGCCTGTATTAGACAAGAATGGGAGAGCATTCCTATTTCTAAACTTGAGAAACTGGTCTCCTCGGTCCCCAGACGTCTGTTGAGTGTTGTAAGAAGAAGGGGAGATGCCACACAGTGGTGAAAATGGCCTTGTCCCAACTTTTTTGGGATTTGTTGACACCATGACATTTTGATTCACCATATTTTTCCCTTAAAATGATACATTTTCTCAGTTTAAACTTTTGTTCCGTGATTTATGTTCTATTCTGAATAAAATATTGACATTTGCCATCTCCACATCATTGCATTCAGTTTTTATTCACAATTTGTTTAGTGTCCCAACTTTTTTGGAATCCGGTTTGTAGATTAAACTATTGTATATTGTCATTGTGCAAGATACCAGAAGTGCATCTTGCACCTACAGTAGATACAGGGAAAAAAAAGTGTATATACAGTATGAGGTAATGGGGTATAGGGGTACATATGTACAGGACAGGATGTATAGGTGTATTATGTACAATTAGTGTACTATGTATCATCATGAAGATTCTCTGTCATCCAGGAGAGTTGAGTCATGTCAATTGGACTTATTATTGGTTTTAAAAGTTTTGCTGCCCATTGAAGCAGCTTCTTGAGTCTGAGAAACATTGGTTAGGGCCCTAAATATATCCTCCAAGCGCCGATTTTTTACCTGAATGAATTGACTGATGGACAAGATAGAGGCTGAGAATGACAGGAAGTCATTAAGATGTGATGGTCACACATTCTCTCTTGTGAGAAGTGTTAGGTTTGGCGTCCCAGCTGAACGTGTTACACATGTGCTTAATCCTCCTGGGGATGGACAAAAAGGCAGTTCTCCGAGTGCTTGGTGGATCTCTTTCGGGATTTCCGGTTTCCTTCCAAAGAAATGCAAATTAGACTAATTGCCTGGATAGGGTGAGTATGCCCAGTGATGCATTGGCACCCTGCCCGCGGTGTATCAGGCCTCGTGCCTTAAGTCTCACGGGAGAGTCTGCTGGTGTTGCTCCTCTGGTGCTAAGCCATCCGCTTGTGTAAAGGCTGTTTAGTTTCTCTAATATAGAGCTCTGAACATTTGTCACTGCACTGGGCTCCATATAGCATATTGCTCTTCTTGTGTTTCAGTGTGCTTTTTTTTTGGATGGACCAGTTTCTGTCTCAGGGTGTTGCTGAGTTTGAAACAGACGGGTATGTAATATTTTCCAAATATCCCCTTCAGCTTTTCAGAAACACCCACCAAAGAATGACAAGGTTCTTCCGTTGATTTTGGGTCTCAGCCCGTCCGTCATCCTTCTGCTGCAACCGGACACTGACTTGACAAAGGCCAAGGATATTCACTAGCCTTAAGAAATGTCATCAGGTGACTGTTTTCCTTCTCATTGGCTCTCATTGGCTTTCTTGCCCCATTGTTTTGGGATCTGATGACTCCTATTTTGTGCTACAGTGGATGGTGAAAGTCAAACAGTAGGTGCTGTTTGGTGTGTGTGAGTGTGTGTGTGTGCTTTTACAGTATGTGTGTTTTCTGTATATTTCTATTTCCAGGTTTTTACTGGATCAATCAGTTACAGAATCTGTGTGGCATGAAGGTGATCAGCTCGCGGTCCTGCTGAGGTGTTGTTGAACACCATGTTATTTTGATAGCAGGCTTCAGCTTGTCTGTACTGTTGATTTGGCTGTTTGTCATCTTCCTCTTAATAATCCCTGATAGATTCTCTATGCGGCTCTGCTCAGGTGAGGTGGCACAGTGATATCAGACTAGTGGAAAATGCTACATTTCAGAGCAGCCTTGCTGAAGCACCTCAAAGCACCAGCAAAACAATATCTCTGGTGTTGAAGTTGTGTAAGATGTCTGCAAATTATTTCTATATACTGTACAGTGTCTATAATCTTAACAAGTGTATACTTTGCAGTTGTTTGATGGACTATTAATTATCGGAGTGTGCAAAGTTTGAAAAACAAGTTTTGATCAAAATATTAGAGGCTAGTGAATAGATTCTCTGACTTAAAATATCATTTTGCTATGTTGTAATCTTTGTTTACAAAAACAACATGCAGAGTATACTGTAGCTTTAAAGGAATTTGGACTCATGATGACACGGATCAGTTGGATACAGGGCATCACTTCTGTCAGATTAGTGTTCTGGTACAAATTCCAAAATTCCTCTAAGCAGCGATTTCCTTGCCTGTACATAAAAAAAAAAAATGTTTGGCTGCACTTTAAACAAAAGGTAAAAGATTCAGAATGCATACAGTAAATAGAGCCCGACAGTGAAATCTCCCAACATTCTTTGTGTGTGATGGTAAAAAAAAAAAAATTTGCAAGTGATTATAAACACAGCTTTTCAACACACAACTAATAAACTACTGTTTGTCATGGACAATCATTCGCTTTGAACATTTAGTCAAATAAAACCATAAACACAGTCAAAACATTAGACATGTTAATGGATCTGAAGAGAGAGTGGAAAGAATGTGATACATAAACAGAAGAAAACATTAAACATTACAAGTAACATTTAAACCCATAGTGTACTTCACATGCACTGCTACTGACCTCCATGAAAGCTCCTGCGATCCCTGCCTGACACGAGCCATGTTCTTCTCCATACGTCTTCTTATGATCTGCACAAAGAGAGAAACATAAAAAGTCCAAGAAGGACAAAAATACCAGGAAACCTCAAAATGATTTGACTCTGTGCCTGAGCCAGCATTTAGGGGAGAGGGGTTAACGCTGTGTTCTACAGTTACAGAAAATATTAATATTGGATGCCTGCAAAATATTCTGTACGCACACACTCCAATCCCCAGTGTGAAAACGTATTGTTGTGAAGAGAAACGGAAGGAAGAGAGCAGCTGCCTGAGCGACCCATCAGCCAAACAGCGATGGAGTTCTGCTTGTGGGGAAACGTGCATGCCTTTCCACGCTTTTCAGGGGCTGAATTTCAAAATCTAAAGTTAAGAGACCTGGGCTTATGGAATGTGAAATCCGAAAGCTCTTGGAGAGGAAAGTGTGCAGTAACATCAGTTAAGAGTGAAATACAATATAAACTGTAGCTGTTCTGACAGATAAAAATTCTATAAGATTTACATATTTTTCTAAATGTCAAAATCATTGAACCTATTTGAGGTAGTTTCCATTTGTTATTATTAACAGCATCAGAATTTTCATCATGTTAAAAACAAATCTTTTGAATTAAAATCTGCATCATTATACCTTTATAAGATACAATATTATCCTGGTGTACAGTACAAAGAGTTACGTTTTTCTTGTTTGTCAGTTATTGAAGTAGTCAGTGATGTAAGAGCAGGCAAACTACAACACAATGGCAGAATAAGAATCTCAGTGCAAATGTCAAGTCCTTACAACACAAAAGCAGGAAAAACAGTGTTAAATAAACTGCTCTTGTATTTTTTGCGAGGTTTCAAAATATACGGTTAGTTTATAGGCTACAAATCTCTGTCAGTCCTGTTTCATCACCATCACTTAGGTGTTAGATTAATTAGCCAGACAGCCTGTTATTTAAGCTCTTAAGGATATTTTATTCTGAGTTGTTTCTAAATGATGCATAATACAGAGCAGGTTATGTCAAAAAGTTGACTGCTGACGGACAGGACAATTTCAGGTATACTGGAACCGACAACTGAGCCACGACGTGTAGATAGATCTATTTCATACAATTTCACATTTAAGTATACTGTTCATCTCTATGTTATTGTCCATATATAATTTGTACAAGTCTTGTATTTTATGTATTTGCTGTGTATTGTGTACATTCCACCGTTACATGATTAGCAAAATCCAAAATATCACAGTAGTTACAAAAGCAAATGTTATTTCAGCTGTGAGGTGACCGTCCCATTCAAAACAAAGGTTATTTACGGTGTCTTAAAAACACAGTACAAATAATTTTGTAAAATGATTTATGACAGTTTTTCTACAGAAAGCCACATAGGCAACAAATACACCTATCGGCCATAACATTAAAACCACCTAGGAATTGGATTCCCCTTCTGCTCCTGTGGCGGCTCTGGTCCCTCGGGGTGTTGTTCTGCTAGACCCCTGGGGCTGCACTGTGCTGTGTGGCCCATGGACACTGGCAGTGGCTTGGTTTAGTTTATCCGGTGTGTGATCAGATTAGGATTTGGTTAGTTGTGAGGCCAGGTCAGTGGCCTTGTCCTGGTGGCCTGCACAAGAATATGTATCATTTCTATTTATATTTTTTGCCAATTGCCTATTCTGTGGGATCAGACTCGATGGCCTGGACTTTGGTTCCCACAGGCATGGGTGAGTCTCGGGTGCCCATGATCCGGTCACCAGTCTGCTGGTGTACAGTTGGTGATCAGTGTTGTTCAGTTCACCTGGCGGTGGTGTTGATGTTATGGCTGATATGGTGTATATATTATAAATACATTTCCAAAAGCCATAGTGTACCTTCATAACATGGAATGAGTGCCTGAGTTGTGCCCTGTAATGTTGGTGGGATCACAGAACAATAGCCATGTGGCAGGATGTGCTCAGATTCGTAGTACACATTTTTCCAGCGATGCGCACAGGCCTATGAATAAAAAAAACAAGGAAAAGGATTATTTATGCCAACATATCTCTGGTGAATTATAATCCTAGATTTTGGCAAAGCAGAACAGATACAGTGCTGTCATTTCCTTCTCACCCATTTTGTGGCAATCGCCCCTGCATTATGGTTTGGAAAAGGTTCTCTTACTTACAAATCCTCCAGCAATTTAATAACAGAAGAATCATTCATGTCACCAAAGCAACCGTAGCTAAACAGTAAAGCATTTGTTTTTGTCACACCCTTTTGCTGTTGAAGTCCTAACTGTCTCAGTTATCATGTGAAGCCCTGAAACTAAAGTAAAGCAGCCGAACTATGGAAAAGCTGAACAAATTCACGTTTGTACCTTTTATTTTACATACTGTAGCCATATACAGCCAGAGCAGTAACACCCCCAGTGACACACTGCGAAACATGTGAAAAATATTCACCACATTTATGGGAGCGACTAAGGAAAGTTATGAAAACCTGAAGAGAAAACACTGCAAAATCTGTCTTGCATCTGGCTTTCATTCTGAAGGTTCATCCTCCTTATAACTTTTACTGTTTCACCAGTAACAGTTCCACAGACCATTAACCTCAGCGAGTGAGTTTCTAAGGAGAATCTGCACAAGAGGTAAGAGAAATGGCAATAATGGATGATGTCCTGTTGTCCTCATTAACATAATCCACTGACACCAAATAACACAAATTTCTTCCTCCTGGGTTTCAAGTGAAAGACGGGGCTACAGAGCAGCTTTCCCAGCACGGCAGGAATAGAAACAGATTAACGAGGTAATTACTGCAAATTTTGGCGACGGCAGTGAGATCAGATTTTCATTGAGAATTTCCTCCTCCGTCTCTCAACAAAATGCAGAGTGTGAGTCTTTATACACACACACACACACACACACACACACACACACACACACACACACACACACACAGTTAGACAGCGGTGGAACAGAGAGATGTGTTTATCGGCTTAAGAGAACTTACAGTTTATCAACACATAAGAACTCGTTAAAATTCAATCAATTCAGTAAATAAACTGAAACAATGCAAACAAAATCGACAGACTTATTGACAAAAAATACAAGAAGAAAGTAAGCAAAGGTATTTAGATTATCTAATTAAAATTACAAATGATCTATCTGAGTTTTGCCACCTACTCCAGCTATACTGTTACTGTTATCTACTGTAGCTTTGACTGCGTTATTAAATAAAGCCACAGCAGGTTTATATCAGATGTACAGTAATATATGTTGATACTGTACCGTTGTCACTACTGTAAATATTTTACCAGAATACCAGGCAGTCTACAGTATTGAACAATGAAACAACAACATTTATTGCATTTTATCTGTATAGCACTTTTACCAAGATGTTATCACAAAAGTAGCTTTAGTGGAAATATATCCAATTGCTGTTAGAAGCATCAGTTCTTCAGGCAATCAACAGCAAAGCGTGACGCAACCAGATCCCCAATTATCAGCTGGTTCAGTATTCTTGGGGTTCGAACGTCCTGCTGGTCAAAACTTAGGGTTAGGGTTAGGGTTAGGGTAGTTAGACCAGTAACTGGTCTTTGAAGGTGTCTACTTCGCAGGTGCAGCGGCTTCCTTCTTGGTTGACAACCTTTTAGATTTGGTGTTTCTTAGTTGCTTCTGCCTCTCTGAATTAATGTTTATTTCCCAGACCATTGAAAAGCAGGCCTCATTTACCAATAAATTACATATACAGTAGTTCTGTAAACTGATTTTGGAATATATAATTCTTTATTAAAATCCAAAACTAAAAATAAAAACAATCAAACTGAGTGCTTCCAAACTAATTTTGTGTCGGCACAGAAAAGGTACCAGCTGTTGTCATCATGATCACTAATAATGGGCCAGGTGTAGCTCAGTGGTTAAGGCATTGGACTACGGTTCGGAAGATCTCAGGTTCAAACCCCACAAACACCAAGTTGCCACTGCTGGGCCCTTGAGCAAGGCCCTTAACCCTCAACTGCTCAGATGTGTAATGAGGTTAAACTGTAAGTCGCTCTGGATAAGAGCGTCTGCCAAATGCCTAAATGTAATAAGAAGTTGAGAGGCCTTTGGCTTGCACAATTCAGGGCTTTCAGCACTTAGTGGGTGCATGTACAGTATATTTTTGACCCTCTTTAGAAAACCCAAGATAAACTAACCCTTATGATCCAAATTATTTTTTGTCTATTAAAGATGTATGTTTTACAGTCATTTTGCCCCAGAATTTTATATATATTAATTAGAATTGAACAATTAAATTAAATTTAATTGAAACTGAAAATCAGAACTTCCAATTTATGCAACATTGCCCATGTGAATTCTTTCTTTCATTCTTTTTAAATTCTTTCCCCACTGTGTGTTCATGTACTGTACTATTAAAAACCTTATTCCATGTGTGTAGCCACAACACTACATGAAGAAACAATCCAGCTTTAATAGTATTTAAAGTACAAAACTTTTTAATGAACTATGAGGGAAAGAATAATTAATTAATCATAACTGAGGTGAAATTATCAATTAATTGTGACACTGATTTAAAAGTCAGATCGCCTAGCACTAGTGTGATTTTTTTTTTCCTAATGAGAAAGTCAGAGTCCGCAGTCCCCCGGAGTCAAAGTCAGAGTCCCCCCCCACCACCCCCCCCCCCACCACCACCACACCCCCCACCCCCCCCCCCCCCCCAACCTCCCCCCCCCCTCACCCTTCATGGAGACACCAGGAGCGTCGGAGGTTACGGTTATCTGAGGAACTTATGCGTATGACAGTGTGATTTATGAATTTGTTCAAGATAGTTAAAGTTTGAACTAAAACTTACTTTATATGAAAATGATTGTTGGTGTAAAAAAAGTAATTTATTATAAAAATGACTGAAAGTGTTAAAAGTGTGAACTGTAATATGTTGCCCTGTAATAGTGATTGACAGTCACACAGTGCGTGTGTGGGCATTGGGTCAGAACATTGGGCAGAAAAGACGTCTGACTAAAAACCAAGCTCTTTCTCCTTGGACTTAGCAACTAAGATTTTGACCATGACATGAAGAATAAACTTATTTTAAAAGCGGCAAACTGGCCAGCTATTTTTATTATTAATAAGATTAGTTAAAAAGGTTTAATGGTCAATTTGAGCATTACCCGCAATTCCAACCCAATGCATTTTATAATAAACTTATGGCAAACACACTTTCCACTGCTGGGGTAATTATGCACTCCAGGTTTTTTAAATTTATGTGAAGCTAAACTGGCAAAAACTTCACATAAATATCTAATGTTCCTCATACAAATACATTATAATGTACAGTATACTGTAGTATCTTCTACAACAACCAGCTCCAGCATGCTGGTCCTGATGACTAACACCTAATTATTTGATTCATTACAGTAACTTCATTACTGTAATTTATGACCTTCATCAATATTCAGCTAAAACTTTTGTCACTCGTCACAGCAGCAGAAGGTTGTAGTACGTCCTTCAGTAGCTCAGAGAGGGCTGCAAACATCTCCCTTTAGCCTCATGATCAAAGCGTATGGTTGGTCCTCTGGAGGCCAGAAAGAGGTTCAGGCTTTCATCACCCTCTGCAGGGTGCTGTGTGTGAGACATAACAAGCCCTCTGCCCTTGAGTGGGACCACCAGGACGAGAGCCAAACCTAAACACTGAGACTCTAGTTTGTCGTCCCAGGCTAGTGGCCTTTCTTTAAATAGCAAGAACAAAAGGTATTTGGCTACATGGCAGGGGCGGAGTAACAAACCTTACTGTGATCATCAGAATAATCTTTTTACCCTGAAGCCTATCCCAGGGGGGCTACGAGGGGCTCGAGGCAGGGTACACAGTGGAAAGGGTGATAAGTCATCTCACACACACACACACACACATACACACACTCACACACTACGGGCAATTTGGAATGTCAATTAGCCTAACCTGCATGTCTTTGGACTGTGGGAGGAAACCGGAGTACCCGGAGGAAACCCACCAAGCACGGGGAGAACATGCAAACTCCATGCACACAGAGACGGGAATCGAACCCGGACCCTGGCGGTGCAAGGCGACAGTGCTAACCACTACACCACCGTGCCGCGTAATGAAGGAGTAATGAAGTGACTTATGTCTTCTGTATTGTAGAAGAAAATAAAAATGAAACCTTTTCAACCTTTAATTTCACTGCATTGCCGTTTAAATATACAAACAGATGTTTAAAATGATTTCTGCAATTCTACAATACAGAATAATAAAAAATGGTTGTGGTGTAATTAAATGCTTCCACGTTAATTTTTTTTCAAAGAACATACCAAAACTTTTCCGTTGGCTTTGTCTTGCCTAGTCAAGCTGACTCCCATCCACTCATCGTCCCTGTCCCCTTGACATGTCTTTCCACAAGACTCCCTTTTCTTGTTACCTGCAAAAGACAGTGGATCAAACAACACATTAACAGTTTCCTGGTAGTAATAAGCTTATATACCACATGACTTTGTGACACATTACAAAAACTACATTTAAACAATTTTTAATTAGTTGTTGGCATTAGTAGGATAATTTATGAATATCACATTTCATAAGGTTCTAAGTCCCCAGTTTGATCCTAAGATGGAACTGCAGTCAGGCTTTTAAACTAATTAAAAAACAAACAAACAAAAGAACAACAGAACTCAACACAGGAACAGGAGCTACTGTACGGACCAGACACTTTCATTAGGAGTCCAATTCTAGTTCCCTCATCCAGTCGGAGCCATGTGACTCTCCTATGCCTGGTCACAGCACCCACACTACACTAGCTCCCTCCCAGCTGTTACAGTGTCAGAAGTACAGACGGGAGGAGGGTAGTTGCCCCGGGTAATCATGTGCCACAGTACAAAACTAACATTTTCCAAGATCTTCTGCTTGTTCTGTAGATCATAATGTCGATGGAACGATTCATGTTAAAAAAATGACTTTATGTCTGCTATCTTTTCACCGTGATAATGTACGCCTGACATGTGATGCATTTTCCCCTCGTGTCACTCTCAAATCAAAATCTCAAATGATTTCTTAATGGAACAATTCTTGTTGGAATTAAATCTACAGTAGTTTATCTTGCAGTAGTGAAATGTTTCATTGTGTACTGTAGTGTTTTAAATAAATCTGTTATTGCCATGATGATGTTACATGTGTGGTATTTATAAGGGGGGTTCACGTTAAGCTGGGAATTTTTGATTGTGCAGAATAATAAAACATTTATGAGAGTAAAATCTCTGCATATTCCTCTGCTACACTAATGCGTTTATACAATGGTTTTGCTAGTGCTTGGATCCCATCAAGGCAAAATGATTTCTCAGTACATCAGAGACATGGTCGGACTGCCTGCTTCATGTCTGAGACACTGGCCCCCCAGGAACACTTTTAATGGCCCAAACATGTGGAAATGGTTTGTAGAGAAGGCAGGACTGTATTTGGGGCATGTGCCAACAACTGGCAGCCGAGTTTCTGTGATCGTCTTCCACAGATGTGCAGCCTGTTGCTTTACTGCAGCTAAGAGTCTCATCACTGCACTGGGCTCCAAGTCTTCTGTCAATGTAAATCGGTTTTACACTTTCATTGAAATGTTATTTATTTCCATTAGCTTAGTTTTCAGAGTCTATCACCAAAACAAAAATAAAATCTAATTTATCATATGAACTTGGGTAAACAAAAATATGTTTGAACTAGTTTTGCATGCAGTGTATGATGTTCTACTGGCAGGTTGACTGTACGTCATTAATTCAGACGTGAACACTACTGTACGCTAAACTATAAAACAACCCAGTGTCTTACTACCAGTGCTGGACAAAGTTCCTGAATCACAAAAGCTAGATTAAAGTTCACACATTAAAGGGAACAAGTTCACGGTCAAAAAATGCTTTTTTTCCCGCTTCACATCCCCATCTCACCTGCACTGACCACACCTGGAAAAAGGCAATTTCTGAAATTCTGAAAGCAGCAGCATTACAGCGCACCATGCACAGCATTTTAAATTAACTCTAGTTTGACTGAAGACCTGGTTAATAATAATAATAATAATAATAATAATAATAATGCATTTTATTTATAAGCACCTTTTAAGTACCCAAAAACACTTAACATATGACATGAAAAGTAAGTTAAAAAACTAATAAAGAATTGAGAATAGAATCATTAATTGCACATTGTTGTTGTTATTATTATTATTTATAATAATAATAATAATAAAAAGAAATGATAGACAATTACAGTAATATCAGACTGCAAAGAGCACAAGCACTCCATCAGCAGTCATACACACCCGCATCCGCATTACACGGAAGAGTAACTTCAGCTCACATTGTACAACGCAGAATTAGAAATCATATGACTAAAGCTTTTATAACATTATAACTTTATAACAACAACTGAATAAATTAAAACAAATGAACCATGTAATCAGTGTCAGACTACTTTAATGACATTATATAAACACATATATATATATATATATATATATATATATATATATATATATATATATATATATACAGTGGTGTGAAAAACTATTTGCCCCCTTCCTGATTTCTTATTCTTTTGCATGTTTGTCACACTTAAATGTTTCTGCTCATCAAAAACCGTTAACTATTAGTCAAAGATAACATAATTGAACACAAAATGCAGTTTTTAAATGAAGGTTTACGTTATTAAGGGAGAAAAAAAACTCCAAATCTACATGGCCCCGTGTGAAAAAGTGATTGCCCCCGTTGTTAAAAAATAACTTAACTGTGGTTTATCACGCCTGAGTTCAATTTCTGTAGTCACCCCCAGGCCTGATTACTGCCACACCTGTTTCAATCAAGAAATCACTTAAATAGGAGCTACCTGACACAGAGAAGTAGACCAAAAGCACCTCAAAAGCTAGACATCATCCAAAGAAATTCAGGAACAAATGAGAACACAAGTAATTGAGATCTATCAGTCTGGTAAAGGTTATAAAGCCATTTCTAAAGCTTTGGGACTCCAGCGAACCACAGTGAGAGCCATTATCCACAAATGGCAAAAACATGGAACAGTGGTGAACCTTCCCAGGAGTGGCCGGCCGACCAAAATTACCCCAAGAGCGCAGAGACAACTCATCCGAGAGGCCACAAAAGACCCCAGGACAACATCTAAAGAACTGCAGGCCTCACTTGCCTGAATTAAGGTCAGTGTTCAGGACTCCACCATAAGAAAGAGACTGGGCAAAAACGGCCTGCATGGCAGATTTCCAAGGCGTAAACCACTTTTAAGCAAAAAGAACATTAAGGCTCGTCTCAATTTTGCTAAAAAACATCTCAATGATTGCCAAGACTTTGGGGAAAATACCTTGTGGACCGACGAGACAAAAGTTGAACATTTTGGAAGGTGCGTGTCCCGTTACATCTGGCGTAAAAGTAACACAGCATTTCAGAAAAAGAACATCATATCAACAGTAAAATATGGTGGTGGTAGTGTGATGGTCTGGGGTTGTTTTGCTGCTTCAGGACCTGGAAGGCTTGCTGTGATAGATGGAACCATGAATTCTACTGTCTACCAAAAAATCCTGAAGGAGAATGTCCGGCCATCTGTTCGTCAACTCAAGCTAAAGCGATCTTGGGTGCTGCAGCAGGACAATGACCCAAAACACAGCAGCAAATCCACCTCTGAATGGCTGAAGAAAAACAAAATGAAGACTTTGGAGCGGCCTAGTCAAAGTCCTGACCTGAATCCTATTGAGATGTTGTGGCATGACCTTAAAAAGGCTGTTCATGCTAGAAAACCCTCAAATAAAGCTGAATTACAACAATTCTGCAAAGATGAGGTGGCCAAAATTCCTCCAGAGCGCTGTAAAAGACTCGTTGCAAGTTATCGCAAACGCTTGATTGCAGTTATTGCTGCTAAGGGTGGCCCAACCAGTTATTAGGTTCAGGGGGCAATTACTTTTTCACACAGGGCCATGTAGGTTTGGATTTTTTTTCTCCCTAAATAATAAAACCCCTCATTTAAAAACTGCATTAAGTGTTTACTTGTGTTATCTTTGACTAATAGTTAAATGTGTTTGATGATCAGAAACATTTTGTGTGACAAACATGCAAAAGAATAAGAAATCAGGAGGGGGGCAAATAGTTTTTCACACCACTGTATATGCCTAGAGTGAGCCTTCTCACCTAAATGAAGAACCCAAGAAGAACCTAATGACAAAAATAATATATAAACATAATGTAGCATTTTTGCCATAATAATGTATAGTCCTGATTTAATTTTGATACTTGAGTACATTTGAAGGCAAGTACTTTTGCTCTTTTACTCAAGTGGAAATTTAAATGGAGAACTTTTACTGCAGTAAGACTTTATCTCTATTTTCATCCACGTATGGAATTTGTGTACTTTGTCATCCACTGCTTGTGCCAATATTTCTTTTGAGACTCACGGCCACTGGAGCACTTTCTCTCGATGATCTAGGTGCAGACTGCAATCATACATTGCAGAGCAAAGGTGAAGGCTCACAGGACTGCTGCTATTTGCTTTGGAACCGTTTACTACTTTTCTCACAAAACAGATGTTCTGCATCAGTGTGGAGATCATCAGTCTAATGTGGGTGAAATGGCTGACAGCCAAACACTTCTTTCACACTGTAGATTTAATGATGACCCACAAAAAGACAATTTGGTTATAAAGTTAGTAACATACACACAAATTAACTAAGATAAATTCAACTCTGGAACATGATAACAACAGCTCTATTAAGCTTAATATCTGATATTGAACAGCAGCACCACATCCAACACAATAACCATGCAAACAAATCCACAAATATCTCAAACAAATGCCATGTGGTTAGCACAGACCCATTTACTGCAGAATTCCACTTAGAATGTTAGTCATTAGTTCAATAAGAAATGGTGAAATATACTGTCCAGCTTTGCTTCTCAGTAACAGATACGTCTCTTCTCTCCTGGGTCATGAGGCTTCGTAGCTCCGAGCGGCGGAGTGGCAGAATACGCTACAGTATACGGTATACACATATATCTCTGTAGGCTTCGTCAGCACACACGCTCGGCTTTGATCATCAGTAACAGGTCAGGAGTTTGTGAAGAAAGCTTAAGTTGTGCCTTCATGTCAATCAAAGCCCAACGGGGAAGTCGTCAGATTCTACTTTAAAAGCCTTTTTAATTTAGTAGGAATTTTTCAATTTTCTATTTTTTCGTGTTAGTCATCAAGACCAGTAGTAGATTTTTCCACTCAGCTCATCTAATATTTTAAAAGCATTTCATTGCTTCTATCCAACTGGATTGAAAAACTTTTATTCGTTATTCTTTTTAACAAACATTTGCAAAAGAAAAAATATAGAAAATATTGACATTTTGAGAAAAATTGCTACTCGTGTTCCTTAGTGTGTGCAAATTGTAGCATAATGTATAACTGTTAAACTATACTATAACTAAACTAACCATAACTAGCGTAAACCTTAATTTAATTAGTTGTAATTATATAAATCATGATGAGTTCCTGCACTTTGTGTACAGATTAC
The DNA here is from genome assembly GCA_030522415.1 of Channallabes apus. NCBI lineage: Eukaryota > Metazoa > Chordata > Actinopteri > Siluriformes > Clariidae > Channallabes > Channallabes apus. Next base: position 36,450,251 of record CM060118.1, read on the forward strand.
ATTAAGTCTAAATACCTTGTGCATACATTTAAACACATTTAAAGTATCATTTAAGCGTTCTGAACGAGAACTGCTGACATACTGATCTTAGAATATGAAAAATAAACAATAAAGATTAAACTTTAGCATTTCAGCAGTTTCCATGTGTGTTGTGTTTGGTGCCCAAGATACTATTATGAATGCAGTTTTCATGTCAAACCATAAAATAGTATATACTGTTTACACACACACACACACACACACAGTATCCCTTTATACAGTATAGCTTAGTAGTATATACTGTAATATGGTGTTGAAACAACATCCAAATCACATAATATCCCATTTTAGAGAACATATCACACATCACAGACATCAGGGGTGGTCCATGAACACTGGAGTAACTGCGATGGCAGAAACAGTGTAAACATCCATTTCCCTGGCTTCAATATTCTCCAAAAATCCACCAAATGTGTTTAATTCCCCCACATCAGCCACTCTTTTGCCAATCCAGTAGTTTTGCTTCATTGATCACGTGACAGGTTGGCATTTCAAAAAGTGTTGACTTTCTAAAGACGTGAAATTGTGTTTATCACATTTTGCTGTTCACATAAAGACCTGATTTGATTTGGTGATATGACATAGAAGGCATAACTCCTGACATGGAATCAGAAGAACAAAATGATAAGCCACAGCACATGTTTTGAAAAATCTGCAAAACATTTACCTCTACCTCGTTCATAAAGATGTCCATTACAAAACTATCACTCACTACTTTCCTCCATCCAACAGGACGGTTCCCAAGCATCTCAGGATTGCACTGTTTTTAACTCTACTCACAGACGAGGCACGCACAGGGGCAACAGCTGTATGGTCCCATGGTGGAGAGGGTTTATAATTTTATGAACAGTTTATCCAGAAATCAGCACCGTACTACAACAACCAGGTGCAGCCTACAAATAAATATAGCTGCTAATGATTCCATCTCCCAGAACCCGTACTCAGGATTAGCAGACTACTTATCACACACACACACCTGAACACAGTTTTATACTTAGCACATGAGGACTTTTTATACTCTGTGTCTCTAGTACCAGGTGTTTACCAAGCCGTGTAATTCTGGTTTGTTTCTGGTTCCTGTTTAGAGTCTGTTCTGCTTTGCTAATCACATGACCTCAAACATGCTTGTTTTTTTACTTTTCTGATACACATGTTAGATTTGTGGTTTTTAATTATTCTTTTTTTATATTATAACAAATATTATTGTAAATATTTATTTATAATTATATTTTATTTATGTTTTTTTTTTTTTTGTCCCGATTTTCTCCCTATTTTAGGAGTCGTAACCAACACCCACCCATCCATCTGTTAGGGCACTAACCAGGGAGGGTAAACACTATTACATGCTTCTTCTGTGACGTGAAAGTAGCCGAATTCTTTTCAAACTGCTACTCATGCAATGATGGGGACACTGTAACACTCTCGGAGGAACGCACTCTTCACTCTTTCTGCTTTGCAGGAGATTGCAGGCCTCCCTGATTGGCTAGAGTCACTATGATTGATGTGAGAATGCGGGGATGCCACCCCTCCCCCTGAGAAAGAGGGCCGGTAGCACCTCACACGAATTGAAATTGCGATCTGTTTCTGTTTTAATATTTTTTTATTAAAGCTCTGTCACCCTGCACATGTGTCTTCATTTATGTTCTTGACAGTGTTTCATACACAAATAGATAATAATCTGCACATGCATCCTCTCCTCCATTTCTAATTTACGCATTTAATATAAATGATAAATTATGTACTTTATAGGTTGTTAAAAAAAGATCACACAATCCTAACAGAAAGTTAAAGAACATTTTGCATGGCACAATCAAGCACTTTATTATATCTATTAATTACGACTGTGAAATGAGTAAAACAACAATCTTTGTTTTAGTTTTTCGTTACTTCCAACAGAAGTAACACCTTCAGTTACACAGCATCAAGCGCAACGTTACTTCTGAAAGAAGTAAAATATGTACGCAGAACAAAACAGCACAAACAATGGAAGGCTGTGCAATCTGAATTACTGGGATTCATTATTTTATGAATCTGAATGGTTCATCACTTTTGGCCACAAAAATAAAATTGGTTCTCAGCACGTTAAGGCTCTGAGTTACTGTTCAGAGGGGCACCGTGCGAGACCCAGCTCCTCCAAAGACTTTTAACCCTGTCTGTTCCAGGGGCTCCACATCATGGCTGCTCATCGACACCAGCTTCTTACCACAGATATGCAGGAAAGCAGTATACAGTACAGTATGTGGTACATAAATGCTTTATTTTATAGATAAAGATAAATCAGTTCTTCAAGCTGCAGACAGACGATATCTCACCAACCAAATTGGAGTAAAGGAAGTAATAGGCTTTAACATTTAGAACAAAACTGATTCGTATCTTTGAAACTAAACATGCACATTTTCTTTGAACAAGCTGAAGTAGATTAACAGAAAAGGTAAAAAAACATACTGGGAGTGTGGATGCTATGTGCTGTGTGTGTAGCTACTTTGTTTAAGTATTTTCTAAAACAAATAGCTAGATCTCTATGTTCCCAGGTTCCATCCTGAGGTCGGGTTACTCTGTACAGTATGTAGTTTCTATATTGTTCTTCCTGTGACCAGCAGGTCTATTGGTACGATAAAATGCCTCTACGTGAGAATAATTGTGTCTGTGTGTCTGGTGCTTTGTGTACCATCCAGGCTGTGATCACTAGGATAGGCTCCGGAGTCACCGTAACCCTAACTGCACTAACATGTTTATTGAAACTCAGTAAGTGAGAATGGATAATATTTAAATGCATTCTAATATTTACGACTGTCCTTCCAGTAAAACTTCATGGTAATTGACATTACTGTACTTCCCCTTATTATTGGTGCTGTTTCACAGCAGCACCCCATGACCTGTAGGGTCTGAACCAACATGATTCATGTGTGTTCAGGGCTGAAGTGAAAGCTTAGGCCCCAGGCCAGATGGAAGGCACCATTTATACGTGTGTTCCAGCGGTGACACACAGAGTAAGCAGGAGAGCTTACATTAAAACCACAGAAACCACTCACTCCCATCAACCACAAGAAAGAAGCTTGGGGAGCTCCAAGAAATGTCTACAACTGAAAGAGTTGGCTCAAAGTCTTGGAAAACATTAGTAAACGTTCATCGTTTCTGTGAAAATATTCCAGGACTGCAGCTTTTGATACAGTTATTCTATGTCTCCATCTATTTCTATATTGAAACAGCCATTTAACAGGGATTATAATATAGTACTTACAATATACAGTAGTACACCATAAACAGTCTTTTTAACTGAACACACATCAAATATACACAAATACTTATAACACATTTAATTCATCAAAAGTTAATGATTATAACAATAAAGGCCAGTAGAAACATTAGCCTATACTGTGAAGTAAGAACAGGAATAGCAAAGTACCAGCAGTACATTAAACAGGTCCTTAAATAAATATTTGCACCACAAAAAGAATAACAGCATCTTATCAGCACCAAAAATAAGTTGTCATAACATAATTGCTGGGAACCGCACGATGAGCAATGATCATGTTTTCAGAATGAACAAGTTTTACACTAAACAACATCACGCAAATCTGATCGTAATAAGAGCAATGGCACTCTTACTGTTTTAGTTCTATAGTATGGAAATGTGCGTTCTGTTGTTCAACTTAAAGCAGGAAAAAAAAAACAAGCGGGCATGTCTATTTCTGATGCCAAGTAATTCCTCATCTACTTTTTATTTTTAGATAGGTTGATGCTGTGAGCACTTTCTGAACATTTACACTCACCTCTGCCCAGGTCGATCTCCGTACAACGGTGTTCTGGGTTGCTGTGTATGCGGCACTTAAACACAGCACCAGGAGACTGAACAGATTTACTGAAGGATGAATTTGCCCGAGGAGCCCCAACCAGAATCCTGTACACAAGAACATGAGCTATGACTTCTCACAGTCCACTTAGCACATGTGTGCAATAAACAGTAGGTGTATACAGATATACAGCAAGGCAAAGTCACATTCAATGGCTAGGTCGTCCTTTTTTTTATACTCTGTATAAATACTGAGTATATATTTATAAGAATCTCAGCTTTCATTCCCTGATATTTACATCTAGATGTATTGAACTGAAAACATGGCACCTTTAGTTTTTAACCCACCAACATTTTAAGTGATCAAACTACAGAAGCTTTTGACTGATAGGTACTACAGTGGTCAAACCCAAAAGTACAGTACACTGTGTGCCACATAGATTCACCACAGCGATTAATATTACTTGGTCGATTTGACTATTGTCATTATAGAAACAGCACTTCAATGGTATTGTAAATTTCAGGATTCCACAAATACAATTTCAATTTATTTGGCAGCTATTGATATTGGACAATACCACTGAATTTGCTGCGTATGATAATGATGTTCATTAGCCTCGATATGTGACCACTTATTTCGGGAATGTGGGGTAAGCCTACCATTCATTTGTGAATGATTATATAGAAATAAGTTGTAATTTGTCCTTTATGACAGAGTTATAGTGACTGTGGTCGTTTAAATCATCAAATCCTTACAGCCCCAGCATTGGCAGAACACTATGCTGTACGAGTTGCGAGTTGCGAAATCATTGCTGTTTTGCTTGTGTCACGTTGTATGCTTACGAATCTGTTTATGAGCCACATATGAGGCTAGCTCATCTGTTTCTACGTACAGTATAGTGCGTGGTAATTATAATATCATTTGGGCCTCAACCCAACAGTTACTGTAAGTCGGTCAGAACTGCTGAGGTGTATTTTACACTCGTTATAGCACCACACACACTGCAATCCCACTACAATAACAGGTACGTTCTGTATGCTGCAAACAGACCTTTGTCTAAAACTGTAGTGTCCAATGGTAGTCCTGTGGTGCTTTATGAATGGGGTAGAGTAACGACTAACTGCCACATTTACAAAAAAAGTACCTTGAAAAGTGCTCAGTGAGTGTATGTGTATAAAGTATATAACTTAGTTCAGTGAAACATGTTCATGCATTAACAATACTACACTACACTTTGCCTTAAGCAGTTCATAAGCAGGAAATCGAAACATTACTCATTGGTCTAAAAGTGATCATTTTCAGCATTAAATTCGCTCACTCATCTTCTATACTGCTTTATCCTGTATACAGGAGACTTAGGGCACGACACCCTTGACGATGTACCAATCCATCATAGGGCACACACACACACACACACACACACACACACACACACTCACACTTCGGGCAATTAGCCTAATGTGCATGTCTTTGCACTGTGGGAGAAAACCAGAGTACCCAGAGGGAACCCACTCAGCACAGGGGAACATGCGAACTCCACGCACACAGACCCCGAGGCCAGGAATCGAACCCGGAACCTGAAGGTGCAAGGCTACACTGTTAACCACTGTTAATGCCAGCAATAGAGTCAAATATATACTGTAAATATATACATTTTACTTTATGGGTTTACAAATTGTGTTGTAATCTTCAGGTACACACTGTTTACAGTTCACAAATCATTATTTAAACAATTTCTTCCAGCATCCTTATATATATATATATATATATACAGTATATATAAAACTCATTCAAGGATTATGAATATATATATATAAAATGATGTATTTAATACAGACGCATATAAACCCGTATATAGGTCTATGTGCTTCATATAATTAAACCGTGTAAGTGTTTATGCTGAAATTATTGCTGCAACCTTTTTGGATTTGATTCCGAGTCCCTGTTATTAGATGATTATATTATTATTAGATGATTAGATTTTACATCACACTGGATTAGATTCGACTTTATTCTAATAGTCCACAGCACACGCAGAGAGCAGAACTGAAATGCGCAGTGAACAAAACCCGCGCACCGTTAGATCCGGTCCGGTCCGGTCCGGTCCACTCACCATCGTGTGTTATTGTGGAAGTGCTCCAGGACCGAGTAGCCAAAAAACGTCGCATTCGGTCCACGGAAGACCAGCGGCTGTTCCAGGTCAATGTTATAAGCAGAAACCAGAGAGAAGAACAAAAACACGGGAAACACGTGGAACATTCCGCTTCTCCTCCACACCAACAGTCCGGTCCTCCTGCTGTCCATCATCATCCTCAGCGCGCGGGAGTTTAATGGAGACGCGGGAAGAACCGAAAGGAACGCGCACAGTCTCGCGCACAGTCTCGCGGGTCTCAGCGCTGGACTTTAGACGCTACATGGAAACTAAGTTTCTCTCAAAAGTTTCTTATTGCGACAGTAAAACCCATTGAAATAAAAGATAAGCTGATGAGTGAAAGTAGTCGGGGTTAAGCGACGGCTGCGGCGGGGCATCAGCCTGATCATCTGCCCGGGAGCGGGGTAAAGACAACTGCACGCGCCCGCCCGCTCGCTCTGCGTTGTTCAAGTGAGCTCGCGCCGAGACGCACGGGGCTGCGCACCAGCGTCACATTTCACACAGCGCTCCTGTGAGCCTCCTGCGTTATAATACACGCCAGTGCTGCCATCTAGCGGAAGTGCCATGCATACATACACGCGTGTCTAGACACACGCACGCACGCACACATACTGTACAACTCACTCTCACTTCACTCTCTTCCTGACATATTTCCAACTTGCAAAAAAAAAGCAAATGACTTATTCAGAAAACAAGCACAGGCAGTAATCTAACTTTCCTTTTCAGCAGAGCTGTTTCATATGTAGTCAGGCCCATAAATATTTTTACACTGACAGTTACTACATTATGGATATAAACCCAATATGTAAACTTTCAGCCATAGTTTTTTTAATTCATTTTTTATCTGAATTTGGTGAGCATTGCAGCATTTTCTGAGTCAGGTTTTTGACTCTGTAGATTGTTTGATTGAATTGTAGTCAGTCATCTTTGTTTAAAAGGAGTTTAAAAATAACTTTTTATTATAATTTTTTAAAATTATTTATGTATTATTTATTTTATTATTTTTACATTTATATAAAAAAAATTAGGTTTTACAAAATTCATCCATTTTCACAAAAGGAATTGGACAACTGACTGATAAGCATGTTGATGTAGAAAAGTGTTGAGTTTGCATTTGGTATGTTCACAGCAATTCTCAATAAGCAATCCAAAGAAGGGCTGATGTACTGTAAGAGTAGGAGGAAATAATTCGGCTAAAATAACATCACAGACCTGTCATAGCACCCTTCAGCACTCTTCTTGCACCCTACCATCCCTCCCAGACCCAGACTCCTTCTCCTCTCTACCACTAGAGACTGCGACTGAAACTAAAATCATCCATAGATCTCCTTTGCCCGCTGTCATCTAAACCAAGGAAGACGTCTTGTCATGCTCCTTGGCTATCTGATGTACTACGCAACAACAGGAGAGAATTAAGAACTGCGGAGAGAAGATGGAAGAAATCGCAACTTGATGCCGATCTTGTCTCTTACCAGACACTTCTCTCCAAATTCTCATTTGACGTGACTTCTGCCAAAACTACCTTCTTCAGAGGAAAGCTGGAAGCCTCTGCACATGATCCTGGCAAACACCACAACATCTCCTCACTACTCAACCCACCGACTCCTCCTGCCCCTTCCTCTCTGACTGCTGATGATTTTGCCACATTCTATGATGGGAAAATCGCAACAATCCGCCAGTCCTTCACTCCCAACCAAACTCCTACAGCAGAACCTCAGAACCTTCCCTTCCCTCCCTTAGCAGAATTCTCCAACCTGTCATCTGATGAGATTCAGATCATCTCGTCATCTAACCCAACCACCTGTTCATTAGACCCAATCCCTTCCACAATGCTCCAGGCCATCTCACGAGACCTCCTTCCCTTCATCAACTTCATGGTTCCCATCATCAACCATTCCATATCATCTGGTCATGTTCCTGCTGCTTTTAAGAAGGCAAGGGTTATTCCCATCCTCAAGAAACTCTGCCTGGACCCATCAGAAGTTAACAACTATCGCCCGGTATCACTTCTCTCTTTCCTTTCCAAAATTCTTGAAAGGACTGTTTATAATAAAATGTCTCTTTATCTCTCACAGAACAACCTTAATGATCCCAACCAATCTGGATTCAAAGTGGCACATTCTACAGAGACTGCCCTTCTTTCAGTCACTGAGAAGCTCCATGCTGCTAGATCTCCTAAACTATCATCTGTCCTCATCCTGCTGGACCCGTCAGCTGCATTTGACACGGTGAACCACAAGATTCTATTATTCAATTCAATTTATTTGTATAGCGCTTTTAACAATTGACATTGTCTCCAAACAGCTTTACACAATCAAAAGAATTATTTAAGTTTGTATGGAATGTGAATGTGTATGAATCAAAATGTTCAGATAGTCCCTGGTGAGCAAGCCCGAGGGCGACAGTGGCAAGGAAAAACTCCCTGAGATGGTAATAGGAAGAAACCTTGAGAGGAACCAGACTCAACAGGGAACCCATCCTCATCTGGGTGAAACAGATAGCAGGAAATGATCTGCATTTATACAGTGTGTTAGGTGGCAGCCAGTTCAGCTATAATAGTTGATGTTAATTGATGTTAAAATGGAGTCCAGTAGTTATTGGAGACTCAGATAGACTTTTAGAAAGTTCCAGTTCTGAACTATCGAATTGTCAAGTCCTTACAGAAACAGCTGACAACACCAGTCGAGGCCAGAACCATCTTCTAAGTAGAGAGAATCATCCCCAGACACCAGACGCATCCCAAAGAGACACACGGGGGGCATCCATGCGACGAGACCTCCAACCAGAAACAGGGCACCAGGATGGATCAGACAGGTCCGGAGGGCAGAGGGAGTCTGGATCACTGGCGGCTCAGGAACCACATGTGTAGCTCGACAGAGAGAGAGAGAGAAAGAGTGAAAGGGGGAGACAGGGGGAGAGAGGAAAGAGAAAGAGGGGGAGAAAGAGAAGAAGAGGAGAGATGGCAATTAGGTATGGTCACAGTCACATAATGTCTAATGTGAATGTATATTTACTGTAGAGTGCAAGCAGGGACTCCGGCAGGACTAACTATGACAGCATAACTAAAAGGGAGAGCCAGAAGGAAACACAAACATGAGGGCTCCCTGAGATGTAAAGCAAACAATCACCTCACCGTCAACAAACCTGAGTGATCAAATGAGACTGAGGAAGACAGCATCTAAACATACCAGTTCACCATAATACTCTACGTCCATGAGTCCCCCAGATCTGCTCCTTTACCTTATGGCAAATCTATTTATAAAAATGCTTGGCTAAATAAATAGGTTTTGAGCCTAGACTTAAACACTGAGACTGTGTCTGAGTCCCGAACACTATTTGGAAGACTATTCCATAATTTTGGGGCTTTGTAAGAAAAAGCTCCGCCCCCAGCTGTAGTTTTCATAATACGCGGTACTGACAAGCAGCCTGCATCCTTTGACCGAAGTAGGCGTGGCAGATCGTAAGACACTAGCAGTTCGCTCAGATACTGCGGGGCGAGATCATTTAATGCTTTATATGTCAAGAGTAGTATTTTAAAATCAATGCGAAATTTCACAGGGAGCCAATGCAGTGAAGATAGGATAGGGGTGATGTGCTCTAGTGAGGACTCTCGCTGCTGCATTCTGGACTAGCTGAAGCTTGTTTATGCACCTAACTGAACAACCAGACAGTAAGGCATTACAATAGTCCAACCTAGAAGTGATAAAAGCATGAACTAGTTTTTCTGCATCGTTTAGCGACAATATATTTCTTATCTTGGCAATATTTCTGAGGTGAAAGAATGCTATCCTGGTGATATTATCTACAGTACATGAGCTTCAAATGAAAGGCTGCAATCTATAATCACGCCGAGGTCTTTTACTGTTGCACTTGATGGAACAGAAAGGCCATCTAAAGTTACGGTGTGATCTAAGATTTTACTTCTAGCTGTATGCGGTCCTATGACTAGAACTTCTGTCTTATCCAGATTAAGCAGAAGGAAGTTAATTAGCATCCAATTTCTTATGTCCTGCACACATTGCTCAACTTTAGTAAGATGTTTTTTCTCATCAGGTTTTGTTGAGACGTATAGCTGTGTGTCGTCAGCATAACAATGAAAACTAATACCATGCGTACGGATTATGTTGCCCAGAGGAAGCATGTAAAGGGAAAAAAGCAGTGGGCCTAAAACTGAACCCTGCGGAACGCCAAACTCCACTAGAGAACATGCAGAATAATCACCATTTAAGTCTACATACTGATAACGATCGGTCAAATAGGATCTGAGCCAGGAGAGGGCTGTACCCTTAATTCCTACTACATTTTCTAATCTGTGAAGAAGAATAGCATGATCAATGGTGTCAAAAGCTGCACTGAGGTCGAGTAATACAAGCATAGTTACACAACCCTGATCAGAGGCCAATAAGAGGTCATTTACTACTTTAACAAGTGCTATTTCTGTGCTGTGATGAGGCCTAAATCCTGACTGATACAGTTCATGTATGCCATTTCTATGTAGATATGAGCATAGCTGCTCCGCTACTATCTTTTCCAGAATCTTAGAGATAAATGGGAGGTTTGATATTGGCCTGTAATTGGACAGCTGACAGGGGTCCAGGTCAGGTTTCTTAATTATTGGTTTGATAACTGCTAATTTAAAAGATTTTGGAACATAACCAATGCTGAGTGAGGAATTAATTATTCTCAACAGCGGTTCTGTTATTACTGGTACTATCTGTTTAAGAAAATGTGTCGGTATAGGATCTAATATACAGGTTGATGAATTTGCAGAAGAGATGAGTGAAATTAGTTCATTCTCTTCAAGAGGAGTAAAGTATTCTAGGTTTGAATCTGACATGGCTAGGTTAACATCAGTATCAATTACATTGTTCGGTTTCAAAGCCTCAATTTTATGCCTGATATTTACAATTTTATTATTAAAAAAGTTCATGAAGTCCTCACTATTGCATGATGTTGTTGTGGAGATTTCTGTAGTGGTCTTACTTCTGGTTAATTTGGCTACGGTATTAAATAAAAATCTAGGATTATTTTTATTTTCTTCTATAAGAGTGGAGAGATACGTTGATCTAGCTACACTAAGAGCTTTCCTATAGTTCAGGATGCTCTCTTTCCATGCTATTTGAAATACTAACAATTTAGTTTGACGCCATTTACAGTCTAATTTCCGAGCAGTCTGTATTAAAGTGCGCGTGTGATCGTTATACCAGGGAGCGAGTTTCTTATCTCTAATAATTTTTCTTTTAGCTGGAGCTACATTATCTAAGGTACAACGAAATGTCGACTCTAAATATTCAGTCGCCTGATCGAGTTCTGTGGGGTTGGTAACTCTGGGAGATTACGTTTAATACGGTAGCGCGGTGCTGTGCGTACATTATCACTGTGACACACTTGAATGGAGACAAGATAATTTCAGACTGAGATAATTTCAGACTATCTATTCTTACAAGTCTTGGAATTTGTGGAACAGCGTGGCAATGGTTTGCTTCTTACCTAGAAGATAGGTCATATGAGGTAGCATGGAGTGGATCTACATCTGCCCCATGTAGACTCTCTCCACTGGTGTCCCGCAGGGCTCAGTACTTGGTCCGCTTCTGCTCTCTTGTGCCTCTTTTCCACTGCATAGTACGGCATTACACGGTTCAGTTCAACTCACTTTGGTTCGGCGCAGTTTGCGCTTCCACTGCAGTGTAGTAACGCTTTAGCGTGGGCGGGATTACTCACGTGTCGTTTAGTCGCGGTGCCGCTACTGCCGTGACGTCATCGTAAACGCGCCACAAACAAACACACAACAATGGAGCATATCGACGGCATGGTGTTCTTCATTCTCGGCATGTGGATGTTTTTAACGGTGAGACGAAGGAGTTTGTTTCAAAAGAGGCCGACGGTTAATACAAAAAGGTGCATGCGATCCTTCTCTGGCTGTTCTAAATATAGCGGTTCTGTTGTGTCTCGTGTCGCAAGTTCGGTGACGCAGTAATGACGATTTTCTCCGGCTAATCAGTGACAAGCAGACTTTACACGTCACGTTTTGGTAACGGTTCGGCGCGCTTGGAACCTCAGCTGAGGTGGTACTAAAAAAAGGACCAGGTACCATGTACTGTTCCCAGTGGAAAACCCCCCAAAAGTGAATAGAACTGAACCGTGTCGTGCCGTACTATGCAGTGGAAAAGCGCCATTGGTAAGGTCATATCATCGCATGGATTTTCATACCATTGTTATGCAGATGACACCCAACTTACTCTCTTCTTTCCTCCCTCTGACACTGGTTTCCACCCGGATCTCAGCATGCCTGGCAGACATCTCATCCTGGATGGCTGCTTATCAGCTGAAGCTCAATCAGAGTAAAACCGAACTGTTGTTCATCCCTTGTGACTCATCCCCATGTCATGACCTTGTAATATCCCTGGACAACAACCAAATCACTCCTTCAGCCACCGCCCGCAATCTTGGGGTAACCGTGGACAATCATCTGTCATTTTCTCCACACATCGCTAACTTTACTCGCTTTTGTAGATTTCTTCTTTACAATATCAGAAGAATTCGCCCATTTCTTTCTTCACAGGCTACTCAGGTGCTTGTTCAGTCCCTTGTTATTTCAAGACTGGACTACTGCAACTCACTCCTGGCAGGTCTGCCTCTGTCCATGATTCGTCCTCTGCAACTGATCCAGAATGCAGCAGCATGTCTCATTTTTAAACTTCCCAAGTTCTCCCACACCACACCACTCCTCCGCTCCCTGCACTGGCTTCCTGTAGCTGCCCGTATCAAATTCAAAACGCTGATGCTTGCCTCAAAGCTAAAAATGGTCCAGCACCCACTTACCTCTCTGCTTTAATCACACCACGCACTGCACCACGTTCCCTCCGATCCTCCAGCACTGCTCGCCTCATCACACCAGGGGTTGAGGGCGGCATTCATCCAGGCTCTTTTCTGTTCTGGCACCTCGGTGGAATGAACTTCCTCCAGATGGCCGTACAGCAGAGACTTTGACCATCTTTAAATGACGACTCAAGACGCATCTGTCCCCCCCCCCGCCAAAAAAAAACCTCTTCCCAGTTGTGTTGTACGGAAGCGCATTGCATTCACACAAAAAAAAAAAAATCACGGGACTTATGTCATAATTATGACTTAATATCTCATAATTATGACATCCTGATCTCATAATTATGACTTACTAACTCATAATTATGACTTAATATCTCATAATTATGACTTACTATCTCATAATTATGACTTAATATCTCATAATTATGACATCCTTATCTCATAATTATGACTTAATATCTCATAATTATGACTTAATATCTCATAATTATGACATCCTTATCTCATAATTATGACTTACTATCTCATAATTATGACATCCTTATCTCATAATTATGACTTACTATCTCATAATTATGACATCCTTATCTCATAATTATGACTTACTATCTCATAATTATGAGATAAGGGGAGGCAGTTTGTGGCAGGGGGCATTTTAGCGCATGACACCGGAAACGGAAGTTACTGCATCCTTTTGCTCGGAAGCGAGGAACCAGAATTTTAAGCAGGTGCCAGATAGTTATCTGAGATACCACAAAGCCAGCTTGGATGCATTTCATATGCATGATTTTGTATCTATGAAGCGCTCCATATTGGTTTTGTTACGTGGGGCGGTTATGGAGAGCTGCACCACGATGTGTTATGATGTGTATAAGAGTCCTAGCGCAGGGCTTTAGAGGGGGTCAGTGAAATAGGAGTTGTTGTGAGAGTGATTATGATACGCACGGGAGGACCTTTCCGTTCTGGAAATAGCGGGTGGGGGGGGGGGATTATTAATTAGGAACTTAAAAGGAAATAAAATTAAAACTGAAAACGCAAAATGACCGGAGCTCCGCCGGCTACGCGAGAACGGACGGTGCTCGGGAAACTAAAAATAACCTTTAGATCCTCTCGGAGTGTTCGCCCTTACCGAGGATTTATAAGAGAGAGAGAGAGGGGTTTGTGTCTTTTTGTACTTTCATACTGTATTTAACGTGAGTGCGCGCGCTGGACTGATGCGGGCCGCGCGCTCCCTCTTTCTCTCTCGCCGGCATCACAGGCTGGAGCTTTGCCTCTGTCTCTGAACAGCACACTTTGTCTGTCTGCCTTTCTTTTCTACAGATCTGCCCATTCAGAATATTGCAGAGTATTTATGCGTGGTTCTGCCCCTCGTAAGAGCCGCATCGTTACCGCTGCTCCTGAAAGAAGAGCCACTTCGAGAAGGATAGAATGTGCTTTCCTTCTGAACAGTCCTAAACACTTTAGATACCTGCGCAGTGTTGACATACTAATGATAATAGCATCCAAATTACTCAATGAAATTAATATCTCCCAGTGTCTCAATCCAAGAAATAAAAGCTAATTAAATTTGGCAATATTTGCTCCATTGTCCCTGTCTTCTCAGAACCCTAATAATTATATGTGATAAGTCATAATTATGAGATATTAAGTCATAATTATGAGATCAGGATGTCATAATTATGAGATATTATCTCATAATTATGAGTTAGTAAGTCATAATTATGAGATATTAAGTCATAATTATGAGATAGTAAGTCATAATTATGAGATAAGGATGTCATAATTATGAGATATTAAGTCATAATTATGAGATAGTAAGTCATAATTATGAGATAAGGATGTCATAATTATGAGATATTAAGTCATAATTATGAGATAGTAAGTCATAATTATGAGATAAGGATGTCATAATTATGAGATATTAAGTCATAATTATGAGATAAGGATGTCATAATTATGAGATATTAAGTCATAATTATGAGATAGTAAGTCATAATTATGAGATATTAAGTCATAATTATGAGTTAGTAAGTCATAATTATGAGATCAGGATGTCATAATTATGAGATATTAAGTCATAATTATGACATAAGTCCCGTGATTTTTTTTTTTTTGTGTGAATGCAATGCGCTTCCGTAGTGTTGGACTAATGACACTTAGTTATTAATCTAGTTAACCCAGTGTAAGTATGTATGATGTAAACCTTAAAGCACTTTTTGTAAGTCGCTCTGGATAAGAGCGTCTGTCAAATGCCAAAATTTAAATGTAAATGAAAATAGCAGAGCAGTGGCCAAATCAACTATTTGGCACATTCTTTAATAGAATGGAATGCACTGGTGAGTTCAGCAACATTAAAAGCTCTAGAAGACAATTAATGTGGATGATCACAATTCTATATAAATAAATAAACATTTCACAATATCTAGTCTTCTCATGAATAGTCTTGAGGAGGTAGGCAAAGTTAGGTAGGCTAACTAGTAAGTTTATTGTAGAAAATGTTTATTGTCAAAGTCTACAATTAAGAGATACTGTCATGAATGTTACATAGAAACACAGAGGGTTTACCACAAAATGCAAACCACTAGCAACACTCAAGAAAAGATAGGTTAAAAAAAAAAAACCCTTTTAATAAAACCGTCTGCCCAGCTTTGATACAATAGTACTAAGTGTACAATATAGCAATGGAAAGGAAGGGCTCACGTTCCATACCTGTCAAAACATAATGGAGGCGTTTTGTGACAGATGTGTATGGCTGCCAATGAGAGTGGATGTTTATTGATCATGTAAATATTGATAGAAATGCTGCAAATACAACAGGACGAGCATGTTTTTCGCTTACTGTTCTTAAGGAAAACTGAAGGCAGAATGAAGCAAACCAGCAGGAATTGAAGGCAGCTACAGTAAACCCCTGGTAAAGCAGATCAAGGGAAGAAACCGAGCATTTGGAGATGTCCCTGGCTTTCAGACTTTAGGCAGCTTTTGTTCAAAATATTAGAAATTTACTATTGCTAATTTTTCTGATTACTTTGAAGCCTGTAAAAATGGTTCTGTAATAAAAAATAATAAATATTGCCATATTTTCAATACACTTCTATAATATTTTCATTTATATAATTTAAACCGATTGTGGTGGAGCATGGAGGCAAAATTACACACAAAAAAGTGTCACTGTCTATGTATGAAGAATAGAAATCTAGAACTTTGGTCTACTTAATAGTATGCGAAATAATGAGAGACGCACACACCTGGCCAGAGCAGCCACTTGTCCGATTGGGATAAGGCACATATATTAAGTATGATAATTCTTCCAGCATTTACCTGATTTGGAATTAAATCTGAAAGCTCGTGTTAATAATTTAATTTGGACTCCATTATACAATGGCAGACATGTTAAATTATAACTTCATCAGTCTCCACGTATTTATGGACCTATTTCCCACCTAGAAACATCAATATAGTGTACATTTAAAATTATTTAAAGTAGGGGTTGTCAAACTTTTTCAATTGTAAAATACTTGTTAAATCCGTAAATATTTGAAATACTAATGCATTAACATTGATTTGTTTACTGGATCTTGTTATTCCTGAAGAAACACATTTTTATATTAAACTGTTTTTAAAGAACTTTCTTTATTCATTCATTTATTGTAACCATTTTATTCCCCAGTAATAATTAGAACAATGCAAGAAAATTCACCTGATGGCAATTTAGCACCACTTGCATGTCTGACAGTTAGAGGAAACTAAAGACACAGAGGAAACCATGGAAACACAAACATTGAAACTCCATACAGTACACACCAGTGTAACCTGATCTTAGGATTAAACTGCGGACCCTGGGCCTGGGTTGTAGATCATTTCGAACTGTCATTTGATTCAAAGAAATATTATTTATAGGCCCATCTGTTTTCAAGGTCATAAGATTTAGATATTAGTCATTCAGTTCAACAAAAGGTGAACAAAAGGTGTTCAGGACACAAGACAGAGTGCCTTATCTTGTCCATACCACCAGGATGAGTCAGCAGCTTCACAAAAGTTGTCCTGTAAGGTTTATTGTACATAGGGAATAATTCAGAATAGTGCTTAAATGTGCATGATTTTTATGGATTTAATAGGCTAATCAAAAATGTTAAATAAATGCATCTAAAAGTTAAACTCAATAATATAAAAGCATACTGTAAAGAACAATTTATTAACCGTATTTAAAAGTAGCTAATAACAGTCACAATATGCCCTGTAGTACAGCTATATAGATTCTTTTTCCCATGATCTACAATTTACAATATATATTTTACTCCCCAAAATACGGTAGAATTATAAAAAGCTGTAGTTACAAAGTCATAAGAGACTGAGTTGAAGGGATATGCATTATTTACATGTGCACTAGGCATGGCCATTCCATAAAGGGGGTAGGAACAGTGTGTGTGTGTGTGTGTGTGTGTGTGTGTGTGTGTGTGTGTGTGTGTGTGTGTGTGTGAGAGAGAGAGTGTGAGAGAGAGAAAGAGAGAGAGAGAAGAAAAAAAATACACTTTGGAGAGTGAAAAACAAACAAAAAAAATCAACTTATTGCACAAATCCATATAAAATCTAGATTTTTTTTAACAAGAAAAATAATCTTACCCAAGCTCTAAAAAAAAAAAAAAAAAAAAAATCAGACAATTATATTTTTATTATAAAAACAAACCTAATATTCAGATTCATCTGAATCGGTCTAATTCTTCACCCCATAAGCATACATACTCATAACCTGGTATACATTACTTCTCTCACAGAAAAATATAAAGGTAAGCATTAAGGTAAGTTATTAGCAGTACTCTAGCCCCTCTGATCCACGGTCAATAGCAGCGGGAGAAGAATTGAGCTGTACCTCGGGCGACCACTTAGAATTCAACCTTACCGGAGCCAAGGCTGTAAACACAAACACACAAATAAGTGGGAACAGAAGTATAGTTACACAAACTGTTTACAATAAAGTAATACAACATTAAATAATAAAAACACGCATGTCTAAATTCTCTTAATTACATCCTTGTTCAATGCAAATAAAATGTGTTTGGCACTAATTTATGTGAAACATTTAAACTGCTATTAAAGGAATGAAAACTAGTTCAAATTACTACAATACTACAATTACTACTAACAATAAGTGAAAAATCAACTTTCAAAAAGTTGATCAATGTTTAAAAGCCGCAACATTTAAGCCCCTCCTGTAATCCCAGAGACTTTTTTTTGTTTTTTATTCTTTACTCTAACTTCATGACATTAATAAACATAAAAATGCCTAATACACTGAGGAAAGTGGTTCAGGCAGTACTACCCTCAGGATGCAAAAAAAAAAAAAAAAAAAAAGCTGAGCTGGTTAAGGTCTATGTAAAATAACTTAATTAGGATAGAGAATGCACTATGGTGTTACAAAACATGAAAGAGGCAGAACAGTCAAGAACATTTAATCAGAAAATAAAGCTTACCATCACTCTGGAATCCTCTCGCTCCAGTACTTTCTGTGCCTGATCTTCTGGAAACTTCAGCATGGAAGTGATGACTTTGGCCATAGTCTGTAAAGAAACAACCAACGGAATTGACTCATGCTGTATAACATGACTGATCAGATAAGTCATACAGTAAATCTTATACACTGGTTAAAATAATAAAAATAATAAAAGCTCTCACTGTAACCATGTTTTACTGAATCTTACAGAGTCAACATGGTGTTCACTAGAACTTTAAGTTTTAAACTTCAGAAAACACACAGTAGAGGCAGAAGTACATTTTAAGAGATACATCAGCGGTAATTTCATTTAGCTGCTTTATGACCAACAGCAAAACAAAGGCAAGGATTAACAGTACAGAAACAGACTTGTGCAATATTGTAAAATAAGCTAATAATATGCTTTTACTCTTCTAGTAAGAGGGTAAAGAATGTGTCCCTGTGTGCAATATGAATAAAAATAAACTTTAATAGATATCAAAAAATTTTCAGGTCTCTTTCTCAGGTCCAAAGTGCTCGCTGTACAGGATTATGCATGCTGCAAGAATCATTGTCTTGGAAAAAAAAAATAAAAATTTGTGTGTCACATTTTTTTCTTTACTTGCAATTTGACATTTTCAATAAATGCCCACAAACAATTTACATGATGCATGCTGGGCAAAATCATCACAGAATGATACTGGACATAAACAACAGAAGACTTTCTTTCAAAATACTAAGTGTGATAAAATCATATAGATACACACAACTACATTTAAAAAGCCATAAGATTGCAAACAACTTAATGGAGAGGATTCAAGCACTGACATTTCACTCCAGAAAACTAGGAGGTATTACAGTAAATGACTAATAACATGATTGCACCAGGTTATTAGAAGTGGAAAATGTTGGGCAAGTTTTCCACTTTCTTTAACTGAAGAAAATTATTATTGTGGGAAAAGTGAACAGGAGCAGATTAAACTATATAGACTAAAAGATTAAAACTTGAACTTCAGTAAACTAAAACCTCATGAGAAACTGTAAGGCTCAACACTTCCCATCACTTGTCTGTTAACGATTAAAACCATGCAGAGGCAAAAAAAATGCTAATTATCTGTCACATGCTGTGCAATCAGCTCCACACACATTTGCTATCTGTCGTGTGTGTGTGTGTGTGTGTGTGTGTGTGTGTGTGTGTGTGTGTGTGGTTTACAAATATGGCACTAATTGGAACCAGGCCTGCTGCTAAGAAGCTTTGACTATTCTTTTAAATTGGTTCTCACAGTGAAGGGAAATTCGGTTAGCATAAAGCTGCTGGTTATCTGTAAGTGCATTTTAAAAATAGATACAACATCATCTGTTGAATTTTGTAATTAACAAAATTTTTACGTGTTACAATGAAGTGAATGGAAAATTTAGAGATAAAGTAATAATTTTTTTCAAGGTTGATTTTTTTTTAATCCATCCATCCATATTATATGATATTTTTAATTTCAATGTAATTTCATCTTCCCCTTCCTGTGCGCCGGCTGCGATGAAACAAAGCCTATACAGTACGTTACCTCAAGCTCGGCCAAATACACCTGTGAAAACCCCATTGAAATTCGTTCAATAGTTTTTACATGATGCATGCACAGACAGACAGACAAAAAATTTATTAAAACCATCTTGATATCCCTGCCCAAATTAATATTTCGCAAATATCCTCAATGTACGGATGTACAGTTTTATCATATGTATAGATTTGCACAAACATTCAATTAAACAACCAAGCAGTCATGAAAAAATAAATAAATATATATATATATACACAGACACACCCTGGAACCTCGGATTACGAGTAACACGGTTTACAAATGTTCCACAAGACGAGCAAAGATTTTTTATAAATTTTGTCTTGAAAAACGAGCAGTGTCTTGGTTTACGAACACCGAGTATCATGCATCACGTATTCTTGTTTTGACACCGAGCATCACATCATCACAACTGAGCCAACAGTTTTTCTCTCTCTTGCGCTGCGGAATTGTAGGTAATCGTCTCCCCTGTTGGGTGAATACACACACACATACTCAAACTCTGCAAGCAATAAGACCGAGCAGGGAAGACGATAGGTAGGTCTCCCCCCTGCTGGGTCTTAGTGCTTGCAGAGTTTCTGAGTGTGCATGTGTGTTTGTGTGCGTGTCTGTGTAACTCAGAGTGTGTGTGTGTGTGTGTGTGTGTGTGTGTGTTTGTTTGGGAACCTGGGAGGAGGGGGCTGTAAAGGCGACTGTGTGTGCACTCATTCACTTACACCAACACACACACACACAGTCTCTCGGCTTTACAGCCCCCCTCCTCTCAGGTTCCCAAACAAACACACAGAAACTCTGCTCTGTCTGCTCTTTCACGGTAAGGTGCAGGTTAATTTTTTTGTTTTGTTTTACTTTACAGCAGTGATTCCGTTAGTATGCGCTCACGCCAGTGTGACTAGCGGTGTTCCTTGCTAATTTTTAAATGGTTTTAAAAATGGTCTCTCCGTTAATCACACACAAACACACACACGGAAACACTTATATGTCCGGATTTATTTTTACATTTTTTTTAAAGGTAAAGTGCAGGTTAATTTGTTTTATTTTTACTTTATATTTTGTGTTAATTATTTTTATGTATAATTTTTTTTGGGCTGTAGAAGAGGGCACTGGTGGCTCAGTGGTAGGTGTTTCGCCTGCCATGCGGAAGGCCCGGGTTCGATTCCCAGCCAGTGCCCAAACCCCAGCCACTGGATACAGTGCCGGTCCCAAGCGCAGATAAAATGGGAGGGTTGCGTCAGGAAGGGAACCTGTGCCAGGTTGTTCCGCTGTGGCGACCCCTTGTCGGGAGCAGCCGAAAGACGAACAACATTTTTTTGGGCTGTAGAACAAATAATTTGAGTTGCCATTATTTCCCATGGAAAAATTTTATTTTGTTTACGAGTGTTTTGGAATACGAGCCCACTTCCGAAACAAATTATCCTATATATATATATACACACACACACACATACCTTAGTTTCTCTCCCCATCATGTATTCAAACATGACCTTCCGCAGGTACTCAAACTCAGTAGGCTCAGTGAAGGGATCAGCATTGTAGTGTGAGGCTTCTGAGAGATAAAATCATTTAGACATTAGTTCAAATTATATACTATTACTGTACCAACCTTCATACAACTTACAATCTCTCTCTCTCTCTCTCGCATGATACAGCTTCTTTCTCTACCACATTTTAGTTATATTGATTAGAACTGGAGGAGGAATATTAATTTATGATACTGCAAACTTGATTCTGCTTAGCCCATATTACAACATAGCACTAGTGGAAGTTAACAGCAATAAGATACCGGCTACTATAGGAGCAGATGGAAAAGGGGATCAATGCATCAAAGCTCCGTCAGCAGTGCAGAAAATAAGAAGTAACTGACATTTATAGACAGGAAATGATGGACGGGATATTCATAAATGCTTTAGTGTTGCTCAGCTGGCACTGCAGCACACCATTTAGCATTTTATGATAAAATAAAATAAAACAAAAGTGACATTTTGACTAAAATACAAAGCTGGTTCTATTACTTTGGGTGGTGACTATTCAAGTTTTGGAAAATGAGAGACAAACAGCTATGGATATTTTGGACTTTTCAAATATACCCTGAGCAACCTTTCATTTCTGGAATTAACTTTGGATGTATTTTAGATATTTTTGCATTTGAGGAAAATCCAAAACAACAAAATTTCTGGCCAGTTGTTTCACTTAAGCTTTATACTGGCTACTTCCTGACATTCCATTTCACAGTAATGATTGTTAACAAGCAAACAGCTGATAAATGGAAACATTCTGCAACTTTTGTGTGAATTAGTCTCACGACAATCCAAGAGCAATTTATAGTAGGCAAATGAAGCCAATAGTCCTCTGGAATATCCATTAAAAGATGACTGCTGACACTCAGACTCTTGGATGTGCCAAAAGGGACAAACTGGAGAGGAGCAGAAGTGCCAAAAAAAACAAAACAAGCCTTTGATCATGGAGCGTAGATAAAGGAGAGAGCCATAAATAAGCTGATCTGCCAAAATGACCCCGACCGAAGCCACACTACAGCCACAGCAGGGCCTGCAGGGAGGAAACCTGAGGCAGTGAACTCGCTCATTTAACCTGCCAAACACCACAGTTCATTCCAAGCCTGCTTTACTGCTGCCACCATTATGAGATAAAAACTGTTTGTATTCACCAACTGCAAAGTTCAAGATTTGTACATAACAACAAAAGAATTGCAAACTATGCGGCTAGAGACTGAACCAAGGTGCTAAACTATTTCACGGAGCATTTTCATTCATACACTATTTAAAAGACCATTTAAATGTTAAAGGTGTTGCAGGATTTTTTTTTTACCTTTTCCCAGGTGAGTAACCACTGAGTTTTTATAAGCTTTCCGTACCATGTCCTCCAGTGTATGGATCTAGAAAAAACAGTCACAAATATCTGTTAAACTAAGCATCAAAACTTAATAGCAATCGAAGAAATCAACTAAAAGTTATGTAATGTAATTTTTTTTTGGTAATTAATAATTTTCAATAGACATGATGTATTGAACCCAGAAGAACATTGTTTCAGTTGTCAGTAGTTTGTATTTGGGTAATAGTCAAGATAGAAACACAGTTAAACACCATGTTATTTAAAATGAATAAGAAAAGTTGCATTGACTGATCAGCTGTTTGGTCATCAGTCAATAAATTAAAATCTCAGACTTTCAATGGGCTTAAAGTAAGGACTCAGGTGGCCAAGTCACTACTTCACAGAATGTCAAAAAAATTTAAATAAATAATTCATTGATGGAAGAACCTGGTCATTCAGCAGTTTCAGGTCATCAGTTGACTTAATTTATTTTCAAATAATGTTGCTGAGCCTACACCTAATTGATTGAAGCAACCGGACTTGGTGTTGCGGTGATGGGTGCATTGGGTCATGCATCCGGACTCAAATTATCCACGTAAATCCGGACTCATCAAATTACATTACCTTTTTCATTGCTTCAAATCCAATCTATATGCTCAATAGCAAATTTAAGCTTTTTTTCTGACTAATCTCAATACTTATGGCCACACAGTCCCAAGCCTGATAGTTCTCTTCACAGATGGAAAATGTTCATCATTATTAAAAACGATTCCTACTGTTAATTTAACAATGGAACTTGTAAGCATGTAGGGCATTGCCAATCATGGTCATTAATTTTATTTCTGTCCACATTTCCACTATGTTGACAATTCACCACTTTCCTTCCAGGATTTAATAATGCAATGGACAGTTCTTATCCCAATAATTTCAGCAATCTCCTTATTTTTTGTCTTTGCAAACCATCAATGTGACGCTTATGAAATATTTATTTAACTCATAACTACAGGATAGATCTTCCAACACACTTGTTTAAGAAATAAGTAGCTACTTAAAGCTACTACTTGTTTTATATACATATTAGAACAGGTCAAAAAACTGAATATAGTGGAAAAACTTGTTGCACTGCATAAAAAGTTAAATACTTTAAGGCTTTTTTGTTTCAATTTTCATAATTACTGCTTACAGCTCATGAGCATCAAAAATCCAGCAACATGTTAACATTAATTTTTTCAAATTAGGTCAATAACTACATAGTATTAACACAGTGTAATTCTCAGTCTAGTTCAGTATACACAACTTGAAATACTAAGTAAGACTGCTAACTTGACAGTCTAGAAGACCATCAACACCACAGAATAAGCCACAAAAAGTCATTGCTGTAAGAATGGTTGTTTTCAGAGTGCTGTATTAAAGCATATTGATGAAAAATTGTCTGGAAGGGAAAAGTGTTGTAGGAAAAGGTACGCAAACGGCAGTGATGACAACAGACTCAAGAGAATTGTCAAGAGAGAGCTTTAGAAGGAGTAGAGTGTGGCTGACGAGCATCAAAAGGCACCATGCAGACATCTTCAGGAAATGGACAGAGGTGGAAAGAGTAATAAAATTTTGTACTTAAGTAAAAGTACTGTTACTTTAGAGAACTTCTACTGAAGTACAAGTAAAGTTACCCTTAAGTAAATCTACTCAAGTAAAAGTAAAAAGTAGCTCATTAAAAATTTACTCAGAGTAAGAGTTACTTTTTTTCTTTTTTAACAGCAGGGGTGGGGAACTTCCAGTTGAGCTTTGATGGAGTAGAACGTGTGAGTTTGGGAGCTCCCGCCGATTTCGATTAAAAATTGTTATTCATTTGAGCTTTTTGGTCATAATTTTGGTCCTATTTTATTCTGTAATTAGTTGAGTTGAAAAGTTTTACTCTGTACTGCGTAAAATGGCAGCAAAAAATATAAAAGCAGTACAATTCAAACACAACTGAGGCCTAGTTTGCAAACCGCGACCACATCCGCGAGTGAGCCATCGTCACCTGTAAAGCCCCCTCGAGCCAAGCTAATCCGGATATTGATGCTCTTAAAGTCGAGTTGTTGGCCTCACTGAGGAAAGATATCGCAGATATTTTTTAAAAAAGAACTTCAGGATACTCTCGGGATGCTTCGTCTATCATTAAGTTCGACTTGCAAGCGTTGAAGACGCAGCTGGCGATAGATAAAGCTGCTCATGATGCTACCGTGTCCGAGCTAAAAGGTACGGTCAGGGAGATGGAGCACGCACTTACTGCGTGCTCCGACGACATACAGTAGCCAAGATGAAAAATACCATCAAGTGCCTCACAGCTAACGTAGCCAAGCTGGAAAATAAATGTGGAGACTTGGAGTCTAGGACGTGGCGTAACAATGTTAGGATAGTGGGAGTACCGGAGGGCCCCGACACGTGCACCACTGCAGCCGTGGCCTCCTTGCTAAAGGAGGCATTTAATCTGGAGAAGGAGCCCATTTTGGATCGTTCTCACAGGACCCTAAAACCCACACCTAAGCCCGGCGACCGTCCACGAGCCATTGTATGTAGGTTTCATTACTACACTGATTGTGTTGACATTTTACGACATGCTAGAGAACGCCGACAGATTAAAGTTGGAGACCAGACCATCTCAGTCTTTCCTGACTACACTGCTAAGATAGCACGAGCTCGGGCTGCATTCAATATGGTTAGGCAGCAACTCCGTGGGGTTGAAGGTGTTCGGTATGGCCTGTTTCATCCAGCGCGACTTCGCATCACATATAAGGGTGTTGAGAAGGACTTTGTTTCAGCGGAGGAAGCCAGTGATTATGCTAAAACTTTGATTTCTGGGTGAGCCTCAATAGCCCTTCAGTTTGGTGGTGTAATGCTGCTAAGTGTTTAGCTCTTGTTAGGCTTAACGCTACCTGCGTATTGTTTTTTTTTTTTAGTGTGTTGCGCTAGTTACTGTACTGTTTGTTTGCTTTTTTATTTTCACTTTAATATAATAAGACTAAATCGTATATTATACTCATACTTTGGATTAGTCCAGCACAATATTTTCTATGCTTACTACATTTTATTTGCACAGGACTTTTTTTTGTTGTTGTATTTTTAAGTTTTTTGTTGTTTTGTTGGAATGTTCATCTTCTGAGAAAACAATATTTTGTACTGTGAGTTTTTTTTTTTTTTATATAACGTGTTTATTGTTACACGCACGCTGTTATACAGTGTGATGTGTGGGAGGTTTTTTTCTCTCTCGCTTTTGTTTGTTTTGTTTGGGCTCCGGTTAGTCCATTCATTCACTTTAAGTGGATAATTTTTGCTATTTTGGGGAACACTGCTGTCTCCTTTGTTTTGTTATGTGGAGACTTTGGGTGTACAGTATGTGTGTTTAGGGGTATTTGGTTTAGGGGGGGGGTCCCACTTCGACTCTTTATGACCACTGGCATTTTGGTTGTTGTTTTTTTCTTTTTGAATGGCTAATGGCAGTATAGAGGTCAGGCATGCCTCTTAGATTCATTAGTTGGAATGTCAGAGGTATGGGTAACCCTGTTAAGAGAATAAGGTTTTCACACGCTTGAACCGTCTACATTCGTATATAGCATTTTTACAGGAGACTCACCTTCGCAGTAAAGATCATTATAGGTTATATTGCCCTTGGGTAGGTCAGGTCTTTCACTCAAACTTTAATTCGAAAGCTAGAGGAGTTTCCATTCTCATTAATAAGGAAGTTCAATTCTCATCGACCAATGTTATCGCTGATAAGAATGGCAGATACATCATTGTTGCTGGTACACTAATGCAAAAAAAGGTTTTGCTAATAAATGTATATGCTCCAAATTTTGATGATGCTGAATTCGCTAATAGACTGCTGAGTAACATCCCCTTCTTGAACACTCATTTGCTGATCCTCAGTGGAGATCTGAATTGTATTTTTGATCCAATATTGGATCGATCTAATCCTCGTAATCTGACTCCATCATCTATGCCTAAAATATTTTCTGAAATAGAACAATCTTGATTTTCAATGGGCTTAAAGTAAGTAGGCTTACTCCAATTGATCCATGGAGATTTCGCAACCCTTCAATCAAAAATTTTTCTTTTTTCTCCCAGGTGCACCATTCTTATTCCAGGATTGATTACTTTCTTATAGACAGAGCTCTTGATTTGTGTGTTACTTCTTCTGACTATTCTGGTATTGTAATATCTGATCATTCACCTCTGCTATTGGATATTCAGCTTTCTACCTATAAACGTAGCCCACCACTGTGGAGATTTAACTCTCTACTTCTGGCAGATAAAGAATTTTGTGAATTCATGAAGTTCTATAGAGGAGTTCTTGTCCTTCAATCAAAATGATTCAGTCTCATATTCCTTGCTATGGGAGACACTTAAATGCTACCTGAGAGGTCAAATTATCTCTTATTCTGTTTTTGCTAATAAAAAGATTAATGCCAGGCTTAAAAAACTTACAGCTGCGATTAGTAACCTTGATCAAAGTTATACACTGAACCCTTCTCCAGAATTACTGAAGCAGCGTCTTGATTTGCAAGCAGAATTCAATCTTATGTCAACTAAAGAGGCAGAGCACTTGTTACTGCGCAATCGTGGCTCATATAATGAATATGGCGACAAGGCAAGTCGCTTGTTGGCACATCAGCTACGACGACAAGCCACTTCGCGTTTAATACCTAGTATTAAAAACACTTATGACACTATTACTACAGATCCCCTGGAAATTAATTTTACCTTTAAAACATACAAGTCAGAATTTCCGACGGACAAAGCAAAAAAAAAAAAATTCTTCATAATCTTTCAAACCCTGTTATTGATATTAATATTGCCGGGCAATTGGACTCCCCATTTTCCGTTGAAGTAGTATCGAATGCTATTACAGCTATGCAGTTTAATAAAGCTCCAGGCCCAGATAGGTTTCCAATTGAATTTTATAGAACATTTATTGGTAAATTGGCACCATTGCTTTTATCTGTGTTTAATGAATCCTTGGAAAGGGGTTCATTACCACCAACTTTCACACAAGCCACTACAGCGCTCCTTCTTAAAAATGACAAAGATCCAACCTCCTGCGGTTCCTACAGGCCATTATCTCTGCTTAATGCCGATGCAAAGGTGTTGGCTAAAGTAATTGCATCTCGCCTAGAGGATGTGCTTCCTTGTATTATATCTGAAGAGCAAAATTGCTTTATAAAGGGACGTCAATAATTTTTTAATACACTCTTTAATGTTATTTACTCAAAGCATTTTTCTGACTTCCTGAACTTGTGATTTCTTTAGATGCTGAAAACGCTTTCGATAGAGTGGAGTGGGAGTATTTGTTTGCAGTTTTAAAGAAATTTGTATTTGGCGATAATTTTTTTTTTTGGATTCGGCTTCTTTATTCGTCCCCTAAAGCCAGTGTACATACTAATGATGTTTATTCAGATTATTTTGCTCTGGGTCGCGGATGTCGTCAAGGTTGCCCCTTGTCACCTTTACTCTTTGCCATCGCCATCGAGCCTCTGTCAATCACATTGAGATCTTCCTCCGTATTCAAGGGTATCTTCCGTAATGGAATTGAACA
This sequence comes from Channallabes apus, assembly GCA_030522415.1. NCBI lineage: Eukaryota > Metazoa > Chordata > Actinopteri > Siluriformes > Clariidae > Channallabes > Channallabes apus. The sequence continues at coordinate 36,478,503 of CM060118.1, forward strand.
TAAATTATCATTGTATGCAGATGATTTGTTATTATATATAACTGATCCTGCACTCTCCATCCCGGCTGTTTTAGGTATTCTGGAGAATTTCAGCTCGTTTTCAGGTTATAAATTAAATTTGGGGAAAAGTGAGTGTTTTCCCATTAATACGTCAGCATGTCATCTTCAACAGTCCGATCTACCCTTTCATCTTAGTCCATCGGGCTTTAAATACTTGGGGATTAACGTGACTCGTTCTCTATCTGGCCTTAAATCAGCTAATTTTACTCGCCTTATATCAAGGATCACATCTGATATTCAAAGATGGGGTAATCTCCCCCTTTCATTAATCTGTAAGATTAATGTAGTTAAAATTAATATCTTACCAACATTTTTATTTTAGTCGATTCCCTTATTTTTGCCAAAACATTTTTTTTTCTCACTGGACAAGATTATTGGTTCTTTCATTTGGGGAGGGAAGCCACCTAGGGTTCGTAAAACTATACTGCAGAGATGCAGATGTAGTGGAGGACTTGCATTACCTAATTTTCTAGCTTACTACTGGGCTGCTCACATTCATAAACTTTGCTTCTGGTTAAAATCTTCTGGATCCTCTTGGTGTAAATTGGAGTTACAGTATCATCCTGTAAGGGATCTTCTATACCGGCTCTGCTCTATTCCTCTTTACCCATAAAACCCTCTCTGTATACTGATAATCAGGTGGTTCATAAAACACACTCAAGATCTGGTTCCAGTTGAGACGGCACTTTAAATTTGTAATGGCATCTTCCTCAGGTCCTCTAAAAGATAACCATTTGTTTCCCCCATCACTCCTGGACTTGTCGTTCTCAGTCTGGTGTGACAAGGGTATAAAACTATTTAAATATTTATATGTGGACGGTGTCTTCGATAGTTTTGCCAATTTGTCATCTCGTTATGGTCTCCCCACTACCCATCTGTTTCGCTATTTTCAAATTCGAAATTTTGTTGCCAAGCGTTTCCCTAATTTCCCCTCTTTACCTCCAGAACAGCAGTAGGAAACTGTACTATCATTTATTCCTCATCATAGAGGAACCATTTCGAAACTCTATGATACTATCCTGTCTCTTAGTAACCACTCAAATGCTTAAGTGTACATGGGAAGGGGAACTAGGAATCCAAATACATGAGGAGTCCTGGGAACAGGCTATGGCGAGGGTACGGTCTTCCATCTCTTGTGCTCGTCTTGGTCATTTAAGGTCATACACAGGGCACATTCTGCAGTCTAGACTTTCTGAAATGTATCCGGAAGTGGAACACAAATGTGATGAATGCCATGGCTCTCCTTGTCACCTTAGCCACATGTTTTTTCTGTGTCCTGAGCTGGAAGGTTTCTGAACAGGTTATTTTGCCATTATGTCCACTGATCTTGGGGTAACTCTCCAATCTTGCCCTCTGATTGCTATATTTGGGATTCCTGATCGCTCATTTACACTTAATTCTACACAAAAGGATATCATAGCTTTCACATCCTTATTAGCGAGACGTCTATTATTGTTGCATTTCTGCTAAATATCCTACTATCTCCCAGTGGCTTAAAGATGTCATGTTTTTTTTTTAAACTTGAAAAAATTTAATATTCTTTAAGAGGATGTACAGCCAAATTTTTCCACAATTGGCAACCATTTATTTCTTATTTCACTAGTCTAGGGGTATTGCCTGATTAAATGTATACTGGTTACTGTTATACTTATGTAGTACATTTGATGGTTGTCTTGAGCTGTGTGGGGCGGGGGACTCTTTGTTTTTTGAGTGTTCACGTTTAGTGTTTTTTATATATATATATATATATATTTATTTATTTATTTAGAAAAATGAAGAAAGGTAAATTTGATTTCTGTAAATGCAAGTACTGTATTGTTTTCCTTTTTTCAATAAAAATATTTGGCAAAAAAAAAAAAAAAAAAAAAAAAAAAAAACAGCAGGGGTGGTATGGGGGAAGCTAAATAAATCTGTTCCCTTTGTTGTGCTTGAAATCAAAGCGGTCACTTAAACCAGAGGTTTCCTTCATAAGAATTTGTTGGCATTTCACTTTCCGCTGGTTCTGCATCACGTTCTCCACCGCCATCAATTAATCAGTGCAGTGGTTTCAGGGGTGCAATTTTTTTACTTCCCCGTTGTATTATTTTTTCATTTTCACTCATTTTTTTACTCAGTAGCGAATATTATTTAAAATGTAGTGTACAATACTTTAAACAAGACATACTTAAGTAAAAGTCAAATTACACATTTTGAAAACTACTTTAAAAAGTAGAAGTACACAAACAATCTACTCAATTACTGTAATGCTAAATGTAATTCATTACTTTCCACCTCTGGAAATGGACTACAATTGTTGCCTTCCTATAGTATCAAGCCACTACTAGACCAGATATAAGGAATATCTTACCTGCTAAGGGGGAAAAGGACCTGGATTGTTGCTTAGCGTGCCAAACTTTCAGATGAAAAATATAATGCATTTCATTTGGAAATCAAAGTCCCAGAGTCAGGAGGATGAATGGAGAGGACAATAATTTCACTTAATTTAAGACCAGTTTCAAATTTGCACAGTCAATAATGATTTGGGGTGCCATGTCGTCTGCCAGTGTTGGTCCACTGTGTTTTATTAAGTCCAAAGTCAAAGCACCTGTCTACAAGGAGATTTTAGAGCACTTCATGTTTTTGTCTGCTGATGAGCTTTATGGAGAAACCAATTTCCTTTTTCAGTAGCACTTTAGCACCACAATGCCAAAACTACTACTAGCTGGTTTGCCGTCCATGATATATCTGTGGACAATTGCCCAGCCAACTCACCTGAAAATCTATGGGGTACTGCAAAGAGAAAGATAAACATCCAACCCAAAAATATAGACGAGCTTAAAGCAAATATGGTCTCAGCAGTGCCACTGGCTAACTGTCTCCGTGCCATGCTGCTCTGAGGCAGTAAACTTGCCTGATGAAGTATTAAGTACATAAATGCACATACTTTTCAGAAGCTGGACAATTCTGTATTATACGTCCTTTTTTGACTGATCTTAGGAAATATTCCTTAATCTACCATTTTAGCCAAATACATTTAAACTTGGTTTTTCACAATTCCTGACATTTAATCCTAATAAACATTCCTTATCTGAGGTCAGTTAGGATCACTAGTTTATTTGTGTGTTAGGAATGTAAAATGTCAGAGAAAGATTTATTTCTGCTTTAATTTCTTCAAATCACATCCCAGTGGGTCAAAAGTTTACATATAATTAGTTAGTATTTTGGTAACATTGCCTTTAAACTGTTTAACTCTGGTCAGACCTTTTGGGTAGCCTACCAGAAGCCTACAATAAACTGCTGGGATTTTATCCCATTCTTCCTAACAGAATGGGTGTAACTGAGTCAGGTTTGCTCGCACATGCTTTTTCAGTTCTGATCACACATTTCTTATTGGATTGAGGTCAGGGCTTTTGATGGCCCCTCCAATACCTCGACTATGTTGTCCTGACCAAACATTGTTGGCCATGTAGGCCTTTTTATCAGAATGTATGCTTGGGGTCATTGGAAATTTAAAGCTTGACTACAAATGGTCTTCCAAATGGACACAGTGTTTATACTCGAGTAGTCTTGTTTGCACAGATGAACATGGTACCTTCAAGTATTTGGAAATTGTTCTCATGAATGAACCAGACTTGTTGGAGGTTCACTTTTATCTTCTTTTTTTTTCCTTTTGATTTTCCCATTTCAAAGGGCATTGAAAAAAGGAATTACATACCAAGTTACTCAAATTATGTCATTTAGCCTATTAAAAACTTCTAAAGCCATGACATTTTTCTGTAATTTTCCAATTTATATAAACTTCTGACCTATTGGAATTGTGATATAGTGAATTATAAGGGAAATAATTAATCTGTTAAATTGTTAAAATGAAATCTGTGAAGTGCGTAAAAATCTGTTAGAACGACTGCATATGCATATGTACTGTATATATACACAAATACACATACAGTATGCACATTTCCTGTAGGTGTAAAACTGTGGCGAACAGAGTGCTATACCTTATGAATGATAACCAGGTGTCTTACTTTAGGATAATCGTGCAGTCCAGAAAAAAAAAATCTAAATGTCGCTGGAGGGCTTTTTAGTGAAAACGGCTGCCACATATGAACCAGAGGCCAAGAAACAATGGAGAGAAAAACCCTGATGGAGAATTACCCAGTGTTAGTGGAAGGGGAATCCTCCTCCCCACACATCATCTTTCCCTCTATTCCTTTATGTCAGCAAGTCTCCCCAAGTAAGGTGCGTGAACAATACTTGTAAAAATGAAGTGTTAGTTCTCTCTTCTGTACAATTTTTTTATATTTATATATTCTACTTATATTTATACAAGGCGTTTTATACTTTTAGATTTTGTGATATAAACAAAATGAATTGATGAAAATGAAAAAAACTGAACCGGTGTACAACCAAATCAGGATATGAACAGAACTTATGTTCCTGATGTTACTTATGTTAACTTATGTTACTAATGAACCAAGGTTCCATTGTAATTGAATTAACTGTAAAAATCATACAATCATCCATCTCCAGTCACTAGTGGTAGAGTGGTTGGCACCTGCAAGAAAGGACAGCCACTGAACTCACTACTACAAGGTCACGGGCACCCAAAGCCCACTGAAGCAAGTGAGCAGTGAAAACTAGACAATCTGGTCTGAACCCACAAAAAGGCTACTATGTTCATGCTGGCTGTGGCAGGACAAGGTGCATCAACATGGGTGCTGTATAGCCACAAACCGGTCAGCAGAGTGTCCATGCTGCACCACAAAAGTGCCTATAGTGGGCACATAAGCAAAAACTGGATGCTGAAGCATTAGAAGAAAGTGGTCTGTTCTGTTAAGTCACATTTTGATTTACATCATGCGGACGACTACGTGACCGTGTGTCATAAAAGAGACGGCAACAGGCTGCACTATGAGAAGAACGCAAGTTGGTCAAGTGCCTGGTTTAGGATGTTTGGAAGGGCAGCACATTATCTGGCTGAAAGATGCCACTGTCATTAGGTAATATTGTTGTCTTGATGTATTTCTTCTACATATTTTTATGCATTTTCTGCAAAGTTTCAGCAATCTACTTAGTTGTTTTCTTTGCTTGACGGAGACCCTTCTAAAACAATCACCACCACGGAGTGTACATATAATACAGAAGTGTTCGTACAGCCCACAAGGAACAGTAAGAGGGCCATCATAGTTTAATTATGGTTATTTAAAGTAAAAGTAAACAGATGTGCTGAGTAATGAACTCGAGTTCATGGGGACATCCAGTTTTTGTTTCGCCAAAGGGGAGACGGAGCCGGAACAGGAGAACAGGAGGTGGAAAACATGCTCTGAACTTTACACCTCTGGCTATGTTCTCATTCTTGATACAGACTTACCCTATCTTGGTGTTCCTGCTCTTTTAGCCTGCCTTCACTCAGCAGGGTGGTCTTCTCAGCAAGCTGTACCTAAGCACGGTGAGAAAGCAGAAAGTAGATGGTGGAAATGATGAACATGTCTTTTACAAGTCTCTAACTGCTGTCCCATGAGGGCTGTATTTAAGACTGAATGCACATTTTTATATGGTTTAACATTTAAACTGGGGGAGACTAACCTGAAGTTCCTCAACACCCTAAAAAAGGAAAGCAAACAGAGGTAAGATCATATGCAAATCAACAGAACAGGACTAACAACCTAAACAAAAAGGAAAATATTATTTATCATTTTATAAAAATGTAGCAAAATATTTGATCTAGCAGAAGTAGATTTTGTGAATAGTGCATGTCAAAGCACTTTTACTATTAGATATGGTTCTAATAGCAGTCTATTAGTAACTATAATCACAGTAATGAATTTAACTAAAGATGTACAATTAGTCTATAAAACACAATGGACAAACAAGATAGAACAAAAATGGCTAGAATCAGACCTCCTTATATATAAATCATAAACAAAACTCATAAAAGACATTTCAGCCTAATCATTAGGGGAGCTAAAGGGGCATCTACTGATTTTTTTTTTTGTCTTCGCAAGGAAGAAAGACTTCGAAAGCATCGAAAACACCACATACATATACAGCTTTCCCATTTTTACAAAAAATATGCTTACATGTATGAATGAGGCTCAAAGCAAAGATGTTCGAGATGTTAATTAAGAACAGAGACTGAGGACCTCATAAAGCCCCGGAGAGTTTGAAACTGTTGTAGCAACTGTATACTAAACGGTTTGTTTGGCAAACAGCCATGATGCTGTTTAATGAGCTGTCCACAGATGAGGGAGTCAAACTGTACATTTTATGAGGAGGTAAACAGCACCACTAGCAGCGGTCGTGGGAACATCATGTACATACCTGAGGACCACTAAGACTCCTTTGCTGTAGCTCCTCCAGCTCCTTCTGCACCTCCCACACTCTTGTGCCCATTTCGTCTTCACGGCTCTGCAAAGATAATGTATAATTTTGCACATATTATGTACACACACACACACACACACACACACACACACACACACACACACACACACACGACATTCACTCATTAAATACAAATTATGTCTATATGCTCTATCTAAAAAGAAAAAAAATATGTATATTAAAGCACAAATCCAAATAGTCAGCATAGTTGTCAGAATCACGAGTGTGGATATAAAACCTTTAAAAATCACATAAAACACTATGGGGTGCAGGCACAGGGTAATTGTTTCCTCATGACTTGCTGGAGAGCAAGGATACTGAATGCAGAGAGTCTAATGGATCGACCATCATAGTACTGATGCACCCACAGACCTACATATGACAGTAAGTAATCACAAAAAACTAAAAAATCTAAATGGCAACAGAAAGTCAAAGAAATATATTTCACTGCACCTGAAGAATTTGCTCATAACGATGTACAGTTCTTTTTACTTCTTCATCTTTCAGTAAAATACTCTTTTGAAGTTGACTTGCTTCCTCTCGATGGATCGCCATTAGTTCTGCTTCAACACTTTGGGCCTTTTCTGTATGGATGCAACAGAGATGATATAATGAAGACATTTTCAAATCCTTTTTATTACTGATTTAGTCCCCAGGTAGGGACTAATAAGGACATTTTCAGAGGTTCTGTATATAAAAATTATTTTTGTCATGGACTCTTACCAACTGCCTCCTTCACTGATGCTTCAATCTCTTTATCCTTTAGTGCTACCTGGGTGTTGAACTCTCTCATCATCTGTTTAAGTACAGAATTATGCTTTATTTCCAAATCTTCCATTTCAAGTCTGTGAAAAAACAGCAACAGCAGTTTAGCATACTAGTTAAAAAAGTTAGAATTGTTTACGTGTTCTGTTCGCTTCTTACTTGAGCTTTTTCTCACTCTCGTCTTCCATTTCTTTTCTCAGATATTCCAGTTCCTTTTCATGTTCCTTCCTCAGAGAGCGAAGGTCTTTCTGTAACCGGCTGTAATCTTTTTGAATCTTCTGCTTCTCATTTTCAGTTTCCACCAGTTTTTGCTGTAAAGTGTTCTCTGGGCTTTTAGACCCATCAGTAAGACATTCTCCATCGGTCTGTCTTAGTTCCATCTTTACATTTTCTGGGATTTTAAGCTCCTTTTCCTCTAGTCTCTTGATGAGGTCTTGGAGCTTCATCTCATATTCTTTTACCAAGAGATCTTTTTCACTCTGCCAGGCTTCTTGTTTTAATTTAGTCTCCTGTTCTCTCTCATATATTCCAGGCTCCATTCCCAAGAGATTATGAGTTTTCTCCAAAGAGCACTCATCAATTGGCATGACATTAGACTCTCTCTCTTTAAGCTGGACCTCAAGACTTGAGCAAGTCTTCTGAAGCTCCTGAACCAGTTCCATCTGTTCACACAGTTCTGCTTTAAGCTGGCTGATTTCAGCTTGGCAGGTAGTGTTTACTTCTTCAGATTCAATAAGTTTGGCTTCAAGCTCCCTCAGCCTTAACAATGCCTCTTGCTCTCTTTCATTTCCTGTATCAGCTGCTTCATTTACCACAAACGCATTTTCTACCATCTTTTCCTCACCTTTTAATATTTGCAAATGTTTTTCTTTTTCTAATTGTCCATCATGTTGTACCTGCTCCAGGTGCTTTTTCTGCTCTTCCCTTAGATAATTGATAGTCTCCTCCATTTTGCTCCCATTTTCCTCCAAACTCTTCACTTGCTGTTCTTTTTCCTGATGCCTCTGCGTGATGTTCTCCAGCTGATCCTGCAGATCCTTAATGGTCTGATCCTTCTGCTCAACCTGTGAAGTCAGCTGCTTACGTAGCAAGCTAATTTTTTGCTCAGCTTTCTTTTTCAGTTCAGCTACTTTAATTGTACTCTCTTCTGCTGTCTTTAAAGCTTCTTCTTCTGACTTTAACATTTGTGCCTTCTCCCTCTCAAAGTTTTCTTGCTGGCTTTCCAGTTGTTGTTTGACATTTTGGAACTCTTTCTCTAAAGACAGGAGTTTTTCTTCATTTTCACAGGCAAGATCACTTTTGTGAGAACACTGTTCCTTGGTTTGCTGAAGCTGTTGAATCAGCTCCATCTTTTCATGCTCCCTCAAGTTAAGGTGCTGCTGCAACTCAGCCTTTAGCTGCTCCTGTTCTTTTGTCTGCAATTTGAGTAGTTCCTCTTGTTCACTTATCTTTTTTGTGCAGTTGTCCAACTCTAAAGTCAAGGCACTTACTCTCTGCTCTTTCTCATTTAGAACCTGGTCCATCTCTGACTTACTGATGGACTGATTGTCAATGCTGGCAGTGAGTCTGTGTAGGTGCTCGTCTTTCTCCGTTATCTGTTTCTCCATCTCCTCAATCTTGCATTTAAGGGATTTGACAGTGTTGTGGTTCTGAGTGAGCTTGGAGTCTGTCTTCTTTTTAAGGTCAGACAGTTTATTTCTTAGTGTATCTGCTTGTTCGATAGCTAAGCCCTTTTCTTTTTCTGCCTGTTCCACAGCCTCTACCATCTGGCTTTTGACATTTTGTTTTTCCTCATTGTGCTGCTGATTCAGCAGAGATATGGCTTCCTCTTTTTCAGTTAAGCTAACCGATAACTGGTTCTTTAGCTCAGCTATGTTGTTCTCCAAATTACTGATATGCAAAATATTAGCTTCAAGTTTTCCAGATATGTTTCTGTTTTCTTCACAGAGTTTTTCCATACAAAGAACTTTCTCAGAAAGTTCCTGGGAATGACTGTTGGCATCTTTTTGCAAAAACTCTCTCTCAATTTTTAAGACTTCAAGATTTTCTGAATTTGCATTTAACTGAAGGGCCATTTGGTTAAGCGAGTCCTTAAGGCTCTGGCTCTCCTCTAGGGTTGCCTCTAGCTCTTTCTCTAAAGAACAGATTTTGTCATCCTTTGTCAAAATAACATTTTTAAGATTCCACAATTTCTGCTGATTACACGTAACCCTATTTTGCAGTTCATTCACCTTTGCCTCTACTCTTTTGCACAAATTACTCGAAAAATCATTTAACATTGTCTGTGCACACTGACAATGCTGCTCCAGCTCCTTACTTATGCCACAGATGTGTGTCAGAAACTCTGTTTCCTTATTTTGAAGCTCAGTATTCTTCTCCTCAAGTGTCCTTTGCAGGCGCTCACCCTCCATACCTCTGGAAGTTTCAAGTCCATTAATCTTCTTGTATGCATCTTCTAGCTCTTGGGACAGAGTTTCAAATCTATCTTTACTCGTTTTCTCTATCTTAGTGACCTGGTCCTGAAAAAGATTCCTATCACTTAATGCCTGGTTTAAGTTCTTCTCTATGGTCTCTACCTGCTTTTTAAGGACATCTTCTACTTCAGACATGTTTTCCAGTTTAAGTGCAGCTTCTCGGAGCTCAGTCTGGAGTTTCTGCACAGTGGTTTCCCTCATTGAAAGCTCTTCCCTAAGATTCTTTACTTCCTGAATGACTTGTTCCTTCTCCTCTGTGTTGGCTAAAAATCGCCTAGACATTTCCTCCAACTCCTGCACATTTTCTTGTAAAGACAAGGCATGCTTCTCCTGCAGCTCTTCCTCTTGCTGGCATAGCTTTTCCTGCCAAAGGTGCAGAAGGTCCTCTTGCTTGAGTCTATGAACTTCGTGGATCTTTTTTAACTCCTCCTTGTGATTTGCTTCCAAGTCAGATAAGGCACTGCTGAGGCCCTCTGAGCTTGACTGGGTCATCTCAAGAATTTTATCTTTAACCTGTTGCTCTAGTTGTTGCAGTTCGTTATCCTTCTTGGCTATCTCTGCTTTAGCATTTTCCTCTTGGTCATGAAGTTTTTTCTTCAACTTCTCCTGAATTTCTTTGGCTTTTTGTTTTAGTTTCTCCATTTTGGTCTCCTGAGATTTTAACTTGCCTTCCATTTCTTTTCTCAGGCTCTCAGCTCTTTTCTCATAGACATGTCTCTCCTCATCTAACTGCTTCTTTAACTGATTTAGCTCCTCTTGCATTGCTTGGTGTGACTGAGTGTGTGAATTCTCTCTTTTATCCAGGTCATCCATGGCTTGCTGTATCCTCTGTCCTAGTTCTTCATTTTCAGTAGTTTTCTGTTGAAGACCCTCTGCTTTCTGCTGGCAATCAATACGATATTCTTCAAGAAGTCCTTCCAGGTTTTGCACTCGACTCTTTGACTGGTTCAGTTCTTCTTTCAGAGAATTATACTGAGCACCAGCCTCAGCAAATGCTTCCTCCTCAGACTGTGCAACACTCTTTAGATCTTCAATTTCCTTGGACTTTGCTGCCACTTCCTGTTGAGCCTTTTTGACATAATCTTGTAAGATGTTTTCCTTCGCAGCACAATTTTCAAGCTCTTTCTCCTTCTCCTCTAGTACCATTCTTAGCTGATTTAGCTTTTCTTCCAGATTCTTCTTTAGTCCTTCTATCACCTGATCATGTTGATGCTTCATGTCTTCCACCTCCATCTGAAATTTCATCTGCTCATCCTTTAGCTTTACCTCAAACTCCCTCCTAACTGACTCATTGGCTGCAAGTTTTTCCTCTACCTGCTCTTTACATTTCTGCATCTCACCGAGCTCAGAGTTCAGAGCCTCCAGCTCAGCCTGCTTGATATCTAGTTTCTCCAGCACCTTTTGGTTCATTTCCTTAACATGGACATGAAATTCTTGTTCTTTGTCTTTTATGATAGCATCGATCTCAGCCTTGTGCTTTTGCATCATCTCTTCAACTGCAGTTGAGTGCTGTAGGTTTAAAATGTCTGTCTGTTCTGCCTTCAACTTCTCAAGCTCCTGCTGATGCCTTTTTTCTAGTACAGTTATTTCACCTTCATATTTCCTCTGCTGTTGTTCAAACTCTGTGAAATGTTCTGCCTGGTTATCTTCCCCCTGTGATAACCTGGACAAGGAACTCTCCAGCTCAAGAATTCTCTAAAAGAAAGCAACAATCAAGGGACAACATATTCAGGTAAAACGTAGTTAAAATGATCATGTATTGTTGACTATGCACACAGGGGGTCAAATGAACCATCAAATGACATCACATTTTACATAAAACCTGCCAGAAATTCAGATCAACTTACAGTTCTAGCACTTCCCAGCTCTAGCTGTAGCTCCCTGGCTTTAGCTTCTCCTTCAGCCTGCACAGCTGACTTCTGTAGCTCTGCTTCTTCTACAGCCAAAGAAGCCTGCTGCTCTTTCTCCTGTGCTGCATTCAACAGCTCCTTACGACAATTTTCCTTAGCAACAGATAATCCATCACACACTTAGTGTCCACACCATCTTAAACAATTAAAGATTTGAAGTGAGTACAAATAAGTCAATAGATGTACCACTGCCTCAATGATCTTGGCATTCATTTGTTTGTCCTTGTTATCCAGCTCTTCTGTATGCTCCCTCTCCAATTCCGCTATCCTATCTTCTGTAGACTTCTGAAAACACAGGGAAAAGGAAAAAAAACATTGGACAACTGAACACTGGAAATGACCCAGAAATTTAGATTCCAGACATTGTTTTTCTCATCTTCAACTCTTGGGTTTAGGTCTGCAGTGAAGCTTTACACAACTGGCCCCAACAACTGTCAAGGTCACCAAGATCCAATCTTTTTCTGCATTCACATGTTTGTTGTGAAACATAAGCTCTTGACCTTCATATGCATCATTTTATGCACCGCACAGCTGCCACATGATGTTTGACTGGCTAACTGTATGAATGTGTAATTTTACATCAATGCTAAAACAAACACATGTAATTTTTATTTTGGTAGTCTGTTTTAGTGTTTTTTTTTTCTGAACATGTTATTTAGACAAAATATGGCTTTGTTTATTTGTTCAAAATAGAAATTTGGCTGACATATTTTCATAAGTAATGCTATATATTTTATAATTTTCAATTGACACAACCCTGCCATTTCCTACCTGGTGGCTGGATAGTACAGTATGGGCAATTTGGCGACACCAACCCCGACCCTGGATGTGCAAGGCGACAGTGCTAACCACTAACCCACCATGCCGACAAAAATTAAGAAACAAGTAAATCTGATTGTAATCAATTCTATTAATTCAAAGTTTTCAGAAACTTTGTATTGTGTGTGATTTACCAGAAGCAATGGGACTTTGGTCATTGTGCTCTTTGTACTTTATCAGCACCATAAAATGTCTCTTTCTTGCTTTAGGCAACACATACTGTGTATTACTTTATCTCTAAATCAATATCAGGAAGAAAATAACGGAGGTTCAACCTCTAATAGTATCTCACGATCCAGTTCAGCCTATAGCTTCACATTTAGATTTTCACTGCTTTACAGGTATAGGACAGGAAGAGCTGTATAAACTCATCACCTCGGCTAAATCAACAACGTGCCTGTTAGACCCAATCCCAACCAGATTTTTAAAAGAAGTGATGCTTACGGTTGGAGAGCCACTCCTAAACATTATTAATTCTTCATTATATCTAGGTCACGTCCCTAAACCTTTCAAGTTAGCAGTTATTAAGCCGCTTCTTAAAAAATCTAATTTGGACGCGAATGAAATAACAAATTACAGACCGATTTCAAACCTTCCGTTCAGATCAAAAATATTAGAAAAAGTAGTATCAGCTCAAATATGCACATTCTTGCAGGATAACATCCTTGAAGAATTTCAGTCAGGTTTCAGGCCCCATCATAGCACATAAACTGCACTAGTTAAGATTACAAACGACTTGTTTTTAGCTTCAGACCAAGGCTGCATCTCATTGCTAGTCCTGCTCGATCTTATTGCTGCATTCGACACTATAGATCATAATATTCTCATAGATCGCTTACAAAATTATATAGGTATTCAGGGACAGGCATTAAAATTGTTTAGATCTTACCTGTCCGATCGCTACCATTTTGTAGATCTAAATGGAGAACCGTCTGGTGTAATGCCAGTGAAATATGGGGTCCCACAAGGGTCAGTTTTAGGACCTCTGTTGTTCTCAATATACATGCTTCCCTTGGGTAACATCATTAGAAGACATGGGATTAGTTTCCATTGTTATGCTGATGATACCCAATTATATATCTCAACTAAACCAGACGAAATACCCAAGTTGTCTAGATTAACTGAGTGTGTCCAGGACATAAAAGATTGGATGACCAATAACTTTCTTTTATTAAATTCAGATAAGACAGAGATATTACTTATCGGCCCAAAAACCAGCACACAACAGCTTTCACAATTCAGCTTGTGCTTAGAAGGATGTACTGTTATTACCAGCTCAGCAGTAAAAGACCTGGGTGTAATATTAGACAGTAACTTGTCTTTTGAAAATCACATTTCAAATATCACAAAAACAGCCTTTTTCCATCTTAGAAATATTGCTAAACTTAGGAACATCTTATCCGTATCTGATGCAGAAAAACTAGTTCATGCATTCATGACCTCCAGACTGGACTATTGTAATGCATTACTAGGTGGTTGTCCTGCATCCTCAATAAACAAGCTTCAGTTAATCCAAAATGCAGCTGCCAGGGTTCTCACTAGATCCAGAAAATATGATCATATAACCCCAATATTATCATCCCTGCACTGGCTACCTGTTCAGTTTAGAATAAATTACAAAATAGTATTACTTACATACAAGGCCTTAAATGGTTTAGCTCCCACATACCTAACCAGTCTTCTGATACGCTACAATCCACCACGCGCCTTAAGATCACAAAGCTCCGGACTTCTGGTAGTTCCCAGAATTTCAAAATCTACAAAAGGGGGCGGGGCTTTTTCATATTTAGCTCCAAAGCTTTGGAATAGCCTTCCAGACAGTGTTCGGGGAGCAGACACGGTTTCTCAGTTCAAAAGTAGACTCAAGACGCATCTTTTTAATCTGGCATACACATAACTCATCCCAGTACTCATACTCCAGTACACCTATACCGAATGGCAACTACGCTAATTCTCCCCATCTGTTCTGTATTTCTCTACCCATCCCGAGGCATCGGGAGATTTTGCCAGCTTCAGTAGACAAAGGCCGACCCTGCGAGGTTCCTGAGGCGTCCAGAGAAGGACCAGCTCCAGCTGGATTCAGCTTTATGATGGTTGGAGCTACACATGCTGCTCCTGTGCTTCCAGTGATCCAGACCTCATCTGCCCTCTGCACCTACTGACTCGTCCCTATGCTGAACTGGTCTTCATGTCAATTTAAATAATTTCTGTCATATTGAATTTTCACCTGCACAACACACAAGATGTTATATCATTTCTATCTGTTATCGCCCAAATGAGGATGGGTTCCCTGTTGAGTCTGGTTCCTCTCAAGGTTTCTTCCTAATGACATCTCAGGGAGTTTTTCCTTGCCACCGTCACCCTTGGCTGCTCATCAGAGAAATTTCATTCATCATTCATTCGTCTAATTATTATCTAGACACATTTTTCTCACACATACACACTTCCAATTATTTTCTTTTCTAAATTTTTTTTCCCCTCATTTTTTGTAAATTTTATTTCATTTTTGTGAAGCTGCTTTGAGACAATGACCATTGTTAAAAGCGCTATATAAATAAAATTGAATTGAATTGATGCACACGACAATTCCTTCAATTCCAAATTTTACGTTATACAGAACTCTTTTTAACAACCATATTATTATAATTATTATTTTTGTTGTTACTGTTAATTTGTTATTATTATTATTATCATCATCATCATTATAGTCTTTTACTAAATAACAGCACCTTCATTATGGTTATGACCTCCTGTTTGACCCTGGTGAGCTCCTGTTGTAGACTCCGCCTCTCCTCCTCACTGGCCTGTTCCACCTGTTTCACCTGCTCTTCCATGCGATCCTGCAGCTGACGTCGAGCTTCTTCTGCTCTCTGTGCCATGCCAAGGGCACGTTCCAACTCCTCAAACGCTACATCAAGACCATATACTCAGTAACTGTAATACTCTCAGGAAAAAGGAAGAGAAAGAGTGTGTGTGTGTGTGTGTGTGTGTGTGTGTGTGTGTGTGTGTGTGTGTGTGTGTGTGTGTGTGAGAGAGAGAGAGAGAGAGAGAGAGCGAGATTCAAGCTCGCTCACCAGCTTTATCAGCTTTCTCTCGCTGTTCCTGTAGCTCCTCTTTCTGAGCCACAGTCTGTTGGATCCTGGTGCGCAACTGAGCAATCTCCTCCTCCTTCATCTCCAGGGTCTCATGCATTTGCCGTTTGGTCTCAGCAATAACCATACCCTGGCAAATCCAATCAGAGAGCAACTTAACATTTTTAATCAGGATTTAATGACAATCTGTTATATGCTTTTATTTGCTTCAGTCTCTAACAAAATTCTCATCAGGTGTGACGTCTTGCTGGAAATTTTTTGAGAGGCGTTAACTTTAAATCAAAACCTATTACACTTTTAGAATCAACACTGAATAAGATCGTTTTTATGATGCGAAGACACTGATACCATTGTGCAAAGCAAAGTAATACACTCCTAACTGCACAACAGCAGATCATTAATTCTGTAAATGTGCCGACCACAGTTATGCAAACAAGAATGACTTCCCAGTTTTCCCATTTATCATCACAACCTGAAATTTGGATTCCTTCTGACACTTTGCATTGAACACAACCATGTGGGACCCGTAGTATTACTGTCTTTCAGTAAAGAGGTTGAAGGTTTAATGTTCAGCCTAGAACACTGTGTGCACCACAGGAGCAAAAACTTCACAGGAAATTCACATTTCACAGGAAACCTGGGTAGTTCACATTACTTTAAATCACACGGAGATGTACTCAAAGCACCAATTAAAGCAAGACTAAGCTCCCAAATAAATTTTTACTGTACATGTTTTAAAGAAACAATAATTACACTATTTCAAGTTTCACTTGCTGTATATAAGGCTTTTCATAAATCAAAGAAAAACTGTTTAGAGAACAATTAAAAATGCAACCATAAAGCGCACATCATTGATATTCATTCATTATTTAGTTTTACTAATGAAGCCACTATGTGTCTGAAAGTAAGTGTGTTTCTCTTACCTTGTCCTGTTCGAGCTGCTCAACTAGGTTCTTGGCATCCCTGAGCTGTGTGATCAGCTTGGTCTTCTCACTGGTGTGAAGTTCCTTAAAAAATAATTACATTAAAAATAAGTATTCCAGGGTGTGTTTTTAATACCTGCAGCCTTTCAGCACTAGTTAGGAAATCAATGAGACACCATCAAACACTGATTAAAATTAATTAATTAATTAATTAACAAACTAATTTATATCATTTAAATGAGCAGGCTGTTCTTAAACATTCTTAATGATCTAAGAATCCCAACAAAAACACCTACTGCTGGTGACCAAAGATTTAACTCACTTAAAACAGTAGAATGTGCTGTTAAATTGTGAACATGTCAGGCAAACTTGACAGAGATAATCAATTTACAAACACAAATAATTATCTGCAGAGACGTGACAAAGAGACATACCCTCTGTGTATTTCATTTATTTAAACAGAACGTATACATGCATACATCAGTGCAAATATTGGCAGCATACTAAAGGTACAGTATACACATCAGGGACAATATTGGCATTCTGCAACTTATAAGGTGCAGGATAAATAAGTGTAAAAGAGACTTTAGGAATCTTTACAAAAAGGTACACACATTAGTGGTTGTACCAGTCATTAATTGGAAAAAGGTTTGTAGAAATGGTTAAAAAGTTAAACCTGAAAATAAGTTGATTCAGCTTTAATGTAATCAGTGATATTCTTTCAGGTTGAAGCTCATATACACGTCTGCCTTGTCTTTCTGTACGGCAGAACTCTCTGCCTAGCTTATTAATACAAAGAAATAAAATCTTGGGTGTATAACTTACACCTTGTTTCTGCCAAGTTGTACGTCTTTCATCAAGAATCAAATACACTTCCTGTTCGGTAATCAGAGAGTAAATCGCAGATTCACAGAAGAGAAATCAACGCATATAGCCAGACCTAGGGTTGATTTTTTGATTTTATTTATGCTGCAAGTTTAAGGCAGATACTAAAGGACCAGCAAAGTTTTATTAAATACGGTTCAGGCAGTTTAGCTCAATGCTGTGATCAGCTGGAGAGATGTACAGATACACACCTGAAATGTTTTTTTTTAACTGGTTTTGTTCCTTCACTGAATGAAACAAAGATATAATTGAAAAAGTGAGTTCTAATCAATGTACAGACTGTGTGTGTGTGTGTGTGTGTGTGTGTGTGTGTGTGTGTTTATAACAGCTCTAATGCAAGGTGCTGTTAATTGGTGGTTGTTGAGGCTGGTACAGTAACTCTAAATGAACTTATTCTCTCCAGGAGAGGTAGGTTTTGGTCTCGTCTTCATTGGAAGGTCTTCATGAGAGCCAGTTTCATCATGGGTTTTGCAAATGCACAACACTGTTCTTGCAAGAACGATTCCAGAAAGGCTGGTCTGACCTCAGTGTCTTAAATTAACAACTCACTGTTGTTGTTGTTACATAATTGCCTAATTCCATATGTGTTATTTCATAGATTTGAAATCCCCAGTATTGTTCTAGAATATAGGCGATAAATCATGAAACAAAAATGAAATTTGCAAGTGATCCCAAACTTTTGAGTGTTAGTGTGTGTATGTGTATATACACACACACACACACCCACGTACACACACACACTGTACAGCCGTCTAATTTCAGCAAACATTTCAGTATATCTTCTTAAAGGACAATACTATAGAAATTGAATATATTTTAAACTTGGATATATTTTAGAGTCAATGTGCAGCTTGTATAACAGTATAGATTTACTGTCAGCCATATATATATATATATAATACAGCCATTATTGTCAAATAGATGGCAACAAAAGTTAGAACAGCCTAAGTGATAACATCTTTAACCAGTCACATATCCTATTCATCATGTTCATGTTTTTGTCAATGACCTTCTATGTCTCCAGACCTGAAGCCTACTGAGCACCTGTGTGGCCTCGTCAAGCAGAAGGTAGCAAAGTGCCATGTGTTTAACCTCCAGCAGCTCCGTGATATCATTATGGAAGAGTGGACGAGGATCCCGGAAACAACATTGCAGCTCTGCAATTATTCCATAACAAGGAGAATTAAGGCTGTATTAGATAATGATGCTCACACAAAATATTGGCACTTCAGACACAGTTTTGTGTGTGACGCTTCTTTGGGGCTTCTCCACACCGTAACTCTCCTGGATGTGGGAAAGACAGTGCAGGTGGACTTTTGCTGCTGGCACCAGCTGCAATGAAACCGATGTTTGGCACTGGCACGAGTGACCAAAGGTTTGGCTATAGCAGCCCGGGCATGTGCATTGACCCTGTAGAGCTCCAGACCAACAGTATTGGTGGAAACAGGAGAGTTGAGGTGCACATTTCATTCTGCAGTGAGTTGGGCAGCTGTGGTTTTATGCTTTTTGGATACAATCCGGGTTAGAACCCAGACATCCCTTTCAGACAGCGTCGTCTTACGTCCACTTGCGTCCTACTCCCAGAGGTGTCAAGTAACGAAGTACAAATACTTCGTTACCTTACTTAAGTAGAAATTTTGGGTATCTATACTTTACTGGAGTAATTATTTTTCAGCCGACTTTTTACTTCTACTCCTTACATTTTTAAGCAATTATCTGTACTTTCTACTCCTTACATTTTAAAAACAGCCTCGTTACTCTATTTTTATGATCAGAACGCGCAACCCCTCCGGTCGCATGATAAGAACGCGCACAACTTTTACTTTTATACTTTAAGTAGTTTTGAAACCAGTACTTTTAAACTTTTACTTAAGTAAAAAGCTTGGGTTGATACTTCAACTTCTAAAGAAGTATTTTTGAACCCTAGTATCTATACTTCTACTCAAGTAATGAATGTGAATACTTTTGACACCACTGCCTACTCCTGATGATGTGGTTCGTTCTTCTTGGTGGTATGCTGACGTTACCCTGGATACCATGGCTCTTCATACATCTTGGCGAGACATGCACCTATAATCTGTCCTCTTTTGAACTGTGATATGTCACCCATAATGTTGTGTGCATTGTAATATTTTAAGCAAAACTGTGCTATTACTCTGCTAATTTAACCTTCACACTCAGAACATTCCACCAGTAAGAGCTGAGTGTGAAGATTTGCCTCCAGGCTGGTCAAATTTAGCCATGAAACCTCCAACACTAAACTGGCCAGTGTTTCAGTTTCATTGTGAAATACACACACACATTATATATATATATATATATATATATATATATATATATATATATATATACACACACACACACACACACGCGCGCACACACACACACTGTACAAATAGAAATTGTACAGAATACTACAGTTAATAATTTCAGGTAATAAGGTGTAGGTGGTTTAAAGTTTAGGGGTGTAGAGTTCAGCAGGGTGATGGTTACGGGGCAGGAGGTCAGGCAGTTTGTCACCTGGTTGGGAGGAGACCCTGATAATGCTGTGTGCTCTGAGAAGGCACCTACTATTTATATGTTTAATACATTTTATCGCTGAGAGTTTGATTCCACTGAATGTTACACAATTAATTATTAACGCACATGTGATTCATGGAGGGGATTGTAATTTAAATGAGGAATTGCACTTTTTTGCACCATTTTTTCCATAACTTATACAACCTAATTATGTACAACTCCATCAGACCTTTAGGCAATTAAATACAAACCTTCATCTTTTCTAGTTCTTGCAGTCTCTCCTGCAGTTGCTGCTGCAGGGCATCGTTCTCACTGCTGAGCTGAACACTGCGCTCTTTGCTGGTGTTAATCATCTCCTTGCAACGCTGCAGTAGTGTCTCCTGCCTCCGCACTCGTTTCTGCAAAACTTCCAAGTCAGCAGTGTTGACTGGCATACCACTGCCCCCTGCTGCATGCACAGGTACATGCACACAGACACATTATTTTTACTTAATATTTTGTGTTAATTATTTTTATGTATTTATTTTTTTGGGCTGTGGAACAAATAATTTTAACTTCCATTATTATTTATGGGAAAATTTAATTTGCTTTACGACAAATTATGCTCCTAATCCGAGGTTCCACTGTATATATTTGGCAGATGGAAAGCATACATGTGTATGTTTTTTGTGTTAGTTCATTTTTATTTTATTATTATTATTATTATTATTATTATAACAGCTCAAGGAGCAACATGTTTGTGCACTTTCTAAAGATTTTAGTTCTGTTTTAGAATAAAGGGTTGGAAATTAATGCATTTCTTGTTTTTAGTTTTTTTTTTTAATTGACAGATTAATCGATTATTAAAATAATCGTTAGTTGCAGCCCAAAATATAATTACACCACGTTCCAAATTATTATGCAAATTGGATGTAAGTGTCATAAACATTAAATGTTTAGTGTTTAAATTAAACTCATGGATGGTGTCGTGTCTCAGGGCTCTTTGGATCACTGAAATGAATCTCAGACACGTGTGATAATTAGTTTGCCAGATGAGGCCAATTAAAGGAAAAGTACTGAAGAAGGTTCCACATTATTAAGCAGGACACAGGTTACAAGCTATATGGGAAAGAAAAAGGATCTCTGCTGCCGAAAAGCCTCAACTAGTGCAATGCCTTGGACACGGTATAAAAACATTAGATATTTCATGAAAACTTAAGCGTGATCATCGTACTGTGAAGACATTTGTGGCTGATTCAGTGCACAGACAGGTTCGTGCAGATAAAGGCAGAATGAAGAAGGTTTCTGCAAGACAAATTCATCAGATTAAGAGAGCAGCTGCTGAAATGCCATTACAAAGCAGCAAACAGGTATTTGAAGCTGCTGGTGCCTCTGGAGTCCCGCGAACCTCAAGGTGTTGGATCCTTTAGAGGCTTGCAGTTGTGCATAAACCTACTATTCGGCCCCTAATCAATGCTCACAAGCAGAAACGGTTGCAGTGGGTCCAGGCATACATGAAGACTAGTTTTTAAACAGTCTTGTTTACTGATGAGTGTCGTGCGACCCTGGATGGTCCAGATGGATGGAGTAGTGGATGATTGGTGGACGGCCATCATGTCCCAAACAAGGCTGCGACGGCAACAAGGAGGTGCCGGAGTCATGTTTTGGGCCGGAATCATGGGGAGAGAGCTGGTAGCCCCTGTAGGGTCCCTGAAGGTGTGAAAATGACCTCTGCAAAGTATACTGACAAAAAGAAGAACCGTGCCTTCCGTAACAAAATCAACTTCATGCACGACAATGCACCATCTCATGCTGCAAAGAATCCCTCTGTGTCATTGGCTGCTATGGGAATAAAAGATGAGAAACTCATGGTGTGGCCACCATCCTCCCCTGACCTCAACCCCATTGAGAACCTTTGGAGAATCCTCAAAGATCTATGAGGGTGGGAGGCGGTAGGATTCTAAACAGCAGCTCTGGGAGGCTATTCTGACATCCCGCAAAGAAACTCAAGCAGAAACTGTCCAAAAACTCACAAGTTCAGTGGATCCAAGAATTGTGAAGGTGATATGAAAGAAGGAGTCCTATGTTAAGATGTAACATGTAGCCCTGTTAGGATGTTTTTGATTGAAATAGTTTTGGATTTCAGTAAATATGACCTCATAATGCTGCAAATTCAACAAAAGCCTATTTTCAGTTCTTTACAACCTATAAAATGTTTTAACTCATAATAATTTGGAACAGTGCGTTTTCAGTTTTTTTTTCTATATAAACATTATCATTAGGAGGTTTGTTCAATAAAAAAAAAAATTATACCCTAATAGTTGATGACTAGAAAATTATACTGACTGTCATTTGAATTTACTAATTATGAAAATCAGAGAAAGAAATCATTTGCGTAATAATTTGGAACGCAGTGTATAAGCACAAACTAAGCAGTACAACTATACAAGGCTGTGCATTGCAAATTACATGTTTTAAATCATGAACAGAATCAGTAGCACCATGTATTTTGCACGTACATTGATTTTGTTCCACACTATCCACCTGGGTGGCGTTTTGGGGGTCAGAGTTTATCTCTGTAGAATCATCTGTCTGGGTGTCAGTTGTATCAGGTGAGACCAAAGCCTCAGGGCAGCCATGCAGCCTTTTCTTCATAAGGGCAACCTAAATCCAAAAAGAAGTTCCAGCATTAGTGTGTGCCAGCACTAATGACACTAGCAAAGACATATGTAAACCTAGTTCTGCCAATCGATTAAAAAATTTTGTTACTTTAGTTGGAATGGTTTAGTTAATTAGTCATAGTCTGTGATTAATCATGATTAAACACAATTTTAAAATACTCAGATTTGCTTTTATTATAAACGTGCAATGTTGGAATAAAGAAATGCATGTCAAACTGGTTAGAGAAAACAGATTATGCAGTATAATAATATCTCAAACATTAACATTCAACAAACATTGAATTCAAATCTTTCAAATGGGAACAGCTGGGTAGAATACGGTGTGGCAACCAACCTATGGCGAGGCTCGAACCACGATCCTCATATACGAAAAGCAATAACCTAGAATCTTAGTCGCCTGAGCCACCACTCCCACGTTTTACATTTAATGTATTCTTGTAAAAACAGTTCTCTCTGAGGGTGGCTCTAGCACACAAATTTCATCTATCAGCATGTTATTCTGTTATTCAGCTGTTATTCAGACAAGTTATGTAATCTGTAAGCCAGACAGCAGTCATTCCATTATTGTGTGTGTGAAATATGGCTGCACGATATTAGGAAAATATGCGATATTGTTGTTGAATATTGCGATGACGATATTTCTTGCGATATAACATTTCCCTAGAGAAATGCATTTTTTTATTATTATTATTGCCTATTTTTATTATTATTTATTTATATGTAATGATGATACTAAAATAAACAGGTAATAGATATTCATCTGATGTAATTAAATCTAATTCAGGCTAAAAAGAAACTATATGTCAAGGAAGTTGCAAATATTTAGACTTCAAAACACTATGAATGACTTAAACCCCTCAGCAGATATTCTGACTTCTGGTTTGCTGTTACTATAAACCTGCCAACACAATATGAATTACTTTCAAACATTACTGTTTATTTACATGTAACCGTGTAACACTCATCAATAGTGTCTTACAACAAGAGCATCTTTTAAACTAAATATTCTCTTTGGCTTGCCTGTTTTTTTTTTTAATAAAAATAAATATTATTAAACAAAAAATAAATTAAAAAAATACTATTTGTCACACACACACGCACGCACGCACACACACACACACACACACACACACACACACACACACACACACACACACGCTCCGCGACCGGCACTAGGACCCAGAAGTAATGCGGGCGCGAACCCGGAAGTATAAGAGGAGTAAACAAACTAGTGCATACAGCTTAGTCACTGAGTTCACCATGTCGGTTCAGATTCGAGTGTGTGTTTATAGGACGCGGGTTAAATGTGTGTGTTTCCGTTGCTCCCCTTCTGTGAGAGTCCTTAAACTAATTCGCGTGGTTATCCTGCCTACTTGCTTGCTTCCGCGTTTGGGTTTACCGTCTATAAAGGGCTAACGGCTAATCGCGGCTAGCGGCTAATCGCTAAATCTTCTGATCATCCGGGGTTAGTTCGCGACAGAATGAAGTATAAAGATATAAATAATATATATATATAAATATATATATATATATATATATATATATATATATATATATATATATATATATATATACACAAAAAGATATAAGCAGGTATAAACATAGTAAGGGCCCATCTGATTGGTCAAATTTGGACACACAAATGCTTGGCAAATGAAGTATTTATCGCAACTCCTTGCGATATGGTTATCGCGCATGCCATTATCGCGATAACGATATTTTTTCGATATATCGTGCAGCCCTAGTGTGAAAGTCGTCCTACAAGGCCCGTCCCCGATAACCCGCCCACGTCAGTTATACCCCAAATCTCACCTATGCAGTTTGACTATGCGAGGACCGCCGTGCGGAAAGATGGAAACCTAAACACAGCACCAAAACTCGTGGTGAATCATAATGAACCGTACTACCGGATGTAACCAGCGTTAAACCGCGTAGGTGAGACGGGGGTATTAGTAGGTGAGACGGGGGGTATTAGTAGGTGAGACGGGGGTATTAGTAGGTGAGACGGGGGGTATTAGTAGGTGAGACGGGGGGTATTAGTAGGTGAGACGGGGGGTATTAGTAGGTGAGACGGGGATATTAGTAGGTGAGACGGGGATATTAGTAGGTGAGACGGGGGTATTAGTAGGTGAGACGGGGGTATTAGTAGGTGAGATGGGGGTATTAGTAGGTGAGATGGGGGTATTAGTAGGTGAGATGGGGGTATTAGTAGGTGAGATGGGGGTATTAGTAGGTGAGATGGGGTATTAGTAGGTGAGATGGGGGTATTAGTAGGTGAGATGGGGGTATTAGTAGGTGAGATAGGGGTATTAGTAGGTGAGATAGGGGTATTAGTAGGTGAGATGGGGGTATTAGTAGGTGAGACGGGGGTATTAGTAGGTGAGACGGGGGTATTAGTAGGTGAGATGGGGGTATTAGTAGGTGAGATGGGGGTATTAGTAGGTGAGACGGGGGTATTAGTAGGTGAGATGGGGGTATTAGTAGGTGAGATGGGGGTATTAGTAGGTGAGACGGGGGTATTAGTAGGTGAGATGGGGGTATTAGTAGTTAACAGATTATGGGCCAAACTTGTCTGGGTGATGGTAGAATAATTATAAAGGATCTCGACTAAAACAACATCCATGAGGAATCACAAAGGAGTTTTTATTTTCTGCAATGGAAAACTACTCTACAGCGTTACTTTCTGATAAAAGTAACTAGTTAATGTAACTGATTACTTTTTAAAGACAGTAATTTTGTAATGTAATTAGTTAACTTTAAAAATGAACATCCCCCAACACTGTTCCTCAATCATCTTCTTATCCCAGTTAAACGTGTCATTATTACACACAGCCAGGCAGCCGTGCTGCGTTTATGCCATTAGGGTCAAACTTGGTCATAAAATGAATTTGCGTACAAAAAATATCAGTGCCTTATAATTTCTAGATTAATCACATGCTTTAACGTGTTAATATTGACAAGCCTATTAAAAACACATACCTGAGTCTGCAGGACAGTAATCATCTGGTCTTTTTCCTCTAGAACAGCATCAAACTCCTCTTGCAGGTGCTTTTTAGCTTGTTGATCCATCTGCAGCTCCTGGCACACAGACACAGTGGAACAGAATGGAATGATTAAAATACTTGCTATCCGCTTTCACCCAAACGAGGATGGGTTCCCTATTGAGTCTGGTTCCTCTCAAGGTTTCTTCCTACTGTCATCTCAGGGAATTTTTCCTTGCCACTGTCGCCGTCGTCCTCGATTTGCTCATCAGGGACAATCTTACGTATGAACTGTGAATGTGTATGAATCAAAATGATAATTCTTTTGATTGAGTAAAGCTGCTTTGCAACAATGTCAATTGTTAAAAGCACTATACAAACAAATTTTAACTGAATTAAAATGGGTAACATCTATGCATTTTCTGCAACCAACTTTATAATAACCACAAGCTCATGACCCTTATTACCCATATTAACATTTCACTTATCGTTGATGATTCATGGAAGAACTACAGATTACCAAGAACAAAATCCAATAAATAGCCTTCTGCTTCTATTCAGCTGAAAGTAGAAGAAATTTAGAAGGAAAAAATAAGTCAGTGAGTGCGTGGTCATACCTCTCTGAGCTCCCCTATTCTCCGTAGCGCTTTGTCTTGACTCTGACTGAGGATTGCCTGAGAAATAAAGATGATACACATCTTTTAAGAATCACAAAACACCTTTATTGACATTAAAAAAACATGCACAGACCAACTGGTAATCAAAGTCAGATGTTTAGTCTTTGGAATATTTTGTGACAGTTGTTAATAATATGAGAATTTATGCACATATTTCTTTAGACATTCAAAATGATCACTGTGGACAGACCAAATTAGTGATATATAAATTACCTGTGTTTTCTCTTTATCTCTTTGTACTGTCCTGTAAGATGTTACCAGCTAGTGGAAAGTGAAGAGAAAAGACAGAACAAAATTAAGTAAAACTCATCATGACACTTAACATGCCCTTTCCAATATGCTTACTTATTATGAAAAGAATTCCAGAAAATCCTGGAAAATGTAAAGTCATTTACATTAAAAATAAACCTAATAAATCTTATAAATTTAACCTAATAAAGCTAATAAAATGTCTTTATTTAAATTAATAATTATTATTAATAATTAATCAATAATTTTTTAATAATTAATGCCCTTCAATTGTGCAAAAAAATGATTGAGATTAAACAACTGTTGTCACATTCTATTGCACAATGATGTTCTCATTTTGTGTCATAAATGCAGCGCATCCATATGTTTTACAGCCATGCACTTTCACTCATCACGTACAGCCCACAAACACATTCTCAGACAGGATGTGGCGTTTACCTTTTTTTTATTTATTTAAAATAACAAATAAAAACTTTTTTGCTTTGAAGTTCAATAAATGCACAATGTTTCCAAAGTCAAATGAGTCATGACCTCAACACTAACCAAAATAATTGTAATGATTTTTCTGAGCTCTCTCAGAGGGGCGGGATGATGGGTATTTCGTGCTCCCACATAAATCACGGCTCTACAGCCAATCAAGGGCATCAGTGAGCTCACGCAAGCGGAAGGAGCGGATAGCGCTGTCCTCCGAGTGTGTTACGCCGCCCCCAACGCGCGTGAGCAAACAGTTCGAAAAGATGCGGTCGGCTGGCGTCACGTGATTCAGAGGAAACACGTGCTAGTCTTCGGTCCTCCTGACTGTGTGGTAGTAGTAGCCTTAATATGGGAGAGCCCTAGTGACGGGGAGGAATTGGATATGACTAAATTAGGGAGAAACTCGGGGAAATTAAAAAAAATAAAAAAAAAAAGCCTTAAACTAGATAATTAAAGCAGCTGGCAACCATTTTTTTTTAAACCCTAACTCATGCAGCAAGCATCATTCTAATTTCTTAAACAACCATGTTTGGAGACAAATCATGTTGTCATGGAAATGATGCTACTGTGTTTTAGAAGCCTGAAATTATGGGGCACGTAACAAGTAAAGAAAACAAATGACTGAAATTGGGTTAAGGACCGTTAACTTACTGGACAAAATGTGGTCAGAAAATAAAAATAATTAACGACTTTGGTTTAAAAAAAAAATAAATGTAATCACTAAATGATTGACATTAAATTGTTAAAAATGGATTGAGACTAAGCAGCTGTGTGCCCCTGAGCAAACCACTCGTTAGTGAGACTAATAAGAAAAAAAAGGTTTCAACTTGAGCTGGATGCATGAGAAATCGTGTTCACACATGCCACTGAACCGCTTAGGGATCTGCTAGAGAAGACAAATCAAGATCTCAAGTAAAACTATTGAAACTATAAATATTGAACTAACTATAAGCGTTCCAACAAAATATTAGAAAGTTTTATTCTGGCTAGACAGTGGATAATTTCCCTGCATATAAATTACATATGTTGGCTACCTAATGTAGTTATAAAACATTATTACATTTTAATACAACAATGCCAAACTGTAACATGGTTTCTAAAGCCATTTTTTGAGACTTTAGAAAAACATTTACTTCAGACTTTGCAAATACCTCAGAGTATTTCCCTCTATAGTTTGCTAGGCTCTTTTCCACCCTATGAAGTCGATATAAGAGTTGGTCTTTGGACAGAGCCTCTGCATTGGCAGGTGCATCTTCAGTTTCACTTTCAATGTCCAATGGAGGGTCGAAAGCAGGGGATCCTGGGACCTCATTCTCCCCCAGAGGAGTGAGGGATTCCCGTGACGAGCTACGAACCAGACTGTCCTTTGATCCAGAGCGGAAAAGTCCCTCAGCACGTCCGGAAACCCGAAAAAGTGACTCAACTGAGGACACCCTCTGCTGCAGCTTCTGTGCAAGAGACTGTGACTCCTCTCTCTGAATGAGACGAGATAAATGACATAGTGTGAGAGCTCGTACCACTAAAATCATACATCAAGACAAAAAAAGGACATGAGCAAATAAAGGAATCACTATTACTTCATAACCAAGATGGAAAATGTCAATTGAATGTATATTAAATACTGTTATTTTTTATGTGTACAGCAATATCAAATTGTTGCGCTACTTGCCAAGGGAGACGAAGCGCCATCTCCATTCATGCTTTCACTGGAAGAACCATCTGCTTTTTTAGTGATGGTCTGAAGAGGACAGAAATTAAGAAATTATCAGTGGAAAAAAAAGTTTAATAATTGTAATATATTAGTAAACTATTACTATAGCAGGATGCACCCTGATTACTGTAGATGCAATATTAATATTGCAATGAGCAATGCAAGGGCTTCTGGCTGCTCCCACATGCAGTCCTAGCACCATGAAAGAGAGCACTGGATAAAGACAATAGACCAGTTACACTGTACATAAAGCAGCCAGAACGCCACAAAACTGTTCCAATTAGACTGGACATGAAGACAGAGCTCAAGTTTTTTAAAAAATTAAATAAAATAAAAAAAGTGTTTTTCTCTTTATGACAAATTTCACTAGAGGAGTTCCAGCCAGACTTAATACAAGTCACTGATGGGTAGTATGTGCGCAGATGCACAAAATCCTCACCACAATCAACTCTATCGAACTTTATATAGCCTAGACCAAATAATCTACAGCTCAAACTCAAGTCTGTGAAAAACAAACATTAAGGAAACAGGAAAATTCCTCCAACACATTTAATCCATAATGTATAAAACATGCTACTAGCAAAGTTTTAAATAAATGTAAATACAGTGCTGACGGAAAGTCACACATATCTTTAAATTGATCCAAATCCCCCCGCCTCATCATTCTACACACAACCTTCAACAAGTTTGTGTTTGGAGTGTTTTGCTAATTTATTTATTTTAAAAAAAGGAGATATGTCATTCACAGAAGCACTCACACTCATCACTACCTACTTGGATAAAGACCACGTTTGGCAGAAATGACAGCATCAATTCTGCGTGTGAATTTTGCTGCAAGCTTGTCACACGTTTCTTTTAGAAGTTTCATTCTTCTTGGCAGAATAGTACAAGCTAGGTAGATGGGCAACATCGGCACAGGCATTTTCAGGTCTCTCAAGAGTTGCTCTATTGGATTCACCTCTGGCTTGATTTTTACAGTGTTGTTCTGAATCTACTCCTGTATGGTATGATTTTGGTAGTTGCTTTGTTGAACTGTTGATCCAGCTTGAGACCCTGAGTACTCTGGAGAAGATTAGTCAGGACTAGGGTTGGGTATCGTTTGTTTTTTTTTCGATACCGGTGCCAAATCGATACTTTGAAAACGGTACCGGTGCCAAAACGGTGCCTGAATCGATACTTTTAAGCCACAAAATTATAGTGGATGACTCAAGAATTAATTTTTATTGAACAAAAAATTTTATGCTTAAAATTGAATATATTAAAAGTTTAAAGTATATATGAACATGTAAGCTTCAAATTTTAGCAATTCTTTTGCAGAAATTTCACCATATTTGCCTTTTCTGTCAAAATACGACACCTTTCCTGACTTATTGCCCTGCACAGGACATGTATAGCCTTCTTTACAATGGTAAATGGGGTCACTGTTGTAGTGCTACTAGTACAGGCTGGAAAGCCATAATTATAAACAGAATCCATGTTACATTAGTTTTTTACAAATCGTTTGACTATTTGTTAGCATGAATGCAAGATTTGCATTTTGCTATTAACATTACATTATCCTACTACTAACCTGCGGAAAGGCTGCTGACGTCATCATAATCGGTGACTCCTTTTTGCTACAGTTGGTGTGACTGGGACTGAGGGTCGTCCACACTGATAGCGCCAGCTGTTGTCCACAAGAAAACACGGTGCAGCCCTCTGCTTTAAACTTTATTCCGTCTGCCCTCGAATGTTTCATTAGATTTGACGTGTTTCCGCCTTTACACGAAACTACTGTGAAACATTTGCTGCACGTCACGGTGCCGGAATCCTATCTTGTGAAATACAGCCACACTTTCGACTGTTTAGTTTAAGGCATTTAAACGAAAGTTGTTTAATTTAGCATGCTAAGCTATCGGTAGACCGCCTGCTGCCGTCAGAGCGAGTGTAACGTTAGTTACTGCATTCACGCGCATCTCGGATGGTGTCTCATTTCCGGATGATTTGTGCTTTTAATTTCTTTAATTTAATCTAATAAACTATTAATCTACAAAAATATATGAATCTAGAGAACAAATATTTCAATCAACAGTTCAGGCATTTAAGTGGCACCGAAATGAGGCACCGAAATTCGCGTTGTTTCGGTCCGGTAAATACCGGTTCTATAGGTACCGGTGCCGTCTTGGTACCGGTGTTCGGTACACAACCCTAGTCAGGACTGCTCTTTATATTTCTGCATCCATTTTTTTCCTATACTGACTTGTCTCACAGTCCCAGCTGCAGTAAAATGTGCCTCTAAAATTGACTCTTTCCTGTTGTCTCCTTCTCCATCCTTCTTAGATTCTGTTTATTGACGTAAGCCAGATGCTAAACAGATGATTAGTACTGTATACAAGTTATTAAAAACAAGTAATTCAGCCACATTAGATGTACTTAAAGGTAAAAGGACAAATTTCAGAAAGATGCATAGAGTTTAATTAATTTAATAAAACATGGAATTTACTCATCTTCAGTTTGCCTTAAACACACAATCGTTCAATTTAAAACTGTACACCGGCTTAACTGGTCCAAGCTAAGATCAGAAAGGATTTTGACCCCATATGTGACCAATGTAAGCAGGAACCAGCTATACTACTGCATATGTTCTGGATACGCCCAAAGTTATATCATTTTTGGAGTTTTATTTTTGATACCTTGTCAGAAATATGCCAAATACCATTAGAACCATCCCCATTTATTGCACTTTGTGATGTTGACTCAAGTGGTGCTCGCCTGAATGATGACCAGGCCAATATGATAGCCTTTAGCTCCCTTCTCGCTAGGAGAATGATCCTATTTACAGTAGGTGGACAAGCGGTATGTTACTTTTACCGTCGCGGCGTATGGCGACAGCATTTGAGTTTGTGCGTTTGCTGGCTTTTACCGCCGAGTGGCGCTATATAACTATAGACTGACGCCTCAGGCCTTAGTTTGTTCTCTCCAGGCTTAATGAGGCTCAGGTCGTCCACATCCGCACGTAGTTGCAGCTAAAATCAAGTGAAACATTGTAATTAAACGAATTCATAAGCACAATAGTAATATTACAGTACAAATTTATCATTAAAATTAATTTTAATATATTTAGGATCGAATTTAAGCAACGTAAACGTTAACACACTGAGCCTTTAGATTTTATGTGTAATTAGAAAAGCTACGCATGTACGGTCTTGTGTCATCTTATATTTTGTGTTCTTTAAATTTGAAGTAGATTTATTAACCAAAATAAATTAAACTAAATGACCATAAAATTTAAACCTTGTCAGATGTGCAAAAACTATATAGTAAAACTATATAAGCTACATAGCCTTTATAAGAGACTACTTTCATTTAGGTGCGCTCACAATGACGAAAAAACGTTATGATTTTATAATAACTATTAAAAAATTTTATTAATAAAGAAAGCAAACAGGGTGCGCTGTTCTGTATTATTTACAGTGAACTTGAGCGCGTCAGAAAATGAAGCGAAACTCCGCGTATACTCGCCTCACAGACGTGAAAAATATATACAATGGTGTGAAAAACTATTTGCCCCCCTCCTGATTTCTTATTCTTTTGCATGTTTGTCACACAAAATGTTTCTGATCACCAAACACATTTAACTATTAGTCAAAGATAACACAAGTAAACACAAAAAGCAGTTTTTAAATGAGGGGTTTTATTATTTAGGGAGGAAAAAAATACAAACCTACATGGTCCTGTGTGAAAAAGTAATTGCCCCCTGAACCTAACTGGTTGGGCCACCCTTAGCAGCAATAACTGCAATCAAGCGTTTGCGATAACTTGCAACGAGTCTTTTACAGCGCTCTGGAGGAATTTTGGCCCACTCATCTTTGCAGAATTGTTGTAATTCAGCTTTATTTGAGGGTTTTCTAGCATGAACCGCCTTTTTAAGTTCATGCCACAACAACTCAATAGGATTCAGGTCAGGACTTTGACTAGGCCACTCCAAAGTCTTCATTTTGTTTTTCTTCAGCCATTCAGAGGTGGATTTGCTGGTGTGTTTTGGGTCATTGTCCTGCTGCAGCACCCAAGATCGCTTCAGCTTGAGTTGACGAACAGATGGCCGGACATTCTCCTTCAGGATTTTTTGGTAAACAGTAGAATTCATGGTTCCATCTATCACAGCAAGCCTTCCAGGTCCTGAAGCAGCAAAACAACCCCAGACCATCACACTACCACCACCATATTCTACTGTTGGTATGATGTTCTTTTTCTGAAATGCTGTGTTACTTTTACGCCAGATGTAACGGGACACGCACCTTCCAAAAAGTTCAACTTTTGTCTCGTCGGTCCACAAGGTATTTTCCCAAAAGTCTTGGCAATCATTGAGATGTTTTTTAGCAAAATTGAGACGAGCCTTAATGTTCTTTTTGCTTAAAAGTGGTTTGCGCCTTGGAAATCTGCCATGCAGGCCGTTTTTGCCCAGTCTCTTTCTTATGGTGGAGTCGTGAACACTGACCTTAATTGAGGCAAGTGAGGCCTGCAGTTCTTTAGATGTTGTCCTGGGGTCTTTTGTGGCCTCTCGGATGAGTTGTCTCGGCGCTCTTGGGGTAATTTTGGTCGGCCGGCCACTCCTGGGAAGGTTCACCACTGTTCCATGTTTTTGCCATTTGTGGATAATGGCTCTCACTGTGGTTCGCTGGAGTCCCAAAGCTTTAGAAATGGCTTTAAAACCTTTACCAGACTGATAGATCTCAATTACTTTTGTTCTCATTTGTTCCTGAATTTCTTTGGATCTTGGCATGATGTCTAGCTTTTGAGGTGCTTTTGGTCTACTTCTCTGTGTCAGGTAGCTCCTATTTAAGTGATTTCTTGATTGAAACAGGTGTGGCAGTAATCAGGCCTGGGGGTGACTACAGAAATTGAACTCAGGTGTGATAAACCACAGTTAAGTTATTTTTTAACAAGGGGGGCAATCACTTTTTCACACAGGGCCATGTAGATTTGGAGTTTTTTTTCTCCCTTAATAACGTAAACCTTCATTTAAAAACTGCATTTTGTGTTCAATTATGTTATCTTTGACTAATAGTTAACAGTTTTTGATGAGCAGAAACATTTAAGTGTGACAAACATGCAAAAGAATAAGAAGGGGGCAAATAGTTTTTCACACCACTGTACTTATAGAAAGCGAAATATCTGCTTTTATATAAAATAATAAATAATGGAAAACAAATTATTAGATTCTGTAATTCGTCTGAAAAGTGTATTGTAGGCGCGTTCACTAGTGCAGGAACGACATCACCTTCAGCACAGCCGAAACCAAAGAAATCACCAATTTATCACTGAATTATGTGATGGTCAGAGTGAGTTTCCTTGCTGTTTTACGGCTCTTTATCGGAGTAAATCATTCAGTAAAAAGCCTGTAACTTTCCATGTAATACAGGTATATCTGTATGAATAAAATGTTTAAATGTATGTAATGTATGTATCATGAGCTATTGATCAGTGACTTATGTAAACGACTCAGTTTAGATGTATGTAAATGCTGCACTGTTTGGGGGATGGACGTGCTAATGATGATCTGGTCTGCTGTGTGTGTGTGTGTGTGTGTGTGTGTGTGTGTGTGTGTGTGTGTGTGTGTGTGTGTGTGTATATGTGTGTGTGAGTGAGAGAGAGAGAGGCGTCAAGAGGTCTTACATACTCATGAAAAGTCATGGATTAGTCATTGAAACAGGCTCTGCTGTTTACCAAGTCACTTTACACAAATAAAAGGGGGTAAAATGAATAAACCGAGATTCATGTTTCTTTGCCCCACCCCCGTGAACACAGCTTATTCAGAGAAAAGCACGTCTGCACGCATAAAGTTTTCCCGCGCGCTGAGGAATTTTGTTGTAATATTTAATAATATTTATGCCGCATAATCAGGGGTTCTTATTCCTATTTGTACTGGGATGTTGTTCTTTTAGTGTTGCTGTGTGTGCTTTATAATGGCAGGCAACATTCAAATGCAAATTATGAATTTGTGCTCGGACCACTCAGCTTCTGCGGATTCTAAAATTGACATTGTTACCTTCGCTGGAACAGAAGAAATAGAAAGTTTCCTCATCATAACATGCCTTGTATTGTTTTTAAATCACTCTATACACAACCCATGATTATGCTATTTTAGAGATGGGAAATACAAATGGAATCTTTTTTCATATTAACTTTGAATATTTTATAAAAATACCAAAGAAAACTGTGTATAGAGTGATTACAATACAATTTATGTTATGACAAGGAGAATCTCCATTTCTTCTATTCCAGTAAACAGTAATAATGTCAATTTTAAAATCTAGAATCCAGAAAATGAAATTTGCACAAATTTAAAAAGAGGCCCGAATCACTGCAGGTCTTCAAAATCCAGGTCGTAAAGTGGGGAGGGGTGCATTTCAGTTTATCTGAATGTATATAGGTGAGAACAGCTGAGTCACACCTGGTGAGGGTGAATAATTTGCATTTGAATGTTGCCTGCCATTGTAAAGCACACACAGTAACACTAAAAGAACAACATCCCAGGACAAATAGGAATAAGAGCCCCTGATTATACGGCATAAATATTATTAAAAATTACAACAAAACTCCTCTGCGCGCGGGAAAACTTTATGCGTGCGGGTGAACGCAGATTAGACTTTGTAGGGAATTAAAGAGGAGGAGATAAACAACAATAGCCCACGTTTAGAAAAGCAGTTTTATTTAGACTATATAAAATAATCCTGCATCTATTTTGTCACAATGACGAAAAAACTTGATTCTGTAAAATAATTAAAGCAAACGTTATTCTGTATTGTTTTCGGTGAACTTGAGCGCGTCAGAAAATGAACTGAAACTCCATGTATAAATAAATTATTAAAATGGTCAGGGTCAGTCTCCTTGCTGTTTTTCCCACCAATGCATTTTTTTTTTTTTTACTTTATGCGTACGGCTGAGCGCATGCCAGCATGACACAGCCCCCGTATCTGCACGTGCACTTCATCCCTTCCCTTTTCTTTCCGTCCTCCCTCCTTTAACCCTTTCCTTCCCTATTTTACCTAAATAATTTATCCCTTTTCCTGTAAGACCTCGCCTCGTGACCGTGCTTCATGGTGCCACACGTGCAAATAGGCTCGAACAGGTTACAGATACCAAACCCCGAGCCCAAACCTCATTTAAATTAAATTAACAAATATTGTAAGTAAACAATAGCCCACGTTTAGAAATTCCTTCCGAGGCTGCATTGGGCCATTGTTATGCGCAGAGCGCCGGAGATTTCCTGAAGCTCAAATCTCCGAAAACTACACTTATGACACAAACATTTTACAGGCTGCTGTTTGGAGAAACCAGAAAATAAAGAATAAACCAGTTGTTGGGTCAAAACAACCCAACCAGGTGTTCATTTGTAAATGACTCACTACATCTCATATGACCCAACATGAGCAACACAATGTGTTTAAAGTACCTGAAATAACCCAGAATTTTGACCCAACATAAACCACCCAACGATGTGCTTACAGAAACAACACTATTTTTAGTGCATCTTTTTTGAGTTATTGTAACATTTTATTCTGAAGGACTATTTACCAGTTATTTCTATATTTAAAGTTTGATGTATTTTTGAATGTAATTTTTAAAATAAACAGATAGAGATATATAACAGTTCATTCTTCGTACAAATAAAATGATCAGCTAGTGAACTTGATCGTCTGTCCAAACAACATTTAAATAATGTTAGTTTTTTTTGCTCATTATTATTCAATAAATATCAATATATAATCTCTGGTTAAGATTTTTCATTTTTGTTGTATAAAGTTCTCAGATGTGAAAATTAAAATCATTGTAGTATTTCTTCGATACAACATATTGTTAAGATTTTTTTTTATGACTTAATTCTATTTAAAACTACGTAGAGTGAAAAATTTAACTTTGCGCCACCTGGCGGTCATTTCACGAAGGACTTTAAAATGCAACTGATTTATTTTGGCTGCTGCCGTTTTCTCACGGCGGCGAGCACGACGGTAATAAGCATTCTGGTTGTCCACCTACTGTAAGTGGAAGGAGTAGATGCCACCAGTGGGTGCTCACTGGATCAAAGAGGTCTTGTATTTTATTAATCTAGAAAACGTCTAGTTTTAGACAGCAATAATTCATTAGAATGGTGTTGGGCCTCCTTATGCGGTCAATACAGCATCAATTTGTCTTGGGAATAACAGATACTAGTCCTGCACAGCGGCCAGAAGGATTTTGAGTCATTCTTCTTGCAGAATAGTGGCCAGGTCACTATGTGTGCTGTTGGAGGAAAATGTTTCCTGACTCGCTGCTCGAAAACACCCCAAAGTGGCTCAATAATATTTAGATCTGGTGACTGTGCAGGCCATGCAAGATGTTCAACTTCTCCTTCATGTTTATCAAACCACTCTGTCACCAGTCTTGCTGTGTTTATTGGTGCATCATCATCATCACATGGAACCACCTTCAGGATACAATGTTTGAACCACTGGGTGCACATGATCCTACAGAATGGTTCGGTAGTCCTTGGCAGTGACACGCCCATCTAGGACAAGTATTGAGCCTAGGGAATGCCATGATATTGCAGCCCAAACCATCATTGATCCACCCACATGCTTCACTCTGGGCATACAGTCTGGTGTTACACGTCTTTGGGGTTTCTCCACGCCTGAACTCTCCCGGATGTGGGAAAGACAGTGAAGATGGAATCATCAGAGAACAATACATGTTTCACATTGTCCACAGCCCAGGATTTTTACTGCTAGCTCCACGGAAACCGATGTTTGGCACTGGCATAAGTGACCAAAGGTTTGGCTATAGCAGCAGGGCCATGTGCATTGACCCTGTAGAGCTCCAGACCAACAGTATTGGTGGAAACAGGAGAGTTGAGGTGCACATTTAATTCTGCAGTGAGTTGGGCAGCTGTGGTTTTATGCTTTTTGGATACAATCCAGGTTAGATCCCTTTCAGACAGCGTCCTCTTGCGTCCACAGTTACACCTGTTGGATGTGGTTCGTCCTTCTTGGTGGTATGCTGATGTTACCCTGGATATCGTGGCTCTTGATACATCACAAAGACTTGTTGTCTTGGCCTCAGATGCGCCAGCGAGACGCGCACCAACAATTTGTCCTCTTTTGAACTCTGATATGTCACCCATAATGTTGTGTGCATTGCAATATTTTAAGCAAAACTGCACTATTACTCTCCTAATTAAGCCTTCACACTCTGCTCTTACTGGTGGAATGTACAATCAATGAAGATTTGCCTCCAGGCTGGTCACATTTAGCCATGAAACCTCCAACACTAAATTGGCCAGTGTTTCAGTTTCATTGCCTGTATATGTAACTTGTTTATATTTCTAATAAAAAAGGTTTTGATAAAAAAAATAATAATAATAAAATAAAATCACAGACAGCCTCCGGAATTATTACAAATCACACAAGGTCCCCAGGTAATACTAGTCCCGTGCGACTAGGACATAAGGCCCTTCATCCGCATTTACTCAGTTTGGCTGAAAGGCCAGATGTGAGAAGACTCTTGTTCCATATGTTGGCCTTTTCCAATATTAAACACAGGTGGACTCAAATCAAGTTGTATGCACCAGAGCACAACAAAGGAACTGAATACTTAGTATTTGTTCCTTTACTTTTTTTTATTTTTTATAAATTTACAAAAAGCACTCCAAACACCTGTTTTTACTTTGTCATTGTGGGGAATTGTATATAAAATTATGAGACAAAAAAAAACGATTTTAAGATTAACTGATGATTCGATAAGTATGAAACATAAAATGTGGAAAACTTGAAAGAGCCTGAAAACTTTCCATCATCACTGTACATCAAATATTATAAATAGAGCATCAGAGATCTCAGGTTTGCAGTAATATTAACAAAAGCAACAAACCACTAGCGAGTCCCCGTTCTCCCACAGTGGTGGAAATAATCATCCACAAGGCACATAAAGGAGCCCAGGATTAAAAAGCAAATTAAATAATTACGTATTCTTAGAATAATAAAGCACTCAGTTCAATACAAGTAAATTGTTCGGATGCCTTTAATATGTCTGAAGAAGGTTCAGTGGATAATTCAGGTAGAAAGTTTTAGCTGATCTAAATCTGATGCATGTGTTTATGACAGGTGCCACGACCAAGGATGCAAGATAAGTGTGATTAAAGCAGCTGTTTGTCCAAACACTGTCTTTGGTAAGTTCCTAAAACCATCTTGTATTAATACATGCTTTCAGAAATAAGGACATCTTAGAGAATGAATAGCAAAGTATATAACTAAATGGCAATTAAAAAGTTGGTAAATTTTCCCTAAAAAAAAAAACCCTGCATATAATGCCCACATTTACACCTGCTTTTGGGACAAAATTGCACACAACAATGGCCACCTCTAA
The DNA here is from genome assembly GCA_030522415.1 of Channallabes apus. Lineage (NCBI taxonomy): Eukaryota > Metazoa > Chordata > Actinopteri > Siluriformes > Clariidae > Channallabes > Channallabes apus. Next base: position 36,517,446 of record CM060118.1, read on the forward strand.
TTAGTACAAAGTTTATAAATAGGTACCTCCAACACTCTAGGCATTCATCCACCCATTTTGTTCTGATGCCCCACATAAATGACATGTGCGTGTAAGGAACAGAATTCAGAATTTTGCAGGTTGTCACGTGCAGTCTAAATAAGCTGCACAAAGAGACTTGATGGCCAGTTTCATATACATCACAAGACTTTTTACATCAAATGTGACCTCTTTTACCAAATAGTCTTTATTAAGGCTCAAGCTTTGGCAGTTATGTTGTAAATAAAGTTTTTAAAACACACATTTCTAAACCATGTAAAGAAAGCATGAAGCAGCCTAATTACAGTAAGATGGATTTCTTTTACCAGTTCCTTCTAAACCTACACCTTGTTTGGGCCACAATACATAGAATTGCTGATCAGTCAATATTGCTGAGTATGACAATAACAAAAGTAGTTTCAAGCTCATTAAGGACACTGTCTGGCAAGTGAAGATGATCTCAGACAGAAACAAACCTTATGGGTAAACTGCAAATTACAATTATTTTTACTCAACTGTAAAACATATGAGTAGGCAAGCAAGAACTATGTTTGAGGGGGGGGAAAGCAAAGTATACAAAAGGATTCTCCATTTCCTTAGAAATAACAAAAACTCGAAAACATTATAAAGAATAATAAAAGTGGAAAGAGCACACAAGTAACCGTCAGTTTAAAAAAAACAGACAAGGTTTTAGAGGTTAGGATGAAATGCTATGCAAGAGAGCAAATAAAAAATGGGAGAAAATGACAGAAGGTTGCAAGCAGGTGATGACAAGACATCCAGAAACATCTTTTAGGTTAAACCTCCAAAGGCATCACATTAACGGGGTAAGGCAGGTAGAAGCAGCAGGTTTACTGGGGTTTAGTTTGGGGTGTCGGGTGGGAAAAAGGAGGCGATGTGTGAGAATGAACTCACCGCACTAGACACCTGGGCCTCTTTGGGTCGATTTGAATGGTCCAGAGCAAAGATAGTATATTCAGAAAGAAAAGCAGGCTCTGCTATCATCCCAGCCAGCAGCTGACCAAACCCCGACACACACATACACAAAATAAATAAATGAGACAATGATTGGGGCAGGCCATGAAGTTGGGGGAGAGGGAGACACAGAGCCATGACAAAACATCAAGTGTAAGAGCATGAAAATGAAAAATAAGGATAGAAGAAATAAGAGCCTGAAAAAAAAATTAAACCTTGAAACCCAAAAGTTCTTATTAAAAAGGATTGATGTCTAATTTCATATGATTGGATTCAGCTTGTATTGTGATCAAGCCAAGCAACCACTTAATGTTTCTTGTAAACTTCAAGATAATGATTGCATCATTCCTACAGGATATTGCACTGCCGCAATATAAAACATTCTAACAAGTTACGTTTATAACCGAAAATTTTTTTTTCCTCTAAACTAAAGCAACATTGATGTGTCGTTTAACATCAGCAAAGATTTAAATGTATAACGTCAGTCATCATAAACTTCACCATAAACGTCAGTCAGTTTTATGCCTTTATTTACAAGTCCTGGTTTGACAAACACTCCTTGCACATACACATATAAATTCACAGACACCAGTGCTCTGACGTCTGTCTATGTGCTGCAGCAAGTCACCAAGTCTGGAGTCACCAGACCAGAGTTTTTTTTATTATTATTATTTTACTCTCGGACTATCCAAGGTCATTCATCAGCTGAGGGAGTGGATTCATGTGTTGGACTGTTGAAGATGGCACCTGATTTGGCCCACTATTGTGGTTTGAATATCATGGGATGTAATTTCCTATTTGTTTTCCTGAGCTAGGCTATTTTTTTGTTGTTGTTGTTTGTTTTGCTACACAATGATGGCATTTAGAGATGACACAATGTGAGATGACATAAGAATTTCAGCTTTATTTTCAGATATTTACATCAAAATGTATAAACCAGCTAAAAACATGACACCTTTTTAGTTTGAACCCCTCATTTTTTGAATGATCAAACATATTGGAACATTGACTGATTGACTGGTATTGCTTGTTGCCTCGGTGTGCCCTGGTAGATCAAACATTTAAATAATTAAAACACATACATTTATAATCTGGATGGGAGCACTGGGTTTTGTCTACATTTACAATAAGTCTATGCAGACTACATTTGCTGTTCTATGAGATAAACCAACATGAGGACCAAAACCTGGCTCCAGGAAGTGATTATGAAAGAATGGGTTGCTATCAGTCAGGATTTGGCCCAGAAGTTGATTGAGAGTCCAGTCGAACTGCAGAGGTCCTGAAAAAGAAGCTCCAACACTGCAAATACTGACTCTTTACATAAATGTCATGTTATTGTCGATAAAAGCCTTTGAAACGTATGAAGTGCTTGTAATTATATTTCAGTACATCACAGAAACAGCTGAAACAAAGATCTAAAAGCAGTTTAGCAGCAAACTTTGTGAAAACTAATATTTGTGTCATTCTCAAAACTTTTGGCCACGACTGTATATATGGGACGCACCGATATCGGCCTCGATACCACATTTTCTAAAGTACTCGTACTCATTAAAAGTTCCCCGATACCGGGGACCGATACCACGGTCTGAGAAATGTCTATGTTTGAGTGGCGTGTAAGGGGTTAATCACAGGCGCCGAGTGCCCGCCCCCAGGCCCCGCCCCCAGCTCAGAGCAGGGAGAAGGCGAGGCGAGACATGTCAGCCGTGTGGAACTATTTCAAAGTGAATGAAGACGACAAAACAAAGGCGGACTGCAAATTGTGCTCAGCGAAATTGTCCAGAGGAGGCTGAAAAGGTAGCGCATTTAACACAGGTCATTTAATCAAGCACCTAAAATCCCAACACGACAACGAGTACAAAGAGTTTACCCACGCTTCTAAACCAACACAGCCCACGCTGCAGCAAACACTTGCAAGACGAGAGACAGAAAATGTTTTTATTAAGTACTCAGTATCGATACTCGTATTCCAAAAAAGTGGTATCGGTGCATCCCTAATATATATAATTATTAAAAACTGCATGAATCTCCTTTGAACAGTTGATATTGAGATGTTTCTGCTACTTCTGCTCTGTAAAGACTTCATAACGCCTCTAATCTGAGCTGCTGTTAATTGGTCATTTTTCAGGCTGATAACTCTAAATGAACTTCTCGTCTGCAGCAGAGGGAGGTTTTGGTCTCGTCCTCCTGGGACGGCCTTCATGAGAGACAGTTTCATTATGGTGCTGGACGGATTTTGCAAATGCACTTGACACAATACTGTTCTTGCAGGAACTATTACAGAAAGGCCGACCTCTGTGTCTTACAATAACAACTAACTGGTGTTTTTCTTGTTGTTACGTAATTACCTAATTCCATATGTGTTATTTTATAGTTTTGAAATCTAAGTAAAAAGTAATGTTGAAGAATGTAGAAAATAAATCACTAAACAAAAACAAAGAAATTTGCAAGTGACCCCAAACTTTTGAACGGTAGTATTTAATTCTTCAGTACTTTAAGAAATGGAAAACTGCAAAAACTTTAATTGTGTCCCCAAGTGGAGTCGCAAAAACCATCAAGCGCTACAACAAAACTGGCACACATGAGGACCGAGCCAGGAATAGAAGACCAAGAGTAACCTCTGCTTCTGAAGACAAGTTCATCCGAGTCACCAGCCTCAGAAATCACAAGTTATCAGCAGCTCAGATGAGAGACCAGATAAATGCCACAGAGTTCTAGCAGCAGACCCATCTCTAGAACAACTGTTAAGAGGAGACCACACAAATCAGGCCTTCATGGTCAAATAGCTGCCAGGAAACCACTGCTAAGGAGAGGCAACAAGCAGAAGAGATTTGTTTGGGCCAAGAAACACAAGGAATGGACATTAGACCAGTGGAAACCTGTGCTTTGGTCTGATGAGTCCAAATTTGAGATCTTTGGTTCCAACCGCCGTGACTTTGTGAGACGCAGAAAAGGTGAACGGATGGATTCCACATGCCTGGTTCCCACAGTGAAGCGTGGAGGAGGAGGTGTGATGGTGTTTTGCTGGTGACACTGTTGGGGAATTATTCAAACAAGTGCTAAACACCTCTGGGAACTCCTTCAAGACTGTTGGAAAACCATTTCAGGTGATTATGAAATTTAACAGTTTTTTATGCCTTACCTAATTTGTGTTCCTCTTTTACTTAAATCTATTTTTAATTATAAAAGAGTTTTTAGTCGATTAATTGTTTACAATCATTTCCCTCAGCCACCCAAAAAAAAAAAAAAAAAAAAAAAAAAAACATGCATACTAATATGGGTCTAATTGTTTGGTGGGCTCTAGCTTACATCTGGCTATGTTGAGTATTCTCCCTTCTGAATCTTTGTATCTTGACATTTTCATCATGAATATATATCATGAATATATGCCTTTGTAATCAGGAAGGAAAAACATCCATTAATGTGATAACCTGGTTATTCAGATACTTTCAGGTAGCTGTCAGGTAACACTGCCTCCAGAGCCTTCGTACGGTGCCATAACCATCACTCTCGAACAGCACGCATCTATAATAATATAATAATTTCCACACATCTGCATCCATACCGCTTTACAGCAGAACCAGTGGTCACTACATACATTTAACCTCCTCCACCCCACGTCAATGCTGGGTCAATGTAGACAACTTTGATAAAAGGAACAAAATATCACCATAAGCATGAACTACAGGAACAGCATTCTGCTCAGCACGTTTCTAAATTTAACACTCTTAAGTAAGATTAAATTGGTATGCTAGATTGTAGTGCAACTCTCTCTAGTTAGACTGTCACATCTCATGGTCTTTCATTGTCTTGTGTGCTTTCCAGCCCCTTCCACAGGTGTGTTTTCTGACAACAATGACAAAACTGAGAGTGAAATACAACAATGTATTTAATTTGGTACAGTATATGCAATCAGGCAATGGTGTTATAAACTTAGCTCGAAAAAGAGTGAAATAGCGCATATACATACACAAATCCAAACTCATGTCTCGACACTCAGGACATGACAAACAGTGCTACTAATGCTGACGTTTTCTAAATCTCTAAACCTTTAAAACCAAAGAAAGAATGAAAGATTCCACAAGCTGACAAGGGGAAAAGAGGAAATTTCCTCCCCCACAGAAAGTATTTACTATTAATCACAATTACTAGATATGTAATGGTATATAGCTTTTCCAGCAAGCATGATTGCAGGTAACACAATATTTTCTCTTTACCCTAAAAAGAAAACATAAAATTTGATTGGAAGTGTATGATAAAGCAAATCAGAAGGATTAATGAGGATTTTATTACCCTTAGAGTCAATGTAAATGAAGAATAATTTTGAGGCGCTCACTCTAAAAGCGATAGCAGGCGCATCTAACATGCTTCAGTTATGTGGCATTCCCAAAATGTTTATATTGTGCTCTGGGACAACTCCAGGTACTGGTTATCAGTACTCTATATCAGTAACTACCCAAAAGTACTTGGCCTGACAACAAATGGTGCATTGGTGCAGCATCCTTATTCTAATTAAAGTTTGCATTATGCATTTGGTTATTTATGTCCTTTTTTGGTTGGGCAGGATATAACTGAGATTTCAACATAGCAATTACACCTTTATGCACAGTTACACAATTACATAGTATGTATATACTATTATGACAAATGTTGTTGACTGGGATAAATTTTCAGGAAAAGCTGTATTTTGATGTTAGACATGATTAACTAGTTTATATCTCCCCTGCTGGAACATAATTGAGTCTGTGCAAAGGATAAAGTCCCACCTCAACATCTTTACAATTGTAAAGTGTTCATTATCACCACATGATATATGAATTATGTCTTGAGTTTACTTTCAACATCATGGAATGTAAAAATTTAAAAGCTCAATAGACTTTGTAAATGTAAATTTAAAGTGCCCCTATTATGCCATTAGGTTGCTAATATTGCTTAATGAGTCTCTTAAAACAGGTTTACATGTATGCAAGGTCAAAAAACACTTTAGCTTTCTCCAAAAATAGATTTAATTTGACCCCATTTCTAAATGATTCGTAAACGACTCCTGTGAAGCAGTTCGAAGATTCAGTCTGTCTAAACCCCTCCTTTCCGTGAGTCCTCACTGCTGTTATTGGCCCTTTATGATTGGTCTACCGCTCCAGTGTGTGTCGGAAAATGAAACGCCCATTACCATAACTGAATGACAGCTCTGGAGACCCGTCAATACATAGAAAAGATGGCGTCAGTTTTACCGTTTAACGACCAGCTAATTTTATATTAACTGTGACTACAAAAATCGAGAGGTCTTTTATCTTTGTGTCGGTGTTGCGTTAAAAGGCCGGTGAGCAAAAAGGACGAACACAAACAAGTAGATAAAGCAAACGCGTATTATACAAAACTAAATAAAGTAAACCAAACCAACCACAAACCACAACCAAACAAAGATATAAACAACATTTACAAACTACATATAATAAACGGTATGTGTATGTGTGCGTGAACGCGAGTGAGTGGAAAATGTCCAAAGTTCGTGTTTATTGTATGTGTGTTACCCGAGTATGGTTCGGTCTCACCAGGGTTAATGAAGTCCGGGAGGCTGATGACGGAGGGTGAGAAGTCTGAGGAATATCAAAGATAACCCGGTTGAAAAATCTTCGAAAGAAAATTATCCACAGCAATCTCTCCTTCTCTCGTCCAAACAAATAACGCCAGCGCTGGTCCACCATTACTACTCCTCCCCCCGCTTTTTCATGGCTGTCCCTTTGAAAGCAGGTCAGGGAAATGGCAAGAGACATGTGCACTTTGCGAGTGTGTGATGCATTTTTGCCGTAGAAGGGCAAGGGGCATGCGCACTTCGCAAGTGTTAAGTTCAGTTTTAGTGAATGGAGGAGAATAAACAGTTAAAAAGGATTTCATGTGCTCTCGTTTTTATTGTTTTTTTATATTACAAAGTGTTTAAGCGAATCCGGCATGAATGCTCGGTCACATTAACAAGAGTGTGGTAACGTTAATTGTAAGATGGTGGACAAGTTGTTTGCGACGGAGAACGTGGGCGGACATTATGCAAATATGTCATGTAGTGACGTGGATCAGTAACAGAGTAAAGATTTGCTAACGACTCGTTTAGGCGAATGTGAGCCGACTTTTTTTTAATAGACAAAATCTTTTATCGTGCACTGTCAGCGTCACAGATAGTTCATGTTCACATACAGCTACATGACCCACTGCATGAAAGATCATATTTGAAAAAGCATAATAGGACCTCTTTAATAACATGACTAAGGCCACACAGAGAATGCACAGTGCATCTTGAACAACCGGACTCTCGTTGAACACAAGGTTTAAACATCAGGATGTAATTTTGAATAGCACAAAGCCCACAAACTAGCAGCAAACTAGCAGTGTTTGAAGAGTAAATAGAGTCAGTATGACTAATAGTACAACCTGCAAAAAGGTAAACCTGTACGGCATAAACATTAACACAAACGTTTGCTTGGTTTTCACAGTGCAGGGTGAGGAATTTGGTTCTGAAAGTTCAAATGATTTTAAAGTTTAAAAAAAAAAAAGGAAAGGAGATCTCTCATTCCTTACCTCTCTGTCACTTGAGGAAGAAGGATCATCCTGGTGCAGTAATAGCGGTTTGTCATGCTTCTCACCTGAACTTATCTAGTTTGGGACAGCCATATGGCATAAGCATATTAATGCAAAACATGATGCATAGACATGACAGAAATAACTTGACAAAAATCTACCTGTGATGACTAATCAAATGTGACCTTTTCCAGAGTCAATCATCATACATTAAGCAATAAATGCATGTAACTGCAGGGACGAGCACATATCTAGCTGGTGAACACGTGGTGTCCTAACACACACTGCCATCTGCAAGCAACATCACTACCACGGATCACATTTACTCCGGTACAGTCCAAACCTCTTTACACTGTATATCTAAAGGAAATCATCCACACTTGACTAAGCAGAGAGTTCCTCAGGTTGACTGACACACACACACACACACACACGTTATGACGGCACTAACTGCTGTGATTTATTACTGGTAGCTGGTCAGACTGGTTTGATTGACGCGATGATCAATAACCTGCGCGTGAAGTGAAAGAGGCGTGTGTTGACAGGAAGTAGAGTTCGGCTTGCGCAGAATTTTGATTGGCTGTTCAAATCCACTCCTGTGTTCTGATTGGCTAATAGTTCGTAATCCCAAGCAGTCCGTCATCGAAATACGGGAATGTTTTGGAATGTAACTGAGGAAAACACTGCTGCTATGATAATGTACTTGACCTTTAAAAGTGCACATCGCCGAGTCAAACACAAGCAAACATCTAAACCAAGTTAGTTTTCAAGCATGACTCGTTCTTTTAAATGCCTTCTAACAGGCGTCAGTTCAAACATAGCGCCTGTGGAAACCCTAATTCTGCTTCAAGACAACAGCATAACGTTACGATTAATTTTTACGCTGTACAGTATAATAAAACGCTGCTGTGACTGAGACTCAAACCGCAGGATAAAGTTACTGTGCCGAGCAACTAGCAGTGTTAGCTTAATCTGCTAGCTAAACTGGCTACTAACCTGGGCCTGTGTTGGTGACAGGACATTCCTCTGTGGAGACTGTTCTTCGTTAATTTTTTGCTTCAGTTTCTTAAACATGACTACAACCGGTGCAAATTTACAGAATTATTTTTTTTTTAATTATATTATTGTCTGGACTTGTATCCAGCTTACAGTATCAGTGGCGCTGTAATGTCGCTTCTCATTTCGCAGGTAAGACGAACACTGCGCAGATGCCGACGTGGAGCGAAACCAGGCGGCTACGGCATCCCGCGAGGCTCAAACAAGAAGGCGAAGGAACATCAGGAGAGCGCATGGCCGAGTGGTTGATTAGCGAGTGTTTAGCAAAGTCGAATTATAGGCAAACAAAAAAATTATTACCCATGTCATTCACAGCAATACCCTGTCCCGCCCCCTGGCTGTGAGAAATCATAATATATATATATATATGTATATAAATAAATAAATAAAAGGTTTTGTAGGTACGTTGGTCAGAGCTCTTTATGTTTCATACAGTGGAGGATCAAAGCCAGTCTCAGAAAACAAATCTGTCTGTCTGTCTGTATGTCTGTATGTTCAGACAGATTTTTTATCTTTTTTATATATCTATTTTGTAAGAACCATTTTAACGAAAAGAGAAACAAATGATATATTACTGTACATATCTTTATTCTCAGTCATTTTATATCACAGACCTATTTAAAGCAGGATGGTTAAACTTTTTCTTTTTCATTTTTTTTATTTTATTTTTCAGCAACCTCAAAATTTTACAACAAAACCATTTACCCCAAATCAAAACTGTCTGTTTAACACTTCACAGGAACTAGCTCACATGCATAGCACATACATCATGAACGTATAGAAGTAAGTTTACCGTCCCAAAAATTAACTAGTTCACCTTCATTTTTTCAGGTTTTATTAACAAGGAACCGTGAGCATAAAAACAACAACCATGTACAAGTTCAACACATGGGAACTGTCTGCTCTTTAATTTATTTATTTATTATCATTAATCTTCTTGTGTTTTCAATCTGTCCTTTTTGTTTATATTACATCACACTCTGATAAAATCATCAAGGATGATAAAATGGAGCCACACTTTGGATTTTATTGACATGTCTACCTATTATGTGACAAACACAACATAGACAAAATACTCTTAAAATGTATGTAAGCCCTGTCTCTGGGTGGAGTACTCAGTGATTCTAATTAAAAGTATAAAAGAAAACATAAAGGAAAATAATAATAATAATAATAATAATAATAATATGTTATGTTATGTTATGTTATGTTATGTTATGTTATGTTATGTTATGTTATTAAAACACAAAACATTAAGCCTAATATTGAATAAGATACCAGTGGATTCTTTATATTTACATTTACGTTTATGGCATTTGGATGCCCTTATCTGAGCAGTTGAGGGCCACAGTGACCTCCTGATCTGTGGTCCAATGTCTTAGTATGTCTTGACATCTTAATAATCACTGAGCTCCACAGGAAAATAATTACATGGAGTGAGATGACTTCCTGGAGACCATTGATGAGGTCCACCTCGTCCCAGCCAATGTCCTGGAAAAGGCTGGTCTAACCATGCATGCACTGTAAGAGCAAAATAAGTAGTGCTCCAGTGACACTATACTATGTCCTATAGCCTTTAAGTTTGACCTAGGTAATTTACCAATAAATATACAGGTCCTTCTCAAAAAATTAGCATATTGTGATAAAGTTCATTATTTTCTGTAATGTACTGATAAACATTAGACTTTCATATATTTTAGATTCATTACACACAACTGAAGTAGTTCAAGCCTTTTATTGTTTTAATATTGATGATTGTGGCATACAGCTCATGAAAACCCAAAATCCCTATCTCAAAAAATTAACCTATTAACCTAATCATCTGAATCAACTAATTAACTCTAAACACCTGCAAAAGATTCCTGAGGCTTTTAAAAACTCCCAGCCTGGTTCATTACTCAAAACCGCAATCATGGGTAAGACTGCCGACCTGACTGCTGTCCAGAAGGCCATCACTGACACCCTCAAGCAAGAGGGTAAGACACAGAAAGACATTTCTGAACGAATAGGCTGTTCCCAGAGTGCTGTATCAAGGCACCTCAGTGGGAAGTCTGTGGGAAGGAAAAAGTGTGGCAGAAAACGCTGCACAACGAGAAGAGGTGACCGGGCCCTGAGGAAGATTGTGGAGAAGGACCGATTCCAGACCTTGGGGGACCTGCGGAAGCAGTGGACTGAGTCTGGAGTAGAAACATCCAGAGCCACCGTGTACAGGCGTGTGCAGGAAATGGGCTACAGGTTGCAAATTTTGCATGTCATTGGGAAATCAAGGTGCCAGAGTCTGGAGGAAGACTGGGGAGAGGGAAATGCCAAAATGCCTGAAGTCCAGTGTCAAGTACCCACAGTCAGTGATGGTCTGGGTTGCCATGTCAGCTGCTGGTGTTGGTCCACTGTGTTTTATCAAGGGCAGGGTCAAAAAAAAAGGTTGACTTTTTTTTTTTGTATTCAAAACACTTCTTTTATTGGTCGGATGAAATATGCTAATTTTTTGAGATAGGGATTTTGGGTTTTCATGAGCTGTATGCCACAATCATCAATATTAAAACAATAAAAGGCTTGAACTACTTCAGTTTGTGTGTAATGAATCTAAAATATATGAAAGTCTAATGTTTATCAGTACATTACAGAAAATAATGAACTTTATCACAATATGCTAATTTTTTGAGAAAGACCTGTATATATTATATATGATACTAATATAATATATATCAATAGATAATACATAGCAATATATAAAATTATATATATACAGAGTAAGCAAAATAAATTTTGGAACTGGTGTGTGTTGTTGCATTTGGCTCGACCCCTTTGATCCAGTAAAAAGAACGCTTAATACTTCAGCATACTGTAAGGGTTAACCCCTAGAGGGCGCCTAATGCCCAAGAACTATTGTTGTTTTGTTGTAGTTTAATTTAAGTTGGACTTCGTTTCCCATGGTGCACCTCGGTCAGGGGAACACACACCTGAACCAGGTGCGTCATTAGAGATATGTATAAATAGACTGATTTAAGTTGAGTGCGTTATCTAGCATTTGTTGTGGTTATGTGAAGGTTGTTTTTTGGAAGATCTTTGAAGAGATTAAAGGTTACTCGGTGCTCTCAGAAAAGAGATTTTGTTTTTGGTCTGTTTCTGCCTTTAAAATATCATTAATAAAGAACTCCTGAATGGTCTAAACTGCCTCCTGTACACTCCGACACAAGACCACGTGACACATACCAAGACATTTTTGACATTTTTGACTCTGTGAGAACAGTTTGGGGATCTCCCTTCCTGTTCCAACATGACTACGCACCAGTGCACAAACCAAGGTCCATACAGGCATGGATGAGCGAGTTTGGTGTGGAAGAACTTGACTGGCCTGCACACCTCAAATCGAGTCCTGACCTCAACTCGATAGAATGCTTTTGTAATGAATTAGAAAAGAGACTGTGAGCCAGGCCTTCTCATCCAACATCAGTGTCTGATCTTACAAATGCGCTCCTGAAAGAATGGTCAGAAATTCCCAAAAACAATTCATTTCATTTCAATTCAATTCAATTTTATTTGTATAGAGTTTTTAACAATTGTCATTGTCTCAAAGCAGGTTTACACAAGCAAAAGAAAATTATGGTAATTTAATTTGTATGAAATGTGAAAAATCTTCTTCTTCTTTGTCTTTGGGCTGTTCCCTTTCAGGGGTCGCCACAGCGAATCATCTGCCTCCATCTAACCCTATCCTCTGCATCCTCTTCTCTCACACCAACTAACTTCATGTCCTCTCTCACTGCATCCATAAATCTCCTCTTTGGTCTTTCTCTAGACCTCCTGCCTGGCAGTTCCAACCTCAGCATCCGTCTACCGATATATTCACCATCTCTCCTCTGAACAACAGCGAACACTGTTGGCAATATCTGCTAGAAATTTACTCTGAACCATAAGTTAAATTATGATGTTGAGCAAAAGAGATGTTATTAACAGTTGTCTGCTGGATATATCTTTTCACAGATCACTCAAAAAAGTGTAAGAAACATTTTATTGGCATCCCACATACCAGTCTGTACCTGTGCGGAGGTGTTGCTCCAAAGTCATCTACAACTGTATTGACCACTTCATGGAACTGCTTTCTGTTCTCTCGACAGATATAGAGATGTATCTCTTAGGTACATTGTCATAACCCTGCAAATTGTAGTAAATAATTTTAATTCATACACCACCTGTAGAACACCTGACAACCACCTTCTTCAAAAATGTTTTCAGTTGTTTGAAAAGGACCATGCTGACAATTGGCAGATACTTGCTCCTGTCTGGCATTTTCCCCAAATCATTGGAAACCCACTGATAATCCCTGGGCGGCGCGGTGTTGTAGTGGTTAGCACTGTCGCCTTGCACCTCCAGGGTCTGGGTTCGATTCCCCGGCCATTTCCCGTCTCTGTGTGCATGGAGTTTGCATGTTCTCCCCGTGCTTGGTGGGTTTCCTCCGGGTACTCCGGTTTCCTCCCACAGTCCAAAGATATGCAGGTTAGGCTAATTGGCGTTCCTAAATTGCCCGTAGTGTGTGATTGGGTGTGTGAGTGTGTGTGTGTGCCCTGCGATGGATTGGCACCCTGTCCAGGGTGTCCCCAGCCTAGTGCCCAAAGATAGGCACTAGGATAGGCTCCAGGTCTCTGAACACAGGATTAAGCGGTATAGAAAATGAATGAATGAATGAATGATAATCCCTGTAATACTTACATTCCAATCTCTAATCTTCACTCCACTGGAAAGATAACTGACCCACTGTTGGTCAGCTTTTGCAATAACTACAGCACAGTATATTGATCTGTTCTCCCATATTCTTTCATATCGATACACTTTTAAACAGTAGGTGGCAGTATGCATATAGTTGGTTTGTGATCCGCAAAACATACAAAAAGAACAAACATACAAGGAAGCTGACCTTTGCAGTATGCCTAATATTACTTCTCAAGTAAAGTATGCTGATCCGAGCCCCCGCACAGTGCAGAGTGTTCACACTACTCACAAACTTCCCGCTGACCGCTCCTTGAAGGCAAGCATACTCTGATCTGAGCCTGACTTCCTATCGTAAAAGCACCCTAAAATCTCATTTATGGTTCTCCATCAAGTCTACACTATAGGTCTCACATAGGTATGTAATTACAGTACATGGTGCAGTGACACGGCAGAGACTCAACATCTATAATTTTTTTTATTGATTATTTTTAATCCAGCTACTGTTTTGTATATTATGCATATGTATACAGTAATGAAAGACAATCTTGACAAGCTTGCCATGAAGCCAAAGAACACAGCACAAAAATTACAGTGCAAAAAAAAATAAAAATTCTGATCACCTTCCTGTCAATGGGGAGGCTGCAGTGCTAAATAAGCTCATTAGTTTCAGTTTCTCCTTGTGAGCAAGGAGTGAAAAATTAAGCTAGTCTGTGCAACTGTGACAACATTTTATTTTTATATTTTGTCTCAATAGAATTTATTCTGTTTTTTATGCTTATTTCTCGCACTATTTTCCTGTGTAAAGCACTTTGATGCCTGCCTATCATTCCTAAATCGTATATTTCTACTTTGTGTAGTGTCTGTGACCAGGCTGCCCTGACCACTCTATTCAATACATCATCATTACTTGCATTGTATCCTGTCGTGTCTCCGGCACCGTTGACCAAGAACAGGAATGCTCTCAGTTACTGCAATCAGATTTGGCCAATTGTCCTGCTAATTAGGACCAGACACCAAATGACTTTGTCAGATACAATTTTATGAAATAGTAATAAACTGATTTAGAAAAGTAAATTAAAATGGCTAAATGTGATTAAGAAAAAATGGAAAATGGCAAATTATTCGTTCCACAGCACAAAAAAATACATAAAAAACTATTAAGACAAAATATAAAGTAAAAATAAATCAAATTAACCTGCACTTTACCTTTTTAAAAAACGTAAAAATAAATCCAGACAGATAAGTGTTTCTGTTTGTGTGCGCTGTGTATGTGTGTGTGTTTGTGTATGTGTGTAAAGTTAAAGTAAGAGGCGAGGAGGAATGAGACCCTTCCCTCTCCCTCTTTTCGTCTTACACAGTAACCCCTCCCCGTCCCTTATTTGAGTTTCACACACATGTGCACATATAACGGAAACACTCTCTAATGACATTCGAGTGAACGCACACAATCACTGCTTAACCTGCACTATAGCTTTGAAAAGAATTGCGACAGAGCATTGTTTCTGTGTAGAGCAGAGAGAAAGAGTGTGTGTGTGTGTGTGATTACCCACAATTCCGCAGTGCAAAAGAGAGAAAAACCATTAGCTCAGTTGTGATCATGTGACGTTTGGCGTCAAAACATGCAGCGCATGCATGCTACTGCTACTTGCTTGATACTAAAGGTAAACAAAGACTTGCTTGTTTTTCAAGTCAAACTTTATTAAAAATAAATTCGCAAACCTCGTTACTCGCAATCCGAGGTTCCACTGTACAATAGTGAAGTGAGTAAAGCAGAAAATTATACTGGTAGTCTATTAGAAAGACTTAATACCGATTAACCCATACCGATTAACCATAAATAAATATTTTATTTTATGAACATCAGTGAAAGAACATAAATGAAGACCCAATTGTTCTCATTGTCATTGTTGACTTGGTCCTATTTTATTTTTCTTTGAATAGTCACTGGGAAGGCGGCACGGTGGTGTAGTGGTTAGCACTGTCGCCTTGCACCTCCAGGGTCCGGGTTCGATTCCCGGCCAGGCTCGATTCCCGTCTCTGTGTGCATGGAGTTTGCATGTTCTCCCCGTGCTTGGTGGGTTTTCTCCGGGTTCTCCGGTTTCCTCCCACAGTCCAAAGACATGCAGATTCCCAAAATTGACCATAGTGTGTGAATGAGTGTGTGTGCTCTGCGATGGATTGGCACCCTGTCCAGGGTGTACCCTGCCTCGTGCCCTGAGTCTCCTGGGATAGGCTCCAGGTCCCCGCGACCCTAAATACTGGATAAAGCGGTATAGAAGATGAATGAATGAATAGTCACTGGGATTTTTTAATTCATCATGAACATCAGAAAATGTTTTGAAAGATTATGTTTTCAGAAGAATTGAAGAACCTAAAGCAACATCACAACATTGCATAATTTTTTGGTTGGGATCTGATATCGATGATGGGAGAATTGAAAAAAAGCCTTAAAGCCTGTTAAAGCATGATTAAGATCAATTCATGTGTGAAAATAGTTCCTCATGCTCCCAGAACCACTCATTCACGGTTTGAGCCCAGGGAATCTTGGCATTGTTTTTCTGCAGTATGCTATAGGCAAAGAAAACATCCATTTATGAGAT
This sequence comes from Channallabes apus, assembly GCA_030522415.1. NCBI lineage: Eukaryota > Metazoa > Chordata > Actinopteri > Siluriformes > Clariidae > Channallabes > Channallabes apus. The sequence continues at coordinate 36,533,369 of CM060118.1, forward strand.
AAACTGGTAGTTTCATTCAGATCAGTCAGCTGGCTTCATTTCATTGCCACATAACATTGCTAAGACTAGACCTGAAGCAACCTCAGATCACAACAAGACTGTACACTGATCAATGTGCACTTGCTGACAGACCTTGTGTTCTAGCATTTATGTGGATGTTACATATACATTTACTACCTACATAAACATTGTTGCAGACCAAGTAAACCCCTTTATGGATTCTTTAATGGCAGTGGCCTTTTTCAGCAGGAATAAATGCGTTGCCCAGAGGTAAAAACTGCCTTGCCGTCTTGCTTTTTTCCTGGAGTGCATTCTGGTGCCGTCTCTTCCCCAGGTGGCTGCCCACTTGATGTAAAAGAAAACATTATTCATCAGGACAGGGCTTCTTCATACATTGCTTCATGGTCCTGTTGTAGATGCTTTTGACATTGAACAGATGTCAGCATGGGCAGTCTGCGGGATCCCATAGATCAGATCATGATGGGCTCCCCACACGCATTGATGAGTCTTTTGGGCACTCATGACCAGTTGGTTGGTCTTCCTTGGATCTCTTTTGGTAGTGCATAATAAGAACATGCCATAAGACCTGCCTTTTTGGAGGTAATCTGACTAAATCATTTGGACATTGTTAAAATCAATCAGATTCTTATGCTGGCCCATAATTTCTGCTTCTAAAACTACAATTTTGAGTAGGAACAGTTCACTGGCAGTAAGCTAAACAAAAGGTTGCTTTAGGTTCTTCAATTCTTCAACGTCAAACTAAAGCCAGTCAACCAGAAGACATTGTTACCAGGGCTAAACATAATTAAAAAATCTGGAAAAATAGAAAGGAATGTTTTTGAGCAAGGAAATAAATGGTTAAACAAATATTTACTGTTACAACTGGAAAGAACACTGGTTACAGTAACTACAGTAGGAGTTCGACTCCTAGTTCTGGGCATGGTTTGCTTTAAGTATTCTGAAAAAATAGAGTAACAATGCGGTGGCATGACATGTCGAGTCCATATGCGGCCATACTGTATGTTGGTGGATGCTGGCCAGTGGTGGGTGATGTAAGCAAATCCATTATTTAAAAAGTAGATAACTAGTTTCAACTTTTGTCTTTTGTCATATTAAGTTTCTGTGTAGTAATGGCCTCTGATCAGGGTTGTGTAACTTTTTACACCATATACTTCTTCACAGATTAGAAAATGTAGTAGAGCCCTCTCGTGGCTCAGATCCTATTTGACCGATCGTTATCATTATGTAGACTTAAATGGTGATTATTCTGCATGTTCTCTGGAGTTTGGCGTTCCGCAGGGTTCAGTTTTAGGCCCACTGCTTTTTTCCCTTTACATGCTTCCTCTGGGCAACATAATCCGTAAGCATGGTATTAGTTTTCATTGTTATGCTGACGACACACAGTTACATGTCTCAGCAAAACCTGATGAGAAAAACCAGCTTACTAAAGTTGAGCAATGTGTGCATGACATAAGAACTTGGATGCTAATTAACTTCCTTCTGCTTAATCCGGATAAGACAGAAGTTCTAGTCATAGGACCGCATACAGCTAGAAATAAAATCTTAGATCACACCGTAACTTTAGATGGCCTTTCTGTTCCATCAAGTGCAACAGTAAAAGACCTCGGCGTGATTATAGATTCCAGCCTTTCATTTGAAGCTCATGTAGATAATATCACCAGGATAGCATTCTTTCACCTCAGAAATATTGGCAAGATAAGAAATATATTGTCGCTAAACGATGCAGAAAAACTAGTTCCCTGTTTCCCTAGTCCAGTCTCTAGTCTCCCCATGTCTCTAGTCTCCTTGTGTCTCTAGTTCAGTCTCTAGTCTCCCCATGCCTCTAGTCTCCCTGTGTCTCTAGTCTCCCCGTGCCTCTAGTTTCTGTGTCCCTTGTCTTTCGTCTGCGTCTCTAGTCTCTGTGTCCCTTGTCTCTCGTCTGCATCTCTAGTTTTGTTTTGTCCCGTTTCAGCTCCATGCTTAGTTTGTGTGTACTACAGTAGGTCTTTGTCATTAAGCCAGTGTCATTTGCACGCGGCCCAAAAATGTGCATCGGCCCACCGGGCATTGCCCGGTATGCCCTATGGTCAGTCCAGGCCTGCCCATAGATATTGCCTGATGAGTGCTAATGACTAAATAGAGTGCACTCGTGTGTAATCTAATGTCAGTACAAATACAGCTGATCTGTGACGGCCTCAGATGGTGTCTAAGAGAATATTGGGAGCAATAACACCATAAAGTCCAAAGAACACACATTCAGAAATGGAAGGAGTATGGCACAACTGTAAACCTACCAAGACAAGGCCGTCCACCTAAACTCACAGGCCGAACAAGGAGAGCGCTGATCAGAAATGCAGCCAAGAGGCCCATGGTGACTCTGGACGAGCTGCAGAGATCTACAGCTCAGGTTGGGGAATCTGTCCATAGGACAACTATTAGTCGTGCACTGCACAAAGTTGGCCTTTATGGAAGAGTGGCAAGAAGAAAGCCATTGTTAACAGAAAATCATAAGAAGTCCCGTTTGCACAGCAAATATGTGGAAGAAGGTGCTCTGGTCAGATGAGACCAAAAGGGAACTTTTTGGCCAAAATGCAAAACTCTATGTGTGGCGGAAAACTAACACTGCACATCGCTCTGAACACACCATCCCCACTGTCAAATATGGTGGTGGCAGCATCATGCTCTGGGGTGCTTCTCTTCAGCAGGGACAGGGAAGCTGGTCAGAGTTGATGGGAAGATGGATGGAGCCAAATACAGGGCAATCTTGGAAGAAAACCTCTTGGAGTCTGCAAAAGACTTGAGACTGGGGCGGAGTTTCACCTTCCAGCAGGACAATGACCCTAAACATAAAGCCAGGGCAACAATGGAATGGTTTAAAACAAAACATATCCATGTGTTAGAATGGCCCAGTCAAAGTCCAGATCTAAATCCAATCGAGAATCTGTGGCAAGATCTGAAAACTGCTGTTCACAAACGCTGTCCATCTAATCTGACTGAGCTGGAGCTGTTTTGCAAAGAAGAATGGGCAAAGATTTCAGTCTCTAGATGTGCAAAGCTGGTAGAGACATACCCTAAAAGACTGGCAGCTGTAATTGCAGCAACAGGTGGTTCTAAGTATTGACTCAGGGGGCTGAATCAACTTCTCACGTGTACACCACTTTGTATTGGTCTGTCATGTGGAATTCCAATAAAATTGATTCATGTTTGTGGCTGTAATGTGACAAAATGTGGAAAAGTTCAAGGGGGCCAAAAGGAATACTTTTGCAAGCCACTGTATGTATAACAGATATTAGAGCCTGTCTTCGTCACTATTTGTCCGATGTCCTGTATGTAATGTCTTAGAGCTAGTGTTCCACCATAGAGCCTACATCTTATATGTAGGGTTGGGTACCGAAAACCGGTAAACACGGCACCGGTACCTTGTAACAATTGCACGTGTATTTTATCTGTTTTTAACTTGGTGTTGTTTGATCTTATTGGTTTAGAAATTGATATTTCAATAAACAGTAAACTTGGCCGATTTCGTTATTATTTTGTTGACAAGTGGGGCTTGAAAATTCGCTCACCCCCTTAAGTGGGGAATGACAGAAAAAGTTTGAGAACCACTGCACTAATGTAACATGGATTCTGTTTTATAATTATGGCTTTCCAGCTAGTACTAGTAGCACTACAACAGTGACCCCATTTACCATTGCAAAGAAGGCTATACATGTCGTGTGCAGGGCAATAAGTCAGGAAAGGTGTCGTATTTTGTCAGAAAAGGCAAATATGATGAAATCTCTGCTAAAGAATTGCTAACATATGAAGCTTATATATTCATATATACTTTAAACTTTTAATATATTGTTAAATTTTAAGCATAAAATTTTTTGTTCAATAAAAATTTATTCTTTTTGTGGCTTTTGTAAAGTATCGGTTCAGGCACCGTTTTGGCACCGGTCTTCTTCTTTGTCTTTGGGCTGTTCCCTTTCAGGGGTCGCCACAGCGAATCATCTGCCTCCATCTAACCCTATCCTTTGCATCCTCTTCTCTCACACCAACTAACTTCATGTCCTCTCTCACTGCATCCATAAATCTCCTCTTTGGTCTTCCTCTAGACCTCCTGCCTGGCAGTTCCAACCTCAGCATCCTTCTACCGATATATTCATCATCTCTCCTCTGAACATGTCCAAACCACCTCAATCTGGCCTCTCTGACTTTATCTCCAAAACATCTAACATGGGTTGTCCCTCTGATGAACTGATTCTTGATCCTATCCATCCTTGTCACTCCCAAAGAGAACCTCAACATCTTCAGCTCTGCTACCTCTAGCTCTGCCTCCTGTCTTTTCTTCAGTGCCACTGTCTCTAAGCCGTAGAGCATCGCTGGTCTCACCACTGTCCTGTACACCTTTCCTTTCATTCTTGCTGATGCTCTTTTATTGCACAACACACCTGACACTTTTCTCCACCCATTCCAACCTGCCTGTACTCGTCTCTTCACCTCCTTTGAACACTCTCCGTTGCTCTCGACCGTTGACCCTAAGTACTTAAAATCCTGCACCTTCTTTACCTCTGCTCCCTGTAGCTTCACCGTTCCTCTTGGGTTCCTCTCATTCACACACATGTATTCCGTCTTGCTGCGGCTAACCTTCATTCCTCTGCTTTCCAGAGCGTACCTCCACCTCTCCAAATTTTCCTCCACCTGTTCCCTGCTCTCGCTACAAAGCACAATGTCATCTGCAAACATCATAGTCCATGGAGACTCCTGTCTAACTTTATCTGTCAGCCTGTCCGTTTTGGCACCGGTACCGTTTTAAAAGTATTGATTTGGCACTGGTATCGTAAAAAACTCAAATGATACCCAACCCTACTTATATGTGCCGTCATAACACCGGTGTCTCGCCACCGTGTGTGTTTCACACTACGCCTTGTTATAGTTAAGTTTGTTGTCTGTTCGTTTGGGTTTGGTCTCGTCATTGTGCTTGTTTTATGTTATTATTTCATTAAAGACTCTGTTTTTGGAAAACACCCCTCTGCTCCTATACCTGCCTGTTTATGCCCATGGCAATAATGTCAGCCTGTACAACCCGAACGTGACACTTGGCATCAGGGACAATCTGATCATTTTGATTCATACACATTCACATTCCATACAAACTTAAATAATTCTTTTGATTGTGAAAAGCTGCTTTGCGACAATGACAATTGTTAAAAGTGCTATACAAATAAAATTGAGTTGAAGTGAACCTCATGCTCTAATCTACCACCTTTTTCTTTGATTACAGCCGTGGCATAATGTCGGTGAGTGTCCGCAAAGACACAACATCTTTTTCTAACAAGAGTCGCATTCATTTCTCTCCAAGATCTTGTATTGATGATGGGAAAGTCGAACCACTGCATAAAGTCTTCTTCAGCACATTTGAAAGATTCTAAATGGGGTGAATGTGTGAAAATGATGTATAATGTACTGCCCTTTAATGCACCCATCAGGGTAAATCTGGACTCATCAGACCATGTTACCTTTTTTGATAAGTGGTTTTCTTAAGGGTACGCAGCTGTTTAGTCCCAGTTGCTTGAACTCTCTTCACATTGGATGTATGGAAAAGGTCTTACTCTCAATACCAAACATAGCAGTTTGACTTTTATTAATTTTTTTAAACTATTTGATTTAACTAAGCGTTCAAGTGATCTCCCATCATGCTCAATCAGGATGTTTTTCTGACCACATTTCTTCCTCCAAGATATTGGTTTACCACTGTCCCGTGGATTCATGCCAGCCATGTGAAGAAGGTACAACAGGCAGCTTGGACTACCTGAGACAATCAGCTACTACTGTACCTCTAGCCTACATCAAGGGACTAGTGGAGGAACACACATCGTGAAGTCACCCCAAAAGGCAGCATGTTTCACACATATTTTCAAGCATATAGCTTAGATTATTATTAGCTTGACTTTTCTGTGTAATTATTTTTGTGCCAACAACTGATTGTTTATGCACCATTTAATGTACCCAGTTATGGAGGGAGGAGCAATCGTTCTTGGGCATGGTACAAATCAATCAATTAAAGGAATGCTTAGGTTTCATTCTTTTCTGATAGTCTAGGAATAAGATTTTTAGGGGAAATTAAGTAGCAGCTTCTTCGAATTCTCAGCTGAGCCCAGAGCTCCTGCGACTTGACTGCCTTCTGTTGGAGCGAATGCGATCAAATGCATCTCAAATGTGACTTGAATGTTTTCCTTGCCACTGTCGCCCTCGGGCTTGCTCACCAGGGACTATCTGAACATTTTTGATTCATACACATTCACATTCCATACAAACTTAAGTAGTTCTTTTGATTGTGTAAAGCTGTTTTGAGACAATGTCAATTGTTAAAAGCGCTATACAAATAAAACTGAATTGAATTGAATTGAACTTGTAGAATATGCACAGAAACGCCATACAGTCAGTCCTCTGAGAGCAGGACCAAATCCAGAACCCTGGTGCTGTGAGGCAGGAATGATACCCACTGTACCACCTTGCTATAATTAAATTGTAATAAATTACTATGGTTATAATACAAACAGATATGGTATTTTGGAGTACACTGGTTTATATGGTTTATATTTAAATAAAACCATGAAATCCCAGTAAAATTTTATTCTTTGAAAAATGAATATATAGTGCTACTTTATTTTTGGTGTTTCTATATTCTATATTTTAATGTGTTTTTACTGTTGCTGGAGACAATAAATATAACCATTACACAGTAAACATTTAAGCAGTTTGTTGCAACTGAATTGTCTGGCACTTTCATCTGAAGGTAAATGACATTTTAACTGTCCTTTAATGTTCGTCATCAAAAAGTTATTGGCATACTCTTGGGGTGACATGTTGCCTCCCTTTACTACTGGTTTGCTTTGATGTCTTATCTCTGCCCAGAATGACCAGTACTACTGTATATTACTAACACAATAGTTTTTATGGCCAAAGCTTTTTTTTTTTTTTTTTTTACATCAGTATCATAAGAATTATGAATGAATTCATTTACCTACAACATGTAAATGATACTAATCCATTCCTTTTAAAAACATTTGAATGCAAAGTGTTTACTGTATATCTTTATCTGCAGTCCTCTCCACACATATGTGGTTGTTACTGCTGGTAAGCTGATGATTTCTTTGAAGCATCAAACTGAACCTAGTGTTTAAACCTTAGAAACCATGGTTGTGATGACAATTTCTCACCAGCTGCTTCTTCCCCTGCAGCTAGAACAAGAGTCTCACTATTTAATATGTCTGATCCTAATGATAGGAATTACAGCTAATCTAATGAATTAATAATTTCACAACAATTCTGTTTTGGTTACCACCAAAACAAACCTGAGATAACATCATACATCAGCTCGATGTGAATATTTGTGGAACAGTTTAGAATAAATGGCTTTGCATCTTGTTTAACAAGTTATAATTCCTGGGATATAATCATCTTGTTTGAGGTTTAATATCTGTCAGAAACATATATACAATGTGGGACTGAAAAACAATATACTGTAGCTTTGATGTTGTGCTAAATGTAAGTCAGCAGCCATATGATGATGTTTTAGGGTCATATTGTTGCACTGGTGACTCACTGTTTAATGTAATTCGCGAGTGCTCTCGGAACGTAACCGTGGTGAATACCGCTGTGAGTGTGCTGGAGAATATGCTGGAGTTCATTTAATGATTTGAGCTACAGATTTAAAAGGTCGTGAGTTCAGGCCTTGGTGCTGATAAATCTGCCACTGTTGAGGCTCTGATCCTTAACCCTCTCTGCTTCGGGATAATATTCTTGTTTCTTCACTTCGAATGAGCTTCAATAGCATGGGCTCACCAGACACACTGACACCAAGTAAACAAAATTCGCACGCAAACACACACACACAAACACACACTGGCTGGGAATGGTTCAAGAATTGTCTATACTGGAATGGATGCACAAACTGTATTTTGATACTGGATTCTGAACAATACTCATTTTATACTAGTTTTGTAAGATTTATTTTAACAAAAAGAAAATTATATTACATATTATGGTACAGTATATACTTTTTTTAAATAATTTATCCTTGGCATGTTTACACACACAAAAATCATTTCATAATATAAAAAAATCTGTTTGCGATAACATACAGTAGTTTAACGTTCTCAGGGGAATCTGTGAGTTCACGCCAGCAGAAGGAGCGGATAGTGCTGTCCTCCAAGTGTGTTACGCCGACCCCAACGGTGCGTAAGTCAGCAGTTTGAAAAGAGGCGGTCGGCTGGCATCAAGCGGTTCGGAGTAAAACGTGTGATAGTCTTCTGCCCTCCCGACTGAATGGTAATAGTAGCTTAATATGGGAGTCCCGTGAAGGAGAGGAATTTAACCAAATTAGGGAGAAAATATGTTTTTAAAATTTTTTTAAATCAGTCTAAGGCCCCAGCACCTATTACACTAATGTAACATGTTGTAAACATGTACAAGCTGGTCCGGTTTTTACTTGTTAAATGTTGCCGCTTAAATCCCGGGCATCGTGCTGTTCTGAATAATGTGGGATGCGTGAACCAGTCAGGGTGAAACTGAACTTGAATAATGAGAGAAAGATAAGTTTGGTGCATTCTTCCTGCAATTGAACATGCAGTCATTTTCCACCCTTAAAGGTTTCCATCCATACATATTCAATTGTTTCATTAGTTTTGTCAGTTTGTCTGTCTAGGGATCAACGTCCTTTTTGTATATATTGCATTGTGTTACTAAAAATTATCTGAGCCATATCTGTGATGCACAAATCATAGTGAAGCCTTTCAAAACCCGACACACATGTAAGCCCCATTTCTGTCCATTGTAATAAGAATGCTCATTGGCTAACTGATGCTAATATGATTTATTCCTTGTGGCATCAAAATGTTACTCAATGGTATTACAAAGGTGCCTTAAAACTATATAAAGTTTAACCCTTAACCGACATACTGAGAACAAACATTGCAAAATTTATTTCAAATTCAGATGGGATCACAGCTGCATACAGAGACATATGTCTCTTATTGTATAGTATAATTGAAATGCAATGAGAACCAACAGTGTACTCCATTATACACTGCGTTCCAAATTATTACGCAAACTATATCTTTCTCTGATTTTCATAATTAGTAAATGCAAATGACAGTCAGTATAATTTTCTAGTCATCAACTATTAGGGTATAATACAATATATAATATAATATATTATAATATAATATATAATATAAATATATTTTTTATAAATAAAAAAACTGAAAACGCACTGTTCCAAATTATTATGCACAACAGAGTTAAAAAAAAACTGAGTTTAAGAACTGAAAATAGGCTTTTGTTGAATTTGCAGCATTAGGAGGTCATATTTACTGAAATCAAAAACTATTTCAATCAAAAACATCCTTACAGGGCTACATGTTACATCTTAACATAGGACCCCTTCTTTCATATCACCTTCACAATTCTTGGATCCATTGAACTTGTGAGTTGTTGGACAGTTTCTGCTTGAATTTCTTTGCAGGATGTCAGAATAGCCTCCCAGAGCTGCTGTTTTGAATCCTACTGCCTCCCACCCTCATAGATCTTTTGAGGATTCTCCAAAGGTTCTCAATGGGGTTGAGATCAGGGGAGGATGGTGGCCACACCATGAGTTTCTCATCTTTTATTCCCATAGCAGCCAATGACACAGAGGTATTCTTTGCAGCATGAGATGGTGCATTGTCCTGCATGAAGATGATTTTGCTACGGAAGCCACGGTTCTTCTTTTTGTACCATGGAAGAAAGTGGTCAGTCATTATACTTTGCAGAGGTCATTTTCACATCTTCAGGGACCCTACAGGGGCTACCAGCTCTCTCCCCATGATTCTGGCCCAAAACATGACTCTGGCACCTCCTTGTTGACGTGGCAGCCTTGTTGGGACATGATGGCCATCCACCAACCATCCACTACTCCATCCATCTGGACCATCCAGGGCTGCACGACACTCATCAGTAAACAAGACTGTTTAAAAACTTGTCTTCATGTATGCCTGGACCCACTGCAACCGTTTCTGCTTGTGAGCATTGATTAATTCAATTCAATTCAATTCAATTTTATTTATATAGCGCTTTTAACAATGGTCATTGTCTCAAAGCAGCTTCACAAAAATTAAAGAAATTTAACAAATCATAATAATAATAATAATAAATAAATAAATAAAATAATAATAATAATAGAAAATAAATAAATAAAAACAAATAATAATAATAATTATAGAAAAGAAAATAATTGGAAGTGTGGATGTGTGAGAAAAATGTGCAGATAATAATGAGACGAATGAATGAAATGTCTCTGATGAGCAAGCCAAGGGTGACGGCGACGGTGGCAAGGAAAAACTCATTAGGAAGAAACCTTGAGAGGAACCAGACTCAACAGGGAACCCATCCTCATTTGGGCGACAACAGATAGAAATGATATAACATCTTGTGTGTTGTGCAGGTGAAAATTCAATATGACAGAAATTATTTAAATTGACATGAAGACCAGTTCAGCATAGGGACGAGTCAGTAGGTGCAGAGGGCAGATGAGGTCTGGATCACTGGAAGCACAGGAGCAGCATGTGTAGCTCCAACCATCATAAAGCTGAATCCAGCTGGAGCTGGTCCTTCTCTGGACGCCTCAGGAACCTCGCAGGGTCGGCCTTTGTCTACTGAAGCTGGCAAAATCTCCCGATGCCTCGGGATGGGTAGAGAAATACAGAACAGATGGGGAGAATTAGCGTAGTTGCCATTCGGTATAGGTGTACTGTAGTATGAGATTATGGGATGAGTTATGTGTATGCCAGATTAAAAAGATGCGTCTTGAGTCTACTTTTGAACTGAGAAACCGTGTCTGCTCCCCGAACACTGTCTGGAAGGCTATTCCAAAGCTTTGGAGCTAAATATGAAAAAGCCTCGCCCCCTTTTGTAGATTTTGAAATTCTGGGAACTACCAGAAGTCCGGAGCTTTGTGATCTTAAGGCGCGTGGTGGATTGTAGCGTATCAGAAGACTGGTTAGGTATGTGGGAGCTAAACCATTTAAGGCCTTGTATGTAAGTAATACTATTTTGTAATTTATTCTAAACTGAACAGGTAGCCAGTGCAGGGATGATAATATTGGGGTTATATGATCATATTTTCTGGATCTAGTGAGAACCCTGGCAGCTGCATTTTGGATTAACTGAAGCTTGTTTATTGAGGATGCAGGACAACCACCTAGTAATGCATTACAATAGTCCAGTCTGGAGGTCATGAATGCATGAACTAGTTTTTCTGCATCAGATACGGATAAGATGTTCCTAAGTTTAGCAATATTTCGAAGATGGAAAAAGGCTGTTTTTGTGATATTTGAAATGTGATTTTCAAAAGACAAGTTACTGTCTAATATTACTCCCAGATCTTTTACTGCTGAGCTGGTAATAACAGTACATCCTTCTAAGCACAAGCTGAATTGTGAAAGCTGTTGTGTGCTGGTTTTTGGGCCAATAAGTAATATCTCTGTCTTATCTGAATTTAATAAAAGAAAGTTATTGGTCATCCAATCTTTTATGTCCTGGACACACTCAGTTAATCTAGACAACTTAGGTATTTCGTCTGGTTTGGTTGAGATATATAATTGGGTATCATCAGCATAACAATGGAAACTAATCCCATGTCTTCTAATGATGTTACCCAAGGGAGGCATGTATATTGAGAACAACAGAGGTCCTAAAACTGACCCTTGTGGGACCCCATATTTCACTGGCATTACACCAGACGGTTCTCCATTTAGATCTACAAAATGGTATCAATCAGACAGGAATGATCTAAACCATTTTAATGCCTGTCCCTGAATACCTATATAATTTTGTAAGCGATCTATGAGAATATTATGATCTATAGTGTCGAATGCAGCACTAAGATCAAGCAGGACTAGCAATGAGGTGCAGCCTTGGTCTGAAGCTAAAAACAAGTCGTTTGTAATCTTAACTAGTGCAGTTTCTGTGCTATGATGGGGCCTGAAACCTGACTGAAATTCTTCAAGGATGTTGTTATCCTGCAAGAATGTGCAAATTTGAGCTGATACTACTTTTTCTAGTATTTTTGATATGAACGGGAGGTTTGAAATCGGTCTGTAATTTGTTATTTCATTCGCGTCCAAATTAGATTTTTTAAGAAGCGGCTTAATAACTGCTAACTTGAAAGGTTTAGGGACGTGACCTAGATGTAATGAAGAATTAATAATGTTTAGGAGTGGCTCTCCAACCGTAAGCATCACTTCTTTTAAAAATCTGGTTGGGATTGGGTCTAACAGGCACGTTGTTGATTTAGCCGAGGTGATGAGTTTATACAGCTCTTCCTGTCCTATACCTGTAAAGCAGTGAAAATCTAAATGTGAAGCTATAGGCTGAACTGGATCGTGAGATACTATTAGAGGTTGAACCTCCATTATTTTCTTCCTGATATTATTGATTTTTTCATTAAAGAAGTCCATAAAGTCTTCACTTCTAAACTGTGATGGGATACTCTCTGCGGGCATCTTAGGTTTTGTTAGGCGAGCCACTGTACTAAATACGAACCTGGGGTCTCATTTATCAAGCGTGCGTACGCACGGTTTTATGTGTATATCATGCGTACGCACAATTCTACTAATAGAATGCGATTCATTAATTTGTACGTGTGCGTGAGAATGTGCGCACATTTAGAAGAACTCCTGACTGTGCATAAGCAGAATCCCCTAGTGGTAGAGAACTGTAATCACATATAAACCCAGTGCCCTTAAACTTCACCATTAAAATGTCAGTGTTAATAAATTGATACATTGAATAATTGAATACAACAGGTGATTCTTAGTTATCTGGAACTGTGAATAATATAAAATCCATTTTAATCCATAAAATTTTGGAAATACATTGCTTACAATGGCAGACCTTGCGCTTCTTGAAGATTTGCAACAAGCACTTTTGCGCAGAGATCGCGTTTTCAGGGACCGCACAGACTTACTCGCTGAGAGTGATGTGCAGTCCCCGTGCACACTCATGTTCTTTCTACTATTGGCTTTTTAGCCACAGGCACATTTCAAAGGGAAATTGTTGACAGGTCTGGTATTTCTCAACCCACCATGAGCCGAATTATGCCACACATTTTACATGCAATTATATCACAGTACATTACGTTTCCAAACACCGCAGCGCAAAGGACAAAAATTATGACCGACTTCTATAACATCACAGGATTTCCAAGTGTAATAGGGGCAGTTGACTGCACACATGTTGCCCTGAAAGCTCCTACTGCTGATGAATATGCATTTGTACAGTAAATAGAAAAGGCTATCGTGCAGGTAATCTGTGATGCACACTTGAACCTGTTAAATGTCGTTGCGAACAGCCGGGAGGTACACATGATTCCTTCATTGGGACTTCGTCTTCAGCAAAGCGCTGCTGGAGAAGGCTGGCTTATTGGTAAGTGTGTAACGATTAATCAGGATTTAAAAATAATTGTAAAATTAGATGACTTCTCAACACCATATAATGTACTGTATTTTAATCTACATCATTGCAGGGGATCGAGGATATGCCCTTAAATCCTGGCTGATGACCCCAGTGGTAAACCTTCTATCCCAAAAGGAGCTGAATTACAACCGAGCACATGAGCGCACAAGAAGCACAGTAGAACGTGCAATAGGCTTGCTGAAGGCTCGATGGCTGTGTCTGTCAGGCAGAGGAGGCACATTGCAATACAAACCCAACAAGGTTTTGAATGTTTAAATATTTAAATTAAGTTTTAATTATATTTTATAACTACAATATTTATAATATACTGTATACATAATTATTTGATTCATTATTGTCATGCACACTCAATCTGCGCCCGGCACTAGGACCCGGAAGTAAGGCGGGCGCCAAACCAGGAAGTATAAAAAGGTAAACAAACGTTGGCTTACCGCTCAGTCATTGAGTTCGGCCCATGTCGGTTCAGGTTGGCGTTCATCAAACCGTGAGTACTCACTAACTTTTGGTTGTTGCTTCCTATCGTTGTGTGTGTATTTTAGGACGCGGGTTAAATTTGTGTTTTTCCCTTGCTCCATTTTCGGGAGAGTCCTTAGAATAAATCGCGTGGTTATCCTGCCTCCTCGCTGTTACTCCGCGTTTGGGTTTACCATCCACGCTACATTGGGCTAACCGCTAAGCTACGTCTTCTGGTCACCGAGGTTAGTTCATGACAGAATGACTGAGCCCCTGACGGTGAACCCAGCGGATCACGTGCGCCTCTGCGGCGTGGTGGATCGGCATACCGTGCTGGTTAATAGACTAACCGAGGAGGTCGCTACTCTTCGCCGGAGCGTCCAAGACATCGCGGCCTTGCGCCGCGAGGTTGCGGATCTCAGGCGGGAGAACGCGGATCTTCGGGCGGCTGTTGCCAGCGCGGCTAACCGGCCTCCTGTCGTGGCGGCCGCGGCACGACCTGGTGTTTGAGTTCAATCCCATCAAGTACTCCACCGATCGGATACGCATTGCTCTCCTCGTTTCGTTGCTCACAGGGCAGGCAGCTGAGTGGGCCACGGCAGTTCTCCAAGCAGACACAGACACCGCCCACTCATACAATGAGTTCACACATCAACTCCGGCTCACTTTTGAACACCCTGCGGGCGAGGTGGAGACCGACACCAAACTTTACCACCTGCGGCAGGGAGGATCGTCTGTGAGTCGCTACACCGCCGAGTTCCGCACTCTCGCCGTTCAGACCACCTGGGGCGATGCAGCGCTGACTTCGAGGATTAAGGACGAATTAGCTGGGCGAGAGCTTCCTGCCACGCTGGAGGGAGTGATCCAACTCGCCCTTCGGATCGACCAACGCCTCCTCTCTCGTCCGACGCCGACCCCTAAGACCCTGCCGCCAACACCCACTTTCACCTCCATCACTTCACGTCCATCGAAGTCAGCTACCTACACTTCCCAAGGACATGTTGGTTCTCCACCTACTGCCGTGGTTTACACCGGAGCCGGGGAACCCATGCAATTAGGGCGCGCATCCCTGACCGCAGAAGAACGAGAAAGACGCTTTAAAGAAGGACTTTGTGCTTATTGTGGGTCGGCAGAACACCACAGAGCCATCTGCCCACGTCGCCAGGGAAACGCCCAGGCCCGGTGAGCGTTGGGAGCAGCTCACCGGGCCATCTTCACCTCTCTGCTACCACACCTAGCGTCTCTCGTCTCACGGTCCAGGTACACCTCCAGTTTGGCCACAAACGGGTCAGAAGTACCGCATTCATCGACTCCGGGGCTGCAGGTAACTTCATTGACTCATCTTATGCCAAAAGTCTGGAAGTGGAATTTGAAGCGTTATCCCAGCCTGTTAGAATTACATCAGTCGATGGTCGGCCCCTCTCCTCCAGCCCCATTACCACTCAGACTCAACCCATCACCCTCATCATTGGTCAGCATCATGAATCAATCCAGTTTCACCTCACCTCCGTCTCATCACCACCAATCATACTTGGACACCCGTTGCTTCTCCAGCACGATCCGCTCATTTCCTGGAATCAAAACAGGATCCTACAGTGGGGCCCGACCTGTTCAGAACTCTGCCTACGGGCTTCGGCTGGGACGTGCTCTAGGGAGTCCGAGGCCCCCGACGTCGACACCAACGCCATTCCCGCCGCCTATCAGGACCTGGCTGAAGCATTCTCCAAGACTCACCTACCGCCTCACCGCCCCTACGACCTGGCGATTGACCTTCAGCCGGGTTCCACTCCTCCCCGTGGCCATCTCTACTCCCTATCCACCTCCGAGACTCAGGCGATGGAGGAATATGTATCTTCGGCCCTACGTAACGGCACCATCCGACCATCCTCATCGCCTGCCGCCGCGGGGTTCTTCTTCGTGAAGAAAAAAGGCGGTGACCTACGCCCATGTGTTGACTATCGGGGGCTCAACAACATAACCATTAAGAACAGACATCCATTGCCGCTTACCAACTCTGCCCTGGACGCTCTCTCTGGTGCCACCATTTTCACTAAGTTGGACCTCCGGAGTGCCTACAACTTGGTGCGTATCAGAGAGGGCGATGAGTGGAAAACGGCCTTCATCACCCCCACAGGACACTACGAAAGCCTGGTAATACCTTTTGGACTTTGCAACGCACCAGCAGCTTTCCAACAGTTTATTAACGATGTCCTCAGAGACATGCTCGGCAGATGGGTATTCGTCTACCTAGACGACATACTCATCTACTCACACAGCCTCACCGAACACATTCAACACGTCAGAGCGGTACTAAAGAGATTAGTCGCCCACCAACTGTACTGTAAGTTGGAAAAGTGTGCTTTCCACGAGCACTCCACCACGTTCCTGGGTTTTGTTATCTCGCCCCAGGGTGTGGCCATGGACCCGCAGAAGCTAGAGGCTGTGCGTCATTGGCCCCTACCCAAGACCCTCAAGCAGCTCCAACGGTTTCTCAGGTTTGCGAACTTCTACCGTCGCTTTATCCGGGGCTACAGTACAGTTGCGGCCCCCTTAACTGCTCTGACCCGACTCTCGCCCCATCACTTCCAGCTCAACCCTACGGCCATATCCGCCTTCCATGAACTCTGCCATCGATTTACCACTGCCCCCATTCTCCTTCACCCGGATGCAGATCAACCGTTCGTTGTGGAGGTGGACGCCTCGGATGTGGGCGCCGGGGCGGTCCTCTCACAACGAGGTCCAGATCAGAAGCTGCACCCCTGCAGTTTCTTTTCCAAAAAATTTGATTCCACTCAGCAGCGATACGGGGTAGGGGACCGCGAGCTGCTGGCCATAAAGTGGGCATTGGAAGAATGGCGACACTGGCTCCAGGGCGCCAGAGAACCATTCCTCATCTGGACCGATCATCAGAACCTCATCACCATCCGCAACATTAAGCAGCTGAACCCTCGACAGGCGCGGTGGGCATTGTTCTTCGAGCAGTATAATTTCCATCTGTCCTACCGTCCGGGGTCCAAGAACATCAAAGCTGACGCCCTCTCACGACAACATGAAGAGGACAGCCCCCGGGCGGACCCCGCGCCTGTCCTGCCACCATCAAAAATCATCGCTCCACTCCGTTGGGAACTGGAGACCAGGGTTCGCCAGGCACAGCATGCGGAGGACGAACCGGCAGGTGTGCCGCCTGGACGACTCTATGTTCCAGAGACCCTTCGAACGGAGGTCATCCAGTGGGGTCACTCCACTCCCATCTCCGGACATCCAGGCACCCAACGCACCCTCCAGTTCATCCGCCGTGCCTTCTGGTGGCCTTCCATGGCCAAGGACGTCAATGAGTTCGTTCAGGCATGCCCAGTGTGCGCCCGGGCCAAGGACACAAACCAACCAACACCCGGGGAACTCCACCCGCTCCCAGTTCCCCGAAGGCCCTGGACGCACATTGCCGTTGATTTCATCACGGGCCTGCCGGCTTCAGAAGATAAGGACACCATTTTAACCATTGTGGATCGTTTCTCCAAAGCTGTGCACCTGGTGGCCCTTTCCGGACTCCCGTCAGCTAAACAGACAGCCGAGCTGATATTAGAGCACGTAGTCCGACTGCATGGGTTCCCCAAGGACATCGTCTCGGACAGGGGGCCCCAGTTCACTGCCCGGTTCTGGAAAGCCTTCTGCCGTCTGATCAACTCCACTTGTAGTCTCTCATCTGGCTACCACCCTCAGACCAATGGTCAGACGGAGCGGACCAACCAACAACTGGAGCGCTACTTGAGGTGTTTCGTGGCAGATCGTCAGCGCTCCTGGGCCCGCCACCTCACTTGGGCGGAACTTTCACACAACCTTCACGTCTCCACCGCCACCAAGCTAAGCCCATTTGAGGTGTGCCATGTACCCTCGGCCCAACAGTTGGTCCGCAGGTGTCGACGGATATGGCGCCTCGCCAACGCAGCCATCCAACGAGCCAACACCTGCTACGCCATCCAACATCGCCGTCGACACCCACCGGGACGATTGTACCACGTAGGTGACAAAGTATGGCTGTCTACTAGAAACCTGCACCTCCGCACAGAATCCAAAAAACTCTCCCCCAGATTCGTCGGACCATATCGCATCACTCATTGTATCAACCCTGTCACCTACCGGCTCCAGCTGCCTGCGGCACTCCGGATCCATCCAGTATTCCATATCTCTCAACTCAAACCATTCATCACATCACCCATGATTCCACCCACCCCCCCAGCTCCTCCTCCCCGGACCATCGACGGCGGTCTCGCCTACACCGTACGGCGAATCCTTGACTCGCGCCCTCGGGGCAGAGGTACGCAGTACCTTGTTGACTGGGAGGGCTACGGCCCCGAGGAGCGGTCTTGGATCCCGGCCCGGTTCATTCTCGACCCCGAACTGATTCGAGACTACCGTCGCGGGGTATCCTCCACCCCAGGACCATCAGGAGCCGGTCCTGGACAGTGCACACTCAATCTGCGCCCGGCACTAGGACCCGGAAGTAAGGCGGGCGCCAAACCAGGAAGTATAAAAAGGTAAACAAACGTTGGCTTACCGCTCAGTCATTGAGTTCGGCCCATGTCGGTTCAGGTTGGCGTTCATCAAACCGTGAGTACTCACTATCTTTTGGTTGTTGCTTCCTATCGTTGTGTGTGTATTTTAGGACGCGGGTTAAATTTGTGTTTTTCCCTTGCTCCGTTTTCGGGAGAGTCCTTAGAATAAATCGCGTTGTTATCCTGCCTACTCGCTGTTACTCCGCGTTTGGGTTTACCATCCATGCTACATTGGGCTAACCGCTAAGCTACGTCTTCTGGTCACCGAGGTTAGTTCATGACAATTATACAATATAAATTTGCTTTAGGTGTGCTATATAGTTAAAGCATGCAGTGTGCTGCATAATATTGCCATTAAAAACGGTATACCACTGGATGAGATGCCGATACAAGAAGATCGCCACATGGCAGAAGGTTTCGACCCGATGCCAAATGCTGTGGCCGTGCAGCTAAGAGCAGGGATAATCGAACGGTTCTAAATCTGTTTCACAATAAGGAGTAATTGTGAGAAAATGGTGAGATCACTTGGAGCTTTTATTGAACTTGCATGATGCATTTAGTGAATCACTAATGTTCCTCAAGTTCACATTGATTTGGTGCAGTTCCTCTTTTATGCTTGCAATGCCACTCACTAATTCCTCCTGTGTTTTCAGAACCGCATCAGTCAGGACTCGTAGCTCGAAACGCATCGGACGCGCTGAAGTGGCAGGCGGAGCAGGACCTGGCAAAACTGGCAGATCTATAAAATAAATGTTAAATGAACAATCCAAATCATTTGCAACGTGTGTGTTATTTATCTATGAATAATATATCGCAACACAAACATTTGAAAACCTACTAACCATTTACAGATGGCTCGGCCTCTCCTGCAGTTGATGGGATTGCACTTTCAGTGTCACCATCGGGGTGACACTGAAATAAGACTCTGGCCTCCTCCCGTGGCACCGATGTCTCTTCTGTGGGCTGCAATTCTTTTTTTTAGAGGACACTTTCAAATCAAACCACTTTTTCTTGACCTCTGCAGTAGTTCTACATAAAGGTGAGATGGCATTTACCGCATTAGTAACCTGTCCCCATGCCAAGACTTTTTTTTATCTTTGACATTCCGCCTGAAAAAGCAGCAGTCTTATAACATTGTACCTCATTTAAAAGCACTTCCATTTCTTTGTCTTTGAAGGTTTTTTTTTCTTTCCTCTCTTCACGGGATCCATGATAACGGTTCTATAGTGCCCTGGCGGCATTGGGTTTTTATAAGGAAGGTTGTTTGCCAAATAAGGTCATTTGAGGGCGTTTCTGTATGCAAATTTAAATTACTATGCACACGCACACAATTTAGAAGGAGTGCGATTCATCATCAGTCATTTCGTACAGCTGTGCGTACTCACGTTTGATAACTCCCAACTTTCTTGTGCTTACGGCTGTTGGTATACGCACTAGTTTAGAACTTTTTTTACGCACGCTTGATAAATGAGACCCCTGGGATTGTTTTGGTTTCTTGCTATCAGTTGGCTAAGATGCTCATTCCTAGCAGTTTTTAGAGCCTGTCTATAGCTGCACATACTGTCTTTATACGCAATTCGAAAAACTTCTAATTTAGTTTTCCTCCATTTTCGCTCGAGGTTACGGGTTGCTCTCTTTAGGGCGCGAGTATGACTGTTGTACCAAGGTGCAAGTGTTTTATCTCTGACTTTTTTTAATCTGATGGGAGCAACAGTGTCTAATGTACTGGTAAGTATAGTGCCCATGCTGCTAGTCACTTCATCTAGATCATCTGCATTTAGGGGTCTAATAAGAAATTGGGACAGATCCGGCAGATTACTTGTGAATCTGTCTTTAGTAGTGGGATTCATATTTCTAACAGATTGATAACGTGGGGAGACACAGCTAATCTGTTCTACGGGTAGAGTATATGTCAGGAGGTGATGATCTGTGATATCATCACTTTGAGGTATGATCTCTATATTAGAGACATCTATACCATGGGATATAATTAAATCTAGCGTATGATTAAAGCGGTGAGTTGCTCCAATTATATTTTGCTTAACCCCAAAGGAATTTAGTAAATCCATAAATGTGAGTGCTAAAGCGTCGTTAGCATCATCTACATGAATGTTAAAGTCTCCTACTATCAACACTTTGTCAGAGTTAACCAATAGGTCTGATAGCAGATGTCCAAATTCTTTAAGAAAATCGCCATATGGCCCCGGGGGTCTGTACACGGTGGCCAGGGTAAAATATAGCAAGGGTTTATTACGTATTTCATTAGGGGCCGAATAGTAGGTTTATGCACAACTGCAAGCCTTTAAAGGATCCAACACCTTGAGGTTCGCGGGACTCCAGAGGCACCAGCAGCTTCAAATACCTGTTTGCTGCTTTGTAATGGCATTTCAGCAGCTGCTCTCTTAATCCGATGAATTTGTCTTGCAGAAACCTTCTTCATTCTGCCTTCATCTGCACAAACCTGTCTGTGCTCTGAATCAGCCACGAATGTCTTCACAGTACGATGAGTTTTCGTGAAATATCTAATGTGTTTATACCTTGTCCGATTTGTCGCTTTTCGGCAGCAGAGATCCTTTTTCTTTCCCATATTGTTTGAAACCTACGACCTGTTTAATAATGTGGAACAACCTTCTTCAGTACTTTTCCTTTAATTGGCCTCATCTGGCAAACTAATTATCACACGTGTCTGAGATTCATTTCAGTGATCCAAAGAGCCCTGAGACACGACACCATCCATGAGTTTAATTTAAAAACTAAACATTTAATGTTTGACACTTTGCATGCAAATTGTTACATCCAATTTGCATGATAATTTGGAACACAGTGTATACCTTCAGCCATTACCCACAGCATAAAAAAGATAAAGATAAAAAAGAATGCATGACTCTCTGGAATATGTTTTATTTTACATAGATACCTTTTGTCATCATTTCCATAAATAGAAAAGTACTACAATCATTTAATAAATTTGCAAATGGCACCCACGAGGAGACTACATACAGTAAATCAATGGCAAAGCACAATACAAGCAACATGGAACATGAAAGGTTATGAGAAAACAAGATTAAGAAAACAGAGGATTAAATCCAGCTGTTTGCCATATTATATAAATTTTATAGTAGAATAGTATTTGTGCTATTTCTGAATTGTGTTTCCAATTCGCTCAATCATTTAATGAGATAGAGGAGATGGCAAGACATATAATATTAAACTGAATCTGTGCTGAAGTTTACTTCTAGGCATATAATTGGAATATATTACAAATAAATTAATACTGTCAAATAAACTAAATCCCAGTTAAAGACATAATAATGCTAAGCATTTGACATAGCACAACTCATAATCCAACATGCACTGAATCGGAATTTGCATGCTAGATTTGTTGCTTTCCCAGAAGAACCTGGCAACAGCACAGACATCAGCAGGTCTCACATGGTGTAAATGTCATACTGTCTCATCCCTCAGGTCATCATCGTTAAATGTCACTTGCCTAACCTCATGGTGTCCCATGAGCAGTGTTTAATAACAATCTGAACTTGGTTACTGCACCTTAGACACCATAAATTAGATACCGTAAGTGTATAAAACCAGGCAACATTTCAACATATTCACTTTTGATATTGCTCTAGTAAAAATTTTTTAATAAAAATACAAAAGAGAATCAAATAACTTTTGAATAACTGATGATGTTGATGCATACAGTATGGAGATAACATGGTCCTTATTTCCAAAAAAAATGGAAAATATGTTTTTCCTTTTCTGCAGAAGACAAATGCTGATGTACAGTAGATGTGGTATTTTAACCCATTGCAATCAATGGAGATACATTTTGCAAAATGCAAATATTTACAGAAAAAAATTATATCCAGCTGTGCATGCAATATTATTTCAGTAACTACATACAGTACATTACAAATGCTTAATATTATGCAATTAAATGCATTTCCATGTACAACATTCCAAATGCTTTATGTATCCTCAGGCTTCAGCAAGTATAGTAAATGCAATGTAACTTAATACACGTACGGTTTATGTACCTTGACCACACCTGACTTTCTAGTTCTCAATCTTACCCGTCTATGTTGTATATCAGTGCATCCACACCTTACACTTTTCAAGCATATTAGAAAAATAGATCTATAGAATTGTATATAACTGTATTTTACATGGCATTTCATATGGCTTTAGCATAATAACATGCATGATACAATTCTAAATCAAGCCTGAATACCTGAGGATTTTTTCTAGATCTATACATTTGTTTACTACTCGGATACAAAAAAGGGGCTTCCAATTCCTACCATGCCATGCTGCACATTTTCAGGACACCCCCATTTTTACAACATTGTATGAATGCATGTTTGCTGTGTAATTGTTAGTGCTACAACTGCTATACTAAGCTTGTAGTTAAAGGGACTGTGTTGTTTTTGCTCTAAATACAGATGTAGCCATGGAAGTGAGTAAAGCAGATAACCAGCATAATGACTGCCAAGAGAGAATGAGGGGAAATTATGAGATAGTTTGAAAGGCAAATGGTAATCTAATTCCCTGTTCTTAATGCCCTTTTGGAACCAGAGAAGATATTTTCTAATGATGCATGTCCTGTTAATCATCAATAACTAACCTGCCTCATGCACATGACACTAAATTTCAAATTATCAAATTTAATATTCAAGTTAACTAGATGCTAACACAAGGATGAATTTAAGATCGCTCTCCAACTCCTGTTCAAGGGTTCTACTTTGTGTGTGTGTGACAATGGATGGCACACCGTTGCGAACACTAACTTTCAATTTAACCCTATTTGAGATTCAACCCAAGGGCCAAGAAATGAACAAAACTCATATTCTTATTAAATTAAACTTTCAAGCCTGTTAATTACAGCAACTGTTGTTTGATAACTGTCAATCACCAGCTCGACCAGTTGCATTTCGGCTGTGTTTACACACACATGCCTACAGCTGTATCACGTAAAACTATATCAAGTTTATATTGCTTAAGGACAGAGGTGGGTAGAGTAGCCAAAAATTTAAGAGTAATGCACTTCAGTGAGTACTGTACTGTGCTCAAGTGAGACTACTCAAGTAGAAGTAAAAAGTAGTCATCCAAAATATCACTCAAAAATATTTGTAAAAGTATCCGTGGGAAAGATACTCAAGTACTGAGTAACTGTTTCATCAAAATGTCCAATTTATTTTCTTAGAAATTATGTAAGCAGTCAGTTAAAATAATGTACAAATTGCGACATTTTCAAAAAAATTAAATAAATGAAATAAATGTAATAAAATTAATTAATGCCAGGCTCGATTCCCGTCTCTGTGTGCATGGAGTTTGCATGTTCTCCCCGTGCTTGGTGGGTTTCCTCCGGGTACTCCGGTTTCCTCCCACAGTCCAAAGATATGCAGGTTAGGCTAATTGGCGTTCCTAAATTGCCCGTGTGTTTGGGTGTGTGAGTGTGTGTATGTGTGTGCCCTGTGATGGATTGGCACCCTGTCCAGGGTGTACCCCGCCTTGTGCCCTGAGTCTCCTGGGATAGGCTCCAGGTCCCCCGCGACCCTGAACACAGGATTAAGCGGTATAGAAGATGAATGAATGAATGAATGAAAATTAATTAATAAAACTCAATATCTTTACAACATAGCAAATTAAGGAATAAGAAACTCTAATTTCCTATTCTCCCTTTTTTCCCCCAATATTAAGCTTTTGACATAAATACCAATTGCAGGTAACATATGTATGTATGTTTGAACAGTGTAAACTATTTCCAGTGTAAGATATACTGTACTGTATATTCAGTTGTTCTGCAAATGGCTCAGCAGATAGACAATAACATTAGAACTTGTGTACAAGAGGTCTCACTTTACCATAAACTGTGTCCAGCAGAACAAATGTAAGAAACTTATTTTTTTTAGCCTCTAGTTTATTTGCTAATTATACATGCTAAGATTGCAACATTAAATAAAACAGCTAAAGTAACTGTGACATTTTTGCTTCACTGTCTACCACTACTGAAGACAACCTCCCTCCCTTCTGTGTGGTCATTGGTTTTGCGGCTGATTGGTCAAACGGAATCATGTGATTATTATCTGATTGATGAAAGAGTTACGTTGTAGATCCACCGGCTGCATTTCTCTGGCAAAAACAAAGAATATCTAATGTGTCGAATAAATGGTTAGGAAAGTAATGAGTCGAGTGTAGCCGAATGTAGCGGAGTAAGAGTAGCGTTTCTTCTTCACTAATCTACTCAAGTAAAAGTTAAAAGTATGGTGCAGTAAAACTACTCATAGAAGTAAATTTTTTTTCAAAAAGTTACTAAAGTAAATGTAACGCAGTAATTGTATCTCGTTACTACCCACCTCTGCTTAAGGATATAATGTTAATATGATTTTAAGCCTAATGGTACATTTCATATACTGTAGTGCAGAGCAGTAAAATTTCCCAAAAACTAAATCTTTAGCTCTAAACACACTCTTCAACAGACATGAGTCCACATTCAACACCTTTTCTTTTTCCATAATACTGACATTATACAGGAATCAGAAAGGCCACAGCTGGGTCTCCTAAAGAGCTGTCCAGTTATGATCAAAAGTTTAAATAAGTTTATAAAACAAAATATATTAAAGCTCAGTTTTTCATAACTCCACATTTCATACTATGTCATTCTTTTGACAAGCCGTTTAGGGTATCTACTGTATTTCATAGTCATCAGAGGTAATTGTTTAAGCAATCAATAATAAACAGATTTCTGTTCAGATTTAATTCACAATATTAGAATTCCAGTGGGTTGAAGATTAAGTCCTTGTTCACACGGGCGTTAAATTTTTGGATAAACGAACGAGCTCTGAACGTCCTAGATGGTTATGTTGTGTTTTGTAGCGGCGCTCGATTGACTTCTACAATGGCGTTCGTTTGTCTGTCTAACGCCAGCCTGCAGCCCAAATTGTAATTTGTGTGTTTAACCTGTGGAGGTCCACAGGTTAACACACAACCGACACACAACCTACACACAGGAAGCCCTTATTTCAGGTGCCTCCTTTTAATATGGACCATTTTGCTATATTAGACATGAATCTTCTTGTTTTAAAAATTTTAATGAAATTATTATATTTGTATATAATATATAAAAAAATATGAAAAAATAATACGGCGACGTAGGGAGAGAAAAAATCGCCGCCGCTCCTGGGTTCACCCTCCGACTGCACAACGTCGGATTAAAGGAAGTTTTTTGTGGTTTATGGTTTGTGGTAGATTTCCGTGCAAGTTTTATTTTTTAAGCATTTTATTTACCTTTTTTCCGCATTTCCCTCTGTATAGCCTGTAGGATCATGGGATATATCTGGTCCTCCGAAGCGTAAAATGAACACAGAGAAAACGTTTTTTTGACGCCGTATAAGCCGGACAAACGCACGTCACCAAAGCCCGTGTGAACACTCACTGACTCCTATGTGTAGAAAACCCTCTGCGCTTCCGGACACTACGAACGGCAGAAAAATGCCCGTGTTAGTACATACACTAAGTTGACTGTCTCTTTAAAAAATTAAAGATAACAGAAAGTGAGTGCTCTTGGGAAATCATAGTAAATTAGCAGTTTCCAAACAAATTAAGATACCACAAGTATCTGTATATCATAAGGTGACCAAGCGTCCTCTTTTGCCCAGACATGTCCACTTTTTGCGTCCTGTCCGGGGCGTCCTGGCGGGTTTCATAATTTCATGAAAATGTCCGGTTTTTCATAGGACCATTACGCGTGTACGTAAATTGACTGGCGTTTTGCACACAATACTAGGGTACTACTTTTTTGTGCGACGTAATTACTGGGAGGCTGCCTTGTGGGCAGGTCTGCGCTGCGCGCAAACACACACACAGACCGGGAGCAGTGCAGACAGCAGAGAGCGGAGCAGTATAGCAGGGGAAATGCCGAAGCGTAAGTGCAGCTTCACCGATGAACTGCAAAGAAAATTTCCCACATACCGTCCCGGCCGGGACAAGTGGGAGGCGGAGTGCACCGTGTGCAAAGCCGTTACGTCTCAGGATCCAATAAAGGTGCTGGGAACCTGAAAGCCCACATGGACACCGAGAAACATAAAAAAGCGGTGCGAGATGAGAGTTCATCTGCAAAGTTCATTCATTCATCTTCTATACCGCTTTATCCTGTATTTAGGGTCGCGGGGACCTGGAGCCTATCCCAGGAGACTCAGGGCACGAGGCAGGGTACACCCTGGACAGCGTGCCAATCCATCGCAGAGCACACACACACACACACACACTATGGTCAATGTGGGAACGCCAATTAGCCTAACCTGCATGTCTTTGGACTGTGGGAGGAAACCGGAGTACCCGGAGGAAACCCACCAAGCACGAGGAGAACATGCAAACTCCATGCACACAGAGACGGGAATCGAACCCAGACCCTGGAGGTGCAAGGCGACAGTGCTAACCACTACACCACCGTGCCACATCTGCAAAGTTGACAGAGTTTTTTGTCAGACCAGGAAAAACAGAGGATGATGTAAATGCAGCAGAAAGTGCAATGGCTTTTCATACAGTGAAACATCACAACAGTTAAAGGTCCATGGATTGCACCAGTACTTTGCTTAAAAAGGCATTTCCTGACTCTGACATTGCAAAACAAAGTTTAGTCTTGTCTTTGTGAGACTCTTATTTATTTTATTACATTTAAGAAGCTGGAACAGAATAGTTCATATTTAGAACAATATTTAATTATTTATTTGAAGAGTCTAAGAGAGCTATTACTTTGTTATAAGTTTTTACAGATTTCATTTTATTTTATTACAGAGGTTAATTCTGCACCATTGAAATACTGTATAATAAATAATGTCCATCAACCACCAAGAAGCGTGTCTGAATTTGTCTGGAGGCCGTGCCGATCGTCCTCTTTTTTGGAAATCAAAATATGGTCACCCTAGTTTATCAGCATATCTATGCAAATACAGTGAAACCTCAAATTGCGAGTAACGCGGTTTGCGAGTGTTCCGCGAGGCGAGCAAAGATTTTTAATACATTTTGACTTGACGAACAAGTCTTGGTTTACGAGCACCGAGTATCGTGTATCACGTATGCGCTTCATGTTTTGACGCAGAGTGTCACATGATCAACTGAGCCAATGGTTTTTCTCTCTCTTACACTGTGGAATTGTGGGTAATCATCTCCCCTGCTGGGTCTTAGTGCTCGTCCCTTACTGGTATAATCAACATCCGTGCTCGCGTGTACTGTTGACTATAACACTGTGACCACCTGTGTACAGTTAAAGATCCATTTTCTCTCTCTGCTCAAGGCTTAGCCTGCTCTTTGCCTGCTCTGTGTTTCTGTGTGCGCGCGCATCACAGACACACACACACACTTTCTTGCAGAGGCTCTACACAGAAACACAGATCTGTCGCCAATCTTTTCAAATGTAAAGTGCAGGTTAATTTGTTTTATTTTTACTTTACAGCAGTGATTCCATTAGTTTGTCGCTCAATCGAGTGAGAGAATTAGAGAGATTTCTTGTTTATTTTATATTAAAACAGTGTTTCCGTTGTGTGTGTGAACAGAGTGGAGGAAGGGTCTGTGTACTGTAAGACGAAAAGGGGGAGGAGACGCTTACTTTAGATTCACACATACACAGCGCCTGCGCGCACAAACACTTATCTGTCTGGTTTTATTTATTTTTTTAGGTAAATTTGCAAGTTAATTTATTTAATTTTTACTTAATAGTTTGTGTTAATTATTGTTATGTATTTATTTGGGCTGTGGAACAAATAATTTGAGTTCCAAACTGTGAAATAGCAAACTGTGAGACCAATTGTTTGACCAATTGTTAAATAGATTACATTTCTAGTGAGAGAGTAAATATTCATTGTGTTTTTTCTATATAAAATACAGTGGCATCATTAATTTCTTTTTCCTGGGATTCTTCTTTTATCATGAAACAGCCCCAAAAATAGATAATATTGTGTTTTGGCTTAAGCTCTCGCTAACTATCTTACTCTATCTTGAAACTCAGTATAAGAAAAACAGCAGCACTTCTTTCATTGAATAACAGGACAGTTGTTTTAGATAAGGCATATTCCCCTAGTTTAATCGACTAGAAACATTTACTGTACAGTTTGCTGTTTGAGGATGAAATTATATACATAATATATTATATTATAATTTATATATCAATCATCGCTGCGATGGATTGGCACCCTGTCCAGGGTGTACCCCGCCTAGTGCCCGAAGTCTCCTGGGATAGGCTCCAGGTCCCCCGCGACCCTGAACACAGGATTAAGCGGTATAGAAAATGTATGAATGAATGAATATAAATAATCGCATATAAAACTTACTGCTAAAAAAAGTTCAAACTGGTGCCATCCATTTTACCCCTTTATTGGCTTCTGAGAGATAAAATGAAGTTACTGATAAAACGTGTTGTCCATTTTGCTAATGTTTGCTTTTTCTTCATCTAAGCGTGCAGAATTTTAAAGTACCAAAGCCTGTAGGGATGTCTTAATGTGAGAAGTCTTATACTTTGTATTGGTTTAAGATTTTACATGAGACTTGTGGATTAGACTACATTAAGACTACATATATGAAACAATGAAAATCTCAACTTGATCATTA
Organism: Channallabes apus; assembly: GCA_030522415.1. Classification (NCBI taxonomy): domain Eukaryota; kingdom Metazoa; phylum Chordata; class Actinopteri; order Siluriformes; family Clariidae; genus Channallabes; species Channallabes apus. The sequence continues at coordinate 36,562,480 of CM060118.1, forward strand.
AAAACATCCTGTTAAAACATGAATTCTTATTAGCTGATTTAATTGTGCAAATTGGCCAGCATTACACCACAAGGCATAGGTAAGCATTTGACCCACTGAAAATATGATATACTATATAAATGCATGAATGAATTGGATTCTTTTTAATGGAAATTACACAAAACCTGAATGTGATGTCTTTAGCATAGGGTGAAGGAATCATTGTGTTTAATGTTTCAGAAATAAAATGAACGTTGGGGTAAAACACAAAAGTGAACCAACCACCAATATTAACTATTTAAGAGTGCAGTTGATCCTTGACCACAATAATATTCAAAGCTTTAGGCTTAGAAAAGTAAATCATGAAAAAAATATATATACCTGAGTTGAACATTTCCTTCAGAAGATTGGACCACACTACCATCTGGCCTCTACTCAATTCCAGTCATCTGCTACCATAAGCTTTTCATTGTGGTTATTGCAACAAAAAAGGTTTTTAGTAGAAGCAGTATGTTTACTAGTATGAATAGCTAACGCAAGTACACATGTTGTAATCTATAATCTTGTTTTTAACTGCTGAATGATGACAAACTACCTTAAAATAGTAAGTTTTTGTAAAATCCTAACCTTAACCCTATTATTATTTCGACAATGTTAAAAAATAATAAGGTTTTCATCATAAAGACCCATCAAAATATTAATGCAGATAATTCCAAAGTGGTCACAAGTTTTCTAAAACTGTATTGACATCCCATATGATACTCAGTTCTGATATATATATATATATATGTTCTACATTTGAATATAAAAACATGATTATTTGCAACAAACTCAAGCTATTTTCTTGAAGGAAATCGATGCATAGCTGAAGTCTAGGCGTGTACAATATGAATGATGAGTTGAGAATGAACCTATAATTCATAGAGTTGATTTTCTATAATAAAGAATATCTGTATTAATCATAGGAATGTAAAATATGTACTCATATGTTTGGATTTTGTAATCATAGCTATGCTATATTAGGCACTACAATTGTCATTACTTGGTCAAAGCTAAAAAATCCTGTATGCACTTAACTTTTGAAATAACTGTTAACCCCAAAAAGGTTTATTATTAAGCGTCTTTTTTTTTTTTTTCATTTTATCAGTTCACACTGCATTTCTTATTCCACTAAATTGAAATCCATTATCTGTTGAGTTGTAGCCTAATTTACGAACAAGTTGGGTGTCATATTAATCCTGGCTTAAATGGATATCTAAAATATGTCATGCAAGTCATGCTGTTACATTCGAATTTGTACACAAGGCAAAGTTAACCTGGAGTTAACCTGTACCAAAATCCATCACAATATCAGGGCTTCATTAGGCTTCATTAGGCTTACTTAAAAAAGTTTCCATTTAAACTTCAGTATTAGTATTAAATTACAGTATTCCTTAAAATGCCTTTACCTAGAGTCACTTGTCTCTGCCAGTCTGTTTTTCATGATGCCCAATGCTCCAACCCCACCAGAGAAACCATTGTGTCTTGAGCTTCCACAAACTGTTCTGGGGAATCCATTTGCAGATTCTGAGAGCTGTTTTTGCATAATGGCCAGTGATATTTTATTTGAGCCTGCCAAGTCCCGCATGGAGATCATCTCACCAGAGAGCCTTCTTCCCTCCTGGTCATTGTCACAAGGTTCCTTGGATTCATATGGGTTCCCAAAATGGCCCTGTTTGAGGCGTGAGCCAGGGCGGATGGCATTGCGACGCCCTAAGAAGGCAGTAGCCTTATTACAGCGCTGGCAACATAGGCAACTCATCTTGCTCAGCATCCAGTTGAGCACCTGCTTAATGACAATAGAAATCACATTGAATAGCGAGTAGATGCAGCAGACACCGGTCAGAATAAAAAGGAAGTTGGCCAACCGGTACAGACCCTGGTAGCTGTAACCTTTGCTCTGACTACTCACCAAGTCTCCAAAACCAATAGTGCTAAAGGTGACAAAGCAGAAATAGAGGGAGTCAAGGTAGGCCCAACCCTCTATGGGGGTGTACATAGCTGAGGCACAGCAGGAGATAATGATAGCTGATATGGCTAGGATCAGCATCACATGATATACAGATGGCTTCCAACCTGGAAGAGTGCTGGCTGCAAAGTCCTGGCAGATTCCTGGTGGAAGGAGGCCACTAGTGCGCAACCGATGTAGCCTAAAAGCTTTCATCACCACAGCTAAGAGGGTGATGATACGTTCTAGGAAAAGGTTAAAAAACAGAATAGTTGCTGCACACCCAAGGAGGCCATAGAAGATCAGAAATACTTTGCCAGCTACTGTCACTGGAGTTGTCATCCCAAAGCCTAGGGAAAGGAGACAGCAAAACAGAGATTCAGCAAAAAAAAAAAAAAAAAAAAAGATTTATTCACTGTTACAATTTTTTATTTTCATTTTGAAAAAAATAAAAATTTGATTTAATTTAGGCATTGCAGAAATGGTGTTGAGTTTCTGTCCTCTACCAACGGCAAATTCTTAATACATGTACATTTTACTGGAACTAAGTGTCCAAACATATCTTAGCCATCACTGGAGAAAACTGGAAAGAGGGACATTCTAACAGTAAAAACTAAATTCAGTACTGGACCTGAATTCAGCAAAACCTCACATGGTCAGTCTCCTAACACTGAGGCACTTGTGTCATACCCAATAATGACAGTCTTAGCTGCATCACTGGGATACCCAACCACAGGAATTTGCACCAAGAGATAAGATGCTCATTTTACTGACTAGCTTTAAATGATACCAAAGTGTGGCAGAGATTGCATGAGATCACTCGATGAGTTGAACATGTCGGTCGTGAATATAGACAAACAGATAGAGATGATGCACTTACACATATACCACTGCAGTCTCCTGAAACCATAAAGGGAGCTGATTCTTGCGGCTCTGGAGGCAGTGGTTTCAGAAAGTGGGGCCAAAGGGGACCAGAGAAAAGTCTATGAAGTTTATCCCAATTCACCCCAGTCCCCTGTTGGGAACACCTCTCCCAGTCCCAGAGAACACAGGTGGCCAAGTTGCAAACAGGAATAATGTGTTTTTGCCTCTAACTGGTAGCATGAACCTCACAGCGGTACATACAGTACTGAGACATCACCAGGTGTGTGTTTGCAACCACCCATATTAGATCCCTAAACACAACAAAGGTAGTTTGGAATAAACTTAAGGCTATACTTAACATGGGATTGAGGAGAAAATTTGAATGATAAATGTCTAATTAACTTTAGAATGGAGCACAAACTCTATTACCACAAGAATTCCATGGCACAAGAACGCAAACAGCTCCAGCTATGGATTGGATGATTTTGTTGTTTATACGCATTATTAAACAAAAGAACCAATCTAACTATGGCACTTCCCCCAAGTCACACACACAGGAGAGACAACAGCAGATCCCATTGTTACTGTACATAATGTCTTTGTCTTAGTGCTTGAACCAAATGCACTTGAATTAACCAATGCTAACCTTTGATTGCTTCATTTCTGGGTGCAGGTTTACTAAACAGCTTTGACATACATGTTGCAGGTGGCTGGTGGGAGAAGAGTGCTTTGTCAAGAATGTACAGTAGCTGACATTATGGTATTGAAGCAGTTTGTAACCTGGCTACCTCATAGGACAGCTGAATGGGTGCCAACATCATCTGCTGTTGCTGAAAGAGAGAGTTCAGCTGGCTGAAGACAACCTCAAACACGGAGCCTCTCCTCTTCTCCATCTTTCCCTTCAGTTCTCCATTAACCTGTAACCAATTCCCAGAACCCAGTTTCCCCCTTCCAGTTCAGCCTGTTTCTGTCTGTTTCTATCCACTCTCATAGACAGAATCTTCCACTCTTGCCACTGCCTATTAAGATTAAATTATTATCTACTGTATAGCAAATACAGGCATGTTGTAGGTTCAACATTCAACGGCTGCACAAAAATTGTTCACATGGGCGGATGTCCTTTCTAGATTCAGGAAGGGTTTAATTAGGGCACTCACAATGTTGATCATACTCTTGATCTAATTTTAACATGTAGAAAAATAAGAAACAATGTACTGTACAGTAGTCATAGATCCACAGTCTGAAGTTGTCTCAGATCTTTATCTCATTTAAAATATCTCTTACTTATAATATACTGTATGTACCTTGCCACACAACATCAAATGCACATTCACATCAGCTATCAATAATCAATAATCTCTGTAGTTATCAAGTATGATGGATTGGCACCCTGTCCAGGGTGTACCCCGCCTACTGGGATAGGCTCCAAGGCCCTCCGACCCTGAATACAGGATAAAGCAGTATAGAAGATGAGTGAGTGAGTGAGTGAGTGAGTTATCAAGGATGATTGATTTACTGTCTGATACCACAGCTATTGATGTGGCACGGTGGTGTAGTGGTTAGCACTGTCGCCTTAAACCTCTAGGGTCTGGGTTCGATTCCCGTCTCTGTGTGCATGGAGTTTGCATGTTCTCCCGTTGCTTGGTGGGTTTTCTCTGGGGACACTGGTTTCCTCCCACAGTCTGAAGACATGTAGATTAGGCTAACTGGCATTCCCAAATTGCCTGGAGTGAGTGTGTGTCCTGCGATGGATTGGCACCCTGTCCAGGGTGTACCCCGCCTTGTGCCGTAAGCCTCCTGGGATAGGCTTCAGCTGACCGTGAATACAGGATATAGGGTCTGACTACGGTTTTGTGTATGCCCTTCTTTGGTTTTGGTTGCTTGGTTGCTTGGTTATTGCTGACGTCACTTCCTCCGTACGAGGACACTGAGAAGCTGCTTTTTTCCGAGCTCCACCATACTGACCAACTTTTAAACTTTTTCGTCCCCTTACGAAGAGTGTACATAAAACGGATAAGTATCTTATAATATATTTACTCGAAACGCGTGTTATATCGTTAAGTTTTAATTGTTTTGCAGCACACCGCTTTTAGCCGGCATTAGCATCGCTAATTAGCATTAGCATCGCTAGCCCGGCTATCACGTTTGTTTGTTTGGTTCTAAAGTTTGTTTTCGCTTCCTCACACCGATTATTTTCCGTGTTTAGACACCATGTCGGTTGTGATTCTGCCTCTGAGTGCAGGTGAGGAGACATTAGAGCTGCACTCGGTGGATTTGGAGGTGGAGGCCGTGGAGAAGCTGATCCGTGAGCTACAGGTGAAGCTGGCCCGGTTACAGCAGCGGAAAGCCACGTTGGAATCGACGCAGACCGACACTCACCTGTCCCAGGTAAATTCTCGGCATGAGAATTCTCCTACAACCTCAACCCCGCGTGTTTCTCTGCCCAGGTCCAACACACCAAGGACGCATCCCGCCCAGTGTTCCTACACCCCGGCGCCGGGACATCACGGACCCTGGATACAGCAGCAGCGGAAGAAGCACGCCAAGCCCCGGGCGAGGACCTCTCCACCACCACCACCCGTCTTCGACATCTCGACCCAAAACCGCTTCGCTCCTCTCCGCGAGATGGCACACGACGTCCTGGTCATCGGAGACTCCATCGTTCGTCACGTGCGTGCTACCACGGCTAAAGGTAAGGTGCACACACGCTGTTTACCTGGTGCACGTGTTCTTGATGTTGCTGCACAGGTGCCTGCTGCCCTGAGGAGGAACATTGGAGCTGTGGTTCTTCATGCCGGCACGAACGACACCAGGCTGAGGCAGACGGAGATCCTAAAGAAGGACTTCAAGAGCCTGGTCGAGAAGGTCCGCAGCACATCACCCACGACAATGATCATCGTATCTGGACCGCTTCCCACATTTCAGCGAGGAATCGAGAAGTTCAGTAGATTATTTGCTTTTAATGAATGGTTACAATCTTGGTGTCAACAACAGAAATTACGCTTTGTTGATAACTGGAATGTTTTCTGGGAGCGTCCTAGGCTCTATCACACCGATGGCCTACACCCTAGCAGAGCTGGAGCAGCGGTCCTCTCTGACAACATCTCCAGAACACTACGAACCATCTGACTGGCGGTAAGTCATACTGTAGATTCCAAACATATTAGCCACATCACAACTCACCGTAGTGATAGACGCACACACATAGCTTGTCCTATAGAAACTGTGTCTGTTCCCCGAATACTGAGAAAAAAGAATAAATTTGTTAAATTTGCCCGAAACAATCTGATAACCATAAAACCAGAAAAAGGCAAAATAAGTAGTCAAAATCCACCTCTAAAGTTTGGACTACTCAACATTAGATCCCTTGCGCCTAAAGCACTTATTGTTAATGAAATTATCTCAGATTATTGCCTTGACGCACTCTGTCTCACTGAAACCTGGCTTAAACCAAATGAATATTTTGGTCTGAATGAGTCTACTCCGTCAGGATATTTCTATAAGCACGAGCCCCGTCTAATTGGTCGCGGCGGTGGTGTCGCCACTATCTACAATGATGTACTCACTGTTACCCAGAAAATAAGGCCCAGGTTTAATTCATTTGAAGTGCTTATCATTAATGTTGCACTAAATGAAATACGTAATAAACCCTTGCTATATTTTACCTTGGCCACCGTGTACAGACCCCCGGGGCCATATGGCGATTTTCTTAAAGAATTTGGACATCTGCTATCAGACCTATTGGTTAACTCTGACAAAGTATTGATAGTAGGAGACTTTAACATTCATGTAGATGATGCTAACGACGCTTTAGCACTCACATTTATGGATTTACTAAATTCCTTTGGGGTTAAGCAAAATATAATTGGAGCAACTCACCGCTTTAATCATACGCTAGATTTAATTATATCCCATGGTATAGATGTCTCTAATATAGAGATCATACCTCAAAGTGATGATATCACAGATCATCACCTCCTGACATATACTCTACCCGTAGAACAGATTAGCTGTGTCTCCCCACGCTATCAATCTGTTAGAAATATGAATCCCACCACTAAAGACAGATTCACAAGTAATCTGCCGGATCTGTCCCAATTTCTTATTAGACCCCTAAATGCAGATGATCTAGATGAAGTGACTAGCAGCATGGGCACTATTTTTACCAGTACATTAGACACTGTTGCTCCCATCAGATTAAAAAAAGTCAGAGATAAAACATTGGCACCGTGGTACAACAGTCATACTCGCGCCCTAAAGAGAGCAACCCGTAACCTCGAGCGAAAATGGAGGAAAACTAAATTAGAAGTTTTTCGAATTGCGTATAAAGACAGTATGTGCAGCTATAGACAGGCTCTAAAAACTGCTAGGACCGAGCATCTTAGCCAACTGATAGCAAGAAACCAAAACAATCCCAGGTTCTTATTTAGTACAGTGGCTCGCTTAACAAAACCTAAGATGCCCGCAGAGAGTATCCCATCACAGTTTAGAAGTGAAGACTTTATGGACTTCTTTAATGAAAAAATCAATAATATCAGGAAGAAAATAATGGAGGTTCAACCTCTAATAGTATCTCACGATCCAGTTCAGCCTATAGCTTCACATTTAGATTTTCACTGCTTTACAGGTATAGGACAGGAAGAGCTGTATAAACTCATCACCTCGGCTAAATCAACAACGTGCCTGTTAGACCCAATCCCAACCAGATTTTTAAAAGAAGTGATGCTTACGGTTGGAGAGCCACTCCTAAACATTATTAATTCTTCATTACATCTAGGTCACGTCCCTAAACCTTTCAAGTTAGCAGTTATTAAGCCGCTTCTTAAAAAATCTAATTTGGACGCGAATGAAATAAAAAATTACAGACCGATCTCAAACCTCCCGTTCATATCAAAAATACTAGAAAAAGTAGTATCAGCTCAAATTTGCACATTCTTGCAGGATAACAACATCCTTGAAGAATTTCAGTCAGGTTTCAGGCCCCATCATAGCACAGAAACTGCACTAGTTAAGATTACAAATGACTTGTTTTTAGCTTCAGACCAAGGCTGCATCTCATTGCTAGTCCTGCTCGATCTTAGTGCTGCATTCGACACTATAGATCATAATATTCTCATAGATCGCTTACAAAATTATATAGGCATTCAGGGACAGGCACTAAAATGGTTTAGATCTTACCTGTCTGATCGCTACCATTTTGTAGATCTAAATGGAGAACCGTCTGGTATAATGCCAGTGAAATATGGGGTCCCACAAGGGTCAGTTTTAGGACCTCTGTTGTTCTCAATATACATGCTTCCCTTGGGTAACATCATTAGAAGACATGGGATTAGTTTCCATTGTTATGCTGATGATACCCAATTATATATCTCAACTAAACCAGACGAAATACCTAAGTTGTCTAGATTAACTGAGTGTGTCCAGGACATAAAAGATTGGATGACCAATAACTTTCTTTTACTAAATTCAGATAAGACAGAGATATTACTTATTGGCCCAAAAACCAGCACACAACAGCTTTCACAATTCAGCTTGCGCTTAGAAGGATGTACTGTTATTACCAGCTCAGCAGTAAAAGATCTGGGAGTAATATTAGACAGTAACTTGTCTTTTGAAAATCACATTTCAAATATCACAAAAACAGCCTTTTTCCATCTTCGAAATATTGCTAAACTTAGGAACATCTTATCCGTATCTGATGCAGAAAAACTAGTTCATGCATTCATGACCTCCAGACTGGACTATTGTAATGCATTACTAGGTGGTTGTCCTGCATCCTCAATAAACAAGCTTCAGTTAATCCAAAATGCAGCTGCCAGGGTTCTCACTAGATCCAGAAAATATGATCATATAACCCCAATATTATCATCCCTGCACTGGCTACCTGTTCAGTTTAGAATAAATTACAAAATAGTATTACTTACATACAAGGCCTAAAATGGTTTAGCTCCCACATACCTAACCAGTCTTCTGATACGCTACAATCCACCACGCGCCTTAAGATCACAAAACTCCGGACTTCTGGTAGTTCCCAGAATTTCAAAATCTACAAAAGGGGGTAGGGCTTTTTCATATTTAGCTCCAAAGCTTTGGAATAGCCTTCCAGACAGTGTTCGGGGAGCAGACACGGTTTCTCAGTTCAAAAGTAGACTCAAGACGCATCTTTTTAATCTGGCATACACATAACTCATCCCAGTACTCATACTCCAGTACACCTATACCGAATGGCAACTACGCTAATTCTCCCCATCTGTTCTGTATTTCTCTACCCATCCCGAGGCATCGGGAGATTTTGCCAGCTTCAGTAGACAAAGGCCGACCCTGCGAGGTTCCTGAGGCATCCAGAGAAGGACCAGCTCCAACTGGATTCAGCTTTATGATGGTTGGAGCTACACATGCTGCTCCTGTGCTTCCAGTGATCCAGACCTCATCTGCCCTCTGCACCTACTGACTCGTCCCTATGCTGAACTGGTCTTCATGACAATTTAAATATTTTCTGTCATATTGAATTTTCACCTGCACAACACACAAGATGTTATATCATTTCTATCTGTTATCGCCCAAATGAGGATGGGTTCCCTGTTGAGTCTGGTTCCTCTCAAGGTTTCTTCCTAATGCCATCTCAGGGAGTTTTTCCTTGCCACCGTCGCCGTCACCCTTGGCTTGCTCATCAGAGACATTTCATTCATTCATCTCATTATTATCTGCACATTTTTCTCACACATCCACACTTCCAATTATTTTCTTTTCTATAATTATTATTATTATTTGTTTTTATTTATTTATTTTCTATTATAATTTTATTTATTTATTTATTACTTTATATATAATTATTCTATATATATATATATATAAAATGTTTTTTTATTTTTATTTTTTATTTATTTTTTTGTTAAATTTCTTAAATTTTTGTGAAGCTGCTTTGAGACAATGACCATTGTTAAAAGCGCTATATAAATAAAATTGAATTGAATTGAATTGAAAAAAATTGAATATAGTGGTATAGAAGGTGAGTGAGTGAGTATATGTTCTAGCATATCCATCACTGGAGATGTTTCTTACTTGTAATTTTTTTCAAAGACAAAAAAAAACAAAAAATCAAGTGAAAAAATATCAGACTTTAAAGGGGACCTATTATCCAAAAGAAATCCTTTTTAGTCATTTTTTTACATTCTGATGGGCTTTGGAATATACAAATACGAATGTCTATTGTACAAAAACACGGACACAAATTTAATGCATTTGACGTTCTCTATAGTAACATAACAAGTGTAGCAACAAATATTAACTCTGCTCAGTCAATCTCGCTAATTATCATAGGGAATGTAAAGGCTGTGTGTGTGTTGGTTTGTGTGAAGGAGCATGGTGTCAAATTACGCGCGTGCACACACATAACGACTAACGGCAGGCTGATACAGAGAGGGAGAGAAAAAATGGATCTTTACCCTCTAATGAGACTTGCTTTTGCTTTATGTGTGCTTTTGCTATACGCGCACACACACGTGTGTTATAAGAAACAGTACACGCACGCTGTACACACATGCTTACAAACACTAAATAAAATATGTTTTATGTGCACACACGTAGTCACAGTGTTATTGTAAACAGTGCACACGTTGGCCTCCGAGTGGAGCAGTGGTAAAATGCTTGCACTATCACCTAATGTTTGTAGATGGTTTATGTACGTGCTGTTTCCATGTTTGGGTAGGTGTTACTGCAAATAATGACAAATATTTTAGCCAAAATCTGTTGTCAATACGCCCCCGCTGCAGTATGTGTCCCTTATTTTTTTGTATTAAAAGTGGTAATCCTATTAATACCACTCAGTCGGGCCGAAGACTATCACGTGTTTCCTCCGAACCACGTGACGCCAGCTGACCGCATCTTTTCGTTAGGGGCGGCGTAACACACTCGTAGGACAGCGCTATCCGCTCCCTCTGCCTGCGTGAGATCACAGAGACCCCTGATTGGCTGTAGAGCCGTGATTAATGTGTGAGCACGAAGTACCTTTCATCCCTCCCCTCTGAGAGAGCTCGGCCAATCAGCTCTCTCTAGACCTCAGGCTGCGAGCGATTACAGCATCACCGGGAACTGAATCAGCGATCTCTGGAAGATAGGGCGAGCACTTTACCACTGCCCTACTCGAAACATTAAGAAAGCCAACTCAGTTATTTTTCAATCCCTGTGGAAAAATAAATCCCACTACAGTGGAACCTCGGATTACGAGCATAATTTGTTCCGGAAGCTTGCTTGTATTCCAAAACACTCGTAAACCAAAGTTTCCCAAAAGAAATAATGGAAACTTAAATTATTTGTTCCACAGCCCAAAAAAATAAATACATAAAAATAATTAATACAAAATATAAAGTAAAAATAAAACAAATTAACCAGTACTTTACCTTAAAAATAAATCCCGACGGATAAGTGTTTCCATTTGTGCGCGCAGGCGCTGTGTGTGTATGTACTGATGAGATGTACAAACTGGTCGATGCCCCCGTTCTTTTATTTGCTGCATTGTCGGGCTATAGTACAAACTTTCGGGTGGATCCTGCACTTAAATCCAACTAAAAAACTACTAAAAGAGAAAACAAAACTCAGGCTCTATATCCTAGCTTACATCTCGCATTCACGTTCACACACACCAGACTGCATTACCCACAATGCATCTCCCGCACTGGACTACACTTCCGTAAACAGCTGTCATAAATCTACCTCTCTCGCTACACTGTTTTGTCTGCAAAATTAGCAAGGAACATCGCTAATGACACTTGTGTGAGCGCAAACTAACGGAATAACTGTTGTAAAATAAAACAACACACACACACACACACACACACAAAGGACCAGAGAGCCAGCACAGTGTCAAATTACGCGCGCACACACATAAGATGAGATAAGATAATAAAAAAATCTTTGCTCGTCTTGCGGAACAGTCATAAACCGCATTACTCATAATCCGAGGTGCCACTGTATATTAAAAGATCACAGTTGGTGAAAGACTATGTTAAGGGTGGTGTTAGAGCTTTAGACTTTGAATCAATGGTGGGAACCTTTAAGATTAATTGGCTCAGAGCTTGTTTATCTCAATCTGATTCCATGTGGTTTCATATACCCAAATCTATACTTAAGGAATTAGGATGCATTTATTTTTTATTAAAATGTGACTTTGAGATCAGTAAAATTTCTGTTAAATTATCTAGTTTTCACAAACAGATCCTTTCTTTCTGGAAAATTATGTTTACACTCAACTTCTCTCCCCACATGCTAACACTATGTGACAGTGATAACTGTTAACAGAAAGTCATTGTTTAATAGAAACTGGTTTGAGAGTGGTATTTTGTTTGTGACTGACTTGTTGGACTCAGATGGTATTATGTTGCATTATGTATCTTTTTTGAACATACAGTGGTGTGAAAAACTATTTGCCCCCCTCCTGATTTCTTATTCTTTTGCATGTTTGTCACACAAAATGCTTCTGATCATCAAACACATTTAACTATTAGTCAAAGATAACACAAGTAAACACAAAATGCTGTTTTTAAATGAGGCGTTTTATTATTTAGGGAGAAAAAAAATCCAAACCTACATGGCCCTGTGTGAAAAAGTAATTGCCCCCTGAACCTAATAACTGGTTGGGCCACCCTTAGCAGCAATAACTGCAATCAAGCGTTTGCGATAACTTGCAACGAGTCTTTTACAGCGCTCTGGAGAAATTTTGGCTCACTCATCTTTGCAGAATTGTTGTAATTCAGCTTTATTTGAGGGTTTTCTAGCATGAACCGCCTTTTTAAGGTCATGCCACAACATCTCAATAGGATTCAGGTCAGGACTTTGACTAGGCCACTCCAAAGTCTTCATTTTGTTTTTCTTCAGCCATTCAGAGGTGGATTTGCTGGTGTGTTTTGGGTCATTGTCCTGCTGCAGCACCCAAGATGGCTTCAGCTTGAGTTGACGAACAGATGGCCGGACATTCTCCTTCAGGATTTTTTGGTAGACAGTAGAATTCATGGTTCCATCTATCACAGCAAGCCTTCCAGGTCCTGAAGCAGCAAAACAACCCCAGACCATCACACTACCACCACCATATTTTACTGTTGGTATGATGTTCTTTTTCTGAAATGCTGTGTTACTTTTACGCCAGATGTAACGGGACACGCACCTTCCAAAAAGTTCAACTTTTGTCTCGTCGGTCCACAAGGTATTTTCCCAAAAGTCTTGGCAATCATTGAGATGTTTTTTAGCAAAATTGAGACGAGCCTTAATGTTCTTTTTGCTTAAAAGTGGTTTGCGCCTTGGAAATCTGCCATGCAGGCCGTTTTTGCCAAGTCTCTTTCTTATGGTGGAGTCGTGAACACTGACCTTAATTGAGGCAAGTGAGGCCTGCAGTTCTTTAGGTGTTGTCCTGGGGTCTTTTGTGGCCTCTCGGATGAGTTGTCTCTGCACTCTTGGGGTAATTTTGGTCGGCCGGCCACTCCTGGGAAGGTTCACCACTGTTCCATGTTTTTGCCATTTGTGGATAATGGCTCTCACTGTGGTTCGCTGGGGTCCCAAAGCTTTAGAAATGGCTTTATAACCTTTACCAGACTGATAGATCTCAATTACTTTTGTTCTCATTTGTTCCTGAATTTCTTTGGATCTTGGCATGATGTCTAGCTTTTGAGGTGCTTTTGGTCTACTTCTCTGTGTCAGGTAGCTCCTATTTAAGTGATTTCTTGATTGAAATAGGTGTGGCAGTAATCAGGCCTGGGGGTGACTACAGAAATTGAACTCAGGTGTGATAAACCACAGTTAAGTTTTTTTTTAACAAGGGGGGCAATCACTTTTTCACACAGGGCCATGTAGATTTGGAGTTTTTTTTCTCCCTTAATAACGTAAACCTTCATTTAAAAACTGCATTTTGTGTTCAATTATGTTATCTTTGACTAATAGTTAACGGTTTTTGATGAGCAGAAATATTTAAGTGTGACAAACATGCAAAAGAATAAGAAATCAGGAAGGGGGCAAATAGTTTTTCACACCACTGTATACAGTAAATAAAAGAAAATTGGAAATTGTCATCTAAACGGTGTAAAATGTAACAATAAGGTAAATTTTTTTTAAGGTTATATGAACTTTATTATTGAACTTTATTATTCATTATAATTAATTATTTTCCACAAGTTTGACTCAGGTTGGCATTTGCAGGCTTTTCATGGGGATCAGTCACTCAAGAAAAGGCTTTTTCTAAATTTGTTAAGTGGCCTGTTTCCCCAAAAGTTAAAGAAACTCATTTCAAGATAATTAATAGTATATACGCAGTGTCTGAATTTCTAAAGAGAAGGTTTAAATTCAAGGTGGACCTGTGTTCTTTTTGTGATTCAGCCTGTGAGACGTTACAACACCTGTTTTTTCTATGTCCTGTGTCAGCTGATTTTTGGTTAGAAATACACACCTGGTTATCACTCAAGATCAATGATATTCCACAGTTTAACATATCTGATGTTATCTTCTACATGGATAACCTACACCCCTCTGTTTCTATTGTGATTAATATTTTTATCGTTTTAGGTAAATACCATATACAGTACATTGTAGTAAGTGG